>OX344817.1:1220000-1820000 GCA_947034925.1 Eudemis profundana | reverse complement strand
TGATGCTCCGCACCTTTGGTGCCACGCGGAGCTTGGCCTTCGGCTTCGCGTCGCTGACGCTCCCCCGAAGGCCTGCCGTCCTCAAGAGAGCTATAAGATACTGTGAGGGTAGTAAGGATCAAGGTGGGCTCGCTCTTTGGGCTTGCGGACCTTGGGCTCGTGTTAGTGGGAGCGGCGCTGTGACGCTCCGCACCTTTGGTGCTACGCGGAACTCGGCCTTCGGCCTCGAGTCGCTGACGCTCCCCCGAGGGCCTGCCGTCCTCTGGAGAGCTATAAGATACTGTGAGGGTAGTAAAGATCTGGGTGGGCTCGCCCTTCGGGCCTGCGGCCCTTGGGCTCGCGTAAGTGGGAGCGGCGCTGTGACGCTCCGCACCTTCGGTGCTACGCGGAGCTCGGCCTTCGGCCTTGCGTCGCTGACACTCCCCCGAAGGCCTGCGTCCCTCGGGTGAGCTTAAATATACTTGGATATAGAGAAAATTGGGACTATACGAACGCTTCGGGCCTTCGGCCCTACGCGGAGCTCGGCCTTCGGCCTCGCTTTAGGTTACTTGGGGATGAGGAGAGCTTGCCAAGGGGACGACGCGTCGGGCCTGCGGCCCTCCACGGGGCCTCGGCCTCGCACCCTGAAGCTCGCCCTTCCTGCTCGCAAAATTTACTTTTTTTAGTTGTATGAAAAAAAATATTTTTTGTATGAACGAAAAAATTCTTATTTCAGATTCGGACTCGTAGGCCCCAAAAACCCCCCCATACTGAATTTCGGCTCCCTCGGACTAATTTGAAAATCGGCCGCCATATTGAAGTCGCCATCTTGAAAAAAAAACAAATGCCACTGTCTTTGTCTTGCAAACCTCAATGACATTTAGTCGAGCACCCATAATACTTTTTTATTTTGCTGTGATTGTACCCGTTTTGTTACGTTATTTACGAGATTATTCGTACCAAAATCCAAGTACCATAGTCAGTTCGGCGCTACCCACGCTCACTTAGACGACTGCAGTTCCGTTGTTTATAGCTCGATTTTAATGATTCAAAGTTCATTGGAAAGGTGATAAATGTATCAATTTTTTCTATAATGTTTTAAATTTCCATAATCCTAACGGTTTCCGAGTTTTTCACATGATAAAAAAAGTTTGATTTTACAAATTGTAGTTTTTTGATAATATTTCATTTGGTTTTGGGTTTACATTATTGAATCTTCAGAATAAAATAATGTTCATTTAATTATCTTTCATTTGAGACCCTATTTGAGTAAATCGGTCCAGTAGTTATCTAAACATGGCGTAAATAGAATAGGCCCGGCCGCCATCTTTGTTACGTCATAGCTACCCCCTCCATACCCCTAGGAAGTGACTACCGCACTTTTTATGTTCAGAAAAATATGCCGAATAAGTACATACCAGTAGTCCGTATGGCGGAGGTAAGTCCCACGGAAATGAATTTTATTCTCATTGGGTCCCACACTATGAAGTGAGTGGAGTGAATTGTATATTAAAATACTGTTTGCTGTAAAACCTTGCTATAAAATTGATTTGTTTTGGTAGCGACGTAAAGATCGTATCGATCGAATAAAATAATTTCATTAATTATTAAATGACACCACATCTACCATTGAATGACAAGGTATGTCCATGCTATGCAAACTCTGAAACAGCTCACCCCTGCTGAGGTCTGATAATTCGGATGTTGACTAATGTTGAATTTTACAACATAATATAGTCACATGGATTGGAAAATACTAAGTTATCATAACACAAAAGAAATAAACCAAAAATGTATAAAAAATAAAAAGTTATGAGACCTCAAGTTTAAAAAAAAATAATATTTTTTTTATCGTCTTAAAGAAAAATTAAAGTCAATTTCGGAAGGCTTAAATAACACTGAAAAAATAAATGTATGACAACTATGTACTTAAACGCACTTTTTCGTGCTCAAAATGGCAAAATGCTATTTTTTTCATACAACTGTACAGGCGATAGAATGAAGCGATGACGTCATCGCTTCCGCCCGTTTTGTATAGAGCGTTTTCAATGCTCAGTGCGATCTGCTACTTTTGATTACAATTTGTGGCTGTTATACTTATACAAATGTATTAGGTGTCATATAGATATTTGTTCCTCACAAATAGTAGAATCGATTTACGACAGAAAAAAAATGAGTCAACAGGCGAATTATTATAGGTACCTGTAGATTTCCGGCCCAGCGTCTCAACCAATCGACCACCGGAGCACCAGTAAGTGCCCTCAATTTTGCCATCTACTTTGACTTTTGTATCATTTTGGTTTAATAGTTCTAAGAATTATGTCAAATTTCATATTAACCTGCTCCGTCCGTAGCAGTACTTGTTTTCGACGATGAGGTAGATCGCCTTAAGTCCGGTCAGGTCCTTGTACAACTCTTCGGTGGTGAATTTACCGTACGTTTTGTACACGGAGTACGAACGATCTCTGAAACAACAATTTTACAAGGTTTTATTTAGGTTCACCTGTCCTGGTCTTTTAATATCTTGCAAGTTAAATTTGACTCGGTTCCTGCGTTCGATTGAGCTCAAAATGTACATGCAAATGGATCATGCAAATGATGCATGGCCAAAGAATCATCTAAATTACATAGACAATAAATTTTCTGAAATACACAAACGTAATTCTGCCAAACCGTTTTTAACATCCAGACCTTTGTTACGTTAGCAGGCAAACTGAAAACAAAATGTTGTGCGTATTACCAAGGACCATTAAAACAAGAGGACTGTCATTCTCCATACAAAAAGTTGTTCCCCGAATTTACAACGCCATCTATGTATAAGCTTGGTAAAAGAATTATATTATTTACAATTATTCAACTTTGCAAGCGTGACACAGTGTTTAAATGTTAGAATTTATTTATTATTAGCTGTTTACGAACTAATTGTTACTATACTATGTTTCTTTGTTCAATTATAACATCGTTAAATGTTTAGTTTTTTAGCGCCATCTAGTTTTTGCCCGGAAATCCCCTAGCGGTCGGGTTACAATCCAAAGTATGGAGAATGACAGTCCTCTTGTTTTAATGGTCCTTGGTATTACCTAGCTTCCTTGTTCTCATAATGCGGGTGCGCTACAATAGGGCGCCGAGCCACCAGCATGACCGTGGCCAGTAGCGGCATGGAGCCCGCGAAGGCGGCCCGAGCGCCCGTCTCGCGCACTATCCAGTGTAGTAGCTCCTCTTGCTGAAAGTCGCTGAATTCACCTGCAAAGGATACCTCGTAACTATTACAGGAATGCCTAAAAAACGCCGATAATCTTCAAAAAACATATTTACTAATTCAGAATGCACAAGCTTTTCCGAATGATAACTTTTATCAAAATATTATTTATGGACTAAGAATATGAAAATCATCAAATTTTCGTCTCCATTTTGGCACTAAAAAGATTTTTGGCCCATATAAGTAATGTTGTGAGCCCATTAACAAATAAGAAACAAATATACAGCGAACTGAAAACACGACCTTTTATAATTTTATTGCAGGAATTAAATTTAGTAATTATTTTACTTTTTACGTAAACCTCTACTGTACACTGCAAGTGTACGGATCCTGGTCACGGCACCAATTGTGACTGAATTGTTCGTACCGGATAACAATAGACTCTAGAGGGACACAGAAGCAGGTATTCCAAACATTTTCTGTAAAGTTGTAATAATATTTACTTGATGTAAAATTGTACGACAGTTTGTCAAATCATAGAATAAACTTTCACTACTTCTTCGCGATGATCGAGTGACAAAACTGTACTGCGCCAAGTTTACCGTGCTGTGGCTGTGGGCGGGGCCTCGGCGCGAGCGCCGACGGGGTCTATTGTTTCTATGCGAGCTTGGAAATTCTTGTTTTTGTACGGAAACGCGCGAGTGAAATATCTAGTTATATTCTCTAATCCGTGCCAATAGTAACTGACCTATGTGCGCCATCTCCTCGGCCAGGTTGTTGCTGAGCTGGTGCGCTAGCGCGACGGCGGCTGCCACCCAACACAGCGGTAAATACTTCTGTATCGATGCCGGTAACCTGTTTAAACAACATAAATTGAATTGCTTAATATATACGTGACAATTAAAGCGGGCATATTGCGACAGTGGCAGACTAAGGCAGTCGGAGGCCCGGGGCGGCGAAAGTAGACTCCTGGATGGCATGATTTGGAGGCCCACTAGGCTGAAGGCCCGGAGCAGATCGAACCTTCCGCCCCACGCTTAGTCTGCCACTGTATTAAAGGATTCCCATCCATGAAAAGTTGTTTTTTTTTTCATAATTACACAGAATAATATGACGTTTGGAAGTTTTGATGTATCGAGCATTTTCGCTTCTATTACAAATATTTAGAATTCGTTGGCCGACGTGGATGCTATAATAAAAATTCTAAATAAGATGATGAGCTCGGGTGTGCCCCAGATGGGTAAGCTGATCAGTCTGCACAATAATCAGTAGGTATGGATAACGAGTAGAATTGCATTTTCCCAACATGCAACATTCTTTGATTTGTATAGAAAACCGACCGACGCGAATCGCCTTAATATGAATCTCATAGGTATGGTTTTTCGGTTAAAGGCAGCAGTGTACGTGCCTGTATCTCCCCGCGTTGACGACGAGCGCAGACACGATGCACATCTGCGTCCCAAGCAGCAACTTCAACCGCATCACGAGCCCCGCCATCGCCGCGAACACCGCCATCTGTGCCACGTGGTAAACAACCGCCGGCTCCAACCGCAACCGCCGCAGATACCTCAACGTCCCGTCACTGGCCTCACTAACCACCTCCACTTTGCTATCCGCGTTATTTTCTATCCCACTATCGCTTTCGTCTTCTATCGGAACTTTCTTTTTGGGGGACCCTTGGGCGGCGTTTGAGAACCACGAGTAAATACAGCCAAACACGCCGATTATAACCATGGGTATGAGGCATGTTTTCGTCATATTTTTAACGGAACTCAACGGTAAGAAATCGAAAGCATCCGAGCACGTATATAATAAAGTATGGAAGTTTTTGTAGTTTGTAAACTTTGAATACAAAATGTCCCAAATGTGAGTATCGTCTTGGACTTGCAAGAAATCACTTATCAAGTGTTTTAGATAGAAAGATGCCGTTGTCACAATGAATATCCGAAGGAGTACCAGCCAGGCTTCGACGAATAAGTCCAGGCGATTCTGGACCTTAATTCTAAAGGAGCTGAAAACTAAACAGTAGGTCGAAACTACTAGGAAGAAGGATGTATATAAGGACGTTTTTAGCATGTCGTTGCCTTGAAGTAGTAACACGGCCATGTGCAGGCCACAGAAGTGTGAGTGGAGAAAGATGCAGAGCGCCTTAAGGTCGATAATTTTGAGCTGCTCCATTAGGAAGAAGATGGCTGTTTGGGTGAGGAAGATGAATTGGGAGAACTGCCAGAACAGCAGGCAGAGGCAGTTGAGGATGAAAATGGACACCTGCAACAAATAATCACAAATTACTAAGGAAATATTGAAAGAAAATTGGACTGTTCAAAGTTTTTTTATAATTACAGAAAAACTCTTTAACAGGAAGCGCATTGCGTAGAATTAACGAAACTCGAGCTCTAGCTCCTTTCTATTCGGTATTTACGTTTTGGTTACACACGACTCACACGAGATAGCGCGGTGATTCCTTTACACACTTATAGAGTTTATTAAAAATGAGTATAATTTTGACAATGTTTAAATGTTTTGTTGGCATGGGTGCTCTAATATCCGGCGCGGAGCGAACGAGGCAGTTTCGGGAGCGTTTCAAAGCTGTCAAGGAGCGCTTAACAAACGGCATCAACTCCTTGAAATTGACGTTTCACGTTATAACCAACGGCCGTGTTCCGAGTTTCGACACAGCCTCACCAGATTTTTTTGTGGCCAACAGCGGCGCATCAATGCCACTAGACACATCTGCAGCAACAGTAGCGGAGCCAGTGCAGCCACGATCTTTAATATTTGGGTACTTAAGGTCTCAAGGATCTCATACAGCAAAATGTTTACGTGTTAATTGCGAATTGTTTACAGGTAACGAAGCGACTTTATTGCATTATGAGTGTTCAAACAACATTTCTGCGAAACGGGTCACAAATTAAAGATCGTAGCCGTACTCCTGTAATGGCGTATCCTGGTCACGGCACCAAATTATAACTGACATATCGCTGGCTCAATATTACAGGGTCCTATGTTACATTTTCAGGGTAGTTAAAATAAATCTGTGTCACTATAGCAATGTTCAAATTTGAATTCGTTAAAAGTGAAACACATATAATGTATCCATACTTATTGGCTTTGACCTCTCAGTGCTCGGTATACACTCCCCGGCACTCACCTGCAGACGGCAGTAGGTGCGGCCGCCGTGCCGCAACTGCAATGCCACCAGACACATTTGCAGCACCAGCAGCGGCGCCGCCATGTTCTCGCGCTCGTTCGGCGCCCAGTGAACACGCGTGCACTCTGAATGGTTAGCGAAGTACTGTGTTACCGCCAGCAGCCCTCCTAGCACGCTGTTGCTGTTAACAAAGAAGCAAATGTCAGTATATTATGAAGGAAATAAAAAACAATACATACAAATAGTTGTAGTATTTACTCAGCGAGCTATGGAGAGGGCTATGCTTGGAGTCTCTCTGAGGGATAGAATCCGTAACGAAGTAATCTGTCAGAGAACCAAAGTTACCGACATAGTTACTCGAGCAAGCAAGCTGAAGTGGCAGTGGGATGGCCACATCTGCCGCAGAACTGACAATCGCTGGAGCAAGAGAGTACTGCAGTGGAGACCGCGTACAGGTAAACGCAGTGCGGGACGCCCCCCGGCTAGATGGAGCGACGATCTGCGCAGGGCGGCTAGCAGCAACTGGATGAGTATAGCTGATGATCGAGCAGAGTGGCGCGTCTTGGGAGAGGCCTACGTCCAGCAGTGGACTGCCGCAGGCTGATGATGATGATGACATACAAATACATCTGTTTCGGCCATAAAAAATAGTTTTGGTCGGACACTAACATTTCAAGTATGATTTAAAAGTATCCAGCGCACATAACTTTCTAGGAATTAGAGACTATCTTGACTATACCTCAAACTATACACCACAGACAAGAGACAGTGCAAGAAACAATGCAGAAAGGAACACCACAGCCACAAGCAGCCCGGCCAGCCACCAGACGGCCTCCGCATAGAACGACAATCGACAATGTTCCATATTACCATGAAATCTGCCTACATTCTTCGATCAATTCGGATGTTGACTAATGTTGAATTTTACAACATAATATAGTCACATGGATTGGAAAATACTAAATTATCATAACACAAAAGAAATAAACCAAAAATGTATAAAAAATAAAAAGTTATGAGACCTCAAAGTTTAAAAAAAAAAGATTTTTTTTTATCGTCTTAAAGAAAAATTAAAGTCAATTTCGGAAGGCTGAAATAACACTGAAAAAATAAATTTATGACAACTATGTGCTTAAACGCACTTTTTCGTGCTCAAAATGGCAAAATGCTATTTTTTTCATACAACTGTACAGCGATAGAATGAAGCGATGACGTCATCGCTTCCGCCCGTTTTGTATAGAGCGTTTTCAATACTCAGTGCGATCTGCTACTTTTGATTACAATTTGTGGCTGTTATACTTATACAAATGTATTAGGTGTCATATAGATATTTGTTCCTCACAAATAGTAGAATCGATTTACGACAGAAAAAAAAACGAGTCAACAGGCGAATTGCTGTAAAAGTACCAGGCGTCCATAGCTCGATAGAAGTTAGCTTACTTCAAACTATATGCAGAAAGGAACACCACGGTGACCAGTAGCTCCGCCAACTACCAGACGGCCTCTAGATAGAACAACCATGTTATAATAGGGATGATGACTGGGTTAAAAATATGTAATTCTATTTAGTCCGTCAGTTAGATTATGGAAAAATATGGGACACGTATTTTTTGGTTTATCAAAATATTAAAAATCGACAAAGTGGGGGCTTGTGACGTCACTCTTGAGTACAATTTGTACTCAAGAGTGACGTCACTCGAAACTTCTAAGCACTCTATCCTCGTCAGTTTTTGTTTGTCAAACAAAACAAAAAATACGTGTACAATATTTTTTCATAATGTAACAGACGGACTAAACAGTTTTTTTTAGTCATCTAGCCTATTACCGTGAAATATGCCTACATCCTTCGACAAAATCTGGAAAAGTACCAGGCGTCCATAGCTCGATAAAATCTATCTTACCTCAAGCTATATGCAGAGAGGAACACCACGGCCACCAGGAGTCCCGCCAGCCACCAGACGGCCTCCAGATAGAACAGCACCGGCTCCCCGAGGCCCACGCAGCTCTCCACAGGCTCGACGTCCTCGCCGCGGTACACGGTGTGACACTGCCGATACGTCGAGGTGTTCAGCCACGGCTCGAAGTAGCGGTACACCGCTCCGATCAGGACCTGACGACAAGATAAAAAGCTGTCGACACACACAACACGGGAGGTAATAAAGAAAGCCCTCGATCGCATATTTACGTCCCTCGCTTTCAGCTCGGGCCGCAAACTTCTGCGATCTCGGTTTTTCTTTGTTATACCACCCTAGTTATGTAATGTACTATTTATTTATGCCACAACTGGCCATAAAGTGGCTTTTTCCGCACGCTGCAAGTACGGAAAAAGCCGCTCGTACGGACGACGCACAGTACCATTCAGATATTTTAAGACTCGCATCCAGCAAAGTGTACGCAGATGTAGGTAAAAAATGATTTTTAGAGAGATTAATTACATAAATAAAAGAAAAAATGCAGCTATTCAATTGGAGTCAGTCACGAGACTAGTCACAAACTAATAATCTGATTGGCTAATATATGAATAACTTAACTAACACGCACTCCCGTTGGTCCTCGTTCTTGCAGCGACTTGCTCCACATCCGCATAAGTTCCGCATTAATCGGTTGCGGATTTTTAAATGAATGCATAATAGCATAAGATGTCGACAGTCTGTTATTTTGTGACCTTTGTACTGACCTCTGGAGCGATGTTGAATCTGTTGAACGTGTTAACCTCCTTCGGGTATTCGACGAGCCGGTCGTACATGAGCTTGGACACGCCGGCTATGAACGGCCGTTCCTCCACAACTGTCTTGTAGTACGAGTAGTAGAACCCCATCTCCGTGCGGAGGGAGATCTCCCGCTCCACTGCGGAGAGGTGGGAGAAGTTCCGGTCATTCTCGAAGAGCGTGGAGACGTGGATGTAGTGGAGGAAGCCGAGGGTGACAGCTGGAATGTGAAAGAATAAATAAATAATAATAAATAATAATAAATAAATAATAATAAATAAATAAATAAATAAATATTAGGGGACAATCTTACACAAATCGAACTAGCCCCATAGTAAGCTCAATAAGGCTTGTGTTATGGATACTAGACGACGATATATTTAATAGATACAAATACTTAAATACATAGAAAACATCCATGACTCAGGAACAAATATTCGTGCTCATCACACAAATAAATGCCCTTACCGGGATTCGAACCCAGGACCTCTTGCTTCGTAGGCAGGGTCACTACCAACTAAGCTGAAGCGGTCGTCGTGAAAAGAAACAATGATATAGTACATAACACAACTAGGGTGCAGTGGCGTGGTATCCAAAGAACTCGATTCCTACTGGCTTGCCTAATATCAGGCATTTGACCACCTTATTCTACAACTCTTAAGGAAAATGTACGCCGAATCTGCACCGGCTTGCCCAAGGATATCTTTTACGCCACGCTACTGCTAGGGTGGTAAAACAAAGAAAGGCCGAGATCGCAGATGTTTGCGGCCCGAGGGGGTATTCCCATCTATATTTTTTCCCACTTGTTACCACTAAATGTATAGCTTCGGTGGTAACAGATGGAAAAAAAAATCCCAGCTGTTTCCACTAAATCAATTTGGTGGTAACAGGTGGGAATAACCCGGCCCGAGCAGCAGGCGAGGGACGTAAATATGCGATAGAGGGCTTTCTTTATTACCTCCCGTGTTGTGTACATAATTTTATGTCTACACTTGGCCAGAAAGCGGCTTTTTTCGGACGCGTGCTGAAAAAGCTACTTTATGGCCAGGTGTGGCATAAAATAAATCACATCACATCATACTAAATTACTAAAATTATAAATGTGAAATTATAAATGTTCAGACGTTTGGAGGTTTGGATGGTTAGGTGTTTGGATGTTTGTTACTAAATAATGGGGTTACAACTGAATGGATTAAGCTGAAATTTAGCATGCAAGTATAAGTCCTGGATTGAAACCTAGGAAGCTTTATATCCCCGTAAAAAGTTCCCTTGGGACAGAAATGGGAACAATGCGGACAAAGCCACGGGTAAATGATAGTACTTCATAAAAAGAAACAGATTTGATCTTTCATGAAATATCGACGCCTTTAGACTCAAAGAGCATAAACGCCGCAGGTTCTAATGGCGTTTACGCCCTTTGAGTCTAAAGGTATCGATATAATACAACCTCGATTACCCAAACCCTTAATTATCTGAACACTGAATTATCTGAATTTTAGCAAGAAAGATACATTGCTTCTCTCTTCCACCAATGTGAGCAATGTATCATAATCATTCAACTTTTTTCATGTGTTTAAAATACATAAATATATTTTTAAGATAATATCTGTCAAATTTTAATATACGTATTGTTCTTATGTAAAACGGTGTTTTTGTGATGTCGCTACAAAAAACCTATCTATGTATAGATTGAAATGGTCTCAGTCCCAATAGGCTATTTTACTGTACCTGAAATTTGACAAAATTATATAAGATCCTGTTAAAATAAGCAAAATAAGGAAATATATCCAAGTTTTCAGTTCAATACCTAAAGTGTAACTTGTTTTATGAGATTAATAATTTTAAAAACTATTAATACCATTGAATAACCCATAAAATGTATGGTAACATTGTCATGAAACCGTTAGGATAAACGCAAGTTTTAACATAGCTGCATACAAAATATAAGCATGTGACGTTACTCCGCTAATATGATTTAGTATGGAGCATTTTTTGTGAAAGTCTAAAGATGTCATTTTCATATTGTTCTATCTCAGTGAGTTTTTATGATATTAAAGTAGTTTTTTCACTAATATTTCTATTATTGGGAGTTCTTTCTATTACAGAAAAAAGTTGTACAATAGCTTATTGGTTTGGATGAATAAATGAGGTTGTACTACAGTCTGTACACTATTATTGTCCGTTTGTTTATTGATTTTTGTCTCGCAAAAACTACTAGACTTATATCCATGAAACCAATTAGTCAAATTGATTGTAATTCTGATATAAAATAAAAACAAAATATATTGTGGGGACAATCTTACACAAATCTACCTAGTCCCAAACTAAGCAATGATTGTATTATGGGTGTAGCTGCCGCGCACCGTGCCGCGCAGTGTCAACTGCGCGGTGAGAAAAAGTCTGCGTAAAATGTCAATTGGTTTTATGTAATAAAACTTGAATCGTATCGGATTTAAATGTTTTAATTTAAAGGTCCTAAAGTGGTGACCCCGACGTGATCCACTTTAGGACCTGAAATTAAAACATTTAAATCCGATACGATTCAAGTTTTATTACATAAAACCAATTGACATTTTACGCAGACTTTTTCTCACCGCGCAGTTGACACTGCGCGACACGGTGCGCGGCAGCTACATGGGTACTAGATGACGATATACATAGATAGAAAACATCCAAGACTCGGGAGCAAATCATGCTCATCACACAAATATTTGCCCTTACCAGGATTTGAACCCAGGACCTCTAGCTTCATAGGCGGTGTCACTTCCATTAGGCAAAACGTGTCGTCGACAATATAATGAAGACATTTAACTTATTTCAACCACGCGCCAAACTTACATTACAGGCATCTTATACTTTTAATAAATCTATCATTGGTTATATTTTCTTTTAGAATAATTTCAAAGATTTTCTGATGCTTATCGTATTTGTTGTTATGCTTAAACTTTATTGCCGGCAAGAATTGATTAAAAAGCTACAGAAGTACAAATGTGTGAAATATAAATAAGTACTTACCAATTAGTCCGAGGAATGCGTATCGGAGTATTTTATGCACCGAGTAGCGAGTGGGTTTCGCTTCTGCTTTAGGCTTTGTCTTACTCTCTTCCTCCAATTCCATGTTTAAATTCAAAACATTTTATTTTCGAGCCCGATTTACACAAAATGTCAGGTGATTTTTTTATTTTTTTTATTGTTTTTGATTGACAGTTTGACAAGTGGGTGGGTGTAGTGTAGCTACATTAACATTGAACGAGCATGGTTGATTACAGTGACATCTGTAGTTCGGGGGCTTGAAATGAAGCAAACAGTTTTGTTGTAATCATTTTTTTGACGATTATTTTCGGTGGTATATTATTTTCATCTCTCTTCTTTCATTTACTCGTGTCTTTTAAAAGAGAAGTAAAGTAGAAAAAAATTAAATAGGCGTTGAACTTTTTGAATCACCGAAATATTTTAAAGATTATAGTATTTTATACTAGAGTCCGTGCGGAAAGAGAATAGGATTTAGATTTGGGGGCGCTGTAATGCTTTTACCGTATTTTCTGTTCTGTGGCCATACTGGATAGGTTAGTTCCGTTTTTCGCCACGCCTATTCTCTTTCGGCACAGACTCTTTATTTAAGTTTTGGTTTTAGGTAGCAACATTTTTTTTTAACGAATACGTATGACCAAAAATTATGCATGCCTTAATCTTTATTATTGACAAGCTGCAACGTAGTACGTTGTGTCTTAAAACGGCAAATCATTATACATTATGTATATTTTTATATTGTAATAAATTATGAGATGAAGTGTTAACAACAAGTACAAGATGGCAGCACTTACACATCAACATTATGTTACTCTATGTGAATAAAGATTGACACGTTTTTCCAAACGAATAGCATTATCTGTGATAATGCAACGTGTTTACGGAGCTTGCTATTCTAGTCTATTTCAGCTGACAGTAATGTACACTGTAAAATTATTAAGGTATAATTTAGTAATTATAAATAAGCAACGCTGCAATAGTTCTTAGAATGTAAAATAAACCGATTTTTTTTTATTAGGACTCCCTTATTTAAGAAGTTTTATAAAAATACTCAATTTTAGTTTAGTTTTTAATAGCATCCACCAATTTGCCTTATGTCTTATTTGCCACCAAGACATGATGCCAGTAGGTACGTTGTGAAGATTGAAATAGTATTTTATGCAATAGTTGTATAAGAAGGTTCAAAAAATGCGAATTGCGTGAGTTGCGATACGAGCCGCGAATGCGGCGAGTATCGCAAATATAGACGCAATGAGCGTTTTTTGACTTAATTATACAACGTTGCATACAATACTTTTTCTACGACTAGGTTAAAATATAAAATACATACCTAATTAAACAGCTCCCGAACAAGGTAAATATGACATATTGTCTGACGCCGGCTGTACACACTCGGAGAGACCAGGCGAGACACGCATGCTGTGCTCTTCCCACGATGTGAGTAAGAAAAGGACGTCACGCGTGTCTCGTCCGGTCTCTCCGAGTGTGTACAGCCGGCATGACAGTTGTGTCTATGGTAAACTTTTTTTTAATATGGCTGGTGACACGATGTGACGATAATTAAAATACTTTTTTTATGTTGGCATGGCATCAATTAATTTAATTCGGAAAGTTTTGTTTTTCTTAAGAATCGTAGGAATTTAATTGTTTGTTAAGTTGGTAGTTGTGAATTTTTATCGTGAAGTTAGAATTGAGCGCTTAATCCTTGACCTAAGTTTAACCTAGATTTAGAAGTCTGTGGATGCTAGCAATAACGTAAAGTGACTATAACGACACTAGTGCTGTTATGGGGAATAGAGTAAGTATAGACTTCTCTGAACTCATATTATGTATGTTCTTATATTAGTGTTCGTGACCAAGTAAAATACAGATAAAAGTACAGGAGTAGAAAAAGAGGTTTAATAATTGCAATGTCGATAGTGTAATTTCGTACAGATAAAATGTATCAAGCTATAAAATAAAACACATTTCAAATACAATTGATGCTGTAGAAGTAGAAACAAACGATAGCGTTCCTTATGTTTGTATTCTAAGAGCAGCCTTTTTTATTAATGCTGCCCTCCCCTAGTCCCAGAAAAATGTATTTTATCCAAAAAATTATATGTACGAAAAAAAGACCGAGCTTTGCTATCCATTTGTTTTTATTTCCTGAAATCTTCGTCTGCTACTCCCCATCCCGACAAAACTGAAAATATAAAGAAAATACTACGTTTGAAAACACAGTCGTAACTATACTAATTATTTTTAATCGACTTCAAAAAAAGGCAGTTATTAATAGGCTACTTGACAGTGTGAAAAATAATGGAAGAATTATGGATATATGTATTAATTATAAGTATTAAAACCAATTTACGCGAATATTACTAAAAATAAATGGGTAATTTATTTATAAAACTCGGATGAAAATTTATTATTTTTTATCTGTCGCCATTTTATCGAAAACGGTTTGGATTGGCCGATGACGTCACATCATTGTAAACGGCATCGACAGCATCTGTCAATCCTATTCGTTCGTAATTCTGTCATTCAGACTAGGTAGAACGTTATGCGATCCTCGTTGACGTTTGTCGGTTTACTATCGTGTTACGTCATAGACGCCATATTGTGCGAGAAAGCGTTTTGGCGCCTAATTTTAAAAGTGCATTTTTATTTGCTTTTTTCAGAAAAAATACACAAAAGTATTAAAAATAACCACTTTCTGAGTGCTCAATAGACATCATTAAACAATCTGAGTTACTTTTCAGAAACCTGTCAAGTAGCCTATTCGACCCGTACGTGTGTAGAGTCTGGCTAATGAAAGATGAGACTAAAAAATAGCGGCAAATTTAAAAAAACAACGGGTTGCAACACTGTTTATAGGGTGACAAAAACGGTAATGATACTTGAGCCGATTTTTGATTTGTTGTCACTTTTTTAATTCTTCCGAATTTTGTGAAAATTGGTAAGTACATAGTTTTTATTAGAGTGTCAGTGTTTATTTATGATATATATTTACTCCCCACATTAGCCACGGAAAGAAAAGCAAAAACAATTCAGTAAGTATTTTCGGAAACGGTAACTTTCTTATGTTGCATATTGAGTATCAAAATCACTACAGCATACCTACTATCCTCAGAAATCTAATGACGTTTGACCAACGTTTGACACATTTGACGTTTGTATAATGTCGCCATTTAAAAAGTTTTGAATAAATCTCAGTCTCATCTTTCATTAGCCAGACTCTAATACTAACAGAATAGGCTACTTGATGACAGTTCAAATCAGCTTCTTTTTATGAAGTGTCAAAACGCTCCGAAAGTATGCAGTTTAGTATGAAATACTATCTTGTGACGTGCTTGTGACGTCATGCTCAACATGGTGCCTTATTTTTAGTTTTCGTCATTATAAAATCGTTGATGGCACGAAAATAAGTTTGAATGATTTTTTTCATCACACTTGCTCGAAAATGGTGTCATTACACGTAGGTTCTGCGGGCCGTAAATGGCCTATTACGCCCTAGGGCGTAATGGTTTTCTTTTTAAATTTGAAACGCTGGTTCTGTTTCACTCTTATTTGTCATGTTCAAAGGAAACGCCAACTTACTTTTTTAACTTTTATCACTGAAATATTAATGTAATTGCAAATACATAAAACACATATTTCGGTGACATTAATGAAATGTTTAAATAATGTATTTTTTTATTTTGCAAATATAAAATCAACTAAAATGGCCGTTACCGCTATGGTTTCCGAACGTGACTTGACTTTGTCTATGACTTTGACATATGTCACTAATGTCACTGTCTGTTTTAATATTTTCTTGTCATACTAGGGCGATTAGTAAGGTTATTTTATTAAGATTTCCTCACAAGTGTGATGAAAAACATTGTGTGTGCCACGGGCGGTAAAGGAATTACAAACTCGTGTTATTAAAGCCCTCGGTTTCACCTCGGGCTTATAACAAACACTCGTTTGTAATTCCTTACTTACCGCCCTAGATACACAATGTACTAATCCGGGCTGTTTTGGAAGCGAAATTTGCTGGTTAGAGTTAATGAATTTATTTTGATTGTTGTCAAATACCCTATTGATAAATACCCGGATTGGTATTGGTAGCGCAGTATAATAGAGTAATTTTTTTTCTTACAAAAGGTACATAGCGCGATTGGCGAAAACATGGCGAAATCAAAAAATAAAAGTCTTGAATTCAACCTACTAACCCCCTCCCCCCCGCCGCAATTTAACATGAATAGGGTACTTTCCTGATAGATCAAATCAGTTACTTTTTATGAATTGTCAAAACGCTCGGATAGTATGAAGTTTCTATGAGAAAAAGCATAATGACGTCATTGTGCTCAAACATCAAATCATCTCCTCATTTATAGCTTTTGGTCTTTTAAAAATCGTTTAAAACGTTAAACAGGTGAATTTTAGTTGATTTTTGCAAATTTTCGAAAGCAGATTTCAAGGCTAGCGTGAAGTAATTTATATTGACTACAGGCAAGTACCCTATTTTCGGCTATGGGTGTCACCAAGAAACAAAGGGGCGCAGTTTGGTTGCGTGCCTGGGCGCCGTTTTTCGTCGCTACGCCACTGCTCACACAAACGTGCGCATCTGTGTGAATAGGGAACGTGCACGAACTATAGGTGGCAGCACTAAACTATAAAAGAGACATGGGTGGACAATAAAGGAAACTATCACCCCTGTCAAATCAAGCTGTCAATGTCAATATCTAAGTGTAAGTGTCAGTGTCAGTAGTAAGTCGTAGCTATACTGACGTTAATCGTCCTTCATCGTGATAAATTAACGGCGTTTCCGTCAATGTGGCCCCAGCATGAGAGCGTAATTGATTTAGATTGGTGGCACCAGTTGGCAGCACCTTCGTCGTGCACGTTCCCTATACGTGTCGCCGAAGTTGTACTACATGTTCGTCTATACTTTGATGGAACTGCTACTCACGCTTGCACGTAGGCAGTTCCTGGTGCATCACGCCATTCTCGCACCGCACGTAGCTGGGCCCGGCCAGGTCGTACCCACGGTTGCAATAGAAGTGCATCGAGAATGACGCGTAGCTCTCTGCTTCTTTGATCTCGTAGGAGCCGTTAACCGGCCAGTCTGGGAGCTTGCAGGTGCCTCTAGAAGCAAGTTTACTTATAAGATGATATGAAATTTTATTACCGCAGTAACGTTTGCCAACGAATTCTATAGTACATTATTTACCTAGGGAGGTAAAACAAAGAATGTTTCAGATCGCAGGTATTTGACGCCCAAGCCGAAGGCTTTCTTTATTATCGCCCGTGGTATGTACAAAATCTAAGTCTACCCCAGGCCAGGAAGTAGGATTTTCCGCACGAGAAGGGGGCGGTTATTGCCACTTTATGGCCAGGTGCGACGTAAAATAATATTTTTTAATATAGACACACAGGTACTGCACGCGCTCCGTGCAAACCGCGTCAGCTAGCATTGGCCTTCATAGGAGTACTACCAATTGTGCCACCGAAGTGATATCCAAGTTGTCCAATTCCTCAACTAGTCTCTTCATTTTTTGCAGCATCCAAGGCAAAGCTACACTCCTCTATAGATGCTAGCGGCCTCCTATACTCACGCACGGCGCCTGTTCATGGTCATCATAGCGAACAGGCAGAACTCAGGCCTGGTGAATCAGAACAGGTGGCAGAGCTATACTCCTCTAGATATGCTAGCGGCCTCTTATACTTACGGTGCCTGCTCCGTCATGGTCATCATAGCGAACAGGCAGAAGTCTGGCCAGTCGAAGCACAGCGGGTGGCAAAGCTGGTGGTATTTGACCTCATGCAGCGCCACGGTGCAGTGGAACGCTATGGGCCAGATCTGTCTCCTGGAAACCAAAGGGAAATGGCGTAAGTAGGCGTACTCTAACTCAGGGAGTCAAGCTTAAGAAGTTACGACCAATGCTGGCTTTACCTATAGTGCAGGATGCGGGGTGTGTACTCGCCGTTGGCGTCCGGGACCATCGAGCTCGCTGCCTCTCTTGTTTGCGTATCACGTCTCTATGCAGACTGATGCTACGTGTAGTGTCTCTGCTTACCTGGAGTTCTCGCAGTGCGTCAAGTACTCGCCGCTGGCGTCAGGACAGTCGAGCTGGCTGCCTCTCCTGCTCGCGAGTGACGTCTCTGTGCAAGGACTGACGCTACGTTTAGTGTCCCTGCTCACCTGGAGTTCTCGCAGTACGTCAAGTACTTGTTGCTGGCGTCGGGACAGTCGTGCTAGCTGCCTCCTGCTCGAGTGTGACGTCTCTGTGCAGGGGCTCGACGCTACGTGTAGTGTCCCTGCTCACCTGGAGTTCTCGCAGTGCGCCAAGTACTCGTCACTGGCGTCAGGGCAGTTGATCTGGCTGTCACAGTCCTGTTCCCGGCTGATGCAGGTCTCGTCCAAGCAGGAAAACTCGTCGTCCCTGGCATTTATAATAAAAGTTAAGCGTGATCACCACCGTTTGCTGCTATATGTGCTGAAACACGAATGGCAACCGCCGCAGACAAACGCCGCAATCGAAACGCTCTGAAATCTCCCTCTTAGGACTCGATGACCAGTGTAATTCTTTGTTTCGCACTATTTCAACTGGACGTCCATCCAGGATCCAAGCGCCAAAAAGTCATCAGTGAAATGTTAACCTTTTGTTTAAGCATTTAAATTCTATAATTAGTTAGTGTGGGTTGGATCCTTTTCGCTAAACTACGTCCAACTGTTTTTAAACAATTTTTAAAGTCTGTTAAATTAAAAATAGAAGACGCACTCACCTACATTTGTTAATCCGGACCACGGCGCCGGTGGCGATCATCATCGACACTGAAACAGGTTAACCGGCACAGTTCTTTACGTTTATTTTCTCAAGGCTGTTGTGAAATCTGAACGCATCTTTAAAATTATAATGAAGTTTCGTGTCTATGGTTTTAAGTCTGGCAACTTTTGTGTCCGTCAAGATAGCGTAGGGGCAAGTGCTGTACGTGTGGACGGTTTTACCTGTGGACACTACTCATACAGAGAAAACGAATAACCATAGTCAAATACCAATCACTTATTTGAAAAGTATTTTTTTCATATGGCAACACTAGCTAATCGCCATCTTTACTGATTACAGAAACTGTGTGTTTTGAGGCTGCCGAAAGTTTTTGTGACAAAAAGTAATTTTTTACCTTCTTTTAAAGCATGTTTTATGTAAAATCTCTAAATGTTGCGGGTGTCTTTGCAATGGCATATTAATTTATATGATGTAAACGTTATTTCTACAAGATTTCGTTAATCGTAGGTAGCATTTATAGTGACCGGTATGAATTCAAAATAAAAACCGCCGAAATTGTACCTGTGGATACCTCCGTGAATGTACCTGTGGACTGTCCATAGGTACAGTTATACTGAATGTTCCTGTGGACAGTAAAATTAATATACAATATTTTTGTTTGTTTTAGTGCCTCGTAGTAAAGCTGGGAAAAATAGAGACAAGATATGCCTAGACACTCTGACTGCAGCTGTTTGGGAAGTAGAAAATGGAAGTTCAGTAAGGAAAGCCGCAGAGAAGTTTAAAATCCCAAAATCGACAATCTTTAAAAACATAAAATTAAATCACTGTCAAAATATTGGTGAAGAAGGCTTAGAACTCCTAAAAAATGATGTCAGGAGGATATTTAGCGATACTGAGGAGCAACAGATATATGATTACTTAAAAAAGCAGCATTACTACACACAGCATATTCTTCTGCTGACAATGGAGGCATTTTAAAATCCCATAATTATACTTGAGATTTTGCTAAGAATATTAGATTTCAAGAAGAAAAAAAGTAACTGTGATATGCAGAGCAACATATAATTACATGTTGTTTAATTGTATGTTGTTAATTACGTTATTCTAGAAGTTTATTCTGTTTAAAAGTATGTTGTTGATTAATGTCCGTAGGTACGTTACCGTCCATAGGTACGTTTTTGGAGTCCATAGGTACAGACAGTAGATGTACCTATGGACAAAATGAGTGTTTTTTTTAAAATGCTTCTATCCGCCATCTGCGGATAGCTAGCGTAGAAAACATATGTGGACTTTGAAGATTGTTTAATTGTGATTAAAACAAAATAAAGAATTCATTTATAATACGCGTAGTTTTTGTCTAACAACTGATTAAAAGTCAAATTCTGGAAAGTGTCCACAGGTTGAGCACTTGCCCCTACACCGTAAAGATATTCAGAATCTGATGCAGCCAATAAATAGTACCTACCCAAATAGTTCCGACGAAATACCTAGGTGAAAAAATAGTACCCTTAAACTTTTCGAAATATAAGGCCTGTTCACGGTGTACGCTACCGGGCGTCAAGCTGGCGTACACCGTTTGTATCTTTGGAACGGCTTTGTTTTTGGAAACGCATAGTACCCAAATAGTACCCTAGGGCCCTAAAATTTCATTTCTCTAGCTATCGTAGAAGCCGAGATATAGTGAGCTCTTTCTATAAGAAATTCCCGGGTACGCCAGCTTGAAGATGTGAAATTTTGTACACCGTTTCTTCGGCGTTTCTTTGTATTACCACCCTAGTTGTGCAATGTACTATTTTCATTAAATAGAAATCATAACTCACCTGTTAAAATCAGGTTAGCCCAACTATGTAAAGCCATTTCGGATTACGTCTTCCTTCCTCGGATATACGCTCCAAACTTCATTATTGGTGTTGTAGGTAACACAAATAATGAAGTTTGGAGATAGGAATTACCATTTACACATCCTTATATTATTTTCCTCAATGAAATACGTGCATTATCCTCACGATACATTAATTATTTTATTTTATGAGATATAGTTAACTTATTTAAAAACTTACATCATTATCAGCCGAATGTTATCTGATTTTTGTATAATTCCAAATTGTATGTCAGACTAATGAAATAGGTCGCCAGTAATAGGTACACTTATGGCGACCTTAATCAGGTTGTCAGTGATTTACTTGGGTGAGCTTAACCATTGTGTCAGTAGTTTACTTAGGCGACCGTAAACAGGTCTCTAACTAATTTATTTTTACATAAATAAATTAAAAACTTTGCTTGCAACATAAAATGTGTATTTAATTCATTTGAATGAAACGACGTCGAATATCATGGTCGGGTACATAACATTTAGAGTGTGACTACGATAACTTTGCAGAGCGCAACATGGCAACACCTCAATTTAATTTAAATGTCACATTTTCATAGAAATTTGACTTTTAAACGGAGGTGTTGCCATGTCCCGCTCTGCAAAGTTATCGTAGTCGCACCCTATTGGTCGTGTTAGTTGTCGGGTAGCTTGGCGTAGGAGACGTCGGTCGCGATGCCGCAGGCGTTAGTACCGCGCTGCAGGTAGTAGTACCCCGCGTCGCCCCAATCCGCGCCCCACGAGTTCTTTACCATCCAGCACGGAACCCGACCATCGTCATCATTCAACCTGGAGACGTCCACTCATAGGCATAGGTCACTCCGAAATACTACTACAATAAAGTCGTGCCAACGACTTGTGGCGACCTTAGTCAGGTCGCCAGTAATACACTTTGGTCGGACTTAATCAGGTCGTGAGTACTGTACTTATGTGATCTTAGTAAGGTCGCCAGTAATTTATTTAGGTGACTTAATCAGGTCTGTAGTACCTAATATATTTTTACAGAAATAAATTAAAATCAAATTTGCTTGCAACATGAAATGTGTATTTTTGAATGAAACGACGATCAATATTCGTTGATTTAAGTTTTATGACCTTTGTTTTTGGCGCACAATAAAGAATATATTAGTTGTCGGGTAGCTTGGCGTAGGAGACGTCGGTCG
The DNA here is from genome assembly GCA_947034925.1 of Eudemis profundana. Lineage (NCBI taxonomy): Eukaryota > Metazoa > Arthropoda > Insecta > Lepidoptera > Tortricidae > Eudemis > Eudemis profundana. Next base: position 1,798,142 of record OX344817.1, on the reverse strand, counting down.
CGATGCCGCAGGCGTTAGTACCGCGCTGCAGGTAGTAGTACCCCGCGTCGCCCCAACCCGTGCCCCACGAGTTCTTGATTATCCAATACGGGACCCGGCTCCCATTACCTGTGGCATTTACATTCAAAGTTAGCCAGCTTCAAATAGTCTGTAGTATCCAAGGTGCCATATACTTACAGGATGTCTCTAAAAGCAACGTAGGTACATACGAAAAGGGCTGATAGACCAGCTCAAAAGACACCAGATTAAGTAAATATAACCTCAGTAAAAAATCTCTTAGTTTCTGATCTGATCAACTCCAATATACCTACTTACCATATTATTGTAGTGACATCTGAACTGCATATACAATACGAAGTTTCATTTCGATACGACAATTATTGAAGTAGGTTGAAAAAAACTTCCCAGAATTGATTACATTCTTTTCAGCACACTTGCTCATAAAGTGGCTCTTATTTCAATGTTCTTACGCACGGAACGCAGCTTATTACACGCAAGTGCTTTTTACGGTACATTACCACACTAGTGCTGTAATTATCGCCAATTGACCAATGAGAGCACGCCGCGGGTAATACATAAACGCCTATTGCATACGCTTCACGTCAAATACTGGTATGTAGATTCTGGAGATTAACGGTAAGGGATCATCCATAAAGTACGTCACACTAATTTCGTGATTGTTTAACCCCTCCCGTGTCCTCGTCACAGTTGGTCACATTTGTGAGACCCCCCTCTCTATGGCGTGACGTCACATATTTTACAATTTTACAGCTAGAATTCTTTAAATTAAAACAGCAGCGACACTACTAGTGCGAGCGTGAACTCGCCGAAAAACATTTTAAACCTTATGTATGTCCATACAGATGTTTCATCACATCATGAAGACACAATCTTTGAAATCAAATTTAATAGATGTTAAGGTAGCTTACCACTTATCCGGTATATTAATTACATTACACAATATACATTGATAAAATATCTTATCACTTAATTTAATGTTTATTTATTACATACAGATTGAGTTGGAAATATTTTTTATGCCACACCTGGCCATAAAGTAGCTTTTTCCGCACGCTGCGCGTACAGAAAAAGCCGCTGTCTGGCCAAGTGTAGACATAAAATGATGTACACAACACGGGAGGTAATAAAGAAAACCCACGATCGCATATTTACGACCCTCGCTTGCAGCTCGGGCCACAAACACCTGCGATCTCGGCCTTTCTTTGTATTACCACCCTACTTCAATCAAATCAAATCAAATACATTTATTTGCAAAAATACAGTTACAATAATAGGTGGTAGGTACAAGTTTCGTTCAGTGTATTTTGCTTGCAAGCAAGCGTGCAAATATTTTGGTGAGTCGACACATTAAATTATAAATAAAGAATTAAATTATACAATATTCGCAAAATAAAATAACATCACAATAATAACCATAATCATAAACATCGCAGTAAATATCAAACATAATTTATTAGATTAGTCAGTCAAATTAAAATTAAATTCTAAATATTCCTTGATACTATAAAAACACCTGTCAAGAAGCCAGCTTGTTAAATTGCGACTAAATATGTTCCCATGCAGCAGCTTTAGGTGTTCCGGCAAATGGTTATAAATTTTTATGCACATGTTGTAAGCATTTTTCCCGTACATTGCCTTATTGCAGACAGGTTTACATAAACGCTGCATGGTTTTCTGCCTGGTCGGTCTTTGAGTAACTTCATTTCTCTGAGTGAATAAATGCTGATGGGACTTTACAAAGGTACAAATGTTTTTAATGTACAAACATGGCAACGGGAGTATGCGCAACTTTTTAAACAACGGAACACAGCTGTCATCATGTCTTGCTTTGCTAATGATACGCATGCACTTTTTTTGAATTTTAAAAATGGTGTCTACGTTGGTAGCGTTACCCCAGAGTATTAGTCCGTATCTCAGCACCGAAGATACATAGCCATGGTAAGCTGCCAGTGCAGCTTCTGTCGAAACTGTTTCTCGAAGTCTTTTCAGAGCAAAGATAAACCTATTTAATTTTTCCCTGGTTTTCTCTATATGTTCCTTCCAATTTAAGTGTTTGTCGATAGTGATACCAAGGAATTTTATTGAATCGACTTCTTGGACATTATCATTATTTAATTGGACGTTTACAGGTAAACCGTTAGAATTATATGAAGTGAATTGTATATAGTTGGTTTTATTGATATTAATATGCAAATCATTAAAATTTAACCAGTTAGCTATGTCTACCATTGCCTTATTACAGTCTTCTTCAAAAGTTGCCCGGTTGCTACCTCTGACTAAGAGTGTCGTGTCATCTGCGAACAGTATGGTTTTTTGAGAAGTAGTCCTTGGCAAATCATTGATATAGAGGAGGAAAAGCAACGGACCCAGTATGCTACCCTGCGGAACACCAGTATTATTTGCTTTGAGAACTGATCTATACGTTTCCTTGAAAATAACATTTTTTGCAACAGTGTTTTTTTTTATCTCAGTGCACTGCATTCTATCCGCAATTACTTGTGTAATGTACTATAAGTTTTTCTTTAATAAGTAGGTAGTTCAAAATTGGCATATTAACACTTAGATGTACCTACGTATTAGATTTTGAATACGTTACGAAAATTAGGACTCCTCCCACCCCTTGTCAGACAATGTCACACTTCGTCGATCACCTCCCTCCCCGTTAACGTGTGACGTACTTTATGGATGACCCCTAATAGCAAATGCCTTACCAACATAAGCGTTGTACCCAACAATCAGCACTGCATGGTTCAGATGCTCCTTCCCCGAAGGGCATTGCTCTTCCGTCGGCTGGTCTATGCCGTGAGGGTCTCGATTCGTATCTACCATCATAGCATCGTTGATAGCTGAAAAAAAAGTTTCATTAACTAAAGCAACAGGGACAGCCTGGGAACACCTCTAAATCTCATATATATTTCAAAAAGCAGAGTCCTCAAATATTAAGGTACGCCGCCACGGGTTTCGGCCTGGTTTAGTCAATTCTATACACGATATAAAGACATTTTATCAGCTGACAGTGGCCCGTGGCTCAACAGTCGCTGCACTATCATGTTACAAGCGTGGAAAAGAACAATTTCCTAGACCGACTAACTACCATGGGCTGCGACAAGATGCAGCCGAGAGCCGAGGTATGTATTCCAACTGCACTATTATTTCCTCGTTCAGTGTCCACACTGTCTCCATGGCAATGACTGGCACTAGCAGCGAAAGGGTCCTGCTTTCACCTACATCTGTCTCGTCAGCAGTTATGAATAGATATTACCAGCAAACAGTGGTCGGTGGCTACCACAGACTACCTCCACTAGACGGAGCATGTTGAGCGGCACGCGCTCACATCTGATATGTTCAATTGCATAGTATTACGACATCACGCGACCGGCCGCTTGTTCAGTTGCGACCATGTTTCTGACTTGTGTGTGCACCAAACGTGAAATAAATATTTCTGTTCAATCTGACGACAATCTCGAAACGTAAAATGATAAAAAAGATGTGAAACACGCGTTGTATTAGTAATATCTACCGATATTTAATCGCACATATGCGTGGTGAGCTCGTGTCGTATGGCATGCTCCGTCTAGTGGAGGTAGTCTGTGGTGGCTACACAGCCGCTGCACCATCATGTCCTCGTTTAGCGGCTATACTCTCTCCAAGCCGATGACGGCAGCAGCAGCGAAAGGTCCCGGTTCCATTGATATTTGTCCCGTTACCAAGTATGATCATCATCATACGAGTATCAGCCGAGAGACGTCCACTGCTGAATATAGGCCTTTTCCAAGGATCTCCACCACTATTGGCATTGTGCTGCTCGCATATAGGGGTTTCCCGTGATTTTCATCCTCGGTTCACCTTGCAGGAGGGCTTGGCACGCTTCGTCTTTCAGTACGTGGTCACTACTCCAGAACTGTAACGCCCCAACCAACGGCCATCAGTTCCGCGAGGTATAACTAGATATTACCAGCTGAGAGTGGTCCGTGGCTCCTTAGCCGCTCCACCATCATGTCCTCGTTCAGCGGCTGGACTCTCTCCAAGCCGATGACCGGCTGCAGCAGCGAAGGGTCCTTGTTCCACCGACACTGCTCCTTCTGATGCGAGTACGGCGGGTAGTCGGAGTTTTTAATCACACCGCCTATGTTCGCTACTATGTCCCTGAATAAGAATTTAAAATTTTAGTTTTTAATTCCGTGGAAGGTGGGACGGGTGCTAGTATGGGACGCAACATGCGTAGACACGCTGGCTCCGTCCCACCTCCATGGTACTACGAATAAAGGCGGCGCGGCGGCCGCTGCGGCCGAAGCCCTCAAACGCCGGAAATACGGGGGCCTCAACACCAACTACCATTTTATGGCCTTTGGTGTTGAGACCCTTGGTCCGTGGGGCCCATCGGCACATGCCCTTTGTAAAGATGTCTAAGCGGTTGGTCGACGCCACGGGGGACAAGAGAGCTGGCAGCTTCCTCGCTCAGCGTATAAGCATCGCGATTCAGCGAGGAAATGCTGCCAGCATTCTCGGCACAATGCCACACGGGCCCATATTAGAAATTTACGTTTAATAGTAGTTTTATTTTTTTTTTACTTTAAGGTTTTAGTTTTAGATTAATCATGTATAAGATTTATTATAATTACTTGTTTTTAAGTTATATTATGTGAGTCACAGATTTTTTTTACATTTCTGTAAGTTCGTTTTCTGTAAACCATGTAAATTTAATGATAGTTCCGTAGTCTATTTCTCGTTTCCCATTTTGTATTTTGACGTTTTGAGATCCTTTACACCTCCAAAACAGGTTTTGACAACGGAGGCCCCTTACATCTTCATTAATTTTAGTATTTGTTTTTTATTTTCTATTTTTCTTTGTAATTTATCTTATTTTGACGTAGGCGTAATAAGAGAGACCCTTTACATCTCTAAAAATGTAGTTTTATGTTTATTTATGTATTTAGTTAAGTACCGTAGAATGGGGTGAGTAGGCTTCGCGGGGGGAGTTGGCTTTCGAATCCAGAATTTCATTTTTGAGTAGTTACTTTAATTTTTGGGCTTAGGTTGCTCTCAAAGTAATTTGATTATATTTTTAGACATATTTTTTTTTCTTTTCGCAACATTAAGCTGCCAAATCATACAATTTTGAAACACAAATTCACTGTCAAAGTTGATGCTCGAAATCGGCGGATTTTTAGTTGAATTTAACTTTGTTTTTAAGTGATGTTTACCAAAGTAAGTGTTCATCCACCTTTCGGATATCGTTTATATACTTACATGGCTTATTGGAAACAGAAAAACTTAAGTTATATTTTCTTTATTTATAATGGTTTTAACATAGAAAACGATCCAACCCCATTTGAGGATTTTTATGGGGTGAGCAGGCTTGTACTGAGTGGTGAGTTGGCTCGAGAACGGGGACAGTTGGCTCATGAATGGGGAGAGTTGGTCTTACGAACGGGGTGTGTTGGTTTGATAGAGGGGGGAGTTGGTGTTCGTAGTTCAGGGATGTCGATTTACATAAGTAGTCAAAAGTGTCTTACATTATGATAAAATGGTAAATATTAAAAAAAATTGAAGTAGCGGAGGAATTCTATAAATTTTCAATTAAATAAAATATGTTATATTAAAATTTGCATTTTATTTATTTCATACAGTAGGTAATACTAATTCCATATAGATCAAAATATATTTTTATAAATTGATCTAAAAAACTATTTATACGTCATAAAATAAGGGTCACTACTTAAAGAAAACATTAAACCGGTTTAAGTAGGAGCATAAATAAAACATAATTTTGCTACGTTAATAAAAAATTCTCTTGACAAGTCGAGCTATTGTCTTGATCCGAAAGTGTCAACCCTAGCAATTTTTCCATCTCACCCCATTGCTAGGCCTTCTCACCCCAACTACGGTGTGAGCTGGCTTTGCCTACTATTATGAATTTTTCGTTGAAACTATGCAATGAAGCAACAAACTATCATTGACAAACTGAAATTCAGACCTCCGGAACACTTTTTTTGTATATAAATCAATGTGCCACGTATAAAAATAAACTTTTATCCAGGTTTGAACTTCGATTTCCAGCCAACTAGGGATTGCAATCCGGTCCGGCGGATCCGGTAATCCGGCCGGATCCGGTACTTTTTGACGGCTACCGGATCCGGTAAAAAATCGCCGGATCCGGTCCGGATCCGGTAGGCGCAAAAAGACTGAAAATACACCACAACAGACTTACATACGGAAAGAAAAATAAACATTCCCATACATACATGAACAATTGGGTAAGTCAAGTTTATCAAAAGTGTGCAATTTATATACTTTTTCAATAGTTCCCGACGTAATGATCTAGAAAATACCCCTTTTGCATTTTTATTCCCTGTAATTCTTTCCAAATATCGTGTTAAACTCACTTAAAAAAAGGGACGCCCGCCGGCTGACAAAATTAGTGCCTAAATTCGGAAAAAAGAAACAAACGTATCTGTGTGAAGTCTGTGTTATGCCGCTTCCACACCAAGCCAACGAAGGCCAGCGAAGCCCCTGAAGTTCGGTCTGTCACAATTGTCAGCTAAACAATTGTGACAGACCGAACTTCACACAGATACGTTTGTTTTTTTTACGAATTTAGGCACTAATTTTGTCAGCCGGCGGGCGTCCCTTTTTTTAAGTGAGTTTAACACGATATTTGGGAAGAATTACAGGGAATAAAAATGCAAAAGGAGTATTTTCTAGATCATTACGTCGGGAACTATCGAAAAAGTATATAAATTGCACACTTTTGATAAACTTGACTTACCCAATTGGACACATTGAACGCTGGACAACTTCGTATTTATTTTATTAGTATGGATAAAACTCGCTTATTGCTCGCGTGAGCGTTCAGCTCCGTTTTCAGCCTTCTACGTAAGTTTGCACGTTCGCGGGTTTTGATTTTGAGCCTAGACGCAATGATGTTTTAATGTTTTAATTTTTAAGTTATTTATGCGAGTCACAGATTTATTTAAATTTCTGTAAGTTTGTTTTTTTGTAAAGCATGTAAATTTAATGATAGTTTAGTAGTTTACCATTTTGTATTTTGACGTTTGGAGATCCTTTACACCTCCTAAACATGTTTTGACAACGGAGACCCCTTACATCTCCATTAATTTTAGTATATGTCTTTTTATTTTCTATTTTTCTTTGTAATTTATCTTGTATTGACGCCTAGAGACCCTTTACATCTCTAAAAATGTAGTTTTATGTTTATTGAAATGTATTTAGTTAAGTAGTTGTTTGTGATATGCAATGTAATATTGTCACAATTATTGTAATGTTTCTAAAAGAGAAACTGGTGAGTTTCTTCCGGCGCTTCTCACCAGAATGTCATCTGCCGAAGCGCCAAAAGAATCAGACATGTAAAAGAGCCCTTGAGGCCTACTTGCAAAAATAAATTATTTCATTTCACTTCATTTCATTTCACTGCATTTGACTCTTCTGCATAATTATTTAAAGACAATAAAACCTACTAGCGTCGAGGCTGAGAGGGCCTTCTCAGCTTCTGGTTACATATGTAGCTCTCTAAGAAGTAGATTGGGCGACGATACAATAAATGCAATCTGTTTTCTGAGATCATTCTTTCAAAACCAAGAACGCCGATTCTAATTTGGTGAAATGATAAGTTAGGAAAAAACTCAAGAGTCAATATGATCTATTAATCTTCACAGAACGATGTCTTTCTTATTTTTTTTTAATTTCTTTGAGACGTTGATTTTGTTTAATGGCCAAAGCAGAAAAATATTTCCTGTAATGAAAATATTGTTTTATTTTTAATATAGAAGATTTAATTTTGTTGTTATTTTTATTATGAGACAAGGTTACCATGTGCGCATGTGTAGCTGTGAATGTGGCCGTCAAGATGTCGCACACCGTAAAGATATTCAGAATCTGATATTGCCAATTAATAGTATCCAAATAGTACCGATAAAATACCTAGGTGAAAAAAATTGTACCCTTAAACTTTTCGAAATCACGATTTACGCTACCGGGCGTTAAGCTGGCGTACACCACACCACTTGTATCTCTGGAACGGCTTTGTTTTCGGAAACGTTTTATATCTCAAAAAATACTACCCAAATAGTACCCTAGGGTACTGAAATTTCATTTTGCTAGCTATCGTGGAAGCCGAGATATTCCATAGCTTAACGGTGTACAAAATTTTGCACCGTCAAGCTGGCGTACGCGGAAATTTCGCATTGAAAGACTTCGGCTTCTACGATACCGAGAGAAATGAAATTATAGGGCCCCAGGGTGCTATTTGAGTACTATTTTTTGAGATATAAAGCGTTTCCAAAAACAAAGCCATTTCAGAGATACAAGTGGTGTACGCCAGCTTGACGACCCGTTAGCGTACACCGTGAATATTATATTTCAAAAAATTTAAGGGCACTATTTTTTTACCTAGGTGTTTCGTCTGTACTATTTGGGTACTATTTATTGGTAGCTTCACATTCTGGATATCTCTACAGTGTACACCATTTTGACGGTCACGCAGTGTATAAGTTAATGTTGATAAGCCTAAATATGATTGAAGTAGCAACTTGGCACGCAATAACGTAGCAGCAGCTCAGTTTTTCATGTTACTACTGTGAGTCAGACTGTTATTTGACTTATCAAACCTTATTTTTAACACTAAACCATTGCTTCATTAGTTTACTTGCGAAAACAACTCCGCATGTCTACTTTAAGGCCGCTAAACTGGACAAAACGCGTAATGTTGGAGAGACGCAATAGCAAAACTCCAATCCGGCCGGATCCGGCCGGATCCGGCCGGATTGGGGCTAATCCGGTCGGATCCGGCCGGATTGAGAATTGGACCGGATTGCAATCCCTACAGCCAACTAACCCCGTTTTACGGTAGTTGTTTGTGATAGGGAATGTAATATTGTCACAATTATTGTAATGTTTTTAAAAGAGAAACTGGTGAGTTGCTTCTGGCGCTTCTTCTCATCTGCCGAAGCGCCAAAAGAATCAGACATGTGAAAGAGCCCTTGAGGCCTACTTGCAGAAATAAATTATTTCATTTCATTTCAATAACTCCTTAAAATTTGCAAAGAGCTAATCTCGCGTATGTGAATTACGTTTTAACCGACTTCAAAACAGAATCAGGTTTTCAGACCATCGGCATCTACATTTCTATGCATGTTCCCCGATTAGGTACTTGAAGATGGTTGGACCGATTTTGAAAAAACAGCACCGCATTAGCTTTTAAGAGTTCGCTCTTGATGTTGGCTGAAAGTATATATCTAGCCAGCTGTACTTACGCAAATGTGTTCACGATACCAGCGTTGCTGCAACCTGCACCCATCTTGTTGCAGTCTATGAGGAACTGCTCCGACAGGATCGCCTGGTAGCCCCGTATCCAGAGCTGGCTCTCGATGTTGGCTGCAAGTAGGTTAGGCTGAAGATACGTCAAGTTCGCACTTGCTTGTCTAGTGTGCTCATTAATTTTTAGGGTTCCTTATAAAATCACTTTGTTGTCCGTCTATCTGTCCAAACCAAAGGCTTCATCTTACCGACAGCGCTAAAGGCCCAGCAAGCGTCACATTGCCCCTGATTCTTCACGGGGCTCACCCCACCATGCTCCCTCCAGTCGAAATAGTCCGGCGGCGGCGGCACAGGGTACTGAGAACCATTTAACCTCAACTCCACTCTAAACTCTCTAGAACTTTCTTCAGCCAAGTCTAATCCATTAATCAGTTTGAAAATACAGATTAGAACAGTTAGGAACCCGTGGCTAGGCATTGTGGCTTTGAATAGTTGTGTTTAATAGAAAATTAATGTTGTTGTTTTGTTATAATATAATCGTGAAGCCTTGTAGACGCAATGCGAATATTTTAAAGTATTTTTTAGGGTTCTGTAGTCACCAATCGCGCAGAAACCAATCTTCTTACTGACATCAAAAAGTAAGGGTTCTCACTTCGTCGGATTATTCTTTTATGTAAAGCTGCGTCCAAGACGTTGACGTAGGTACCCAAGGACCTTAAGGCGAGGCCAGACCAGAATCGGGCACGGAAGCCTAGTTTCCAAATCATTTTTAGAGCACTTATTTGACTCTTAGGTCACTGTAAAACATATATAATAATATTCAGAACTGTATCTAGGGCTTCCTCTCACTTAGAACACGATAGCAAACACTTCGCTCGATAGAAAAGTAGCGCGAAAACACTATTAAATAAAGTATTTTTTTTTCATTTTTTTCATTTTGTTCATTACCAGTTACCTTTTCTGACAAAATTAATACCTGACAATCATGATTTCACAGTCATGCAGGGCATCCTCTCATGTTTGGGTTGATAACGTATACTTTTATGTTAGAAATCGAAGATAATCTGCAATAATCTGCATTCCGCCCGACCCTAGTTTAGTTTGTATGTGAAATGCGAGCCAGGTCCTACCGCGCCTTAAAATAATTAGCCGGCGGAGTATCGCTAACAAAGAACTGCATGTCTAGTTCGCCGGTTGCTTAACGTTGATTGGTCAGGGCAATGTGCGTGTGCTGCGGGTAGTAGGAAAAAACCTATTGGTGTGTGCGTGCGCCTCGTAAGTACAAAGCAACCGGCGCACTAGATAGCATTCAGTAAGTCTGTTGGTCGTCCGGCTATTTATTTTATAGTCTTTGGACGTACCGTCTCTCTCTGGGGTTGGTCCCTCTTGTCTGAGGATCGTGGTCAGCATCAGGGTCGCACCTGGCACGGATGATCTGCCTCCACCGGTTTCTGTCCAGCGCGTCTCTTGCAACCGTGTAGAATAGGGTACTTTCCTGACAGATCAAATCAGTTACCTACTTTTTATGAATTGTCAAAACGCTCGGATAGTATGAAGTAGGGAATGCAAACCGGTATACCGGTTTACCGGTTTACCGGTAAACCGGTATAAAATGAAGCCGGTAAATTACCGGTAATTATAACCACAAACCGGTTTTTTACCGAAACATATATAAATAGATAAATATGTATTGCATCCGGATGCATTAATATATTTATTTCATAAATAACAAAAGGTCAGTACAAAAACACTTAACTTAAGCCTACCCTTAAGTCTAGTCAAAAAGGCCCCCTCGAGTCGTCCCTGGCGCAAAGGTACCCATTACACTGGCCGCGTTGCCACGTTGAATGGCGATGGACAGCCTTTGCACCAGGTACGAACCCGCGCGGGCGTCCGACCCCCTCTCCCTAATTCGACGACCCACTTCCCAAATGAAGGCAATAGCCTCCGACCCCCAGCACCCAGTAGTTTCAAACGCCAGGGGTACGAAATAATAGTTTAAGCCCAGCGCTGAGTACTTCTCCCGTTTTTTGACTGCGGCCCACTCCGCCGCGGCACCAGCTGTATGCACCGTTCGGCCGAGGTGTGAGGCAGCAAAGGTACTGACGCACGTCGCGTCCCACAGCAGGCACTTTCCCTTCTGCCACGGCACTAGTGTCAAGCCGTCCGGCCTATATTGGTTTACGTTGATATTTATAAATTTATGTACTACGAAACGCCTGTACTTTATCGAAATCCAATGATTTTATGTGATTTAACGATTTAATTAACTTTTTTTTGCTTCAAAAATGTTGAATAAGTTTTTTTATTCCTGTCCTGTCTCCTTCTGCCTTTCCGATCCTTCTGCGAATTTCCGTCTCGCAAGAGCCATTATTGCTTATGCTGGAACCCAGGTATACAAAGTTGTCTGTAGTTTCCAAATTGAGCGTTCCGCTGAGCTCCAGCTTGCCTGAGCGATCCACGATCATGACTTTAGTCTTGGATCTGTTAATTGCCAGGCCAAGTCCTTCGCTAACCCATCCCATTCTATCCAAAAAACTGCCCGTCTCGGCTTCATTTGCTGCTAAAAGGGTGGTGTCGTCAGCATATCGCAAATTAGAGATCTTACGACCTCCAGCAGTGATGCCACCATTCCAGCCGTCACTTGTTTTCCGTACAATGTACTCGCCGTATGTATTGAATAGGATAGGATGGGTGAGAGGATGCAGCCTTGTCGGACGCCCTTACGAAAGCTGAACGGATTCGATGTAGTCTTGTCGACTCTCACTATTCCCTGGCTGTTGTAATATTGATCCATCATCCATCAGAACCTCCCATAAACAGCCCCAGTCGATACAGTCAAAAGCCTTACTGTATTTAGTCGACGAAGTACATGATGACTGGCGTGTCGAACTCGTAACATTTTTCCACAATTTGTCTGATATTCAGTATCTGCTCCCTAGTACCTACCTTTACCCTTCACAAAACCCGCTTGTTCTTGCGGGATTTGCCAGTCTAGATAATGACTTTACTGGCATGGGAGATCAGAGCAAGTGTACGGTAGTTATCGCTCTTTTTAGTCGAACCTTTTTTGTGCAGCGGGATGATTACTGATTGGGTCCAGTTTTTCGGCCACTTGCCGTTGTGCCAAATGTGGTTGCAGATCTTGTGCAAAAGGGCAATTCCCCTGTCACCCAGGGTCTTGAGAATTTCGGACGGGGTATTATCCTGTCCTGGGGCCATCTTAGTTTTAAGACGATCAATTGCTGCCACTATCTCGGACTTAAGAATATCAGGTTCCAGGTCCATGAGATTCCAAACCATTCAGGGTTCGATAGTTGTTGAGGACTTCTCATACAGCTGCTCACAATATTCACGCCAGCGCTCTGCAATTTTGTCAAGTTCGTGCAAAAGTTGCCCATCGGAGTTTTCTATGCCCCAAGATTTGGCCTTAAACTTTTTGCTGAGCAGCCGGGCTTTCTTGAAGAGATCTGATGTTTGCATCTTCATGGCATGAGACTCAACCTCGCGACAGATGTCCATGATGAAGTTGTTTTTGTCTCTGCGGCATTCCCTCTGGATCACTTTTGATAGACTGGAATATTCCTTAATCCTCTTAGGATCTTGGAGGCTTTTGGCTTTCATGTCTTTCCTGTGTTGGACTAGGTTCCACGTTTTTTCAGTAATCCATGTGGATCTTTTACGGTTCTTTTCTCTTTTAGAAACGATGTCATCCAAAGCCTCGTTTACTTGGGCTTCGAAGTGCTTCCACAAACACATATTCATATATGGAAAAGGGGGATAAATGAATGTGTTTTTTGGCGTATTTTTGCTCGACAATAGTACGGAACCCTTCGTGTGCGAATCCGACTCGCACCTGGCTTGATTTCTTTTAGTTTATGGATGGTTATTATACAGAAATCTTAAATTAAACAACATTTTCGCAGCTTTTTACTTCAATTCACCAATACCGGTAATTTACCGGTTTACCGGTTTTGAACTACCGAAGTCGGTAAATTACCGGTTTCAAAATTTTCCCGGTAATTGCATTCCCTAGTATGAAGTTTCTATGAGAAAAAGCATAATGACGTCATTGTGCTCAAACATCAAATAATCTCCTCATTTATAGCTTTTGGTCTTTTAAAAATCGTTTAAAACGTTAAATAGGTGAATTTTAGTTGATTTTTGCAAATTTTCGAAAGCAGATTTCAAGGCTAGCGTGAAGTAATTTATATTGACTACAGGCAAGTACCCTATTTGGAGGACGACGAGTCTTTCACTTGATCGGTCCATCTTGTTGAACGACCGCGCGGTCTTTTGCCTTCGGTGTTCCCAACCACAATCAGTTTTTCTAGATTTTCGTCGCCTCTGCGCATTGTGAGACCGAAATACGAAAGGCGTTGTTGGCATATGGTGGACAAGCGATTTTCTTATCAATTTTTTTTTTAAATTCGGTTAAGTACTTTTTTTTAATCTGGTGCTTATTATTTATACAGGCCCGCGCTGACCCCCGGCCCCCGGCAGCGCCTGTGTGCAAACCTATGAAGCCACCTCTTTATTGTCGTCGTGTTTCGAATTCCGGTGCTCTATTGCCTTGGCGCCTGTGTGCGTTGCACACTTCGCACACAGGGGCGGCGCGGCCCTGTATTTAGGTATATGATTATAACAATCAAGTTAGAGTAACAAGTCAACTCGGACTTGACTTCATTACGATATCTTTCAAGTTTGTTTCGCGTGCCTGGCATATTTAGTTTTACATTGTCTATAAAAATTAATTTATTATTGGTTGATATTTTTTATAAATTCTTTAGCGATAAGTTTAGAAACTGTTCGCCATAATTATTTAAATTTCTGTTTATTTTAATACATTATACAACTAGGGTGGTAATACAATGAAAGGCCGAGATCGCAGAAGTTTGCGGCCGGAGCTGCAAGCGAGGGACGTAAAAATGCGATCGAGGGCTTTCTTTATTACCTCCCGTGTTGTGTACATCATTTTATGTCTACACTTGGCCAGAAAGCGGCTTTTTCCGTACGCGCAGCGTGCGGAAAAAGCCACTTTATGGCCAGTTGTGGCATAAACATTTATTAAGGGCGAATCGGATATGCGCTGTTCTAGTACAGTACAGTAACCCTGTATGATATATTATATTTAGATACAGTCACGATATTTAATTATGACTCTTTAAAAAAAAGGAAAAAAAGGTACCTACAAGAACTATTTTACGTCCAATAAGCTCGAGTTAGCGATTTTTATCACATTCCAAATTTCAAATCGATAGCAGCAGTAGTTCCTGAGATATCTGGCTGTGAAAGATGGACAGACAGACAGAGTCGCACTATTAAGGGTTCCTTTTTTACCATTTTGGTACGGAACCCAAAAACACGTATCTAACACTGACTCCAGGCACCCAGGTAAAAAGGCAATAAGTGTATATGACGTTCGTATGTAAATTTTGACGTTTTTCGCTACGATGTTGAGACACGAGTTTCTTTCAAAGTAGTGGCGATATTAAAGTTCGCGAACTGGGCATTTCTCCAGAAATATGTCTGCGACTCATTCATCTGTCTCCATACATTTAGTATGAAAAAGGGCCAGATGAATGAGGCGACCGCAGACATATTTCTGGAGAAATGCCCGAGTGCTGGTGATACTTGAAGGAAATCATTCTCCTGGCTACAAATTTCCAGAAGATTCCGCGTCATGGAAATTGCATTTTTGGTTCATTACAGAAAAGATATATCGTAGGAATTAGACATCATAATAAGCGGAAATTATAGGAAGCAGGTCATTTTTGAAAGTGGATATAATAGGAAGCGAACTTTTTAGGAAAGTGTCATTATTGGAAACAAATAGCAGACATTACAGGAAAGAGACGTTCGTTCGAAGAAGGCAATTTTGAAAAGCAGACACTTTAAAAAATGGACTGATAAGCGAGTCTGAGCCGCTGCTTCGTGAAACAGGTCACTGATATTCACAATAGGGATGACGACTGGGTTAAAAATACATAAGTATATAATTCTATTTAGTCCGTGAATGAGGTTATGGAAAAATATGGGACACGTCTTTTGTGGTTTATCAAAATATTAAAAACCGACACAGTTACATTACACATAATCTATCGCAGCGCGCGTCATGGCCAAAAAAGGAACTTTCGGCAGCTCAGCTGTCACTTTTATACTAGCGAAATGTACGTTTTTAGTTGGCAAAATGCCTTGCAGCAACACAAAAAATAAAAAAAAGGCCGCCGTATTTGTAACCGCTAGTTGGCGCTGTCATCGCGCACCCAGCGAATAGTCACATGGATTGGAAAATACTAAATTATCATAACACAAAAGAAATAAACCAAAAATGTATAAAAAATAGTGTTATGAGATCAAACTTCGTGGAGTGGGGGCTTGTGACGTCACTCCAAGGTGAAAATTGTACCAAGGAATGACGTCGCTCGAAACTTCTAAGCACTCTATCCTCGTCATTTTTTGTTTGTCAAGCAAAAGAAAAAATACATGTACAACATTTTTTAATAATCTAACTGACGGACTTAACGCTTTTTTTTAGTCGTCTAGCCTATTATGAAGTACGAGCTTCGAATTTCGAAGTATACCTAATACTTATAGAACTTGAAAGCCTGACTATGTTAGCACAGATAGTGAAAAAAAAAACAATAATTAAGTAATCAGTAATCACAGTCATTTATTTACTATTATTATACTGACACAATTCGATGACACAACGATATTAGTTTAATCATGTACTCTTATATTTATAGAAATCTCAAATCCCTATAGATATTTACGTCAATTATTTTTAAGACTGTCATTTTATAGTAGGTAAGTCTTGATTTTATTTTATCGATATAACTAAACATTCTAGATCTATAAGACCTAGTTTTCAACGTAACATTAAGTACCTATAAAGGTCATAATAAAGGTGCGATCAAATCGCTACTTAAAAGACGTGCCTCATGCGTCATGTTTTTGACGTGAACTTTTCAAATCGGTGCTTTTTTTAACAACGGTTTGATTGCAGCTTTATCACGCATATCAAAATAGCCTAGCTCACATTTGCACAAACTTTAATTAGAAGTAATGATCTTTAGTAAAAGTAGGTAGTTATACATCAGCGGTTGTCAGACTTTTGGCAACTTCCCTCCCTGTTTTCTGTCTTTTTTGTGTGGCGCGGCATATTTAAATCCCCCATCTCATCATCATCCCCTATCTTACTTTAGAAAACGGGAAAAGCTTGAAAATGGCGCCCTAAAAAATTCTTTATCGTATCGAAGCTCTATTTTGGTGGAGCTCCTGCAGAGTCCTTACAGACAATCGACTCTATTCATTAAATCACAAAACTAAGACACTAACCATCGATAACGCCAAAACAAGCAACACCGGCGCAGCACTAACCGCGCCGCCTGTCAAATCTGACAGATGACAGCTGTCAACGGACTTTAGGCTGCGTTCAAAATTCAACGGTACCTTATCGAACGGATGCGTTCGCAAAATGTCATTCGTCGACAAAGATTTCGTATTATCATCGAAAAGGATATTACTCTGATGATTGTAAGGACCGTATAACGAAAACATGACAGCGGGTGCCTGGTACGGGTTGTGTTTGCCAAACAATTGGTCCAACTTGGTCAGAACGTTGATGATTTCTTGGGAGCGCATGGCAGAGGTGTTCTTCGCGAAAATATGGCCAATGTTCGACCAGGATAGGAAGCAGTATTTCTGATTCTCTTCGGCGCAGATGGGTTTTATTTTGACATCCTTGACCCACGGCTCTGGGATTTGCTTGGCTGAAAACAAAAATCAACTTTAGTTTTGGGAAAAAGATCAAAAATAACATTTTGATGTAAAAAGGTAGTAGCAACTCTTACCAACATACTGGTTGTACGTGGCCATGCTCAGAAATGCGACGTCACTTTTCCCCTCCACTAGCGACCGCAGTGCCCCCCACTCCCCGTCCACCACCTTCCCCTCTTCCACAGCGCACCCCTCCATCCACTTTTTACTTTCCTCCCCTTTCAAATAATCCTCAACCCCCGGCGCACAGATAGAACTAAAGAAACCACTTAAAACATCTTTGCATGTTTCTTTTTCAGTGTTGGTCAGGTAGCGTAGAACGGAATGCCACGCGAAACCGTCGAATTGCGGAAAAGTGGCGCGCGTCCCCCTCAAGTCGGCCATCTTGGATATTTTGGAGTCTTCCCTGACGTACGCCACGACCGTTGTGCTTTGGTTGATGATGGGGGTCGTTTCGTGGAGGATCGGCGTGAGGGAGAAGTCTCTGTAAGAAAGGAATACAATATTAATCATAGTTAACAGTCAACTTTCCTAAAAGGCGTTTGTTAGTATTCCTAATCTGAACGTTCTTGAAAACTGAATCGTATTGTTGAAAATGTAATAATAAGGTTCTAGGCGCTGGCATTAGATGATCCACCTGCACTTCAATAGTTTAGGCTAGTAGGAGTGACACCACCTACGAAGCTAAAGGTCTTACATTCCATTACTTTTAAATATATTCATTTGCCCGTTACTGTCCCAAAATAACTCTTTACTGGGATAAAAACCAATTTTTCAATCCAGGGCTTGGTTTATTTGTATGCCTAGTTTCAGCTCAATCCATCCAGTTGTTTCCCCGTTATTTAGTAACAAACATCCAAACATCTTCACAAACTTTCACATTTGTATATTAGTGTGATGTGACAGGGCTCATCCTGAGGGTAGTTAAGTTGGATTCTCGCCACAACTTGAATTTTAATTCTTATGTGGTGAGATTTCCAACTGAGAAGATAGCGCCCTTCACCAAAGAAGAGTTTTGGTCGAAAGGTGTGTCCTTCCGGCTTCCGCGGGCGGCTACCTGACACCACGAACAGCGTTAGCACATCGCAGTATAATGTGACCTAGTTGTTAGGTTTAATTGTAAAATTTAATATGTATAGATACAAGAAATCAAAGTACCTACATAGAAAAATTAAATGGCGCTCACCTGTGAACAGACCGGGAATCGAACCCGGTACCTCTGGATTTCCGGCCCAGCGACTCAACCTCTCGTGCGCCGTAACACCCAGTAAACACCCTCAATTTTGCCATCTACTTTGACTTCCGTATCATTCTATTTTAATATGTATGTTAGATTGTAAGGTTTATCTATGGGCCTTTGATGCCTGAAATAAATTATTATTATTATATATTACCTCTCAGCCCGCACTAGCCAGTCCCCACTACCGACAGCGACGTCGCAGCTTCCATCTTGAACTGCCTGCAGACAGGCAGCCTTGTCTTCCTTCCTCAGACATTGTAGACCAGGCTCTACTCCGTAAACTACTCCAGCCTCGCTCAGCCACTCGCATTTGTTCTGCTCGAGCAGCGACGTCGTGCACATGACTATATGCCTGAAAGAGTTTCAAATATTGAGTACAAACGAAGACACAGTTAAGTGACCATCAGTAGACCTTAATACATTGTAATTAGGGTGACAAGTGGTCAATTAGCAGTGTCTTCGATTGTACATTTAACAGGAGTTGCCAGACGTCCCAATTTAAATGGGACGGTCCCGGTCCGTAGACCGTAGACCTCTGAAAATTGGACTCGAATTAATCCTCGATTGGAACGTCAAATGTCCCGATTTGCAGATTTCACATCTGTTATCTGAGCATTTGGGCATTTTTATTTTAAAATGTACGGTTAGGCGAAATTTAAGCTATGTTCAAATACCGTCTAACCTGTCAGTCCGTAACGAAATGTATGGAGTTTGACACTAACGGTCAGTTCTGTAACGACCTGCTAACTGTCAGTTAAGAAAGCTCTTTAAATAAAAAAGCCCATTTATAACAATATTTGCCGTTTTTATTGCGCGATTTTCTGCCAATTCTATGTTAATTCTACGAAGAATGCTCCTAAGGGCTCCTACAATCCCAGTGGAATATTTGTCCCAATATTTTTTCGTATTGTGTTACCTTTTTTTCATATACCTACTTTGTATAACGGTAACACAAACGAAAGTTTCATTAATGTATGGAAAATTTAGGACTTTTTTTATTGGGAGTTTTTTAAGTATCGAGTTATCAAATAGTAAATTTTATTGGTTAATATTGGCCGAGCTTCGTTCCTCCCCACACCGCTGCGTTCCTCTCCTCGCTCCGCTCCTCTCCTATCCTCTCACCACCCCACTGGACGGGAGGCCTATGTGTACCGCTTACCTGGACGGGGTGCACCCAGCCTGGCTGTAGGCCTCCCTGAAGCCGCCGGCCCCGGCGAGGTAGTCGAGCGGCGACCGCGGCGGCTGCAGCGGCGCCGGCAGCGCCCCGTTCACGTCCAGGAGCGCCGTCAGCGCGCCGCGCCACCCGCCGCTCACGGCCACCGCCGGGTCCGTCAGGTTGGCTGCCAGCTGGCTCACTTCTGCCGCTGCTTTTCTGTAATAGCCATCGTAACTTAACCAATGATTTCAAAAGTGAGAATAGGCCCATCCGAACAGTTCGGAACTATTTTCTCCGTAACAAAAAATGCAGCTATAAAGACGAGCTGCGCAGCGCACGCGCCGCGTGTAGCACTGCCGACTGGCACTATTTGGCGGTATTTTTACCGCCAAAGTGTTGGAACCGTCCGCGCGCTCGCTTAGCCCTGTCCTTTGTATACGTCAATGAACTTAACCCTTAGGTGTGTGGCGACACTGCCACCTAGTGAATACGTTGGAAGCAGCGGACTTCAACATTAATACAATAATATGGATAGATGGCGCTTACATCAACGCCCATACAGATGGCGTCATCTCCATACTGTTCTACATCGCACTATCGAAGTGTCATAACACACTTTCAAAGATCTTCGGACTTCGGTTCCCAGGCACAACTTCGCCTGGAGAGAGATCTCTCTATTGTCCTCTCTTCCACAGGTGCATACAGTATCAAAAACGATACTACTAAAATGTTGTCAAACTTGTCACGAAATCTCAAATTGACATGGATTCAATTTTTACTTGACACATTTTGCGAATAAAATGCATGGTACGGTTGCATCTAAAGGTTAAAGGGCGGAGTTCAAGCTGATCAAGTGAAAGCCAAAGTTGATGATTTGTGTGGCTTATTTTAGGTGGAGTAGTGGGCTGGAGGCCCCTGTTAAGCTAGGTACTTATGTAACGTAATTCGGAGACCCGGGCGGGAACATTTCGCCGCACGACTACTAGTACCAATTTTTCCCCCCTGGCGGGGCTTAGCCAGCGACCTGAAAGAGCACGCGTTATGCGATAGAGAGACAAGCATAAATCCTTAAGCTGCGTCCACACTTGTATCATTTCGCCGTATCAGATCTCCGTCGCGTAGCACCGACGCGTAGCATGATCGGTAGTGTGGACGCCAAATGATCGCGATCATGCTACGCGCCGTATCAGATCGCTCGCGATCCGTGATGATACGCGTATCTTATATACCGCGCACACTCGCGATCGGATACGCGTATCAAAATCGGTAAGTGTGGACGTGTTTTGATACAGTATCATGCTACGCGGTTATGAATTGATACGTGATACGCCGCGATCCATCTCGAGTCGGTTTTTCCGCGATCATCAAAGATGATACGGATACGCTCTGAACGAGTTTGTACGCGTACCGATCCGATCACCGATCACGATCACATCAGTGTTGACCAGTGTTGCCACAGGTGATTTTATCACTAGATCTAGTGATTTTTAGAACTGTACAGCGATTTTCTGAAAATAAATTGTTTTAGTAGCTTTTAGTGAAAAATGAAGGTTTTCGAACAATTTTTAGAATTTATAGTCATTATATCTTTCAATGTAATGGAACAACATATATTATCACTGATGCCGTTGTACAATTTTATATAAAACTAAAAAAATACATTACAAAATTATCAGTCTTTAAATAACATAAAACATAATGTCAATCTGGGGGCATGGCAGTGCCCCCGCCAAGTCGAGCAAAACAAAGGCACGGCCGTACCATCCTTTTCTCGAAGCCATTCAGTCCATTTTCAGCCTTCCGTAATTTTTTACTTGCTAAAGCTAGAAACCTGAAGTTTTAGAAATATATAGGGCACAATAAGACTTAAATACATTTCTAATATCATTCAATTTGAACGTGTAGTTTAAGAACTATTGCACGTCATAGTTCCTTTTTTTTGTCACTGACTGACTGATGATCATCATAATTCTAAGGTACTTCTAGCACACCCACAAGCTCCAAATTTAAAACATAGTTAGTTTTTAGCCTATCAAGTCCTACAAAACCGAAATATATTGCAATTTCAATCACAACTGCACACATAAGTTTGTAATCCTATACAAATACATGCGGTTACAAAGTTAGTTTTTTTAGTTTTAGTTTTCAAATTGGAAAAATATGTTTAGGAATTAGGAATGTAGGTAATAAATAAAAAAAGAAATAAGGTCCCATCAAAAACATTACATGTCAAAAGATGCAAGTCACGCAACGTAGTCCTTTTACAACAAAAATGTTTTGAGATGTAAAGTTAAACCAGAGGGGTGTCCACAGAACTTGATTCCCACCGACTTATTATTTAACCGTGGAGAAACATTTAATACCTACTTCTCAAATAAAGAATCCTCCCTCCACGGGTAAATAAATAATAGGCAAGTCGGTGGGAATCGAGTTCTGTGGACACCCCCCCGGTGCTGACTTGGTTTAAGTTTAAACTTAAACCAAGTCAGTACCGGGGACGTAGTCCTTTTACAACAAAAAAGTTTTGAGATTTAAATCTCAAAACTTTTTTGTTGTAAAAGGACTACGTCGCGAGACTTGCATCTTTTTACATTTAGGTAATGTTTTTGATGGGATTATAGTATTTTATGCCACACCTGGCCATAAAGTGACTTGGCTCGGGCTGCAAACTTCTGCGATCTCGGCCTTTATATTACCACCCTAGTTGTGTAATATACTAATTATGCCACACCTGGCCATAAAGTGGCTTTTTCCGCACGCTACGCGTACGAAAAAAGCCGCTTTCTGGCCAAGTGTAGACATAAAATTAAGTAAGTACACAACACGGGAGGTATTATAGAAAGCCCTCGATCGCATATTTACGTCCCTCGCTTGCAGCTCGGGCCGCAAACTTCTGCGATCGAAGGCTTTCTTTGTATTTTCACCCTAGTTGTGTAATGTACTATAAGACATTATCTGTATGTATGAAGTAGCGTTTAGCGATTTATTTGAAAACATTTTGAAAATAATAAAACTCTAATCTAGCGATTTTTAAGCCCGACTGGTGACATATTTATTTGCGAGGTGGCAACACTGACGAATGATCACCAAATGCTACGAGGATCGATCGGACGATCATAAAATGATACGGCACGGTGATACGATACGGTGCTACGCTACGGATAGCGTCCACACTACAGCTCGCCGAAATGATACGGAGCGATGATACGATACGGTGATACGCTACGGCTAGTGTGGACGCGTTTCTTCACGCGACGGTAGTCTTGATACGGTGTGCCCAAAGTAAGCGTCCATACTTAGGATACGCGTGCTTGCTACGCGACGCATGATCGTGATCGGCGAAATGATACAAGTGTGGACCCAGCTTTACGTTTTAGCGACGAGCAGCGGCCACGGGCGGCGCAGCCACGCGCACGGGGCCTTGTTCCCGGGGATGCTCTGCCACGTCCCGTCCCGGCACAGGTACACGAAGTCGTCCGGGGACGCGTACCCGGTCTTACCCTCTTGCTGAAATACAAACAAATATGAGGATGTTTTAAATTTGATTTTGTCGAACACGTAGTGCGTTGGCAACCTTTTCGCAGCCAAGAGCCACATAGTAGCAAAATTATAGGCCCGCGTCCCGATTTACCTTAGGATCCAACTATCCTGAATTAACTTTAACTTCCCTCCAACATTGCCGGGCTCAAGTGAGTTTCTTGCCAGAGTATTTTTAGCTGGGCTAGGTTTTAGCGAACCGGCAACTAAAACTCCCATTAGTTCGATTCACACACTAATATAAGGACAGGTTGATTCGATTCAACCTCTCCCGCTGATCACTTTGAGTAATCAGCAAAACTTCCGTGGCGGTCCGCGGCTATGCGACCTGGTTCGACCCCAGGGAACTCCACAAGCCCCCACCCTGTTCGATTTTTACAACAGCCACTAAGCCTCGTCAGTACTGTCAGCGTCAAAAGAGAGAGCAAAATGAGGTAAAGGCCGCTCTTGTGCATAATTTTGACACTATATGGCCGCAGGGAAGAGGGTCAGGGAACCCGTCGGGCCCCAGTAATGGTCACCGCGGGACCACCGGGTGCCAGACTACTTACTCCGAAGTACCCGGCCACAAAGTCGGCGTCGGCCCAGGTGAAGTTGCCGGCGCCCTCGGACAGGCACGTCATGGCGCCCGTGGGGCCCCAGTAGGGGTCGTTGTGCGCGCACTTGCCTGGATACCCGCAGGCAGCACACAGGGACGGGAACTTCGCTTCTGCAAACATTAACAATAGGAGCTGACTATTTATCCTAAAGGTGTTAAAGGTTAGCCTCAAAGATCGTTACAGTTCGTCATTGGACGCAAGAATCTCCTACCATTAAATAACTCATAAATTTTATGGTAACTTTTGTTATGAAACCGTTACGATAAACACAAGTTTTAACATAGTTACAGAACAAAGTTCTTGATTTCCCCAAACATCCTATGAGTCGTGATGACGTCACGTTATCATGGGCTTCAGTAGGAAGCGTTAAGGCCCGTAGGTATTTGGGAAAGTCTAAAAATGTGATTTTAACATTGTAGTATCTCGGTGAGTTTTTATGATGTTGAAGTGGTTCTTTCACTAAGATTTCTATTATTGAGAGGTGTTTCTATAACATATCACAGAAAAAAGTTGTCAAATAGCCAATTAAAGTGGTTTTTGCTTACTGAGTTCAGCGTCCCGGTGGGCGTCGAGCACCCAGGGCCCGGCGCGGCAGGCGCTCCTGAAGAATCCGGCCATCGCTTTCAGACGGTTCTCCGCAATCGACAGGCTCTCGTCACAAGACTTGGTCGTCACCAGCGACTCCAGGTACTGGAACAGGGGAATCGATTGTTTGACTCCGGTTCCAGTGAGATTCTCTAGAGACCAGTGCCGTGCCTAGCAGAACCTAATTTGTCGAAAAACCCTGTGAATACAGATGGCCACCTGGATAGGCTATATGTACCTAGTTGATGTTTTTGCAGAAATATTCAAGCATTGCCAACCCTATCGCGTCTGAAAACCTAAAGTTCAGCTTTGAGTCACACACAACTTATCAATTTTACGACTACAGACAAGTCGTGAAACTGTCCTCAATATAACTCCAAGTAGTAAGAGCCAGCGCTGGTCTTCTGGTGAAACTAGACAGGGACGATGTCACGGCGAGTTATTCGCACGACCAGTCCAAGATACGAGATGTTTTGGTTTTGATTTGGTACATTTAAAGTGATCGCCTTGAGACGGTTCTCCGCGATCGACAGGCTCTCGTTGCACGACTTGGTCGGAACTAATGACTCCAGGTACTGGAACAGGGAAATCGATTGTGACAGTAGATGCCAAAATCTTGGTGTGATACTATACAGCACGACCACGGACGATTTTGTTATTTCTTTTGCGGTACATATTCACGAAAAAAAATGTACTATTTTGTACTAATCATTAAAAAAATTGTACTCGTACGGTTTCGGAGTTGTGAGATAGAGGTTGTGGTCGTGCTAGGTAGATGCTACCTGGCACGACCACACTGAGATCGAGGTTAGTTTGATAGTCGAAATAAATGTACTGAAATTGTACTATTTTGTACCGAGTATAAAATAATTGTGCCGCTTGCCAATTTAAAAAAAATTACCTTTTTGGTTCGCGGAGTACAGCCGACGGAAATGAAAGCGGTACAAATTCACGAAAAAAAATGTACTTTTATGTACTCTTCATTAAAAAGTAATAACTCATACGGTTTCGGCAGTGTGACACAAAAGGTGGGGGTCGTGCTAGGTAGATGCTACCTGGCACGACCACACTGCCATTGAGGTTAGTTTGATAGTGAAAATAAATGTACTGAAATTGTACTATTTTGTACCGTACATAAAATAATTGTACCTCTTTTCTGTAAAAAAAAAATGTCCCTCAATGGTTCGCGGAGTACAGCCGACGCAAAAGAATGTAGTACAAATTCATGAAAAAAAATGTACTTTTAGGTACTTGTAATCAAAAAGTAATTACTCATACAGTTTCGGCAGTGTGACACTAAAGGTTGGTTAAGGTTGGGTCGTGCTAGGTAGATAGATGGTTCCTGGCTCGAATACGCTGATATCGAGGTGAGTTTGATGGTCAAAATAAATATATTGGTAAAATGGTAAAAAAGAACCCTTATGGTGCGACTCTGTCAGTCTGTCCGTCTGTCACAGCAAGATATCTCAGGATATACTGACTATCGACTTGATATTTGGAATAGTGTTAAAAATTGCTAACCCGAGCCTATTGGACAAAACCAAAACCTTATACCTTTTTTTTTAAAGGGGACTGTGCGATTAACGAAATAAATGGACTGTATGTTTGTCGAGAAAGTGCGACAAGGGTTTACGGGAGCCAAGATATTGGGTTTTGGCAAAAGGGCCGACTAAAATAACTAATTTAAAAATAAAACGGAGTGGTGTTTGGTGGTCTAACCTGTGATTCCTGGTTCTGTGGTGCAGAATTCGGGCTAGAGCAGCAACCCGCCGTCGGTGCAGCCTTCAACGTCCCTAGACTAGATCAGCTGTTGACTTTACCTTAAAGCGCCGCTACTCAGCCTCAATTTTACGCCAGGGTTTCGCCGGCAGCCTCCAACACACTTGTATGAAAACACTAGGACTACGAAGTAGTGGTAGCTTCAAATATCACTGGTTTAAGAATTGCGACGAGACGAAAGATGTGCACAGTTCGAAATTTGAAGGGCAACTAAGTACAACGGTTTTGGCGGGGGGAACTAGAATGAAAAGTGTTGCCACAGTTTATAAAAGAAAAACTAAATAAATATCTACTACCAACATAAGTGGTCAAAAGTAAACAGGGACTGAAATGTTATGTCGAAAATCAAAAGTAGAGCTATTATATCGAGTGGGATATCAAATGAAAGGGCTTAATAAGTATAGGTAGATTCTAAAACCGTTTTTATTTTTTTTCTTCAACATGTAGTTTTTTATTTAAGACAAAAAAAGTTACATTCCCCACTATTATCTCCGAAGTGAGCAGAAAAATCTGTAATAATTACTGATTATTAATATCATCCTAAGCATTACAGGAAAAGTAAAATAGTTTTCCTAATTTGCACCGTTTTTTTTATTTGTAAAAATCAAAACTCATACTTATTTGCTCCTACTAAACTAATCACCATTCAGTTCTTCTTGAAGTATTCACTTATCTACTAACGAGTTTGTACGGAACCCTCGGTGCGCGAGTCACTCGCACTTGACCGATTTTTTGATTGATAAATCTGTTCAGATGAATATGTACCGGTAAATGTACATTTATTATTGAAGCCTAGGAAATGCTGATATATTTATGAACTCAACTGTACAAATAGAATACATTTATTTTGACCATCAAACTCACCTCGATATCAGCGTATTCGAGCCAGGAACCATCTATCTACCTAGCACGACCCAACTTTAACCAACCTTTAGTGTCACACTGCCGAAACTGTATGAGTAATTACTTTTTGATTACAAGTACCTAAAAGTACATTTTTTTTCATGAATTTGTACCTCATTCTTTTGCGTCGGCTGTACTCCGCGAACCATTGAGGGACATTTTTTTTTTACAGAAAAGAGGTACAATTATTTTATGTACGGTACAAAATAGTACAATTTCAGTACATTTATTTTCACTATCAAACTAACCTCGATCTCAGTGTGGTCGTGCCAGGTAGCATCTACCTAGCACGACCACAACCTCTATCTCACAACTCCGAAACCGTACGAGTACAATTTTTTTAATGATTAGTACAAAATAGTACATTTTTTTTCGTGAATATGTACCGCAAAAGAAATAACAAAATCGTCCGTGGTCGTGCTGTATAGTATCACACAAATCTTGTGTGTGGTGTGATTGATAGATTTTGACACTTAATTGCAGTTTAGGAGCCTGTGTTTTTCTTCATAAATAAGTGAAGTAATGGGAATCTCTGTCCTAATATAATAGATCGACCTAAGAGATACCTCAGTGAGGGTCTCGCTGAGCGGGCGCCGCTCGTCCGCGCCGAGTCCGATGTGGCACATGGTGCTGCCCTTCAGGATGGAGTGCACGGATGCTACGGTGTCCAGCTCCGGGAGGAGACTCTTGTTGATCACGGCTACTATGCTGCTCGCGAACTGGCCTGGAAATCAAGGAGATCAGATTAAGAAATCCCAAGAAGTACAAGTAGTCGTAGTAATGCAGACGTGGGCAATAATAGTACATTACAGAACTAGGGTGGTAAAACAAGGAATGGCCGAGATCACAGATGTATGTGACCCGAGCTGCAAGCAAGGGACGTAAATATGCGATCGAGGGCTTTCTTAATTACCTCCCATGTTGTGCACATCATTTTATGTCTACACTCGGCCAGAAAGCGGCTTCTTCCGTACGCGTAGCCGTAACAGTTTTTTAGATCGACAAAGCCTAGCATCATAAGCCTATCCGAAGCTTATTGTGCTTGGTTTCGTCCTCCGTCCATCAGTATCCAATATAATTGGCCAACGTTGGCACAAAGTACTCACGAGGCCTCGTGCGGACCTCGTCGGTGACCAGCACGTTGATGTTGGCCCACTGCGTGGCCACCAGGTCCTCGGGGCTGAACACTCCGAAGTCCACCACGCCTTTGCTCATGCGCCGCAAGCAGTCCAGTCTGCAACAGACCACCACATGTAGGATAAATTTAGTAACCGGATCAAAAATCGAGCGTTCAAACCGCCTCACTTCTGTGGACACATTTTTGTCGAAATACCTGCAAATTTTTGTGGCATCTTAATGTAGTGATCCTGGACTTGTAATAAATATTCTGATATCCCATTAAAAATAGCAGGGATTTCGACATGAATGTGTCGACAGAAGAGAGTTTGTTTAAATGCTCGATTTATGACCCAACCGCTACAAAATAAATATGCTTCATCATCATAATAGGCTATTTTATTGTATCCAAAATTTGGTAAAATTATACAAGAACCTGTTAAGTAATGTAGTAGCAAATAAGTAAAATAATGAAATATCGACGCTTAAGAATCAATACTGTCTAAGTAACAAAAATACAATTTTTTACACGATTATGGCATGCTATTCGTTTTTGTCTGAACCTAAACCTAACTGCATTAAAAGGTTAAAAACTTCAATAATGTATTGATTCTTAAGCGTCGATATGTCGAAGTTTTAGAAGTATGGCAAACTTTAAAACTAAAAATACCATGGTAAAGGAGATTGCCGACTTTTGGTACCAATATCGTTATTAATTGTGTCACAACGAAAACGATACCAAAAACTTAGTTTTATTTTTTAAACCAGAGGGATTTTTTTATTACTGAATTTAAAATGGGAAATCTGAGATCAATTAAAAAAGAATTTTGCTGTACGATTTCCGCCGCCACCATGAAAGATGTATGAATTCCTTAGAACTGTATTTGACAGACAAAATCGGTCAAAATCTAAAAGGCCTATGACAGTGGCACCACCGTCTACGCGAATGTATACAAAAATATTAATTCCATAAAACTCCGCGGTTCTTTCTAATACGAACTGCATGATCTTAGCAAGAAAGTTGACAGCTTGACATTCTGTCTTATTCTAAGTTTAAATATTAGGCACTTTATAAGACACGTCTTTTCACAATTTTTTGTCGAAGGACGTAAATCATTTTAAATTCTTTATTTGGTACAAATAACTCGTGATATCTCGCTGATACTTCACTATACGAGACATTGCGCGTAAATGTAATGTTACAATATTTTTTATCTCACGATGTATCAAAATAGTTTCAAAGAACTTTTTTTATAATAACATTTTAACAATCTGAATAGGCACAATAAAAAACCTAACACAGGTATCTGAAATGACATGTCATACGACTAAGTTAAGTGAAGTCTCGACAACGTCAGGAATTAAAGTTATTAGGTGATTTTGTATTTGGCCGGTTGACAAATATTTAGACGGTTTGCTACGCAAAAACTAACTTCGAAATCAGGAAATCAATCTCAATTTCCTATTGATCTCCGAATACAATTTTAATGGGATTTAGTGATTCGGAAAGGCAGTTTCTTGTTCTCTAAGATACAGTCGGTTTCGTGTTGACACAATGACTTTTGATTTGGTACGAGGCCCCATAGACGCGTCGGCAATCTCCTTTGTTATAAAATCGTTAGGATAAACGTAAGTTTAAATATAGCATAATGTATTCCCCGTAGGTCCGACCTCAGTCGCATGGGATCTTTGGTTGTTTTATAGAACTTAGCAAGTGTTAAATGCACAATTGTCCAAAAAGTATATGCTACTGAGTTAGGATCTACAGGTAAATCGGTAACAGGTATCATCATCATTTCAGCCATAGGATGTCCACTGCTGGACACAGGCCTCCTCAATAGATTTCCACATGGTCCGGATAGAAGCGACCCGCATCCATCGAGTCCCCGCAACCCTAACCAGGTCATCCGACCACCTTGCAGGGTGCCGTCCCACGCTGCGCTTACCAGTACTAATAGGTATATTTGTGGACAAAGGAACTCTCTAATCACCCATCCACACTCTGTCCACGCAAAGGGGGGTACAGTATAGTCACCTGTCTTGCCCGATGACGCACTCCACGCCGGAATCAGACTGGTCCAGCACGGGGCAGAACTTGGCTGCGCGCTTGTATGCTCCGCGCCCCTCCACCACGCAGAGGCGTACTGGAAAACAGATGCGAATTTATGATTTAGGTACTAGCATTTACTCGCGGCTTCGCCTGCGTTATACCCGTTATTATCCCACGGGAACTCTTTACCGGGATATAAAGTATCCTATGTTTCAATCCAGTACCAGGTCTACTTGTTATGCTAAATTTCATCTCAATCCATCTAATTGCTACCCCGTTATTTAGTAACAAAGATCCAAACCTCCAAATATCTAAACATTCAAACTGTGGGGTTCATAGTGTAAGGGTGATGTGGACTGTAGAAATAACAGGGAACGTGCACGACGAAGGTGCTGCCAACTGGTGCCGCCAATATAAATCATATACCCTCGAATGCTGGGGCCACATTGACGGAAACGCCGTTAATAACGTTAATTTATCGCGTTGAAGGATGATTAACGTCAGTGTAGCTACGACTTACTATATTTGACATTGTCATTTACATATTATCACTGACATTGACAGCTTGATTTGACAGGGGCGATAGTTACCTTTATTGTCCGCCCGTGTCTCTTTTGTCGTTTAGTGCTGCCACCTATAGTTCGTGCACGTTCCCTATAAACTTTTGATTGTATTGGTTTAATTTGCAGTGATCTGTAATTTTCGGAATTGCCCCTTAACGGTACTTGTCATAATTATTTTCTTTTAAACACCAAGGCTCGCATGAAGAATGGAGACAGACACAATATAATTACGTGTTATTGTTAACTGGGCACTATACTTAAATGATTACTCAAAACAAAACAATGAAATGCTTACAATTGCGCAAGTTACCATTGAACTTTCGGATTAAGTAAAACCAAGTCATTATCTTCCAATAATCAGCCTCCTACATAACTGGTGATTTATTACCGGTGGCACGAATAGCTTACAAGTTATTGTTTAATTTGACAGAGCATTTAGCACGCCTACTTTTGAACCTTGGCCTATAATTACAGAAAAAATCATTGTACTATGTAGATGTCAAGATTTTTTTTAATGTCGAATAGGGTCGGATTAACGACTTTTAAAACTATTCCAAATTGCATATCGATAGCAGCAGTAGTTCCTGAGATATCTTGCTGTGACAGACGGACAGACAGACAGAGTCGCACCATAAGGGTTCCTTTTTTACCATTTTGTTACGGAACCCTAAAAGGTAGTTTTAAGTTTCATGTAAGTAATTGTATTAATGTCATAATTATTGTAATACTTTGAAAAGAGAAACCGGTGACTTCTCACCAGAATGTACCCGGGTTATTCTTCAGAAATATGTCTGCGGTCACCTTATTCCTCTGGCCCCTTTTCATACTAAATGTATGGAGACAGAGGAATAAGTCGCAGACATATTTCTGGAGAATAACCCACCCAAAGCGCCAAAAGAAAATTATAGAATAATACATGTAAAAGAGCCCTTGAGGGCCTACTTGCAGAAGTAAATGATTTTGATTTGATTTACGGCATAAAATATAAAATTAATCATGTGTGTATGTGTAATAACCATGATAACTACATCATTATATACTTATTATCTGCCATGGACTGGTCAATTTGATATTGCATTGGTACTTAACATGTGATTTTAAAGTAAGGTTTTCCTTAAGGCTTCTTGGAAGGACTATAGAGCTATTTATAGACATCTAAGGTTTAGGTACTTACTAGTCCTTGCGTACGTAGTTAAGCGTAAAGATATAATAAATCAATTATTTCGTACCCCTGGCGTTTGAAACTACTGGGTGCTGGGGGTCGGAGGCTATTGCCTTAATTTGGGAAGTGGGTCGTCGAATTAGGGAGGGGGGGGGGGGGGGGTCTGACGCAAACGCTGGTGCAAACGCTGTCCATCGCCATTCAACGTGGCAACCAACAGTGTAACGGGTACCTTTGCGCCAGGGACGACTCGAGGGGGCCTATTTGACTAGACTTAAGGGTAGTCTTAAGTTAAGTGGTTTTGTGCTGACCTTGTTGTTTATGAAATAAATACTTAAAGAATAAATACCTAAATAAAAATGTATTTATTCAGTAACACAAATTATTTTTACAGAAAGTGTCGGCGTCCCTTTTTAAGTATGTGTTAAGAGGCACCGCTCTTCTTAGGTGGTAATTGACATGTATTATTGAATAGGTATTGTCAATATTTAAACAAAGTATCAAACTAAAGGTATATGGGTGCAAACACAGAAATCGGAAAAATATCCAGGTAGAAGGAAAAATTGTATGTACCGTAAGGTCGGGGTACTTTCGCCCTGGGGGGTAACTTTGACCAATAGGGATTAACTCAATTCAGGTTTTATTATTGCATTTAAATTACGGCACATTCCCATGTGGTTGGTTTTAGCTGACCGTTCATGTTTTTATGTTTATTATCAGACGTTATAGATCTGAGATATGTAAGTTGTAAGGTGGGCAAAGTTACCCTATATTTGGCCAAAGTACCCCGACCTTACGGTACCTCGCGTGCTAAAAAGAAGTGGTTGCGACCTACTTTGCACGCCGTTAACTGCAGTTGCCGTCAATATTATTATCAGATTTGAAAATCTGATAATAATGGCATAGTTCGATGTTCCTATACTTTCCCTATTTGATATTGACTGTATAGTAAACGCCAAAATTAGGTGAACTATTTAACAGATAATTTAGATAAATGTCACCAAGATAATGAAAAAATTTATAGTAAGGAATCAATGATATCGACATAATTTTACTGTGTATTTTGAAATATACTAGGTGTTGCCTGTACTAGGAGCAATAAATTAAAACGTAGATTGTACTCCTTAAACTAACTAACATTTGTTCAGCGACATATAAAAATAACTTAATTTTTAGAACACTAAAGTTTATTTGAAGCCGCAATGTAGGTATTGCGATGTTTTTTATGTTTGTAGCGTGACAAGCGACGTCAATTAGACTGATGTTAACGTATTGAAAATACTATTTAATTTGTATGAAAAATATAAAATCTAAAGATAACATAATTTATGCCACACCTAGCCATAAAGTGGCTTTTTCCGCACGCTGCGCGTACGGAAAAAGCCGCTTTCTGGCCAAGTGTAGACATAAAATGATGT
Organism: Eudemis profundana; assembly: GCA_947034925.1. Classification (NCBI taxonomy): domain Eukaryota; kingdom Metazoa; phylum Arthropoda; class Insecta; order Lepidoptera; family Tortricidae; genus Eudemis; species Eudemis profundana. The sequence continues at coordinate 1,764,955 of OX344817.1, read as the reverse complement.
ACACAACACGGGAGGTAATAAAGAAAGCCCTCGATCGCATACTTACGTCCCTCGCTTGCAGCTCGGGCCACAAACTTCTGAGATCTCGGCCTTTCTTTATATTACCACCCTAGTTGTGTAATGTACTATTTTAAAAGTTGTTGGACGAAAGTTTTATTGTTTGATGAGTAGAATCTACGTTTCAATTATTTGCTCCTGTTACAGGTAACACCCGGTATGAAATGAAAACCCAACTTTCTGTAAGTATATTTTTTTAGGGTCTCGCACCCAAAGGGTGCCAACGAAGCCTACTCTGTCCGTCAGTCTGTCCATCTACATATCAATTTGTCCGTCTGTCTCAGGGCTGTATCTTTCGAACCGTAATAGGTAAAGCCTTGATTCAGAGAATGTGTATTTCTATTGCTGCTATAACAGCAAATAATAAAAACTAAATATTAAAAGGGCTCCATACAAGAAACGTGCTCTTATTACTTGGTTTTTTTGCTAGACGGTGATACAGAAACTTTAGTGTATTCATTCAAGTCGCACTTGGCCGATATAACTGAAATTGAAATTAAAATATAAATATCGGTAAAAACACCGAAGTCAATACTACTGAAATCACGGGAGAAATGCCCCAATGAACTCAGAACCTCCTTTTTTAGGGTTCCGTACCAAAATGGTAAAAAGGGAACCCTTATGGTGCGACTCTGTCTGTCCGTCTGTCACAGCAAGATATCTCAGGATCTACTGATGCTATCGACTTGAAATTTGGAATAGCGTTAAAAACCGCTAATCCGATCCTATGGGACAGAAAAAAAATCGTATACCTTTTTTACTTTTTTTTTAAAGGGGACCGAAATGGGATGTCGAAAATCAAAAGTTAAGCTAATATATCGAGTGGGATATCAAATGAAAGGGCTTAATATGTAGATTCCAAAACCGTTTTAATTTTTTTTCTTAGACATTCAGTTTTTTATTTTAGACAAAAAACGTTAAAAAAATACCATTCCCCCTCTATTATCTCCAAAGTTACTGAACAGAAAAATCTGTAATAATTACCGATTATTAATATTATCGTAAATATTACAGGAAAAATAAAACGGTTTTCCTAACTTGCATTTTTTTTCTTGAAGTAGGTTAAAAACACAATGCGCGATTATAATTTCAACATTACATTATAATCTTTCGATGAATCAATTCAGTTGAGTTACTGCTAATTAGGTAACATTTCTAGGTAAGTAATTTTGATACGGCAGAACGGTTAAAACAAGTTCGCTATGCATTTTCCTCCAACGTATCATTAGAATTGAGTTAATTAGCTGTATATTAATTACTGGTTAACAATGATTTTGGGGTAATCTTGAACGATGCCGTCGCGTCAGTTAGGTTATTATTGAATTAAAATAGGATAAATTAGGTTCTACTTGTAAATTTTTATTGTACCTAGGCATGATAGTTCATTAGTTACAGGGAATAGGTTTGGAATTTGATGAAACTCAAGTATGTTCCGAAAACGGGATTTATGACGGTGAAACAGGTAATTATCTTCTCGACGGTAAATAAAAGTTACATACCTCATTATCGTTCGAAAGCGTAATAAATGTATTTTCTTTCTAGAATTAGAAAAGATTCTAATTCTCGATTCCGGAAATTGAACGGGGAATCCCCTCGTAGGAAAATCGGTTCTGTACCGCGATCGCGCGTCTGATCTGATCCGTTTATATGAGAAAGGGTTTTATCAAGAAATAGTTAACATAATTAAGGATTGGATCTTGGAAGTTGGGACGGAAATAGGATAATTTTCATCTCTGAAATCATCCCTAAGGAGGTGAAAAGGAGGAAGGAAGTTTGTATGCGGAATGGATCATTTCCCAAGTAAAGGATATAAAACTCTTTTTAGGTTACTTTTTTTAGAATAGTTATATTGTACCTAAGCATTTTCAATAATTTATGGTAAATATCTAATAATATTTTGTATCTACATAAGTACCGAAAAACGCATCAGTACGAGCCAGGATTCGACGACGATCTGTGCTTGAAACTAACCACTCGGCTACCCTAGCTTCATTCACCTTATTAATTTATATTTGTTTCATCATGGTGTCTGTATGCGAGTACAAAACTGTTGTCCATCGATGACGCTTGCATAATGGCGCAATTACCGGAGCAGATGTTAACTTTAACTCGTTTTCCTCAACTTGGGCAAACGGCCAAGGCCCACGAATACGAAACGCCGGTATCAACATAACCATCCGTATTATCTGAGTGATTCAGCTTTTAACTGAACTTCCCAGCGCGCTATGACGTGGGGTACTTCAAGAAACGAGTAAACAGGGCTCTCAAAGATCGGCAACGTATAGGTAACACCCTTGGTGTTGCAGATGTCCATGGGCGACGTTGACTGCTTTCCATCAGGCAGCTCTTCTGCTCGTTTGCCACTTATAACATTAAAAAAAAAACTTTAAACAGAAACATCCCATCAAAAATATTACATGTTAAAAGATGCAAGGTATGCAGTTCTTGTACAACAAAAAGGTTTTTGTAGTACCAAATCTTGCCCCTCCAGAGGAGCTTAGCCAGCGACTAGAAAGAGCAAGCGTTATGCGAAAGAGAGAGACGGTCGGATCCAGTGCGTTCCGTCCGGTGGTCGGACCCGAACGTCCGATTTCTTAGAAAGAGAAACTTCTGTACTTAGTACTATTACTTAGCATTTACCCGCGGCTTTGCCCGCGTTGTTTCCGTTACTGTCCCAAAGGAACTCTTTACCGGGATATAAAGTATCCTATGTTTCAATCCAGGACTTGGTCTACTTGCATGCTGAATTTCAGATCAATCCATTCAGGTGCTACCCCGTTATTTAGTAATAAACATCCGAACATCTTCACAAACTTTCACATTTATAATATTACTAGCATTTTCCCGCGGCTTCGCCCGCGTTGTTCCCGTTATTGTCCCAAAGGAACTCTTTACCGGGATATAAAGTATCCTATGTTTCAATCCAGGTCTTGGTCTACTTGCATGCTGAATTTCAGATCGGGTTACCTATGTTTTATCAAAATATGTTTGACAAATTATCACTTTCCAAAAAAAATTTCGCAAAATTTCATTTCCCAAATAATCGTTTGCCAAATTAACTCTTCACAAATAATTGTTACGCGAACCTAATGTTTGACACATGAATGTTTAGGCAATGCCTCGCTCACCAAATGGTAGTTTGACCAAATTTTATTTAGTCAAATGTTTTAGTTGGCATAACATATTTTACGCAAAACAAAATTACGAAAATTATTTGTATCGTCAAAATTCAATGAACCTTTTTTTTTTTTAAGAGGGGAAAATGCGTTACGCATACCAACAGGGTGCGGGGACGGACCCTGATGGTTATGTGGGACTCCCTTGAACCTAACCTACTGTTCTGGGAGCGGTTCGTTTTAGTTGGGGGACGCAGTTCGAACCTAACTTACTTTTTGATAGCCATTCGGTTTGGTAGGGGGACGCAGTTCTAACCTAACCTAACCTACTTTTTGATAGCAGTTCGTTTTGGTAGGGGGACGAAGTTCAAACCTAACCTAACCTACTTTTTGATAGCAGTTCGTTTTTGTTGGGGGAACCCGAATGTCCTGGTTAACTTCACTCCGACCTCGCTCGGGCCCAGCTAAGTTTCTTGCCGGAGTCTTCTTAGCTGGGCTAGGTTTTTAGCGAACCGGCACCTAAAACTCCCATTAGTTCGATACACAAGTTCACATAAGGACAGGATGACCCGAGTCATCCTTCCCGCTGGTCCGCTGCTCACTCTGAGCAATCAGCGTAAAGTCAAGGTGGCCCTGGCCAAACGACCTGGTTCGACTCCAGGCGTGAAGCCCCCACCTAGCCCGATCATATCGAGGTGGACCGGACTAAGTGACCTGGTTCGACCCCAGGCACTCCCGGCTCCCACCCAGTCCGACCAACTCAGGGTGGTCTGGCTAGCGACCTGGTTCGACCCCAGGGAACGCCACGGCCAACCACCCGGTCCGACAATCGCTACGCCCAGGAGGGGCTGCGAGTTTGTCAGTTTCTAAAAAAAAAAAAAAAAAAAAAAAAAAAAAAAAAAAAAAAAAAAAAAAAAAAAAAAAAAATTTGTTGGGGGACGCAGTTCGAACCCTAACCTAACCTAACCTAATTGAACTTATGGTTTGAGTTTTTTTTAATGCGGGGGGCTTCGCCCCCCGAGCCCCCCTTGTGGGGGGCTTCGCCCCCCCGACCCCCTTTTTCTTCTGTGCCCTTATAATTTACTAACCTAACCTACTTTTTGATAGCCATTCGTTTTGGTAGGGGGACGCAGTGCTAACCTAACCTACTTTTTGATAGCAGTTCGTTTTTGTTGGGAGACGCAGTTCAAACCTAACCTAACCTACTTTTTGATGCATTATTTCAATAATGGTTATGCCAATTGTATTTTATATGAAAATAACGTTATACCATAAGTTGATTATAGGAAATAAGCATTATACTTAAAGAATGCTATATTAAATGTTATTCTATCAAATGATCATTATAAGAAATAATAATTATGTCATATGTAAATATATTAAGTGTTGTTATAAGATTTAATAATTATATCAAATGAGCGTTATTGCGACTAATATTATACCAAAAATTTTTATAGCCATCGTTACGCACCCCCTTTACCCTTCTGTTTATGTCAGTTTTTGTTTTTATTGAGGGCTACAGTTCTTCAAAATTCTTGCTGTTGTTCAAAATTATTACTTAAACTTTAACCTTTTTTGTGGGATCGTGCCGTTTTACCAATATTATTTTGGTCAAATTTTATTACCTAAGGAAATCCGATTTTTGACTTTTTATGTTTTGACATAACAATTCATTTGACTAAACTTTTATTGACTAATATTTTTTTGCCTTAATAAAGCATTTGCTAAAAGACCAAATGCCGAAATGTCATTTTCCGTATTAATATTATGCTGAATAAAAATTTTACCAAACGAAAATTTGCGTATTATAATTATGCCAAAGATTGCATTGGCAAAAAAAACAGTTGCTAATATTTGTTTGGGAAATGAGATTTGACCAAAATAATTTTGGCAAAACGGCAGGATCCCTTTCAGATCAATTCATTCAGGTGCTACCCCGTTATTTAGTAACAAACATCCAAACATCTTCACAAACTTTCACATTTATAATATTAAGTGTGATTTGATGTGATTCTGTGCCCCCGTGAGTGAAGTTACGAGCAATACTATGGTGACAGCACCAGGAATGGACAAGGGCAAATTATGGACATTTTTTTTCCGTTAAACCCACATTTTAAGTAACGACCGCTACATTTTTAACCTATCAACACTATACACCGTGGGCCAGTACATACAACCCGACCAACTTTAACCACGTATTCCTGATGGTATTACAAGTAAATAACGTTATATCAACATAGGTCGAATTTTGTCATTTTACATTAATAGTCTTATGGAACAAAACAAATCAATAAATTCAGTCCCTCGTTATAAACACTGGAGGAAATAGTATTTTATGCAACAGTTGTATAAGAAGGTTCAAAAAATGCGAATTGCGTGAGTTGCGATACGAGCCGCGAATGCGGCGAGTATCGCAAATAGAGACGCAATGAGCGTTTTTTGACTTAATTATACAACGTTGCATACAATACTTTTTCTACGACAGGTTTTAAAATATAAAATACAAACAAGGCATAACCTGCAAAGAAGGCAAATATGACGTATGACTGTCAGTATGTGTCTATGGTAAACTTTTTATTTTTTAAATGAAGTTGACACGCAGTGAATATATTAAAAATACTTTTGTTTTTATGTTGGCATCAATGAATTTAGTTCAGAAAGTTTCGTTTTTCTTAAAAGCCGTAGGATTTTAATTATTTGTTAAGTTGGTAGTTGTGCATTTTTACCGTAAAGTTAAAATTGAGCGCTTAATCCTTGACCTACGTTTAACCTAGATTTAGAAGTCTGTGGTTGCTAGCAATAACGTAAAGTGGCTATAACGACACTAGTGCTGTTATGGGGAATAGAGTATAGACTTCTCTGAACTCATATTATGTATGTTCTTATATTAGTGTTCGTGACCAAGTAAAAGACAGATAACAGTACAGGAGTAGAAAAAGTTATTAAAAAGGAAAAAAAAAGCTAAAATTTAAACGAACGGTCAATATTTTGGCTTTGTAATCGCTTACCATCTAATACTGCGAAGGTTAATTGCTGTTTAGTTAAAGGATTTTAAAAAATCAGTAAAAGTATCTTAGTCACATTTATTAGGGCTTGTTACACACTTGGGAGTTTTTATTTTTAAAATTATGAATATCTCGGAAAGTAAGCGTTAATCGACTATACGTCACATAACTTTTTTTACTTCTAATAGTTGTCAGAAACTATGGTTAAAGTTGGTCGGGTTTTACGGGCCCACGGTGTAGTAATAAAACAACTTAAACGGATTAAATCGCGTGTTACTATGAGTGATAATCGCGGAAACCGGAGACAATACTATCAACACTATGACAACTGATGGTCATAACTGGTAAAGTCCATGAATGGTTCGGCTATAAGCCATTGAACCTTTGCTGTCCATTACTGGGTACTGTGCTTAACATGTCCATGATTGGTGCCGTCACCCTAGTGACAGATAATGATAAATAAATAAATACAAATAATGGTTTTGTTTACATCGGCCATTTCAACCGACCGTGACTTTATGCGTTATTTGTGGACTGGTCTAGCGAGGCACAAAAACTCGTCTGGTCGTCGGCGAGTGATTAAAAAAACATGACCTAACAAGTTTGCACTTCGATTGTATGCCGCGCCGCGGATGTCAGGTGCATACTTAGCATAATCGCATGTAGGCGGTTAATGCGTTTTGGTTCAGGATAGCTGCGACCTTGTCTCGCACCGGGCAGAAGACCTTTACACAATCGTAGTACGGACAGTACTTTATCTTTAAACAAATAATAGGGTGTTTGACAACGATCAAAATTTTAAAATGACAAAAACTAAAAATAAGGCAACATGTTGGGCATCGGCATAAGTCTGATTGTAAGACTGTAAGTGTATATAGAAAGAAGAACACGGAACGCGTGGAATAAGTACTGGAGCTATAAAGAAATAATGAAGAGCAACTTGCCTGTAGAGCTTAAAAAGAACATTATGGACTCTTGCATTCTTCCAAGCCTGACATACGCGTGCCAGACGTGGAAATTCACTAGTAAGGCAAAGAAAAAAATTATCACGTGTCAGAGAAGCATGGAACGCAGCATGCTAAAACTTAAAAAGATAAACAAGGTCCGACACACTAAAATAAGAAACGTTACCAAGAGTATAGATGCCCTGAAATATGCACAGAAACTAAAGTTTAGGTGGGCCGGCCATATAGCGCGGCTTAAAGACCACAGATGGACATAATTATGAAGTCACTACATGGAATGGCCCCCCTGGAAAGCGCCGGGTCGGTCGACCATATACAAGATGGGCAGAAGACATCAAAAACATTGCTGGAACACGGTGGATGGGAGTTGCTCAAGATCGAGACGAGTGGAAATCTTTGGAGGAGGCCTATACCTGAGGGGGGTCCATGCTTAATCGCAACAATAAAATAATAGATACAAAAAAAAAAAAAAAAACGGAATTATGTATATAAATAATAATTTATTTAATTCAAAATTTAATAATTTATTTTTATATAATTTAAATTCAATTCAATAGAAATAATAATAAAAAAGAAAACATGATTACTTATTAATATTGATAATAAACCAAAAATCTCAATTTAATTTTGTTGCGGAAATGAAAATTGAAATGTAAATGAATTAAGTGTATGTAAGAATTGCATGGAATAAATGGCTTTTTTATTTTATATTTTATTTATTTAAGTGTTTATTATTATCTTAAAATAATATATTTTTTTAACTATTTTTTCACGATGGAGGGGCAAAATTTGGTACTAGGTGGTAGCCGCGCTGCGAAATCGTAGAATTCAATAAGTGGCCATATTACAATACTGCCGTCCTAGTCTAAAAGGCGACTTTTTGCTATGGAAGTTCATAGTAAAAAGTCGCCTTTTAGACTAGGACGGCAGAATATTGCCCTAAAATGGTGGAGAGTTGACGTCGGACGCATTGATGTGTTGTTTCGAGTTAATGTACGGGCTGTAATATAAACACCGTACATTTTCCGACTTAACGGCCAGCCCGCGAAGTCTGGGTTTACCCGGTGACCAACCCGACCGCTGTTGCATCAAGCATATCACTTCTGCTTTAGTAACTTTAACTTTTAAGGAAAACTCTACTAATATTGCAAATATGAAAGTTTGTGAAGATGTTTACTTACGCAGAATAAGTGATGCATTTTAATTAATATTTGGTTTACACACACGTACAAACTTATGTATTGAACTATTTACACGTTAAATACTTAACTAAAACCCTAAAGTTGAAAAAATATACGCCTAAAATTAAAGCCTAATTTAAAAATTAAAATATACCTAACTAAAACTAAAATACTATAGGTATCTAAAAAAATCGGCCCTTTTGGCATGGATCCGAAGATACCTACTGGCATGGCAGGGCCTTCTTTAACCTATTGGAGGCCCTGGGCATATTAGGACAATGGGGCCCCTATGACTCTGTATTTGATCTGAGGGGGGCCCCTATCGATCGCGGGGCCCTGGGCACTTGCCCAAAGTGCCCACTGGGAAAGAGGGGCTGCCTACTCGCAGTGTTTCCTCGCTGTATCGCTATACTTATGCGTTGTTCGAGGAAACTGCCAGCACTTCGGTCTCTTGTGACGTCAACCAGATTTTTGGCCATTTCTTTGAACAGCTGGTTGGCATTGGGGCTCCACGGGCCAAGGGTCTCGCTCGACGCCGTTTACGTATGTTTAGATATTTGTTACTAAACAACGCAGTCAGAACAATGATTTCAAAAGACATTTGTATGCCATTTGTATGCCAAACTAAATGTATGGCATACAAATGTCGCGGACGAAAATCCACCCGGGTCTATATTCCCCGTAACAGAAAATGGATCCTTTTACCACGCAATTAGGCATTTTTATAACGTCCGGCTGCGCGTCCCACTGCCGCGTTGGTCCTAAAACTGTTTTTTAGGACCAACGCGTTGGAGCCGTCTGCGCGCTCGTTAGCCCTGTCCTTTATATACGTCAATGAGTCAGAACCACGGAATAAAAAAACTTTTTCTGTTCTGTGGTCAGAAATATTATGGCAATGTCGCCAGCTTTCCGCTGTCGCACCTCCACAGAAATACATCAAGGTAGGAAAAAGTGTATGCACCTCGCGTGCTAAAAAGAAGTGGTGACGACCTACTTTGCACGCCGTCAACTAGAGAATGCAATCTCGCGAGATTGGGGTTCAGGCGAGATCTCGCGAGATTGTAAATATGAATACCGCGAGATCTCGCCAATTTCGAGATCTCGCGAGATTGGCGGTTTTGTATGTTTGTTCTTGCAATAATCACACTAATTGTGATCACAATACTTAAATACATTAGGAGAAAAAAAAGGATTAGAGATGTTATGAAATAAACACTTATTTTAACGTATTATTTTTATAGACTTTTACGTAATGACGTAGCTAATAATAATCTATCATTTTTCAATAAACTTTCAAGTAGTAAACTTTGGTCTATCACGTATCTAATCAAATAAGAAATAAAATAAACAATCAGTCTTCTCTTCTAACATAAAACAAAAGTCTTTTAATAATAAAATAACAACAACAAGTCAAAAACTAAAATGAAAAATGAATCTCAGTAACTAAGTTGAGTATTAAATATTCTGTGGTTGAGTTGACCAAAATTGAAATATTATTAAAAATTAAAGAAAACTATACCTACTCAGAGATCTATTAGAAATTAAATATTAATTAACAGATATACTAATAAAATAAAAAGCTTGTTCAGTAATCAGTTTGCGTCACACGCAAATCTCACATAGTCGTTATAAACTGTATTCTCCGACATCGTTCGTTATTACACTCTTAAACCACATAGAAAACTCTTTTTAACCGACTTCCAAAAGAAGGCCGGTTCTCTATTCGTCTGAATGTTTTTTTTTTTGTATGTTTGTTACGCGATTACTCGAAGACGGCTGGACCGATTTGAAAAATTCTTTTTTTGTTTGAAAGGGTATACTTCCGAAATGGTCCCATTGCAACCAAATCAGGATCTGATGATGGGATCCTGGAGAAACCGAGGGAACTCTTCAAATATTAGAGGCACACATATAGCGATTTCGGTATTTTTCGTAGTTTCTTGTCCATTTCTTACTAGCAATAAGTTTTTAGTGTTAACCGACTTCAAAAAAGGAACAAATGTTTATGTAGGTTTCTTCCCCGATTACTTAAAAACAGCTGGACCGATTTGGAAAATTATTTTTTTGTTTGAAAGGGTATACTTCCGAGGTGATTCCATTGCAACCAAATCAGGATCTGATGATGGGATCTTGGAGAAATCGAGGGAACTCTTCAAATATTAGAGGCACACATATAGCGATTTTGGTATTTTTCTTAGTTTCTCGTGCACTTCTTATTAGATATAAGTTTCCAGTCTTAACCGACTTCAAAACAAAGATCAATTTTTATGTAGGTTTGTTCCCCGATTACTTGAGGCTAGACCGATTTGGAAAACATTTCTTTTAACTAAATAGACTTTAGTCTATTTGGCTAAAATAGTATTTTTACAGCGCCACTAAAAATTTAAAAATAAAGTAAATTTTTAAAACAAAAAATAATTTGCATTAATAACCACAAAAACACTCGAACGCAATCACGTTTTCACGTTGACTTGACAACAACTGTTATTAGTAAACGTTTTTATGCTCGAGCGCAATCTCGTTAAACTCGCGAGATCTCGCCAATTTTTCGATCGAGATCAGTCTCGCTAAAAAAGGCCGAGATCTCGCAAAAACGAGATCTCGCGAGAACGAGATTGCATTCCCTACCGTCAACTTCAGCTTCCGTCAATATTATTATCAGATTTCCAAATCTGATAATAATGGTAAATAAATATAAATTGTTCAAATGCCATCTAATGAAATGGAAAATTTATGTTTTCCATCACTAAATTATGCTTTTGGCGATGGCGTCAAGCGCCAAGCGAAAAACGGTACGCGCTTGGGTCCCATACAAATCGACGAATTATTTACTTCTATCTCCATATCGTCGACCGTAGGCTGAATTACGGTAAGGGACAGGCAAAACAATGTCCCTTACGCTAATTCCGGCTACGGCCGACGATATATTTCTGTGGTCATCTGAGTGCTTGGCACCCAGGACGGTTCCGTGTATAAATAAAGTGCCCATGTCGCCTGCTATTTTCCGACTAAATATAAGTTTGTGTTTGTTATTTCAATAGTTTATTATTATCTTAAGTTACCTACATTCGATGATATTGAGATTGGTTTCAAATAACCTATTAGGTAGTTATTTCAGTCATATAAGTATGTATACATACTTGAAAATATTATCAATAGGGATGACGACTGGGTTAAAAATATATATATCATTCTATTTAGTCCAGTTAGTTTATGGAAAAATATGAGACATGTATATTTTGGTTTATCAAATTATTAAAAATCGACAAAGGTATAGATTCGGTAACTTTCGGAGTGGGGGCTTGTGACGTCACTCCTAGGTGAAAATTGTACAAAGGAGTGACGTCACGTCACTCGAAACTTTTAAGCACTTTATCCTCGTCATTTCTTGTTTGTACAACAAAAGAAAAAAATACTTGTACAATATATTTTGATAATCTAACTGACGGACTAAACAGTATTTTTTTAGTCGTCTAGCCTATTATCAATTTAACAATTATTACAGATTCCTCAGACATAAGTTGCAAAAACACACAATTTAGACACGACTGGACACAAAAAAATAAACTTAATATTTTCCCGCCGATTCTTACGTCAGAGTTTTTTTAACTACAAAAAAGACCATGGCGTTTCTTATTATGCCATCCAAATCGTTTGATATTTCACACGAATCAAATATGAATGCCTAACGAACTTATACATTTGCATTAATGATGCAATACGCTTTTTATGAATTGTAATTTTTTGTTTCATTTCTGTGAAGGAAGCGGGGAAGTCAAATAACTTTTTTCTAGGTCATAATAATTAGGTGTTTTTTGGGTGCCCTTGTGATTTTATTAGTATGCAGGTTAGAATTATTGTAAAGATTACATCACAGAGGTCGAATTCAGCTGATATTTTATTGTTTTCTTTTTGCATATTTTGCGCAATAGAATGTTTTACAAAACATTTTCAATTTCAGAGACAGGGTCCGAATAATTCGGGCCAATTAAGCCTTTCGTATTTAAGTTGGTTTTGGGGACCTGTAAATGGCGCTTTGGATGCTACAGACAACTTATAAGATCTGTCTGCTCAAGCAGTCATACAAGACAATAATACTTTATTGTACACTTAAAGTGTGCAATAAAGTATTATTGTCTTGTATGACTGCCTAGTAGACAACGGAGACTCTTTACATCTCCATTAATTTTAGTATCAATTTATTTTTTATTTGTCTTGTTTGGACGCATAGAGAGACCCTTTACATCTCTATAAATGTAGTTTTAAGTTTAATGTAATGTATTAATGAAATCTTATATTAACGCCATATTATTGTAATACTTGTTGGTTAAAAAGAGAAACTGGTGAGTTTCTTCCGGCGCTTCTTCTCACCAGAAGGTCAGTACCCGAAGCGCCAAAAGAAAATAATACATATTTAGAATCAGACTTGTAAAAGAGCCCTTGAGGGCTTACTTACAGAAATATTTTATTTTTATGTTTTTATTTTAATGAGAATAATATTTTTTTGAGATTATTGTTGATTACTGCCACGTACCTACTTAGTATGTGACAGTAATCAACAATAATCTAAAAAAAAAATTTTTTGAAATGTCGCCGTAGTGCAGTCACTAGGCATTATGTAACAAAAGTCGATAGCAGCAGTAGTAGTTCCTGAGATATCTGGCTGTGTGACAGACGGACAGACAGACAGAGTCGTACCATAAGGTTCCTTTTTTATAATTTTGGTACGGAACCCTATAAACCAGGGCTCGGATCGGAACCGGTATTTTGCAAAAACCCCGAAGTCGCCCAATATTCCGAATTATTTTATGCTTTTTATGTAGGGTGCGATCACGTATTTAAAATGACTTCGTATTATTAGATTGTCCGATAAAAAAATGAAATAATACTTAAACCAAAGAACGAAAAGAACGGAAAAAATACCGGTATTTTTGTATGAAGAAAATACCGGTATCCGAAGCCTGCTATAAACTATGATAAACAATAGGTTACCTCTATAATTGGTACATAAATCATCTCCCTTTAATAACGGGCCTTAATTGTTTTATAATGGCTAAAACTTGATAAGCCCGGAACAAGAAATACACGTTCATCGAGGCGACGAGGAAAACGATAAAATGTCAAATATTCTAATATAATATTATGGATATCTCGCCCATGGATATTTCCAACACAAAAGGTGTTACCTAGAGATATTTCGACTCCAGGCACCCCCCGGCACTTACCCAGCCCGATGTGCGTGCCGACTGTGTGTACGGCACACGGTCGGACGCCCTTGGGTGGTCTGGCCAGCGACCTGGTTCGAGCCCAGGGACCGCAACGGCCAACCACCCGGCCCGACAATCACTATGCCCGGTTATGGTATGGCTATGTTATTATATATAAAAAAAAAAAAAAAAAAAAGATCTTTGAGAGCCCTGTTTACTAGTGTCCAACCGAAACTAGTTTTCACGACCGAAACCGAATTTCGGCTTTGATCTCGGTTTCGGCCGAAACCAGAACCGAAACCGAAACTTCCATATAAGTTCATGTTTTCGTGGGAAGAAAAAAAATTACAATCATAATCAGTCAGTCTTCATTTTTAAATAACATATTAATAATTTAGTCTCTGATATTTAGAGTAATCACTAATTAGAACATATTACCTGTAACTACTTATATGAAAAAAAATCTGTTCTTTTTGAAATAAAGTCTGTCCGATCGCAGCGCTGTAGTTTCGGCCGGGTGGCAGCCGAAACCGAAACAAAGCCGAAACCCATTTTTTGCCGAAACTTGGCCGATACCGGAACCGAAATTTCGGTCGGGCTCCATTGTTTACTCGTTTCTTGAAGTACCCCATATCATAGCCGCATCTAGGCCGAAACCGGAACCGAAATTTCGGTCGGGCTCTGTTGTTTACTCGTTTCTTGAAGTACCCCATATCATAGCCGCATCTAGGCCGAAACCGGAACCGAAATTTCGGTCGGGCTCCATTGTTTACTCGTTTCTTGAAGTACCCCATATCATAGCCGCATCTAGGCCGAAACCGGAACCGAAATTTTGGTCGGACTCTATTGTTTACTCGTTTCTTGAAGTACCCCATATCATAGCCGCATCTAGGCCGAAACCGGAACCGAAATTTTGGTCGGACTCTATTGTTTACTCGTTTCTTGAAGTACCCCATATCATAGCCGCATCTAGGCCGAAACCGGAACCGAAATTTTGGTCGGGCTCCATTGTTTACTCGTTTCTTGAAGTACCCCATATCATAGCCGCATCTAGGCCGAAACCGGAACCGAAATTTTGGTCGGGCTCTATTGTTTACTCGTTTCTTAAAGTACCCCATATCATAGCCGCATCTAGGCCGAAACCGGAACCGAAATTTTGGTCGGACTCTATTGTTTACTCGTTTCTTGAAGTACCCCATATCATAGCCGCATCTAGGCCGAAACCGGAACCGAAATTTTGGTCGGGCTCTATTGTTTACTCGTTTCTTAAAGTACCCCATATCATAGCCGCATCTAGGCTGAAACCGGAACCGAAATTTTGGTCGGGCTCCATTGTTTACTCGTTTCTTGAAGTACCCCATATCATAGCCGCATCTAGGCCGAAACCGGAACCGAAATTTTGGTCGGGCTCTATTGTTTACTCGTTTCTTAAAGTACCCCATATCATAGCCGCATCTAGGCTGAAACCGGAACCGAAATTTTGGTCGGGCTCCATTGTTTACTCGTTTCTTGAAGTACCCCATATCATAGCCGCATCTAGGCCGAAACCGGAACCGAAATTTTGGTCGGGCTCTATTGTTTACTCGTTTCTTAAAGTACCCCATATCATAGCCGCATCTAGGCTGAAACCGGAACCGAAATTTTGGTCGGGCTCCATTGTTTACTCGTTTCTTGAAGTACCCCATATCATAGCCGCATCTAGGCCGAAACCGGAACCGAAATTTTGGTCGGGCTCTATTGTTTACTCGTTTCTTAAAGTACCCCATATCATAGCCGCATCTAGGCTGAAACCGGAACCGAAATTTTGGTCGGGCTCCATTGTTTACTCGTTTCTTGAAGTACCCCATATCATAGCCGCATCTAGGCCGAAACCGGAACCGAAATTTTGGTCGGGCTCTATTGTTTACTCGTTTCTTAAAGTACCCCATATCATAGCCGCATCTAGGCTGAAACCGGAACCGAAATTTTGGTCGGGCTCCATTGTTTACTCGTTTCTTGAAGTACCCCATATCATAGCCGCATCTAGGCCGAAACCGGAACCGAAATTTTGGTCGGGCTCTATTGTTTACTCGTTTCTTAAAGTACCCCATATCATAGCCGCATCTAGGCTGAAACCGGAACCGAAATTTTGGTCGGGCTCCATTGTTTACTCGTTTCTTGAAGTACCCCATGTCATAGCCGCATCTAGGCCGAAACCGGAACCGAAATTTCGGTCGGGCTCTATTGTTTACTCGTTTCTTGAAGTACCCCATATCATAGCCGCATCTAGGCTGAAACCGGAACCGAAATTTCGGTCGGGCTCTATTGTTTACTCGTTTCTTGAAGTACCCCATATCATAGCCGCATCTAGGCTGAAACCGGAACCGAAATTTCGGTCGGGCTCTATTGTTTACTCGTTTCTTGAAGTACCCCATATCATAGCCGCATCTAGGCCGAAACCGGAACCGAAATTTCGGTCGTGCTCTATTGTTTACTCGTTTCTTGAAGTACCCCATATCATAGCCGCATCTAGGCCGAAACCGGAACCGAAATTTCGGTCGTGCTCTATTGTTTACTCGTTTCTTGAAGTACCCCGTGTCAATAGCGCGCTGGGAACACCTCAGGTGGGAGTTCATTCCTCATCCTGCCGGTTCTTGGCCAAAAAGAGCGTGATACCCTCTTGTTCTTGGGATGCCTCGGAACACTCCCCGTTGTACATACGGTAGAACAAACACAGAGAGCCAACGTCTCTCCTGAGGCTAAGTGGTTCCATCCAAATCATACATATGCTAGTACGGGATCGTCGACAATGGGTCAATTGCAGAAAAAATGTACCTTTTACTTTTTTGTCTGATCATGGTGTGTCTTATACCATTTTACTGAGAATCACGAGCACTTTTCATTTATGAAATAAAAAAAAGTAGTGCAAAATATCCCAACTTTTCCGTACAAATTTTGAATTTCTCAGTTTCCTTACGATTTTCCCCTATATTTATTTTCTGCGTAACGAAAAAGTACATTTTTTCTGTAATTGACCCCAATACGAACTGCCCGGTGTTGGATCGAGTCCAAAGCGAGAAGCTGGCATTGGGGTGCTCCAGCTCAGAGATGAGAGCAATACTCAATATGTGGTGGTGGTGTGATGGTCGGCAGTTTCTGCTCTATATGGGCAGGATGCTTTTTTGTCACTTGACTATAAAATAAACGACTATGTCATGGACAGGGATATTTAGAAATGATAACGTCCCGCATGAGTATCCATTTATTTTAACCTCAAGTGTAAAAAAAACTGTGTAGTAGTCATTGAGTTATGATATAAAGAATATGATATTGTATGACTGTTCTGAAATAAATATACCTCGCCGAGTTTTTTAGCCGGTTCTTCTCGGGGCAGAGGTTTCACATTGAAACCGGTGGTAAATCCTAACATTCATAGGTGCATTATAATATGC
Source organism: Eudemis profundana (assembly GCA_947034925.1). Classification (NCBI taxonomy): domain Eukaryota; kingdom Metazoa; phylum Arthropoda; class Insecta; order Lepidoptera; family Tortricidae; genus Eudemis; species Eudemis profundana. Next base: position 1,747,993 of record OX344817.1, on the reverse strand, counting down.
TTATTGACTTATTGACTTTGTTTGTGTAAGATGTTCCGATTATTTTTATTTATATTAAAAAAATTAAGAAAATAAAACAAAAAACCGGTCAAGTGCGAGTCGGACTCGCGCACCGAGGGTTCCGTACAAACTCATAAGTAGATACGCGAATAGTTCAAGAAAAACTGTATGTCGATTTGCTTAGTAGAAGCAAATAAGTATATGTTATGATTTTTGCAAATTTCTAAAAATCAGTGCAAGTTAGGAAAACAGTTATATTTTCCCTGTAATATTTAGAACCTGACGTGTAATGATTCTATTTAATAGCAAGGACCATTTAATCAAGAGGACTGGTTATTCTCCATACAAAATGCTGTCCCCCGAATTTACAACGCCATCTATGTATAAGCTTGGTAAAATAATTATAATATTATTTACAATTATTTAACTTTGCAAACGTGACACAGTATTTAAATGTATTTATTATTAGCTGTTTACGAACTAATTGTTACTATACTATGTTTCTTTGTTCAATTATAACATCGTTAAATGTTTAGTGTTTTAGCGCCATCTAGTTTTTTTCCCGGAAATCCCCTAGCGTGAAAAAGGTCATCGCTTAGTTTTGCTACTCTCCGCTAGATGGATTAATGGATGGATTAAGTTTTTGTAAATTTCTAAAAAAGTATTAAAGTTAGGAAGACCGTTCTATTTTTCCTGTAATGTTCAGGTTGATATTGATAATCAGTAATTATGATACATTTTTCTGATCAGTAACTTCGGAGATAATAGGGGGGGAATGGTACATAAAAATGTATAAATTAAAAACTACTTATTTAAGAAAAAAAATAAAAATGGTGTTTTAATCTACAAATTAAGCCCTTTCATTTGATACCCCACTCAATATAATAGCCCTACTTTCAATTTTAAAAGTCCCATTACGGAGCCTTTTAAAAAAAAAGTAAAAAAGGTACAAGATATTTTTTATGTCCAATAAGCTCGGGTTAGCTACTTTTAACAGTATTACAAATTTCAAATCGATAGCAGCAGTAGTTCCTGAGATATCTGGCTGTGACAGACGGACAGACAGACAGACAGACAGAGTCGCACCATAAGGGTTCCTTTTTTACCATTTTGGTACGGAACCCTAAAAAGAACGCGACTGAATATTTAAGTGATTGACTGGACTGTCTGGAAGAGATCGCTCTTTAGCGCTAACACGATCATGTGACTACGTGACTTTACTTCAGTAATTAATATACCATCGTAACCAGTGGTTATTAGTTATAATTATGTTTTAACTTTAAATTAATTAAACTGTGAGGTAATTGTGTGAGACCTCGCTTGCTCTTGCTTGGTCTTCCTAGTGCTTAAGTTTAATTTTTTCGTGGTCGCGGGTACGTCTACCCGCGACCACGAACGCTGAAAAGGGTTACGAAACGTCGGGACTTAAAATGTAATATACGCGATTTAATCCGTTTAAGTTGTTTTATTACTATGAGTGATATCGCGGAAACCGAAGACAATATTAGATATTAATATTTTTCTACTTCTGATCACCGATTAAAAATCATCGTGTATATATTATATGTTACCGGAAATTTATGAAATCTAGGAATTATATACAAATCCTAGGAAATGTATACAATTCCGAAGCTATTTTCAACTTAAAAAAAGACATACCTCCTTAAACATAAATACACAAAATACGGCCGTTCCTCAAGTTGATGCGACAAGGTACCTAGGGTTTATTATCGACTCTGGGCTGACATGGTCACCACATATCGACTACATGTGCGATAAACTGTCCTCGGCGTGCTACGCTTTAACTAGGCTAGCACCCAGGGTGGGTGTTGGGTCAGCAAGTAACTTGAGGAAAGCATATTTTGGTTATTTTCACTCCATTTTAATACAAGGCGTAGATCTTTGGGCCACATCTGCAAGCCGAGACAGACTATTCAAATTGCAAAAACGAGCCGTGCGCATTATCGATCGAAAGCCTATAGATCACCCCGCCCAAGACATATTTAGAAAGCATATGATATTAACGTTGCCATGCGTATACATCTACATGCTTGTAAATATGTTCGTGCTAACTTACATAATTACAAAACCTACGGCCAATGTAACCAAAGGACATCGCGTAGGCAAAATCTCTTAGTCCCCCCGCGACCGCGACTCGCGAAGGCCCGTGCGGCTCTGGACGTGATGGGATGCAACTTATATAACCGTGTTCCCACAGATATAATAAATTCGGCAACCGACACTATATTTACAAAAAAACTTAAGACGCTGTTGTTAGATATGGCGTTCTACAAAATAAATGAGTTTTTACCGAAGGATCGTTGACCCAAACGCTAATTAAGTACACATTAAATTGCCTACTAGGTATAATAAATTTATATAAAATAATATATAAAATTTAAATATAAATGTATGATGCATGAAATAACTACTCAATATCATTGTAAGGATATGTTAAGCACACTGACTTGTAAATGAGATGTACATTTACCAATAAATGATCTGAATCTGAATCTGAATCTGAATTTAGGAAATGTATAAAATATTGTTTTAAAAATTATTTATTACACACATATCCTGGGAAATGTATACATTTCCTAGGAATTGTATATAATTCCAATATCGTATTAGGAAATGTATAAAAAGCTTTTTATCTTGGACAGTAAGTGGGGTATGTTGTGATCGCAAGATACCTAACACTCCTCCTCGCTTCGCTCGTCGTCGTACCTAACTGTGGCTCTGTCACGGTTTTTTATCTTGGACAGTGTGTGGGATATGTTGTGATCGCAAGATACCTAACACTCCTCCTCGCTTCGCTCGTCGTCGTACCTAACTGTGGCTCTGTCACAGTTTTTTATCTTGGACAGTGTGTGGGATATGTTGTGATCGCAAGATACCTAACACTCCTCCTCGCTTTGCTCGTCGTCGTACCTAACTGTGGCTCTGTCACAGTTTTTTATCTTGGACAGTGTGTGGGATATGTTGTGATCGCAAGATACCTAACACTCCTCCTCGCTTCGCTCGTCGTCGACCTAACTGTGGCTCTGTCACAGTTTTTTTTATCTTGGACAGTAAGTGGGGGTATGTTGTGATCACTCTTCACTAATAATCGTACCTAAAAGTAATTATAATCATCAATATTATGGCTTCATAAACACATATCCGATTGCCATTTAGGAAATGTATAGATTTCCTAGGAAATTTGTGTAATATAATTTATTTCACACATTTCTGGGCGATTTTAGGAATTACATACATTTCCTAGGAATTGTGTACAATGACGGATTACATACATTTAAGTTGACATATATATATATGTCGGATATAGCACGTGATGACTGTCTGTCAGGTCAGGATGGGTTAGCTGCAGAATCCTGGCCGTTGAGGTATGTTGATTAAAGAAGTGGATTCATGTCAGATCAAATCATTTATTCGTCTGATTCTTTTGGCCGCTTCGGTAATGACATTCTGGTGAGAAGAAGGGCCGAAGAAACTCACCAGGTTCTCTTTTCAATCATCAGGCATTACAATAGTTGTTATAATATTATGGCGTAGATACTCAAGAGAGCAAATAGACAATTACGTTACACAATATGATTCTTTTCACTATTAATCGACAGAATTACAATTATCAAGTAGCAACTTTAACTACTGGCAGACGAACTGACAGAATCGTAAGACAAGTGTTGTCGCCACGACAGTCAGAAAGAGAATCGACACTCTTGCCCAACGAACCCGTCTACGTGCACCGCAACCGGTCGTTACGTCACACGGCGTTCGCGCCATTTTAAATCTACTTAGTACTACAGTAGTCAATTGACGATCTTAGATTTGAATTATCGCTGCTGTCCCCGACACGGCCATCCTGCATAGCACACGTCCTCGTGTGTCTATCCTGAAACAGGCAAAAAAAACAACACAGTACGCCATTCGGTCATTCCTGACAATAATCACCAGAGTGACAAAAAAAAATAAAAACCGACAAAATAATTTTATTTTCATTTCTTCGTAATCGTTCTTTACGCTACAACTAAACACATAGCAAAGGAGACTATGAAAATAAAGTGGAATTTGTGGTTTATTATTTCTCAATATGTACAGTGGTACAAATCAACTTTTAACCAATTACCAATTGAATCATTACTTGGATATTTATTTGCACACGTATGGTCTTAGAGTTATGTAACAACAGCAATTATTAGCTAAGTAAGAAACTGGCAACTTGTTCGTGGCCTATGGCAATTAAGCCCACACAGCAAGGCACATGCTTGCTATTACGCGCATCCGCCAAATGGATCGCCGTGCATCCCCCTGGACTACACTACGGTCTGCAGTAGACCCGACCTCCACTAGGGCTAGCCGCGCACCGCGCATCCACGGACTACTCAGAGCAGATACCGACTTCTAACGGACTACGGCTACGATCTAACCTCTAGTATAGTCGACCAACCGAACCAAGAACCATCCCTCACTAAGCAACTAATAAAAAATCATAAAACAATATTATTGTTTCTATTACCATCCCGATTTTCCTTTTCTACAGTAATGTCAATAGGCATTTGGCTTTCAGGCATTTTTCGCAGGCTATCGTGTGCGTACTTATAGGTGTATCTAGAGTTTAGTACTTTCAAAACAAAACACTACTTTGTGGTATCAAATGGACCTTGGAATTTGGGGCGAACTTTATCTAGTTCCTTTCTTGTTTACTAAATCAAAATAAAATTTAAAGTTAGAGTTCAAGTACCCATTACGAATTATAACCAAACATTTTTTCAAAAACTAAAATATCAAGGTAAGTACCGCTTTTGTCCGGCAATTTCTGTAGTGTTACAACCATCCTTGTGGTTACTCGGCATAAAATCAACTCCGTAGTCCTATGCGATACATCCGATCACCACTGAGATCATTATGACTCCATAGGACATTTATCTTGATTACCAAATTAAAAAAAACAAATAAACTGTACTATACGGAAATTCTGAATTACTAAAATTAACGGGTATTTGACTCAAGACCATTTTTAGCACATCGCAATATTTTCAATCACTAGAAATCATAGAACCGCGCTTTTTCTCACATCAGTAAACTTTACATTACTTCCAAACATGAATGCGTAACTAGGAATTTGTAAAAACATTAAATTTAAAGGTAGTTGAAAACAACGGTTGACAACATTTATTTTCCTCTCAAGAAACGTAGTAGTGTTGATTCGATTTTATAACGGAGAAAACTATATCCGAAACAGCTCGAACAGTTACAATATCGTAATTCGAACAATTGTCGGGTAGAACGTAAAAATAAGTGACTGTCACAAATAGCTACTTCGTAAACTTCGTTTGTTACTGTTAACTTTTTCATTGTTAATCTTAAATGGCAAACTAAAGTTTTTCTGACAATTTAAAAGTAAAGTTTCGCTTTGTGAGAAAATACTCGGGTCAAGAATCGTTATAAAATGAGTACGACTCACCAGATCGTATTGGATTTCCACACACTCGCGAATCTTGCAGGTGTTGGTGCTTGTTGTTGACTAACGCGCCTGAAGCGCCGTTGCCGCCCATGTCACCTTGTAGTGGCGCATCCGTAGCTGGTGGTGTGTATTGATGAAGTCCAAAACGACGAATCTTCTTTTGCTCGCGAAATCAAACGATGATATTTGTTGTGGCTTCAAACCGTACTTCTTGAACGATTCTTCATTGTCTTCGCTTCGACTGTATTTCACGGTGTTGATTGTTGTGCAGTGCAAGTGCTTATTTATTTTCGGAGATCACAATTAATTATGTTGCGGTCAAACTTTCTTCAGAGACTGCATTTAAACAAAACCGGCAGTGTTGGATATTCTGAATACGCTAACGTTGGCTGTGCTGTAGTTGCTGGACTTGCTTTGTAGGTAAGAAATTGACTTCTTTTCTAGTAAAACCATTTTTGTTTTGTCACAATGATTCTACACGCAGTAAGTGCATCCGTTCGGTTGATTATCATTGACTCACATGTCCATTGTTGAGATCCAAGCATTTGCAAAGCATGTCCAATTCGCTAGACATAAAATCTCATAAGTGCCTTTCACTGGATATTGACGAAGATGTGGAATGCGTCAAACAATGGAAATCATTTACATCCTGTGGGCGCTGATTACATCCCACGCCTGATGTCGGATATAGCACGTGATGACTGTCTGTCAGGTCAGGATGGGTTAGCTGCAGAATCCTGGCCGTTGAGGTATGTTGATTAAAGAAGTGGATTCATGTCAGATCAAATCATTTATTCGTCTGATTCTTTTGGCCGCTTCGGTAATGACATTCTGGTGAGAAGAAGGGCCGAAGAAACTCACCAGGTTCTCTTTTCAATCATCAGGCATTACAATAGTTGTTATAATATTATGGCGTAGATACTCAAGAGAGCAAATAGACAATTACGTTACACAATATGATTCTTTTCACTATTAATCGACAGAATTACAATTATCAAGTAGCAACTTTAACTACTGGCAGACGAACTGACAGAATCGTAAGACAAGTGTTGTCGCCACGACAGTCAGAAAGAGAATCGACACTCTTGCCCAACGAACCCGTCTACGTGCACCGCAACCGGTCGTTACGTCACACGGCGTTCGCGCCATTTTAAATCTACTTAGTACTACAGTAGTCAATTGACGATCTTAGATTTGAATTATCGCTGCTGTCCCCGACATATACATATTTTTGAAACTTTGTGTGGGTTTTCCTACACAAAGTTTCAAAAATATGTACTTATCTATTCTATACTTACAGCAACTTTACTTTCATAGTTAATAAGGTTTTAAATACTTACATATTTGTGAGATTTTGTGGTGTTAAATTAACTGATTTCTGATGTACTTAAATAAAAAAAAATAGAACTTCTTTTGATGAAATCGGTTAAAAATGAGTAACAATTGCGTGAGTCGGAGTAATCACATTCACAAGTAGGTAATCGTACTTCTTTGTTGCATTCACGTTATGACAGACAGATGTCATACATAATGCCCATCGTAAAATTGTAACAGACAGCGGTCATTATAGATGACACACAGGAATAGCGATGATGCCGATGATGCAAATTATAGCTCTTTAAAGCATTTTTATGGTAATTTCTAGCAATTGAGTGATTAAAACACATGTAGGTAAAATGTGCGCATATTTTTATACTGCGGGCTTTTTTACCACTAGAAAATAATAAGGATGATCTTCAAGGAAAATAATGAATCCGTATTTCTTTTGGTTTCGTAAAACATTACGTGAGCTAGATTGCAATTGCCTGCCCCTATATACGGTATGATCAATGAATAAAAATCTAAATTAAAATAATTTATATATCTAAAAAAACAAAAGGATATATTTTTATAAGTCAATAAATGACATGTAATTCATATGCAAAATATTGCTTGTGATTAAAAAGCAGCCTGTATAACTTTCCCCATATTTTATTTCTGAAAAAAATACTGTATCAAATTAATTATCTTTACAAGACTGGCTGAGTAAAAAAGAACAAGAGAATATTTTTAATACCCGTTACTTAGGCTTAAATTACCTAAACGTTAATAGTAAATTACACAACTAGGGTGGTAAATATGCGATTGAGGGCTTTCTTTGTTACCTCCCGTGTTGTGTACACCATTTTATGTCTACACTTAGCCAGAAAGCGACTTTTTCCGTACGTGCAGCGTGCGGTAAAAGCCACTTTATGGCCAGTGTGGCATAAAAAATAAATATGTATACAGGGTGGGAGGGACTATACCGACATACTCCAGCCATGAATTCCTGGTGGTGTGACGAGTAAATAATGTTATATCAACATGGGTCGAATATTGTCATTCATTTTACATTAATAGTCTTATGGAACAAAATAAATCAGTAAATTAAGCCCCTCGTTATAAACATGTCCTTACTGGCTGAAAAGTTATCAAAAAGAAAAAAAAAGCTAAAATGAAAAGTCAATTTTTTGGCCTCGTTGTCGCTTACCATCAAATACTGCGAAGGTTAATTCCTGTTTAGTTAAAGGATTTTAAAAAAAACCGGTCAAGTGCGAGTCAGACTCGCGCACCGAGGGTTCCGTACAAACTCGTAAGTAGATAGGTACGTGAATAGTTCAAGAAAAACTGTATGGCGGTTAGCTTAGTAGGAGCAAATACTTATTTACAAATGTGTACGATTTTTGAAAATTTCTAAAAAACGATGCAATTTAGGAAAACCGTTTTATTTTTCCTGTAATATTTAGGATGATATTAATAATTGGTAATTATTACAGATTTTTCTGTTCAGTAACTTCGAAGATAATAGGGGGGGGAATGGTATTTTTTTGAACGTTTTCGGTCATAAATCAAAAACTATTTATTTAAGAAAAAAAATAAAAATGGTATTTTAATCTACAAATTAAGTTCTTTCATTTGATACCCCACTCGATATATAAGCCCTACTTTCAATTTTGAAAATCCCATTACGGAGCCCTTTAAAAAAAAAGTAAAAAAGGTACAAGATTTTTTTTATGTCCAATAAGCTCGGGTTAGCTACTTTTAACACTATTCCAAATTTCAAACCGATAGCAGCAGTAGTTCCTGAGATATCTGGCTGTGACAGACGGACAGACAGACAGACAGACAGACAGACAGACAGACAGACAGACAGACAGAGTCGCACCATAAGGGTTCCTTTTTTACCATTTTGGTACGGAACCCTAAAAATAGTAAAGGTATCTTAGTCACATTTATTAGGGCTTGTTACACACTTGGAATTTTTCATTTACAAATTAATGGATATCTCGGAAAGTAAGCGTTTTTCGACTATACATCACATAACATTTTTTACTCCTAATAGTTGTTAGAATCTATAGTTAAAGTTTGTCGGTATAGTCCCTCCCACGCTGTAGACACTACTTAACAAAAGCACTATTACTTCTTTCTTAAAAAAAATAACTTACATTTTCCATTAGTACCCGACCCCGATCCTTGCGGAGACACTGAATTTACGAAAACAAACACAAAAAAAATAAAAAACTTAACACACGCCATTTCGATCTTATCAATCAAAACATTACTAATTAAACACCCAAAAAGTAAAAACTCCCGCCTAATTCACGTCAACTTATTAGATATTTTATCGGTAACACCGAGTTAACGTCTAGCTATGGCGAAATGTCTCCAAAAAAGAACTTAATTTTTCCCGCCAAGCAAACGTCAAGTTTTTTTTAATTTATAAAGTTTATGGCCCGGCTTTATGCCAAGACCTCCTTCGCCTCCTCACACGCTTCTACTAAGATCATTCAAGGCAAAATGTTGTTATTGATGTACTTTACACGGCCTGTTTTGATATGCAACCAGTTTGCGCGCGTAGCGAACGAGTTGTCTACTTCTTTATTTGGCACCGGGTATATTTGAGCGATGTTAGGTATTTGCGTAGAGGTCATTGATATTGTACTTAAACGCTCTTGGCAATGACGAGGGCAAAAGCTTGACTTAAGGCTACACTTTTTTATGACCATAATCTTACAAGTCCCCGCTAAATTTTAAACGCCGGCCAATTTAAGGCAACTCTTTGTGTATCTATTTATTTTAACACAATACACAAAATAACTTCAAAATAACGTCACTCTTTGGTACAATTTTCACCTAGGAGTGACGTCCCAAGCCCCCACTCGCGCCCTGCGCGTACGGAAAAAGCCGCTTTCTGGCCAAGTGTAGACATAAAATGATGTAGGTACACAACACGGGAGGTAGTTCACATAAGGACAGGATGACCCGAGTCATCCTTCCCGCTGGTCCGCTGCTCACTCTGAGCAATCAGCGCAAAGTCAAGGTGGCCCTGGCCAAACGACCTGGTTCGACTCCAGGCGTTCAGCCCCCACCTAGCCCGATCATATTGAGGTGGACCGGACAAGGTGACCTGGTTCGACCCCAGGCACCCCGGCACCCACCCAGTCCGACCTAACTCAGGGTGGTCCGGCTAGCGACCTGGTTCGACCCCAGGGAACGCCACGGCCGACCACCCGGTCCGACAATCGCTACGCCCGGATATGGGTTGCGAGTTTGTCAGTTGCTAAAAAAAAACACGGGAGGTACCTAATAAAGAAAGCCCTCGATCGCATATTTACGTCCCTCGCTTGCAGCTCGGGCCGCAAACTTCTGCGATCTCGGCCTTTCTTTATATTACTGATTTATCCTCTTTCTTGTGATGTTGCCATATGATTTTTTTTTAAATAAAACCTTTCGACCGCTGCAAACTTAGCGTAGTCCGACTATATTTATAAGGTTGAATAAAGTCCTTAGATCAATGTGAAATTCTGTTGCTCTAATTTCAAATGTCTAGGTATTAATTTTGTCGTTTTCTATTTAGACTCCATCACTAAATTCGAAGATTGACTGGCATCGGCTATTCATCAAAAATAAATAAATAAAGTTAAAAACACATTAAACCTCTTTACGTAGTTAGCTAATTTCTTTCGAGAAACAAAAAAAAAACGTCATACGTCAGCTGACGTCAGCTTTCATCATAAAAGAGCGTATTACGGTTGCATTTCCATTCTTCAAACTCCCAACATGTCGAGGTGCTTAATATTACTTTTATTCATACAAAATGTAGCTACTTTCACCATGCCAGTGGTTGTTATAGATCCTATAGCCGTCCTGAAGTCAGGGCTTGTCTCCGCCAATCCCTTCAACGAAATGACCTCAAACGCCTTCACTGAAATCGTCCATGACGCTGTCCATCTCACCGAGAGCATTCTCATTTTCATCGAAGACAATCTAAGCGTCGAAGATATATCCTCAAAAGACGCCAAAGGAACCCCTTATAAGCACGTCCATCAGAGTTTTCTGGAAGAAAAAGCGAAGTATATGCCCAGTGTTGTGGAGCCTTTTAAGACACTTCAACAGCTGCTACCCCCGCACTCGTCTAATGTGGTTGTAGTTACGGACTCTATAAAGCCTTTTGCCAAGGGTAGCAAATATCACTACTTGTATTTCACGGAATCCGTGAACAGTAGCAGAGTGGACATGTTGCGGCGACATGATCAGTTAATGAAGGATGCTTATGATAAACTCAGTCAGGAGCTGAAAGGTAAGTGGAGAGCGAATGGGGATGTTGACTAATGTTGAATTTTACAACGTAATATAGTCACATGGATTGGAAAATACTAAATTATCATAACACAGAAGAAATAAACAAAAAAAGTATAAAAAAAATAAAGTTATGAGACCACAGTTTAAAAAAAAATCAATTTCGGAACGCTTATATAACACTGAAAAAATAAATGTATGACAACTATGTGCTTAAACGCACTTTTTCGTGCTCAAAATGGCAAAATGCTATTTTTTTCATATAGACTAAGTACAGCGAGGACAAGAGATGACGTCACAGGGTTTTGTATGGGCCGTTTTCAACGCTCGGTGCGGTCGGCTACTTTTGATTGTAATTTGTGGCTGTTATAGTATTCCAAGTGTAGTAGTTATAGGTATATATCTGTTCCTCATATATAGTAGAATCCATTTACAACAGAAACAAAATTTAGGACACAAGCCTATTCTTGCTGCTTCTTGCTGTCGACATCCCTTCGCCACTAAGCGTGCCTTGTAGCGTTTGATCATGATGCCATCACTGTTCCTTTTCAGCTTGAATACCCACTTGCAAGGTATGCTTCTTATTGGGTGGTAAATTTTGAAGAGTCCAAGTATCATGCTCCTTTAAGGCCGAGCCACACCGGCTGCGTGTGCACGCACTGTACGCTGCAGCTGCTTGACTTTGAGCGTGACTAGCCGCCATTTTGAAAAACATTCATACTATACAACGCGTACGCCACGCGCACGCAGACGTGTACGCAGCCGGTGTGGCTCGGCCTTTAAAGATGATAGTTCTGCCTCCATTGCAGACAACCACTTTTCTTTATTGTGACTGTTAATCTTACTATCGTTCCTACTTAATATTATAAATGCGAAAGTTTGTGAAGGTGTTTGGAAATTTGGATGTTTGTTGCTAAATAACGGTTGAGATGAGGCATGCGAATAGACCAAGTCCTGGATTGAAACATATAATACTTTATATTCCGGTAAAGGGTTCCCTTGGAATATTAACGGGAATAACGCCGGCGAAGCCGCGGGTATAAATTAATATTTTTTTTTTTTTTTTTATAAATGCTAATGAATTCAAACACCGGTTTCGCGGGGGCAAATCTGTACTGACGTTTAATAGTGCGAGGACAACTAATTTTATTAGTTTGATATCGATAAAAATGACGTACAACCATAAATTGTGTAATTTCAAAAATTAGAATGAAGAAGAAAACTAAATAGGTACACAAAAGTAAACTTTTCGAGGAATTAACTTCTGTAATATTTGAAAAAATTTTGATCATAATATACAATCAACATTTTTTCCTTATTTTCAGACTTTAATCTTCGTCGCCTGAGCGATAATATCCATTTTAGCCAACTAAATGACCTTTCTAGGTCAACTGTAGTAATTGGAGCAAATTCGAACAATTTATAGTATTGATGAATTTCTGCTAGGTTTACGAGTTCTATTTCTTTTCCGGATACCAAATCATTTAATGTTTTTTGAAATGCCGACGTTTTTCTATAACACTGTTTGATTGAAGTTTTTTATGAATAATTGTTTAGTTGCGATAAGTATAAATGAAAGAGGTTTGCACATAGTTAAACGTATTCCAACTTAGCCATTATAGTTTAGTTACGATAATGATGGTTTAAAATTTATTTTTATCGATGTCGATAAGCTTAGTCGATTTTTAATTAATCATTCATTAGCACTAGTACATTTTTGCCCCCGCGAATCCGGTGTATGCTAATGATAGATAAATGACCTAAACTGTCCCCACAGAGGACATTCTTTCGCGAGCATTTGAAAACGAGCAATCGCACCAAGCAACCAATGCGCGACTCGACGTCCACACAACACCAATGATTTCAAAAGTAATACAGTTCGGAACTATTTTCCCCGTAACAAAAAATGCAGCTATACCTATACTATAAAGACCAGCTGCGCAGTGCACGCGCCGCGTGTCGCACTGCCGGCTCGTACTGATTTGGCGGTATTTTTACCGCTAAAGCGTTGGAACCGTCTGCGCGCTCGCTTAGCCCTGTCCTTTGTATACGTCAATGCACAACACTCGAATAGGTATTCCACGCCAAAGGCAGACGCGGTTAAAGCAAAAAGGATCCAATCCGTTCACAATCAGTTTTAAATAAATAAAATAAATAATAAATAAATAAATAAATATTAGGGGACAATCTTACACAAATCGAACTAGCCCCATAGTAAGCTCAATAAGGCTTGTGTTATGGATACTAGACGACGATATATTTAATAGATACAAATACTTAAATACATAGAAAACATCCATGACTCAGGAACAAATATTCGTGCTCATCACACAAATAAATGCCCTTACCGGGATTCGAACCCAGGACCTCTTGCTTCGTAGGCATGGTCACTACCAACTAAGCTAAAGCGGTCGTCAAAGTTTTAGGTTATAGAACTTATTTTCTAATACAGAAGGTTGATATTTAGTTGATAACTTTTTATGGAATGGATCCTTTTCCCTAAGCCAAAGTATAAAGACAACCAAGTAGTGCGACTTCGGCCTTTAGGAGCGCGCGACACGTATTTACACAGACGCGCGACGCACGTCTTTGTGAGTGAACTGCATACTGTGGCAGGCCCGCGCAGGTCCAAATCCTTGCCTGTGGTGCGTCCGCACACGGCGCGCACACATGCGCGCTCCCGATGTATCTTTGGTAGGAAAAACTACCGCTTATACCGTGCCTAAGCTGCGAGAGGAAACAGGAGGGCAGTTTTTCCATACAAACGTAGTCCCCTGTTTCCTCCCTGGATAATGCCAGTAGAGCAATCATTTTTTGTCCAAAAATCTATGGCTACTATTGATATGTTCCTATGTTTTCCTTTTTACGATAAATTGATTCTCAAAAGAGATATTAACCTTCAAAAACCTAAAAAAAATGCCATATTTTCCGCTGTGTTCACACATCCAGAAAACAAATTTGACTAGATTATTAAAAAAAGGAAAACATAGGAACACGGGCAAAGCCTTTCTTTAATGTTTAATGAAAAAAATTGTTAAATAGGTCAAGTTTTGGGGAAGAAATCAGGGGACTACGAAACGTTGTTTTCATGAAATTTTAAAAGGTATTTTCGGTCCAAGCTGCAGTTGTCTCTATCGCGCTCTGCGGGGGAGAGGCGGGCAGTGCGGGATAGCGACACATTTTACAAATACCTAATTTTCAATTCTCTCGACCTTACTGTTTCCTCTTAAGCGAGTAAAAACGACTACAATCGACCCTTAAATTAGACATACGCAAAATGTGTCACTAAAGTAAAAAGAGTCATATGAATCTTTAGCTCTCATCACTCTTTTAGCTCAGTATCTCCGCGGTATGTCAACGGCTCGCTGGCTCTTATAAGCTCAGTAACTCCGTGATGTGTCAACGGCTCGCTGGCTCTTATAAGCTCAGTAGCTCCAAATCCAAATATTTCCGAACGAAAGAGAGAACAGTAATAGGTATACACGGTGACAAGACAGAGACGAAAAATTCATGTTGATCGTGTCTTTTCTCGCAGCTCACGGCTCAATGGAGCTACTTTAGAGCGAGTGAACGAGTGAGTTGAAAGATATACTGAGTTGTTTGAATCGGAACTGAGCTAGTGAGCCGGTGAGCTAGACCAGCGGTCGGCAACCGCTTAGCAGCCAAGGGCCATATAGTAGCTATGGAAACTGATGCCGGCCGCATTTTGTTAATAATTTGTGATTTTATACTATTCGGAGTAAAACGACGGCAATATAGACCGGAATATAGGGCTGCAAGTGAGCGGTTCAAGAGCCGAATTCGGCCCTCGGACCGCACGTTGCCGACCGTTGAGCTAGACCAACTGATATAGCTCTTTTGAATCACTCACTCGCGAGCTACACATGTCTACCTTAAATGTTGCAGGGCCGATTATCGTGTTCTACACGGGCAAGAACAACCCGATGCTTCGACTTGGCTTTGACTACAGCCGCCCGCCAGCGCGCGACCTCGCCAACACCATCATGAAAGTCAACGGGCAAGCTCTCATACGGCTCTCTGGTACGCTACCACAGAATAGTACATTACACAACTGGGGTGGTAAAACAAAGAAAGGCCGAGATCGCAGAAGTTTGCTGTCCGAGCTGCAAGCGAGGGACGTAAACATGCGATCGAGGGCTTTCTTTATTACCTCCCGTGTTGTGTACATCATTTTATGTCTACACTTGGCCAGAAAGGGGTTTTTGCCGTACGCGCAGCGTGCGGAAAAAGCCACTTTATGGCCAGGTGTGGCATAATAAGTTTTTTTTTAAGCCTGACAAACTTGCAAGTCTTACTGACTGTTACAAAAATCGGACCAGGTGGGGGCCGAAGCGCCTGGGATCGAACCAGGTCGCTAGTCCCGGTCCACGTTGAGGGGTTGGACTAGGTGGGGGCCGAAGCGCCTGGGATCGAACCAGGTCGCTAGTCCCGGTCCACGTTGAGGGGTTGGACTAGGTGGGGGCCGAAGCGCCTGGGATCGAACCAGGTCGCTAGTCCCGGTCCACGTTGAGGGGTTGGACTAGGTGGGGGCCGAAGCGCCTGGGATCGAACCAGGTCGCTAGTCCCGGTCCACGTTGAGGGGTTGGACTAGGTGGGGGCCGAAGCGCCTGGGATCGAACCAGGTCGCTAGTCCCGGTCCACGTTGAGGGGTTGGACTAGGTGGGGGCCGAAGCGCCTGGGATCGAACCAGGTCGCTAGTCCCGGTCCACGTTGAGGGGTTGGACTAGGTGGGGGCCGAAGCACCTGGGATCGAACCAGGTCGCTAGTCCCGGTCCACGTTGAGGGGTTGGACTAGGTGGGGGCCGAAGCGCCTGGGATCGAACCAGGTCGCTAGTCCCGGTCCACGTTGAGGGGTTGGACTAGGTGGGGGCCGAAGCGCCTGGGATCGAACCAGGTCGCTAGTCCCGGTCCACGTTGAGGGGTTGGACTAGGTGGGGGCCGAAGCGCCTGGGATCGAACCAGGTCGCTAGTCCCGGTCCACGTTGAGGGGTTGGACTAGGTGGAGGCCGAAGCGCCTGGGATAGAACCAGGACGCTAGGCCAGGGCCATCTCTAAGTTACAGTGATTGCTCAAAGTGAGCAGCGGACCAGCGGGAGGGTTGGACCGGCTCAACAGAAAAAGTAATAGTACGTAACGTAAGGGAAATAGTATGGGAGGCAAGGGTGAAATTTCCAACTTATTTCCTCATGAAAATGCTCTGTTTCTCCCTTATTTCGGTCTACTTCTAGTCACAAATCTCTAAGTCTGGCACCTCGGAGCGGTTGCGTTTGCCCAGGGGAGACCCGTAAACTTGCAAAAAAATCTGGAAAAATATCTTATCGCCTCAAGGATAGTTTTGGGTTTAATCTATAGTTTTTTATGCTGGTAATCTCGAGGTAACATTGCCAGACCAGTAGGGCGTTGCTAAATACCTGCCAGACTGTCCTGAAGTTGCAAGATTGGGGTCAAAATTTATCTTATAGCCTCAAGGCTGATTCTTGCATATGTTGTTGTATACTCCCAAAAACATACCCTATCCAAAATGACAGACCATTAGGACGTTGCGTTCAGCCCCCAGACGAGGTCAAAGTTGTAGGTCTCAGGTACTAAACATATGAAAAATGGTAGATTTATACGTGTTATCTTTAAGTACTCTATTTCTCCATTCTTTACGTGTACTCCGAGACACAAATATCAACGTCTGGCACCCCGGACTGGTTGCGTTCACCCAGGGGAGGATGATAAACTTGCAAAGATGCACGGAAAAATATCTGATCACCACAAGGGTAGTTTTTGGTTTAATGTATAGTTTTATATGCTGGTAATCTCGAGGTAACATTGCCAGACCAGTAGGGCGTTGCTAAATACCTGCCAGAATGTCCTGAAGTTGCAAGATTAGGGTAAAAATGTATCTTATAGCCTCAAGGCTG
Organism: Eudemis profundana; assembly: GCA_947034925.1. NCBI lineage: Eukaryota > Metazoa > Arthropoda > Insecta > Lepidoptera > Tortricidae > Eudemis > Eudemis profundana. The sequence goes on along the minus strand of OX344817.1, from coordinate 1,730,998 downwards.
ATTCTTGCATATGTTATTGTATACTCCCAAAATCATACCCTATCCAAAATGACAGATCATTAGGACGCTGCGTTCAGCCCCCAGACGAGGTCAAAGTTGTAGGATCCAGTTACTAAGCATGTAAGAAAGTAGATAGGAGTAGTGCGTTCTGGCTCAAACCCGGGGGTGAGCTGGAGCGCATTTTTCAGAAAATTTGGCTGCCGACCCCTTTTTTTACAAAGCGACGCCCTCATTAGCGAAAACGATGGTAGTTTTAATTTACGTTGGAAGTGATTAAATTGTTATTATATCGTTTGCTTGAAGCTCATTGTACCAATTTTTTGTTTTTTTTTCACTGCTTGGAAATTCTGTCACCATGTGAGCGCAGTCATATTTTTTATGGTCTTTTAATTTTTGTTCAGTCGCAAAATACAAAAGACAACCATCACAAATGTAAATTGTATCATGTCGTCCAGTTATTTGTTTGTTTACTAGACGCGATAGGTTTTTAATAAAACAGTAATGCCCCGTATAAAGTATAAAGGACCTATTACACTATTGGTTTTAGTAGTGTTATTATACTCTAATCCAAAAATGTTAATGTTGTTTAAGGATATCACTTTTTTAATATCATTGAGTTTTACGGGAAAGCTAATATTACAGAACTTTTAACTTATTTTGATGTTGTAAATACGCTGCTGTCCTGTTAACGGTTTTAGTTGTCGGATACAAAGCAGATAGCAAAGCCCATTTCAGGTATAGGTAAAAATAGGTAAATAAGCCACCATCTTGATCCTGACTTGACCAATAACAGCTCATGAAGGGGGTGTGGGAGGGGTTTGTGCCTAATTGGGGGGGGGGGGGGGGGGTGACCTCTTAATGAAGGCGTCGCTTTGTAAAAAAAGGTCAGCAGCCAAATTTTCTGAAAAATGCCCCCGGGTTGAGCCAGAACGCACTAATCCTATCTACTTTCTTACACGCTTAGTAACTGAAACCTACAATTTTCACCTCGTCTGGCGGCATGAACGCAACGTCCAAATGATCTGTCATTTTGTATAGAGTATATTTAGAGACTGCATAACATTTGTAATTTGGGCCCGATTTTGGAGCTTCACGTCCGTCTGGCAGGTACTTAACGACGCCCTACTGGTCTGGCAATGTTACCTCGAGATTACCAGCATAAAAAACTATAGATTAAACCAAAAACTACCCTTGTGGCGATCAGATATTTTTCCGTGCATCTTTGCAAGTTTATCATCCTCCCCTGGGTGAACGCAACCGGTCCGGGGTGCCAGACATCGATATTTGTGTCTCGGAGTACACGTAAAGAATGAAGAAATAGAGTACTTACAGATTACACGTATAAATCTACCATTTTTCATATGTTTAGTACCTGAGACCTACAACTTTGACGTCGTCTGGGGGCTGAACGCAACGTCCTAATGGTCTGTCATTTTGGATAGGGTATGTTTTTGGGAGTATACAATAACATATGCAAGAATCAGCCTTGAGGCTATAAGATAAATTTTGGCCCTAATCTTGCAACTTCAGGACAGTCTGGCAGGTATTTAGCAACGCCCTACTGGTCTGGCAATGTTACCTCGAGATTACCAGCACAAAAAACTATAGATTAAACCAAAAACTACCCTTGTGGCGATCAGATATTTTTCTGTGCATTATTGCAAGTTTATCATCCTCCCCTGAATGAACGCAACCAGTCCGGGGTGCCAGACGTTGATATTTGTATCTCGGAGTACACGTAAAGAATGGAGAAATAGAGTACTTACAGATAACACGTATAAATCTACCATTTTTCATATGTTTAGTACCTGAGACCTACAACTTTGACCTCGTCTGGGGGCTGAACGCAACGTCCTAATGGTCTGTCATTTTGGATAGGGTATGTTTTTGGGAGTATACAACAACATATGCAAGAATCAGCCTTGAGGCTATAAGATAAATTTTGACCCCAATCTTGCAACTTCAGGACAGTCTGGCAGGTATTTAGCAACGCCCTACTGGTCTGGCAATGTTACCTCGAGATTACCAGCATAAAAAACTATAGATTAAACCCAAAACTATCCTTGAGGCGATAAGATATTTTTCCAGATTTTTTTGCAAGTTTACGGGTCTCCCCTGGGCAAACGCAACCGCTCCGAGGTGCCAGACTTAGAGATTTGTGACTAGAAGTAGACCGAAATAAGGGAGAAACAGAGCATTTTCATGAGGAAATAAGTTGGAAATTTCACCCTTGCCTCCTAGACCAAAAGAGATTCACGTACCACCGTAGAACCCTATCGCAGCAAAGTCACATACATATCACTAGGGATGTAACGATACCGATACTGATACCGATATATCGGTATCGCCGATTGTATACAACCGATATTTGAAGAGCGCGAAAAGAATTTGTTGTATGAAAAAAAACTGCAAAAAGTAATTTCAATTACTGACTTAATTTAAATATTGGTCTATTACCTTGTGCAATAATAATTACTATGTTAATTATACTATATTTGCTTCATAATAAAAAAAATATGTTGAAAATTTATATATTTTTACTATACACCTTCAAGGTTGACTCTCTGTTGAATATAGCCAAGTTTTAGGTATAATAAGGACATACAAATAAAAAAAAATCGGTTATCTGTAAAGTCGGTTTACTGACGATAGTCGAACGTGATAACGTTGACCCTGACTTTGACTTTGACTGAAATTGACTTTGACTTTGACTGACTTTGACTTTGACTGACTTTGACTTTGACTGTGACTGTGACTTTGACTTTGACTTTGACTTTGACTTTGACTTTGACTTTGACTTGGACTTGGACTTCGACTTTTTTCCCAATAAGCTGCTACAATGACATTGACACGCTAAAATGATGGCTAAGTGGCCAGTGTAAATATCTGCCGTTCCACGAATATAATGTCAAAGATTTGTTTTAGTAATTTTTATGCCACACCTGGCCATAAAGTGGCTTTTTCCGCACGCTGCGCGTACGGAAAAAGCCGCTTTCTGGCCAAGTGTAGACATAAAATGATGTACAAAACACGGGAGGTAATAAAGAAAGCCCTCGATCACATATTTACGTCCCTCGCTTGCAGCTCGGGCCGCAACCATCTGCGATCTCGGCCTTTCATTGTATTACCACCCTAGTTGTGTAATGTACTATTAAACTACGATTAAAGCTGGCGTAAAACGGAACTGCCAAAGCAGCATCCACTATTTAAATTTAAAGATTTTTGCCAAACTCAGCAGTGTCTCTTGTCATTCAATAGAGATTTTGACAGCCGTATCTTAGGGAATAAGGCCTAATTTATTAACAATTTGTAAGAAACTATCGCCTTAACGACATTAGTGCTGGAATAATATAAAGTACCTCTTTTGCGCAAAAACGCGTAAGATGTATGAAATCCTGCGGCGCTTACTGTTTTTTCGAGTTGATAAAGTTAGTTTGCGCAAAAACGCGTAAGATGTATGAAATCCTGCGGCGCTTACTGTTTTTTCGAGTTGATAAGGTAACGGCCCCGCAAGGTAACGGCAAATGACGTCACACTTTTTCGTGCGTGCAGCCGGCTTCATCGAATTATAAGACGTTATCACGTCAATAAATCTGAAGTTCATACTTCATTAGTTACTTTGCTAAGATATCGGTATCGGTATCGGTATCGCCGATAATTTACTACAAATATGGGTATCGGTATCGTATCGGCAAAATTATGTATCGTTACATCCCTACATATCACTTGAGCTTGAGTTGCGGCGATCTGTCATTGCATTGCAACTGGGTTCCACCACAGAATAAGTACTTCGTACAGAAATCGCACTGTCCAACAAAACCCACCCTTCTCGCTCTAACTCATAACGCGCGCTCTTTCTGGTCGCCACGCCCACCGCTAGGGTTGTCGACAAAAGTAAAATAATTATTATAGCTTGAATTTTCTTAGTGAATTAGAGGTAGTTAAAAAAAAATTGCGTGACGTTATATAACTGTTTTGATACACGTCGTCATACATACTAACATACACACATACATACAGGTCAAACAGCTGTCGCTAGCATCGAAATATAATGTATAGAACGATAACGCCTAACAAAACTAACGTTGCAATTTGCCCCATAACGCTCAAGTAATTTTTGTTAACATTTCAGGGGTGGTACTGCAACAAGGCTCGATGCGCACAACGCACTTCATGCCCTCGGTCACTGCGCAGTCGTTCGCGCGCCGGCGACTCTCCACGCGCATGATGTACCCCGAGTTCCAGCTGGACTTCAACTTCGAGTACCTTCCCGACGGCTGGCTCCTCGGTACGTAAAGGGTAACAAGATACATTTAGAAAAAAAAACTGTAATTTTCAGACTAATGGCCAAAATTCCAGACATGTAAGGACAATTCTTGACGGCTGGTAACCCTAGGTGCGTACGACGCTCATGTGCGTCAGTGAACACACACACTTGCATGCTCTGCTCAGACTTCCAACTGAACTTCCACTTCGAATACGGACGAAACGGCTGGCTATTCGCTGCGTATGACGTTCATGTGCGTCAGTGAACTCACACTCACTTGACGGCAAGTTACAAGTCCACGCGCATATGATATTAATCACGTCACAAATTCGAATAATCGTTTTATTCAAGTCACAAATTCGAGCTCCTTTAAATCCATAAGTTATCCACGCATAAAAATTAAACTAATACTATTTTCTAGGCCAAAACTTGTATTTTAACGTAAAGTCGACCCACATTTGCGGCCGCAGTTAATGACATGTCAATTAATTATCAAGTTTTTAGCTAAAATTTCCATAATATTACGTGAAAAGTATTTTACATTTGCAGATAGTGTGGTCTTGTTGGAGGGAGGCGAAGAAGTGGGCCGTACGCCCATGGGCGTCGGAGCGCCTTACGACTGGTCCTACTACTGTTCCGAGCCACTGATGGTCGTCAACACGCGAGATAAGAGCTACGTTACCATCTCCAAGTACCAGGTTGATATAAATAGGGTATTTCACAATAATCCAAATAAATTAATTAACGCTCGCTCACCATCAAATTATGTATTGAAACTACTCGAAATAAATCCGGCTATACTCAGTTTCGTGCTACTAACAACTTTAACACGTTCACAGTCCCAATCTAAATTGTAAACCTTACGGCTTTGTAATAAGGCGTGTCATGACCCATTTGTGGGGTCGTGGGACATGGAAAGAATTAAAATGACAAAAAAAATATAAATTAGGCACCATTTTGAACATGTTTGTGTCAGGCAGTTTTTGATGAAAACTGTCCTAAATACTATCTGAGCATTTTGTTCGCTAATTTGATTTGTCTTCTAATAGCCTAGTATACGATGACTTGGGTTGCACGCCCATGGGCGTCAACGCCCCATATTACTGGTTCTACTACTGTTCCGAACCGCTGATATGGTCGCCAACACATCTAGGTACAGTAGTTATGTACACATGACTTGTTTGAGTTAATTCCGCGGTCCAAGTACATGGGGAAATTGGAGGCTATCCTCGGCTGTTACGCTGCTAGAGTAGATGCTGTAAGCGACTTCACATAGTACGTGCCAGAAAAGAGTAACATTCAAAGCGCCAGATATGAATGAATTAATGAATTTATTACGTATTGATATTTGAGTTACATCGAGGTTTTGGTTGGGATATATCGTCACAGATCTTCGTGCATAGTTATAAAGATATGTTAATATATATTACTGACTCTTTGATGCTGATCATACCACCGACCATCCCATCCCCCGATCCGCCACCCCGGGGTCGCATTTTTTTATTAACTTAGACGCAGAACTAAATTATAGAACTTCTACTATCATTGACTATTTTAGGTGGAGCCTCTGCGAGCTAAACCAAAAAGCAAGGCGTTTCAAGAAGAAGACGAGTCTGCAGCGCCCGAAGGTGCCGCCCCCGCCCCCGAGGCCGCCCCCGCCCCCGAGGCCGACCCAGCCCCGTCCGCCGAAGACCCTCCCAAGACTGCCTTTACTAATACGATGAACTGCGGTACACACGAATCATCTCTCCTAACCTACTTCTTATACAGGTTGTCCCTAAACTCTGGACAAACCTGAAAGGTACATGTTTATTAGGATATTTCTAACTAATATACGAAGTATCATAACAATTAGAGCAGAACTTACGGAGATATTAACGAATTTCTATTTTTGCTTTTGAACATCCTGTAATCGAAACTCCTTCAGCAAATGCAACCTCATAGAATTGCATGATAACTATCTGTATCGTATGATTTTCTTTTAAAATATTGACACTTATTTAGTGTAACATTGACATGTATCCTATCAATCTATGATGAATATTCCGAAAAAATAATTTGTTCATAAGTTTCAAAATAAAAAACGATTATTCTGCTGAAGATTACGTAAACATGATTTTTCTCAAACATGGCATGAAATGTTGACATTACGTCCCTAAAAATAGGCCGCAAAGTACGTCGTTTCCGGTGCGGCTTGACACTTGGCACGTAATGGAATTACATACTTACTATGTATTTTTTTTTAATTTCGATTCCACATTTATTTGGGCCACAGCATCACGGCATTCAGCCATTAAAAAAACAAAAAACCAAGTTTGCTATATTTTGCAGTTTTATTTATTTCAAACATAACAAATAACACATAATAAACAATTTTAAATTGCATTTTTAACTACACGAATACACATTTAAAATATTTCATCTAAATATTCGCGGTAAAAATGTGAACTGAAACAGCTTTTGCATTGTCTATGGATATAATATGTCACATTCTGACAGAAAGTTTGTGTTATAAAATATTAAGTAAGGTTATTATAGTAAGTTTATTTATTTCATTGCATATTTGAGAAAAGTACTATACATACCTCGGCGGGAAATGGGGTTGCCAGCCTCGTAACTATCTGGCCTCGCTTCGCTCGGCCAGCTATATGTACTCGGCCAGCAACCCCTTACTTCCCGGCCTCTGCAGTAATGTACTATTAATATAATGGAGAGTGTCACCACAATGCCAACCTTGTGTTAAGGAGTTACAAAGAGAGATACGGAGAAAACAGGAGATGTCAGTCCAATTAATGTCGTCATTACGTATGCGTGATAGAGTATGTTTAATTTTGTTAATTAATTAATTATTAATTTTTCATAAAAATTTAATATCTATCTAAGCTCCTAATTTCATTCCTGAGAAATAATTCTACGGAGGATTTCAGGATGTCCAAACGCTAAGTTCACGCTGTATACACGGTGCGAACGAGTAACATATTCCGTCCGTAGTCGCTTACCATCAAGTGATGTAGGTGACGGAATAAAAAAAATAAGTAAAAGTATCAATACCTAGTCATATTTATTAGGGACTGTTACACACTTGGGATTTTTTCATTTTAAAAACAATGAATATCAAGATATTCAATAGATATTCCAAGGAATGTAAGCCTTTTGCGACTATTTTATTTTATCTTTGTTTATTACAATACATTATATAATTAATTTTATTCCTAATAATCGTTACAATCTCTAGTTAGTTTGTCGGGTTACTTGTTCCCACCGCGTATACATAAAACAAAGTTGGGTTTTATCATTTATAACCCAAGTCAAGAACGGAAAATTTCATAATTTGTTGGGTTTGTCTCCGCCCCGAATAGCAGAATAACTATTAAAACATAAAAAAAAAAATAATATTCTGTGGCGGAACAAAATTTGCTGGGACAGCTAATATATTTATTAATTAGTTATCTCGGTCGCGGTGAACTTCCGTCCATCTCAGCAGTTTTAATTTGTTATCATATTTGGTTCAATAGTTGTTAAGTATTTTATCCTTGATAATTTTTACGCACAGGCACAAACTTTAACTGCCGCATCCTGGCTGGGCTGTTCGTGGTGTCCATCGTGATTGGCATCACATTCTGCGGCGTCATGATAATGTACGACTGCAAGAGCAATGACCAGATGGACGACCCCAACCAGAAGCCGTTGGTGATCGTTGCACAGCTGTAGCGCCACATGACGCACTAAGGCGTCATTATTGCTCATAAATGTTCAACTATCACAGCAATGTTCACATGGATGACCTTAACTAGAAGCCGCTGGTGATCGTCACGCAATTGTACCGCCCTATGACGCACTAAGGCGTCAGCATCACACATTTATGTAAGACTATCACAGCTATGACCACATGTGCGGTCCTAAACAGAAGCTACTGGAGCGTCACACAGCACCTGCACAGCTGTAGCGCCTCATGACGCACTAGGTATAAAGGATTGTTACAGCAATGACCATAATATAGGCGCTCCTAACCAGAAGTCGTCGGCGATCGTCCCATAGCTCTGGCCTCTAGTGCCGCACTGCGGCGTCATCGTCTAACAGTTGCGTATCGTCACCCAGTTGTGGTACCAAAATACAGTATGAAAATATGAGTGCTACAGAAACGGTCGTATAGACCAGGGGTCTCCAAACTACGGCCACATCAGAAGTCGCTGGTACGTGTAGTGCGTTGTGATCATCGTGACGAAAACCACTACAATAATGGCTGAGATTACGTTCACAGTATTACTATTGTAAGTTAGTATTTTTAGGCTATTATAGTTATAATTGATTATTTAAATGTTATTCTTGCAATAAACGTTGATTATATAAAAAAAAACTGACACTAGATTTGTATATCCTCGTTTTTTATGGAAACTGTTGATTAATTTAGATGAAATGGTACATTCAATGTATTCTTTAGATGCATACCACATCTAACGTGAATTTGATTTTGACAAGGTTTAAGTTGATATCTACTTGTGTCATTTCAGTAGTATAATTATTCGCTCATTCTCAAAATACCTACCGCATTCCTAAAATACCAGATTCTTGATATATCAGATTCTCCGTATACCAGATTCCCAAAATAATTCATCCAACAAGACCATTTAGATCCTTGAGTAACTTACGATTTTATAATCTAGTGTAACGGGAATGTGGTAAGTCAGGAGTCTGATAAATCGAGAATCTGGTATTTTGGGATTGCGGTATTTTGGGCATGACCGTCATTTTTGATACCGTATGCACCTAAGGGTTAAGATTTTAGGCACCAATTTTTTTACCGAGTCTATGCACCCACATATTTTGTCAGTCTTCGTGTAACCTAAAATGAATACGAATGCATATGTGCGTTTCCAGCACAGGAGGTCAGTTGTTTGAATTCCCTTGTGCGTTTGATTACATTCCATACATCATATTTTTGATGGATTTAGTAAAAGAAAAACAGATGCATGTAAACATTTTATTCTCGTTTTCGTTTGTCCACCACTCGACGCAGCCCGCGCGCCGCGGCGCGTGCCGCCACGTAGAGGCTGCAGCAGAACGCCGCGAGGCCGACCATTTGGTCTATGCGCGCGCGCTGGTACCAGGGGTAGTGGCGCGCTGCAGAGCGGAGGTGGTAAGCCCCTGAAACCAGTGTAACTATTATAGCAGATTAGTCTTGTTAGGGTTCCGCACCCAAAGGCACCGACGGAACCCTATTACTAAGCCTCCGCTGTCCGTCTGTCCGTCCGTCACAGGGCTCTAGTTTATGAACCATAATAGGTAGATACTTGATATATTCATAGGATGTATATTTCTATTGCCGTTATTACATACAACAAGTAATAAAAAGAAAAGAAAAAGTAAAGGTGTCCGCATACAAGAAACGTGGTTGTGTGGGGCAGTCACAGGACTGTATCTTTTGAACCGTAATAAATAAGAAACTTGAAATTTTCACATAATGTGTATTTTTATCATCGCTAAAAGATCTAATAATAAAACGAAAATGGTATCAGCATACCTAATTCGTCCCATTAGTTTTTCGTTCAATTCGTATTTCGTCTCATTCTATATTCGTCACACATTATTTATGTATAAAGAATAAAGAATGTGTGACGAATATAGAATGAGACGAAATACGAATTGAACGAAAAACGAATGGGACGAATTACGCTGATACCACGAAAATTACATTAAGAATTAAAGGACCCATACAAGAACCATGTACCGGTACTTTGAGGGTGCTCCCTTGGTGAATTGAGTAGGTATAGGTATACCTTTGGACTCGATGGCCAGTTCCACGTAGTGTGAGATCAGCTTGGCGGGCGGCACCGGTCGATTGCGGAACAGCTTAGAGAGATACTTCGCTGTCTTGTAGTAACTGTTGACAAAGGCCCTTCTTTCCCACCGTCCACCTTCCGAGACTACCTCGGTGAACCGTTGAAAACATTTTTTTACTACCGTTCACCCTCAATTATATCGTATAATTTATATTGGTGACCGTCCACCTCTGAAATTTATTTAATAAATTTTGCCATGTTTATGTATATACATAAATAAGAACCATAAGTAACCGGAATAGTTGTCAATGCCATATTGAAATTATGTCTATAGATAAACTTGAAATCTGAAGTTTTGATAATAAGTAGGTACGCCGTATTGATAACAAGGTGTACGGTGGAAATGAAAAATTTTCCATGGTACACCCAGGTGATCAAAGGTGAACGGTAGTAAAAAAAAATTTTCAACGGTTCACCCAGGTGGTCTCGGGAGGTGGACGGTGGGAAAGAAGGGGACAAAGGGTTGGTTAAGAGGGTAGGATTGTATTTATCAGGAATGTAACGTATGCCAGCACCGCCTGTCATAAAAAGCCGCCTCGCTTGCCTTTCTGCCGGACTAGCTGCCGCTGTCCGCCGGGCTCTGCCAATGCCCCGCCGAGCTCTGCCGCAGCTCCGCCGAATGCGGCCGCATTAGCCAGGCTTGCCAGCCTCGCCAATCAGCCAAGACATAAGTCCGACCTCTATGCTGTTTTCCCACATTTTATTATTGTGGCAACACTAGAGTGAAAAAGACAACTGACAACTAGACGCGATGCGATGGCGCGAAACGAATTACCTATAAAGTTTGGGTTGTCGAAATAATTGCTGTCTAGAAGAATAAACCATTGAAAACTAAAAAAGAATTGGTTTCTCTTTCGCCCGTCGTTTTAGGAAATATGAACGGTGGGAGCGAGTTCCATTCCTTGGTGGCGGTACGCATTAAAAACGTTGAAGCGAATTGCTTCTTGCGAATAAATGGAATATTGATAGCAAAATGATGAAGTCGCTCCCCACGCCTGTCCGTTGATGAAACGGTGATGGCTGAATCAAGTCATCTAATTCCTGCGCACAGTTGCCAAAATATATCCGATAGTAGACAGATAATCTAGCGACCCTGCGACGATGCTCGAGGCTCTTGAAGTTCACCTCAATCGGCGGATCATTTCCAATGAGTCTAAGGGCTCGGCGCTCTATTGATTCCAAAGCGGCTAACTGATACTTGACGGAACCGTCCCAAAGGTGACAGCAGTATTCCATGCACGAACGAACCTGTGCTCAATACAAAGTGAGCAGCTGTTCCGGCCTGAAATACCGCCTCACCAATAGGACACCAAGTTTTTTAGCTGCAGTCTTCGCTGCTTAGATACTTCTTAGATGATTCTCTATAGGCAATAGGGAACGTGCACAACGAAGGTGCCGTCTACTGCCAATCCGAACCTTGTACTCTATCATGCTGGGCGTTTACACATTTGTCTTCGTGTTTCTTTTTTAGGGTACCTCAAAAGGAAAAACGGAACCCTTATAAGATCATTTTGTTGTCCGTCTGTCTGTCGGTCTATCAAGACCCTTTATCTCGAGAACGCGTGGAGGTGTCGAGATGAAATTTAAACCATATACTCAGGTCTATGGTCCCTTGAAGCGGTGAAGTGTTTATCAAAAGTTGTTCAATTTCAAAATAACCAGGTAACTTCAGAGTTTTTGGTCCAAAAATTACACCTATCCAAAAAATGTACCTGTCATTGTTGAGTATTTCAGCGAGCCCCCGCCTCAGCTCCGCCGCCAAGCCGTCATGGAAGTGCACGTGCACGGCGAAGCCGGCGGCGGCGGCGCGCGCCGCGTTGGCCGGCTGGTCGCCGAACACCGGCGCCGCCAGCATCGGCACCCCGTGCTGAACCGCCTCGGTGGTGGACAGGAGGCCAGCGTGGCTGATGAACAGCTTTATGTTGCGGTGGGCTGAAAAAAACAACAGAAATCAGAATCCGTCGAAGACTAAGGGGCGCATTTAGTCTAGGGCTAATAAGGTCATGCTCTGGGGCGGCAGATGCAGCCTTCTAAAGCATATGGTAACTCTTGATTCATTGGCAAAGTCAATGGTCTGATGATTCCAGGAGGTAAGAAGACTACGCACTTAACGCCTCGGGAACCAAGCTCTCACGTGGATGTTACATGGTACAACCTGCAGCTTATCACTCCTCCACAGCGTGACACTAGCCTTGTGTTTAAGAGTTTTGGAGCTGAGAAATCGTACCCAACACTCCAGCATGTGGGATCCAGACCCTCACGTGGATATTAACTGGTTCACCTGGCAGCTCATCACTCTTCTACATTTGTGTCCTTAGCCCTGGTCTAAGGAGTCATCAGCTCTGGGCTGAAGAATCTAGGAGCTCAGAGAACGTACCCAACACTCCAGCCTGTGGAACCCAGACCCTCACGTGGATATTAGCTGCTTTACCCGGCAGCTCATCAGTCTTCTACAGTTGTGTCCTTAGCTCTGGTCTAAGGAGTCATCAGCCCTGGGCTGAAGAGTCTAGTAGCTGGCTGAGAGAACGTACCCACCACGTCCTCACGTGGACGTTAACGAGATGGCACATCCGGTAGCGTCTCGTCACACCACCACAGCGAGTCACTAGCCTTGTGTTAAAGAGTCTAGAAGCAGAGCGACCGTACCCAACACTCCAGCCTGTGGGAACCAAGCCCTCACGTGGACATTAGCTGGCACATCCAACAGCGCCTCGTCACTCCGCCAGAGCACCGTATATGGGAGCGCCCCGAACACCTCAGTCAGCTCAGCCTTCACAGCCGCTGAGAGCTGCGACATCTCCACTACCGAGCCCATGCTGAAGTATATAAAACCCTGGGTTGATGAGTCCAGGAGCTGTTGCAGATCCTAAGGAGAAAGGGTAAATGCAGTGATTAGGTTTAGTGGAAAGACTGAGTTCTCTTTTCCCAGAGAAGAGCAATGTTAGTCTTGGAAAGTCCGATTCCACTCAGGGTGGTCCGGCTAGCAACCTGGCTCGACCCCAGGGAGCGCCACGGCCGGCCACTCGGTCATATAATCGCTATGCCTAATAAGGGTCGCAAGTTTGTCAGTTTCTAAAAAAAAGTCTTGGAAAGCGGTGGCAAAATAAGTAGTTACTTTTTGGCCACTGTTGCTAGTTTACACTTGAAAATCGTAGCGAAGTGAAACTAGCCATAGGGGACGAAAAACAAAGCTTTGAGTTACAGCCATGGGTCTGTCTTTCATCAGTAGAATTACTACACTTTTAATGAAACGCGCGTGAATCAGATACTGCAGACATTGGAAGGAAAAAGGGACATGAAGGAAAAATGAAGTTTGATCATCAAAATCAGAAAGCGTAACATTCTCACACAGGGGTTAAGTAATGTTCCTTTCAATATGGCTAGAGACTTGAGAGATGAGGGAAGATTAGTATTGGAAGAATGATATGATGGATACTATAGTTACCAGACTACAGTACTCTAGACTCTAGTAGTAGTCATAGAGTGAATTATCAGATGGATCAGGAAAGATGCATCAAATATTCTTAAATCAACAGGCCTAACCTGAGGAAGTGCAGTATTCTCTTCGATGTGATACCCGGCGATGTCGATCACGTTGGGCGGGAAGCTCTGAGCCGGCGCAAGAGTGGGGTGAGAGTTGACCAGCAGAATGGAGACGTTGTTGTAGGTCTCGTAGAGAGATGGCAGCGTGACACCGCGGGCGGCAGCCAGGGGGCCAAAGAGATCGTTGTAGATGCCGGAGGAATAGACACGCAGACCCCTGTATAAGTAGGTACATTACACAACTAAGGTGGTAAATTGCCTGTTTATGGCCAAGTGTGGCATAAACAAAATTTTCAGCTCTGTTAAGTGCTCCTAACGTAAAAGTAATCTGACAATTTGTAGTAACATCAGATGTAATCTAAATATAAAAGCTTTGCAATACTACAGTCCTTTGCAATACTGATGATGTCTAAAAAACCCGACAGCGGTAAAAAAAATACCGCGCAAGTGCATACAGTGAATTTTTGGTACCCAGTAACACTCGCGTCATCAAGACGAATCTAATTATACATATATCATTTATCAAAATCGGGTGTGTCGTTGAGTAGATACGAGTGGATATAGGAACGGACATACACACTTAACTTACTTACATACATACAGGTCAAACACATAACCCTCCTTGTGGGCTTCGCCGCAGTTGGGTAAAAAGATGAACGTCCAAAGGCATATCCAAATACACACTTGGCCAATGATAAAATTGCCCAACCATAAAAATGTCCAATGTTAAATAATAGTGAATGGAATGTTAACATACTGACTGTAGCAATCAGTCGACTTACGATTGATTGTTACAACAAATTGGTGGTAAAATAGCAAGGCGCCCAACAGGCCTCACTAACTCCCGATGTTCATTGCGTCAATGTCATCCGTCAGCAGGGAAAACGGCGCCCAGGGTACGCGTCCAAACTGCGCCCCTTTATTTCTTAGTGACATCCGGGGTAGTCAATTTCGTTTATGGCACACCTGGCCATGAAGTGTCTTTTTCAGCACGCTGCGCGTACGGAAAAAGCCGCTTTCTGGCCAAGTGTAGACATAAAATGATGTACACAACTCGGGAGGTAATAAAGAAAGCCCTCGATCACCCTAGTTATGTAATGTACTATTTTGCCCCCCCCCCCCCCCCCCCTTGTTGGCGCCCAGGGCACGTGCCCTGCCTGCACTATTTCAGGATCGGGAAGGTGAAAATGAGCCGTGTATAATAAAAGCCTACGCAATCTTAATATGAAGACTGTACTTGTACCTGAAGTACGTGTTACAACTAAGTTGTAACACGTATTTCAACTAGTTACAAACTATAGTTCATACCGGATAACAATAGACTCTAGAAGGACACAGAAGCAGGGAGTCCAAGCATTTTCTGTAAAGTTGTAATACTTGTAATAATATTTATTTAATGTAATATTGTAAGACAGTTTGCAAACCATTAAATAAAAATTCACTTCTTCGCGATGGTCGAGTGACAACGCACGCTAGAGCAAACGCCTCTTCCACTGCCCCACAGAATCACTCATATTGAATTGAACGTTACAAATAACTATTCATCAATTAGGTACTTAGGAATAGCAAACAATAACTGAAACAGTATACAATCAAAACAACATACGAATTAGACATAATAATTTGATAATGACAGCTCTGATCATCGTGCACAACAGTCTCATAATCTTGAATGTTGCTTATCTCTGGCTCTTTGGGTATTTTATAAGGATACTTTTTATTTTCAGCCAACCAAAAAGTATGGACATCATCAATATTGAATTTTTGACCAACTACTTTAGAAATGTCATTATTGGATGTCAACCTAAAACCGGCACTATAAAGAACCTTTTTTTTCTTCTGTCTATTCCTATACGGAACAGACTGTAGTTACCTTAAAATAAATAGCCGGACGTAGACTCACTAACAGATAACTGAAGCACCTCTAGTGAGTTCCTCTTAACGCTGGTTTATCAGATTACTCAGATCAATGTGTGCGTGCTGCTCTAGGCTGATACGCTTGGTGTGTGCGTGCGGCTCGTAAATACAAAGCAACCGGCTCACAAGAGGTGTTTCAGTTATCTGTTAGCGGGGCTACTTCTGGCTATTTATTTTAAGGTCCTTGGTTAGAATCCTCACCAGGATCCAAGGTTCATAGCGCCCACTACCAGACTGTTGGCCACTCGCTGCCAGTAGTCCATGGGCAGCGACGCCCGTGTCAGGAACGTGGGGATGAGCGGGGTGCTGGTGACGTCATCCACTAGCTCCTCCAGGATTGGATGGGCTGTGACGCTGCTCAGCAAGATCCAGGGCACCTGCTGGACGGCGGCGTAGCTGGAATTACGCAAAATATCCTCTAATGCTACGGATACACACATCGCGATAACGCGAGGATTCGTGTTGATGTCTTGCTCTTTTTGTATGTCAGAGAAAAGGACGCCAACATGAATATTTGCGTTATCGTAATGTGTGTAGCGCAGCATAAGACGAAAAATATACTCAGCAATGCGCGGTGCAAGTGTGGACAGACTGTTTCATTGTAGTAAAAGGATATTCATGCCGTTCCACGGGGAAGTTGAATATATGGAAGGCAGAGATTTATTCCATCAATAGACGTAAATTATCACAATGAAGTGAGAGACAGGTAATTTGTCATGTGACATGAAACCACCCGATCATTTGTGCTAGCTGATCAGGTGTAGGCAGCAGTCGCGTGACGTCCAAAGAACTTGATTCCTGACAGCTTGCCTAATATCAGGCATTTGAGCACCTTATTCTATAGCTATATACACTGGTCGGCAGCGAATTCATTATTATGTTAATGTAGCACGGAGTGACTCTTCCGGAAGGTACTGCATGAGGGCGTCAGAGACAGCTCACCCAGAGGGCAGGTCCGATAAATGAACCACTCCGTAACAATAGTATCGAAGTTCCAACCTGTTAGAGCTCCCCATTATGAGCAGTTCAGAAAACGATACTAGGCAACGTCTTCAGCACATCTTTCAGCAGACTGGCTACAGAGCTACGCTTAGTCTTTGCACCCACAGTCCCAGGTGTAATAATTTCAGAGAGAGGCGCAGTTTCTGATATCAAAATAAAAAAAACCCACTAGTTGACCAAACAGGATACAGACAAATAAAAAAAACTGTATCGATGCTCTCTTTTAGTATCGCACACCGCTCCAGCGACGCCCGCGCATCAGGAACCACTCAGCAACCACAGCATATCGAAGCTCTCCATCTCTCCGGCGATGCCCATCCTCCTTGCTCCTCGGGAAGTTACCTGTGGACAGTGATGGCTCACCCTGCAGGCAGGTCTGTCAGGAACCACTCAGCAACAACAGCATATCAAAGCTCTCCATCTCTCCGGCGATGTCCATCCTCCTTGCTCCTCAGGAAGGTACCTGTGGACAGTGATGGCTCACCCAGTAGGCAGGTTTGTCAGGAACCACTCAGCAACAACAGCAAATCGAAGCGCTCCATCTTTTCAGTGATGCTCGTGTTCAGCGCTCCTCAGGAAGGTACTTGAGGACAGTGGTAGCTCACCCAGCAGGCAGGTCTGACAGGAACCACTCAGTGACGACTGCATCAAAGCTCTCCTCCAACATGGCGCGCCGCATCTCCGGTGCCGACGCGGCATTGGTCGCAATGTCCGTGCTCTTCATGAACGCTAGCAGCGATGTTGAATCTGACATGTTGAGGTCTGAAACATCATGTTGATAATATTGAATTTGAATAATTTGTCATCATTACCCAGCACAAACAGTGCCGGATTAACTCATAAGCATATTATGAAATTGTTTAGGGCATCACGTCTTGGGGGATACCAGAAACTAGGCATGAGCAAAATGTGTCACTAAAGTGAAAATAGTGATATAAATCTTTAGCTCTCAAAGATACCTATGTATCACTCTTTTAGCTCAGTAACTCTTCTAGCTCAGTAGCTCCACGGTGTGTCATCAACTCACTAGCTCTTCTGGCTTAGTAGCACCAAATCCGAATATTTCCGAACGAAAGAGAGAGCAGTAATAGGTATACGGTGATAAGACAGGGAGGAAACTCTCGTGTTGATCGTGTCTTTTTTCGCGGCCATGAGGCTCAATAGAGCTACTTGAGAAGTTGAGAGCGAGTGAGCTAGTGAGTTGAAAGATATCTGAGTTGCTTGAACCGGAACTGAGCCGGTGAGCTAGACCAGTGATATGGCTCTTTTGAACCACTCACTTGCGAGCTACACACGTCTTCCAGAAACAGTCCGGCAATGAGCACAGATTAAAGCTCTAGGAAACAATTATATGAACGGATTCATCATGCATCATTAGTCATTCATTACAGATGTACACATCTGTAATGAACTAATTAATGAAATGCTGCGTAAAGTTTCCGAAAATCTGTGAAAGTTCTCGATAATGTCTAGAAGCTTTCATAAGACATCATGAAAAGTTTCCATTATGCGATGTTCTCTTTAGGACATTTTGAGACAATACCGAAATCTTTTCGTTTAGTTAGAAATGTGGGGCTATTATTTTATGAAAAAAAATCTATATTCCCATCCCAACATCTTCGACTGACATCTCGCAATTTTTTAAATTATATTGTTACTACGTTCACTGTTTCAGGAAAATATATTCGGACGTCGATATTTACTTTCGAAAACCACCTTCGTAGCGCTGACATCGACGATGGTCAGGTTATTCATCGGCTGCTTAATTTTCTCAGGATACGGCGTCGCCCACCACACCTTGAATAAGATCACAATAAACAATTGATTGAATCAGGTGTACTTTGCGGAAATCCATGTTAGGTAATTAAAACAAAAATATTGCTTTGCTAATCCGCGATATGATAACGTGTTAAACAATTCGCCTGTTGACTCGATTTTTTTCTGTCGTAAATCGATTCTACTATTTGTGAGGAACAAATATCTATATGACACCTAATACATTTGTATAAGTTTAACAGCCACAAATTGTAATCAAAAGTAGCAGATCGTCGAGGCGCATACGGTGCGATCCGTTCTGCATCTTACACATTCTTAACATTAACATTCGTCACATTTTCATAGAAATTTTACCTTTAAACGGAAGTGTTGCCATGTTCCGCTCTGTAAAGTTATCGTAGTCGCACTATAGTACAGGCAACACCTTATACAATCCTAACACTATAGTACATTACATAACTAGGGTGGTAATACAAAGAAAGGCCGAGATCGCAGAAGTTTGCGGCCCGAGCTGCAAGTGTGGAGAGGTCGGGAGTTCGGGTGTATTAATACAACGAGATCCGAGTGCGAACTGGCTTTATTCGTAGCTGAACAGTTCACTCTAGTTACATATAGATATACTTATGGCTACTTACGTACATACGCTACACAAGCGAGGGACGTAAATATGCGATCGAGGGCTTTCTTTATTACCTCCCTTGTTGTGTACATCATTTTATGTCTACACTTGGCCAAAAAGCGGCTTTTCCCGTACGCGCAGCGAAAAACTTTGTGGTGGTGATATGCTGGTTTTACCCACATGGTGCCCGGCCGTCAGCAACGCGTCCACGACACCCTTGCCCAGGATATTGTGGCTCGGAGACGGCACCGGGAACACGCAGAGGATCCTGTAGCCCTCGGCGAGGGACACCGCCCACAGGGCTAGTAGGGCTAGCTTCATGCCTCCTGAAAATCCGATGTTTAGGGGAGACCGGGTATGGTTGTCTCACGGGTTGGTTGTCACAGCAGCCATTAAATAATACGAAACGAAGGAATAAGTGCATCGATTGGTGAAGTAGGGAAAGAGGTGAAGCTCTTGCGATCTTTTAACACCGAGCGATGCAATTATTCCTTCGTTTCGTATTATTTAATGGCTGCTGTGACAACCAACCCATGAGACAACCATACCCGGTCTCCCCTACGACGAACTGTAGGATTAAAACTCTTCATAGTAGTTTAGAAGCAGGTATGTACTAGGTATATCGTCATTACTTTGAAAAAAAATCGATCAAGTGCGAGTCGGACTCGCGCACCGAGGGTTCCGTACAAATTCGTCTCGTACGTGAATAATTCAAGATAAACTGTATGGTGGGACAAACTTAACTTTGCTTTTGACAAACTGTTGTCCCCATGCATCGGCATTTTTATGTCGCGGTTCAGTAGCTTGTCTTCTAAAAAGCGATGCAAGTTAGGAAAATCTTAAAAAAATTCCTGCAATATTTAGGATGATATTAATAATCGGTAATTATTACAGATTTTTCTGTTCAGTTACTTCGAATATAATAGGGGAACGGTATTTTTTAACGTTTTTCATCCTAAATCAAAAATTACATGATTAAGCAAAAAATAAAAATGGTTTTGGAATTTACAAATTAATCCCTTTTATTTGATACCCCACTTAATACAATAGCAGAACTTTAAATTTTCGACCTCCCATTAAAAAAAGTAAAAAAGGTGTTAAGATTTGTTTATGTCCAGTAGGGTCGTGTTAGTGACTTTTAAAAATAATACTTAATTTCAAATCGATAGCAGCAGTAGTTCCTGAGATATCTGGCTGTGACAGACGGACAGACAGATAGACAGAGTCGTACCATAATGTTTCCTTTGTTACCATTTTGGTACAGAACCTAAATAAAGTCTAATTAAATAAATAAATATGATTACTAAACAATAATGCAGGTGCGGCGGCCGAAGCAGCCGAAAACACATAAATACAGGGGTCTCGGAGCCGAGACAACCTCGTACCGTTCGGCGTCGAGACCCTTGGCCCGTGGGGCCCCAGCACTCACCAGCTATTCAAAGAAATGGCCAAAAAGCTGTTTGACGTCACAAGGGACCGAAGAGCTGGCAGTTTCCTTGCTCAGCGCATAAGTATAGCGATACAGCGAGGAAACGCTGCCAGTATCTTCGGCACCATGCCAAAGGGGCCAAATTTTTAGGGTTCCGTAGCCAAAATGGCAAAAACGGAACCCTTATAGTTTCGTCATGTCCGTCCGTCTGTCTGTCTGTCTGTCTGTCTGTCTGTCTGTCCGTATGTCACAGGCATTTTACTCAAAAACTACATGATGGATATTGATGAAATTTGGAATATAGGTGTCTTTTATGAGCCGCTACTTAGTTTGGTATATAAATAATTAAAATAAGTATTTTTAGGGGGGGCACTCCATACATGTTAAAGACAATAAATTTTTTTTTCAGCAAATATCAACGTGTGGTACTTAGTTCGACAGCTATTTAAAAAACACTATAAGGTTCCTAAGTAATGTTTTTGATTAAGTGAATGTATTTGGAAATAATCGCTCCGAAAGTTGTGTCCCCCCCCCCCTCTATTTTCTAAACCGTGCGCCCGAAAACATGAAAAAAATCACGAAGGTAACGCTTAATTAATACTTTCAACGAAAATTATTTTCAACAAGATCGAATGTACCGTTTTTGAGTTATTGCCGATAAACTGCGCTTCTCAACAAAAAGACGTAATTGCTATGAAGATACGCTCTTTTGTTGTTGTACTTTTTTTACATCGTATTTTTTACCTTATAGTTACGGCTATGGAACCCTACACTGAGCATGGTCCGACATGCTCTTGGCCAGTTATTTAGATATATTTTAGTTTTAGGTACTTAGTTACATTTTAATTTTTTTCTACTCCTGTACTGTTATCTGTATTTTACTTAGTCACGAACACTAATATAAGAACATACATAATATGAGTTCAGAGAAGTCTGTACTCTATTCCCCATAACATCACTAGTGTCGTTATAGTCACTTTACGTTATTGCTAGCAGCCACAGACTTCTAAATCTAGGTTAAACTTAGGTCAAGGATTAAGCGCTCAATTTTAACTTTACGGTAAAAATGCACAACTACCAACTTAACAAACAATTAAATTCCTACGGTTTTTAAGAAAAACAAAACTTTCCGAACTAAATTAATTGATGCCAACATAAAAAAAGTATTTTTAATTTAAGTATATTTTTAATTAAAAAAAAAAAAATTACCATAGACACACACTGTCAGTCAAACGTCATATTTGCCTTATTTCCAGGTTATGATTAATTTTGTTTTTTATAATTTAAAACCTCGTCGTAGAAAAAGTATTGTATGCAACGTTGTATAATTAAGTCAAAAAACGCTCATTGCGTCTCTATTTGCGATACTCGCCGCATTCGCGGCTCGTATCGCAACTCACGCAATTCGCATTTTTGAACCCACTTATACAACTGTTGCATAAAATACTATTAATTTATGCTTTTATTTTAGGTGTATATTGTTTCTACTTTAGGGTTTTAGTTTAATATTAGTGTGATTTTATATTCTTTTATTACATCGATTATATTCAGTCAAAATAGATTTACAAAATAGATCATGTACCTATGTATTGCACAATCAAAGACACTTATTCCATTTTGCTTTTAATAATATTTGCTTATAAAGTTATAAAAATATTGTGAATCGTCAATAAATATTAGAGGACAATCTTACACAAATCGAACTAGTCCCATAGTAAGCTCAATAAAGCGTGTGTTATGGATACTAGATGACGATATATTTAATAGATACAAATATTTAAATACATAGAAAACATCCAAGACTCAGAAACAAATATCGTCACACAAATAATATTTTCTATTACCGGGATTCGAACCCAGGACCGTCAGCTTCGTAGGCAGAGTCACTAACCACTAGGCTAAAGCGTTATTCTTCAGAAATATGTCTGCGACTTATTCCTCTGTCTCCATACATTTAGTATGAAAAAGGGCCAGAGGAATGAGGTGACCGCAGACATATTTCTGAAGAATAATCCAACCGGTTGTCAATTATGAAGCAACTTACTTAGATAGCGCATATTCACTCCCGACCTGATGTAATCCAGGCTACACTTTCAGAGTTTTATTTTTTTTTCACATAATTTGCCCCCTTTTTCGTGTGTCAAGTGATCGAGTTAGGTGCAGTCTGATACTGTTTTAGTTTTAGTGCTAATGTGATTAAAATTTATCTGATTAATCGGTTTTCGATAACAATAAATTATCGTGGCATCTGATATATAGGCTCCATTCAGATTTTTTTAACTTTTTGGTTTATTTCAAAATTACCTATATTTTGTTTTTTTAATATTATTTTTTTATTTAAATTAATACAAACAAATCGCTGATTAGAAATCAAAACATTTGAATAGGCTACTTTCCTGATAGATCAAATCAGTTACTTTTTATGAAGTGTCAAAACGCTCAGATAGTATGAAGTTTGTATGGAATAAAAGTGAAATGACGTCATTTTACTCAAACATCAAATCGTCTTCTTATTTATAAGTTTTGATCTTTTAAAAATCGTTTAAAACGCTATATAGGTGATGTTTAGTTCATTTATGCAAATTTTCGAAGGCTGATTTAATGGCTAGCGTGTAGTAATTTATATTGACTACAGGCAATTACCACTTTGTCGACGCATAATGTTCTAACAGTATTCGTTAGACACAGTATGATATGAAATAGTACATTGTGTATCTAGGGCGGTAAGTAAGGAATTACAAACGAGTGTTTGTTATAAGCCCGAGGTGAAACCGAGGGCTTTAATAACACGAGTTTGTAATTCCTTTACCGCCCGTGGCACACACAATGATTTTCATCACACTTGTGAGGAAATCTTAATATAATAACCTTACTTTTCGACCCATTATGACTAGAAAATATTAAAACAGACAGTGACATTTGTGACATAATGTCCATAGACAATGCGAATGTCAAGTCACGTTCGGAAACCATAGCGGTAACGGCCATTTTAGTTGATTTTATATCTGCAAAATAAAGAAATACATTATTGAAACATTTAATTAATGTTACCGAAATATCGAGGGCTTCATGCTAAAGGGGCGTATAAGCAAGCGTTTTGCTTTGCGTATACGCCCCTTTGGCCTGAAACCCTCGATATGTGTTTATATGTATTTGCAATTACAGTTATCTTTAAATAAATATTTCAGTGATAAAAGTTAAAAAAGTAAGTTGGTGTTTCCTTAGAACATGACAAATAAGAGTAAAACAGAACCAGCGTTTCAAATTTAAAAAGAAAACCATTACGCCCTAGGGCGTAATAGGCCATTTACGGCCCGCAAAACCTACGTGTAATGACACCATTTCCGAGCAAGTGTGATGAAAAACACTATATGAATTTTTTCGAATAACCTTAACTTCTACGTAACCTTACCTGCCCTATTTAAAATGAAAACTATCGCCAATCAATCCGTCAGAGCGCAGAGCGATATAAACCTACATGCAATAGCATAAAGTTCAATTTCGGTTTTGACACTGTTATGTCATGGCGTCTAGTTTGCAACTTTTCTATTTGACGTAGCGCCGAAAAGGTTAACAGTACTGGCTTTGCCTTATTGGGCTAATATTTCAACCACCAAAAACTTTCACACTTTCACGCATTTCTTTCTTTCTTTCACGCATTCGACTTTTCAGTGTCTATTTTCAAGGGTATTCTGGGTGTATGGGTATTAAAAAAAGCCGAATAATCAATATCAATTTATTTCAGTGATAATAGTGACAATGTATAGGCCTAATTTACAGTTAATAAATATATTTACATATGCTCATTGCTCACGTCTATCTAACTACAGAAAATGGCGTGTAAAAATTGTGGTATTGTGGAAAAGTTATCTGAAAATAAAGTGTGAGGTGTCTTGTCAAGGCGCGGCTAGGGGTTATAGTCTAGGAGGCAAGTGTGAAATTCCCAACTTATTTCCTCATGAAACTGCTCTGTTTCTCCCTTATTTCGGTCTACTTCCAGTCACAAATCTCAAAGTCTGGCACCTCGGAGCGGTTGCCTTTGCCCAGGGGAGACCCGTAAACTTGCAAAAAATCCTGGAAAAATATCTTATCGCCTCAAGGATAGTTTTCGGTTTAATCTATAGTTTTTTATGCTGGTAATCTCGAGGTAACATTGCCAGACCAGTAGGGCGTTGCTAAATACCTGACAGACTGTCCTGAAGTTGCAAGATTCGGGTCAAAATTTATCTTATAGCCTCAAGGCTGATTCTTGTATATGTAGTTGTATACTCCCAAAAACATACCCTATCCAAAATGACAGACCATTAGGACGTTGCGTTCAGCCCCCAGACGAGGTCAAAGTTGTAGGTCTCAGGTACTAAACATATGAAAAATGGTAGATTTATACGTGTTATCTGTAAGTACTCTATTTCTCCATTCTTTACGTGTACTCCGAGACACAAATATCAACGTCTGGCACCCCGGACTGGTTGCGTTCAGCTAGGGGAGGATGATAAACTTGCAAAGATGCACGGAAAAATATCTGATCGCCACAAGGGTAGTTTTTGGTTTTATCTATAGTTTTTTGTGCTGGTAATCTCGAGGTAACATTGCCAGACCAGTAGGGCGTTGCTAAATACCTGCCAGACTGTCCTGAAGTTGCAAGGTTAGGGCCAAAATTTATCTTATAGCCTCAAGGCTGATTCTTGCATATGTTATTGTATACTCCCAAAAACATACCCTATCCAAAATGACAGACCATTAGGACGTTGCGTTCAGCCCCCAGACGAGGTCAAAGTTGTAGGTCTCAGGTACTAAACATATGAAAAATGGTAGATTTATACGTGTTATCTGTAAGTACTCTATTTCTCCATTCTTTACGTGTACTCCGAGACACAAATATCAACGTCTGGCACCCCGGACTGGTTGCGTTCAGCCAGGGGAGGATGATAAACTTGCAAAGATGCACGGAAAAATATCTGATCGCCACAAGGATAGTTTTGGGTTTAATCTATAGTTTTTTATGCTGGTAATCTCGAGGTAACATTGCCAGACCAGTAGGGCGTCGTTAAGTACCTGCCAGACGGACGTGAAGCTCCAAAATTGGGCCCAAATTACAAATGTTATGCAGTCTCTAAATATACTCTACACAAAATGACAGATCATTTGGACGGTGCGTTCATGCCGCCAGACGAGGTGAAAATTGTAGGTTTCAGTTAATAAGCGTGTAAGAAAGTAGATAGGATTAGTGCGTTCTGGCTCAACCCGGGGGCATTTTTCAGAAAATTTGGCTGCTGACCTTTTTTTACAAAGCGACGCCTTCATTAAGAGGTCACACCTCCCCTAATTAGGCACAAACCCCTCCCACACCCCCTTCATGGGCTGTTATTGGTCAAGTCAGGATCAAGATGGTGGCTTATTTACCTATTTTTACCTATACCTGAAATGGGCTTTGCTACCTGCTTTGTATCCGACAACTAAAAACGTCAACAGGACAGCAGCGTATTTACAACATCAAAATAAGTTAAAAGTTCTGTAATATTAGCTTTCCCGTAAAACTCAATGATATTAAAAAAGTGGTATCCTTAAACAACATTAACGTTTTTGGATTAGAGTATAATAACACTACTAAAACCAATAGTGTAATAGGTCCTTTATACTTTACCAAATCACGAAAAGAACAGCATATTAACCTTTTGTACTTAAACAACGGTTATACGGGGCATTACTGTTTTATTAAAAACTTATCGCGTCTAGTAAACAAACAAATAACTGGACGACATGATACAATTTACATTTGTGATGGTTGTTTTTGTATTTTTCGACTGAACAAAAATTAAAAGACCATAAAAAACTGCGCTCACGTGGTGACAGAATTTCCAAGCAGAGAAAAAAAAACAAAAAATTGGTACAATGAGCTTCAAGCAAACGATATAATAACTATTTAATCAATTCCAACGTAAATTAAAACTACCATTGGTCATTTGCGTGCATTTGCGGATTTTGAATCGTTTCTTAAATCCGTTCAAACTTGTGAACAAAACTCCACAGAATTTTTAGCATTTAGACTTGTAATCGGTTGTCTTTTTGATAAAACAAACTGCATTTCAACAATGTATAGGTTTAGATCAATAAAACATATAATTTAACTTATTTTGATGTTGTAAATACGCTGCTGTCCTGTTGACGGTTTTAATTATCGGATACAAAGCAGATAGCAAAGCCCATTTCAAGCATAGGTAAAAATAGGCGCCGTTATAAAGAGCGTCGGTCGTAATGGCAACGTCGCTGATCCGTAGATCAGAAGCAAACCACGTATACGTACATTAAAAAACCATTAGGTACACAATTACAAATATTACCAACTATTAGCAACTGGATAAACTACATTATTTACTAGAAAAATCTCTGATACTTTAAAAGAACATTTATAGCATTACAAAATTCGAAATATTACAAAACTTGCCTTCAAAACTAGTATTCTAAACATGAAACAAGTGAAATTATTTCATATCTAACTTTCCTATGTATAGAGAATTCTTAGACAGTTTAATTAGTGTATGTACCAAGCTACATATGTACTTAATTAGGGCGGGGCTTAGGTAAATAAGCCACCATCTTGATCCTGACTTGACCAATGCCCATGAAGCGGGTGTGGGAGGGGTTTGTGCCTAATTAGGGGGGCGCCTAATTAATGAAGGCGTCGTTTTCGCTAATGAGCCAATGCCCATGAAGCGGGTGTGGGAGGGGTTTGTGCCTAATTAGGGGGGCGCCTAATTAATGAAGGCGTCGTTTTCGCTAATGAGGGCGTCGCTTTGTAAAAATAGGGGTCGGTAGCCAAAGGAGATTGACCAGGTTTGGACCAAATGTTGCCCAGAGATGAAAATACCTCTAACGAGTTCCTTGCGTTACCCTCTATTAGAAAATACATATATTTTTAAAATCGGTCCAGGAGAAAAAAAACTACATGAATTTTTGTTTTTAAGGGTTTTTAGCGAGCGAGCGCTTTCGGCTTTACTTTGAACTTTTAGTTTTTTGTTTGGGAGCGATTACACGGCGGGTGGAAGCTCGAGAGATGAAGAACACAACATACACAACATGGACTCCACAAGATCCAACACCCCAAACACTTCACACACACACGGAAGTGTCGGTGCGGCTGACGCTGTGCCCTCCACCTCCACACAACACTCACACCCGCGGGACGGTGCTGTATCTACAGTGCCGCCCTCGACCACACGTGCCTTCGAAGTCACGTCAGCGATCCGAGGAGGCAACACCACACACCGTGGCGGTGCTATATCTACAGTGCCCCCACGCAAGACACACCGTGGCGCTGACGGTGCTGTTTTCACAGTGCCCTCACACAAAAGACAGTCCGTGCGAGGCAGAAAAGCGGCTGGGAAACCGGCGGCTTCGAAACTTAGCGCGTGGACGACAAAGACAGACTCGGCGCAGGCGAAAGGCCGTACTGAGCCCATTTTAGACATACCGGGTGAGCCCCAGGAGGTCGTTTCGGCGGTGGAGCAATCCACTGCTCCGGAGCAGACGCCTGTGGAGGAACTCGACACAGACGCTGGCTGGACTATCTGTGAAGGGCCCAAGAGGCGAAAGGTGAGACCCGCCAAGCGGGACGAGCCTGGACCCAATGACGGGGACTGGAAAAACAAAAATAAGAAGCAGCGCAGAAAGTCCAGGCAGCGACGGGAGGCGCAGGAACACACGACGGCTCCGGTGCTTCGGCAACAGCCAGCTGCTCCCAACAGGATGGTGCAGACAGCCGCTGGGCTCCCAGTAGTAGGTCCTGCCACACCTTCAGGGACAGGAGCAGAAGACAGGACCGCAAAGAGCAGTAACCCGGAGACCAGACCCTCGGCCAAACGGGTCCGCCTGGATGAGCCGATCTCTACAAGAGGCGACCCCAAGAGGCAGAGGATCGAGTCGACGGGGGATGCACCGCGGACAGCTTACGCGGACGCTGTTAAGGCAGAACTGTAGGTTGCTATCACGACAACGACTACGGGGAACCTCACACAGAAGCTGTTGGATGAGGTCCAGCAACAGCTGTAGGCGCTGCTCATGCAGGAGGCCTCGCAGCCATGCAACAGCCAGACGTCCGGCCCGCTGTTCCGAGGTAAGCCGATCACCACGAACGGAGTCCTGAGGCTGTGGTGCGAGGACCAGGCCACTTTGACATGGCTCAAGCGCAGCGTGGCGACCGTCACCCTCTCTACGGGGGAGAAGGTCGTCGACGTCGTGAAGCGGCAGAGCGAGGTGCCACGACGAGTACGATGCGGCATCGAGTTCCCTGGGCTCTGGGAAAACTTCCGCCCGGTTGCGCGGACTCTTCTGTACCAGAACCGGTGGGCGGAGATTGACCGCTGGCTACTCCACAGAGTAGAATGGCAGGAAGCGGAAATGTTTGCTATCGTCAGCATACCAGTTGTAACTCTTGGAATTAAACAGAGCTGGTTCGGATATGGTCTTTTAATGGACTGCCAAAAGTAACAATGTCATATAAAAACAAAAGTCTATAAAAATACAAAAACATATAAAAAGGTAAAATAATATTAAAAGAGGTGCGTCAGGCACACCAGCGACGTTGGTGCAGGCTCTCGTGGACCACGAGCGCCGACTCGGCTTCATGCTGGATTCGGTGTACGTGCGGTTCCAGGGACTGCGGGGTCGGTACGAAGGTAGAACAGCAACATTGCGGGTCTAACCTGGGTACCTGCAAGCAAACCAGAGAGGCCCTCCCGGCAATCAACCCCGGAATGTCGCGGAAGCTACGCCAGCTAAAGAGGCCATAGCTCCATCTTCTAACCGGAGCTATCACTGGACAAGTCCTACTAAACAAACACTTGTTTACTCTAGGGTGTGTTACTGACAGCCCTCTGTGCAGAGCCTGCATGGAGGTGAAAGAGACAGCCGCCCACGTCATTCTCGAATACCCGGGGGTGGACAAGTACCGGGCACACCACCTCGGAACACCGAGGTCACTCCCAGAAGTCGTCGGCAACGTCAAGGGTCTGCTAGGCTTTCTGGTAGAGCTGGGTTGGCAAGAGTAGTGCCATCAACCCATCACGCAAAATAGGCGCATGTTTGTCGTCGAGTTGCGGAAAATAAGCCCGCGTTAACCTTTAACCTATCGATGACAATGACGACGATTAGACGACGAGATTACAGTAAAATCTGTTACTTTTAATGTAAGAAATAATTAATTTTTAGTGCCAATCAAAAAGTTTTTTTTTCATGACTCCTGGGATAGATCTTAAAGCGCTTTAGTATACAGTCTAGTGTAAGCCTAAGGAGCATAATGCACTGTGTCTTTAGTCTGGGCAGCACTTGGTCCAACTCCCATACAAAGTTGGTCAATCTCCTTTTCTGAAAAATGCGCTCCAGCTCACCCCCAGGTTTGAGCCAGAACGCACTACTCCTATCTACTTTCTTACACGCTTAGTAACTGGATCCTACAACTTTGACCTCGTCTGGGGGCTGAACGCAACGTCCTAATGGTCTGTCATTTTGGATAGGGTATGTTTTTGGGAGTATACAATAACATATGCAAGAATCAGCCTTGAGGCTATAAGATAAATTTTTACCCTAATCTTGCAACTTCAGGACAGTCTGGCAGGTATTTAGCAACGCCCTACTGGTCTGGCAATGTTACCTCGAGATTACCAGCACAAAAAGCTATAGATTAAACCCAAAACTACCCTTGTGGCGATCAGATATTTTTCCGTGCATCTTTGCAAGTTTATCATCCTCCCCTGGCTGAACGCAACCAGTCCGGGGTGCCAGACGTTGATATTTGTGTCTCGGAGTACACGTAAAAAATGGAGAAATAGAGTACTTACAGATAACACGTATAAATCTACCATTTTTCATATGTTTAGTACCTGAGACCTACAACTTTGACCTCGTCTGGGGGCTGAACGCAACGTCCTAATGGTCTGTCATTTTGGATAGGGTATGTTTTTGGGAGTATACAACAACATATGCAAGAATCAGCCTTGAGGCTATAAGATAAATTTTGACCCCAATCTTGCAACTTCAGGACAGTCTGGCAGGTATTTAGCAACGCTCTACTGGTCTGGCAATGTTACCTCGAGATTATCAGCATAAAAAACTATAGATTAAACCAAAAACTACCCTTGTGGCGATCAGATATTTTTCCGTGCATCTTTGCAAGTTTATCATCCTCCCCTGGGTGAACGCAACCAGTCCGGGGTGGCAGACGTTGATATTTGTGTCTCGGAGTACACGTAAAGAATGGAGAAATAGAGTACTTACAGATAACACGTATAAATCTACAATTTTTCATATGTTTAGTACCTGAGACCTACAACTTTGACCTCATCTGGGGGCTGAACGCAACGTCCTAATGGTCTGTCATTTTGGTTAGGGTATGTTTTTGGGAGTATACAACAACATATGCAAGAATCAGCCTTGAGGCTATAAGATAAATTTTGACCCCAATCTTGCAACTTCAGGACAGTCTGGCACGTATTTAGCAACGCCCTACTGGTCTGGCAATGTTACCTCGAGATTACCAGCATAAAGAACTATAGATTAAACCCTAAACTATCCTTGAGGCGATAAGATATTTTTCCAGATTTTTTTGCAAGTTTACGGGTCTCCCTTGGGCAAACGCAACCGCTCCGAGGTGCCAGACTTTGAGATTTGTGACTGGAAGTAGACCGAAATAAGGGAGAAACAGAGCATTTTCATGAGGAAATAAGTTGGAAATTTCACCCTTGCCTCCCATACTATTAATGAGTCGCCTAAACTACACTATCGGTCAAAAAATTCGGGTCACCGTAATTTATACAGTAGAAATAGTCGTTTTTGAATATTTGACACTCACTTGTTTCATTTACATAATACCGGGTGGAGATAACTGGAGTGTCACAGTGACACTGGAGGTAGACCAGGTCAAGAGGTGGGTGGATTTCACAGCGTTTTAAACGCCGTCATCGCCAATCACGAAATTTCGACGATTCACTTTAAGAATGTATCCCATTATTTTGTTAAAATCCGAAAATAGTACCTACTATTTTCATGATTTGATCAACAATTATGTAATTTTTAAAAATATGTCATCATAATATCGGGATTGGTGATGACGGCGGTTGAAACGCTCTGAAATCCACCCAGGTACCAAACCAACTTAACATGACCCCAGTAAAAGTGGCACGGTTTTTGAGTTATTGTCGAATTAAAGTGTTTCATGAATATTGACCGTCTAACATTACTAGTGCCAGTGTGCACTCGGAATGGTGTCAAGGTTAGTTTTTTTATCGGTAACATGAATTGTTAATTAAGGTTACAAAAATGGTATTTTATCCAAAAACTAAGTAAAATCGAAAAAAATACTAGTTTGATCTTGAATTAATTCACAGCGAAAATTAATTTCTACTTTAACCACCAGTAGTGAAAAAAAAATTACGGTCGGCGGGTCATGTTAAGGGGCGGGTTCCCAAAAATGTCATTTTAGAGCTCTGATTGAACAAAGAATTTGTTCAAGGAATTATTGATATTTGTATTAATAACTATATGAATGTGTTCACAAAGAAACTGTCAAGGGCATCCGGGCGGATACAGATTTTTTGTTGCCCTAGATTTCACCATAATTGACTCGAAAAGTACGGAAAAATCAAAACACGGCCGGCTTTTTGACGAAGCATAAATGAACATTTGTCTTTGAGGCGTAATAGTTTAACACTTTTTCCTAAAAGCTACTTTATTCATCTAGGGCCTCAGGGCAGTTTCAAATTTTTACTCGTAAAGATACGGGAGAATTTAACTGGTATATCTAAACTTACAGAAAATTTTCATACAGTTCTCCCATGACGTCGCGTATTCCTTGTATTCAGATGCCGCGAGCGGCTCTTACAGAGCGGACGTATCGCAAAAATTCCCAATTTGACAGGCATTTACATTTTTTTTTTTTTTTAATTTATTTCTTGACCATGGATACTGAGTCCTTCAGCCGGAATAATAGATTTGAATTACAATTTCAAAAAAGCGATACACAACATTTTCGTAACAGCGATATTGCTTAAATTAAATCTAACATTTTCTACACAGTTTACACTCAAAGAAAAAATATTATAACCTTGACTGAAATAAATCGACTACAACACAACATGTAAAAATGGAGTAACTAGCAAAAGTTCATGACACTACATCAAACCTTTTCCACCGTGTTCAAAATAAATTTAAACACAGGTATAAAGTATACAGTGTTACACAACAAATCTTGGACGAGGCGGGGAACACTTAATGAGTTTTCTTCTGCAATGTCACTAATGACACTGACAAGCAGCAATCGTTGGATGGCAAACTTTTCGCACTGGAATATAATATGTTTAATGTCCGCATTTTCCTTGGAACAATATGTACATTTAGCGTCAGTTATTATATTCTTCCTCTTCAAATGTGCTGGAACTAAACAGTGCCCAGAACGTAAACGATTAATGCACGCTATGAACTTTCTATTTATATATGTAAAGCAGTTATACCACGGTGTTGTTGGTAAGTCTCTTTGTATTTCAGCGTACCATTGCCCTTTCTCTAGTATCTCTGTATTGTAGTTCCAATATTCTTTCCATCTTCTCTTTAGACAACTCTTAAACTGAGAATAATAGTCTGTAAACGGCACTTCGAAAGAGTCTGTTAAATCGACATCGTGACCCAGACGAGTTGCCTGGTCTACAACCTCATTGCCAGTTATGCCACTGTGGGAAGGTACCCACACAAATTCTATACACTTTTCTAAGTTATATAACATATCCTTAATCCTATATACAATATAATTTTGTTTATATGCTAAGTTGCAATTACACAACGCTGTTAGAACACTCTTAGAATCACTTACAATTAAGATATTTACATTATTTACAGTACTATTTACATATGTTAAAGCCTCTAATATTGCCCAAGCTTCAGCAGTAAATATACTGCATGTGATAGGTATTTGAAAGCATTTAGTTAATTTCATTTGTGGGTCATAGTATGCTGCTTTAACATTCTCACTTTTAGAGCCATCAGTGTAGATAGTATAAAATTCTGACTTTTCATTTAAAAATTCTAGGAACTCGAACTTATTTTTAACAGCATCTAAATTACAGTTAATGTTTAAATAGTTCAGTAAAGAGTTATATGGGCATTTATAAATTGGCCACTTATTACTTGTGAACATGTTATTAGTCAGGTTTTTAATGTATGACATTATGACTGATATTTCAGGTAAGGAGCCTGAAATCAAAGTATTTGCCGAGATGTTGCTTGCCCCAGCTGGCTGTACTATTTCTACAGGATATGTGACTCTATCAAGGACAACACTATTCTCATTAGCCAATTCCTTTAAACAAAATCGCTCAGCCAGCTGTAAGCGTCGCAAGGACAAAGGAGGTATACAATTTTCTACTTCCATACAGTTGATAGGAGTGGTACGCATAGCTCCACTTATTACTCTCAAACCAATATTTTGTATTACATCCAATTTTCTTAGCAAGTTACTATTTGCGTTCATGTAAGATAAGGAACTGTAATCAAAATGACTTCTGACTATGCTTTTGTACAGCATGTTCAAAGTTTTTGGGTCAGAGCCCCAAAAAGTTCCTGCTAAGCTTCTCATCACATTAATGCTTTTCATAGCATTCTGACATATGTATTGTATGTGTTTATCAAATTTTAGTTTATCATCTATTACTACACCTAGAAATTTATGGTCATTGGCTATAGGGATGATATTATTATTATAAGAAATATTCACAACAGATTTAGCATGTGGATCTCTACTAAAAACTAACACTGTGCTTTTCTCAGAACTTATTTCTAATTTTAAAGTGTTGCTATAATAATTATACAGTTTACTTAATGCAGTGTTAATACTGTTAATGGCTGTGTTCAGATTTTGATTCTCACTGTACAAAAGCAAGTCATCTGCAAATTGCAATATTTTAACTTGAGGTGTATTTACATAATCTAGGATTTGAGATGTGTACATGTTGTACAACAAGGGTGACAATGTAGCACCTTGCATTGTTCCTTTATTAGTTTGCCTAGGCCCATGTAACTTATTATTAAATTTTACATATAATGTTCTGTTGTGTAAAAAACCAAAGATCCAATTTATTATTTTACCTGGCAAGCCCAATTCATGCAAAACATGAATTAGACTTTCAATATTAACATTATCAAATGCACCTTTGACATCTAAGAAAACACAAATCACGTTAGCATGACTAAGCTTAGCCTTTTTGAGATCAGATATGAAAGATACAAAGCTTTCAGAGCAACTTCTGCCTTTTCTGAATCCAAACTGAACATCCGGCAGCTTTCCTTGAGTTTCAGCAAAGTAATCAAGTCTTAACTTCAGCATGTTCTCAAAAAGTTTACCTAAGCATGAAGATAAAGAAATTGGTCTATATGATGATGGATTATTTACAGCTTTATTGGGCTTTAGGATGGGAATAATACATTGAGTTTTCCATGAAGCTGGTATCAGCAAGTTATCCCATAGAGTATTATATATATTTAATAGAATTTCTAAAGCATTAGGATGTAACTTTTTGATCAACATGTATGGTATGTTATCCAGCCCTGGTGTAGTATCTTTTCTACTTTTGAGAGATATATGCAATTCGTTTAATGTAAATGGTCTATTGAGAAAGGCATTACTGTAATTATCGGAGGAATCATTTAGAACACTATTTACATTGTTTTTATTAATATGAGTTGAATCTGAGATATTATCTAAAAAAGTTGGCACCCATTCATCATTGAGAAATCTATTGTGAGACGAACCAATTCTTTTAAATCTTCTGATGTAATGTAACCCCATATTCTAGAAACTGGTGTCATTCTGTTAAAGCTACTACACAAGTTGTGCCATGAGTTAACACTCTCTTCCTTTAATATTCTTTTCTTTTGAGCATCTACCTTTTTGTAATTTATGAAGTTTGAAATACTAGGTGAAGTTCTATACTGACTTAGGGCTTCTTTGGACTTTAGAACAGCATCACTACATGTTTGGTTCCACCAGGGAACAGGCTTTCTCATGACTTTTGTAGTTTGCCTGCATTTCCGATTTGGCACTGTATTTGATCTAAGGTCATATAAAATATCTATAAAATTATTATACAAAGCAATTGGTTCTGTGTTATTAATATCTAAATGAGAAAAAGAAGTTTCTGATAACTCATAGTATTTGGTCCAGTCAGCCTTGCTATAAATGTATTTTTCTTCCACAGGACGAACTTCATATACGGAAGGCTTTACATTGACTACTACCTGAGTTGGATAATGATAGCTACCCATTGGATCATCATGAACTCTCCATTCACAAAGAGGAGCTATTGCTGGGCTTACTAGGGCTACATCAATAGCGGATGCATTTCTGTTTGGATATTGGACTGTTGTTGCACTACCATCATTCAAAATACACAAGTCAAGTTCATCAATGAGATTGTATAAACTATTGCCTCTACTATTATTTGATTGACATCCAAAAAATATATGGTGTGCATTTAGATCTCCCATAATTATACATGGCTTAGGGATTTCAAGTAAAACCTTTTTCATTTTGCGGATACTAAACTTACTAAAATCATTATTGTGAGGGCAATATACACACAGAATGTGCAATTTGCCCATAGATGTATCTACTGCAATACAGATATTTTGAATGGATTCATAAAAAGTTGTGTTTACTATATCATAATGCAGATTTTGTTTAATTAATATACCTACTCCATTGTGTGAATTAACTGAATTTTTATATATAAAGTTATATGGTGCAAAATTTGGAATAATACTATTGTCTTTAAGCCAAGTTTCATTTAATAGACATATATCAACATTATGTGCATGAAGAAAATCTATTAATAATGCTTTCTTACTCTGTAAGCTTTGTACATTGAACTGTGCTATATTTAAATATAGATCCATTATTTAATTAATTAAATTAGCTAAAAGTATCTCTTTAATTCTTTTATTTGTGACTGGTGTATCATTCTTGTCATTTCCGAGAGTAATTAATGACTTTACTAGAGCATTAATAATAATGTCATTATTCAGGATTTGTTGTGCATTCAGATTCAGAGAGGAGTGGTCTATGCTTGGCTTACTACCAGTTGGCTTGTTAACAAGTGCCGGGAACACTTGAGGGTCTGCTATCAATGGGGCTACGGGTGTTGTACTCACCACAGTGGCATAACTTCTATTGAGGTTTAGGTATTTGCTCTTCTTTTCTTCCATTTTCTTCTGTTTGATGGGGCAATCCCTAGAGATTGCCAAGTGACTACCGTTGCAGTTGATGCATACAATTTCTTCTACGTCACATTCTTTGTATGAGTGCCGGCCGGAGCACGACGAGCACATTTGTTCTCCGCGACAGACTCTTGCTGAATGATTGAACTTCAGGCATTTATAGCACTGAAGTAGTGGAGGTATGTACATATGAATCGGATATCTGAACATTTGTATATAGGCATACTGGGGTAACGTTGTTGCTGCAAATGTGACTGCAATTGTACCAAGTGGCACAAGCTTGCCTTCAACCTTCCTCATAAACCTCTTGATGGATATTACCTCCATGTCACAAATAATGTTTTTATACACGTCCGCATTGGTTAATTCCTTAGGTACATATCGTATAACGCCTGTCACTTCGGTGAGGTGGGCTGGAACAAAAGCTTTGAGCTTGTTCCGCCCTAGGAAGTTGTCCATTTTGAGAAAGTTATTTGCTGGCGAAGGCTTCTTAAAAGTGATGCCTATCTTGTGAGCGTTTACTCTGTGTACACCTACTATGCCTTTCACATTGTCCGTAAACAGTTTCGTCAGTGTGATGGGATTTTTGTTTCCTATTTTTTCATTGTCTTGCGATTCCACATACACTACACACTCTGTACTATGGTTCTCGGGAAATTGCCGTTTATAGTTCGGTTTTGTGAATAATTTGTAGTTTTCACCAGTTTCTTCCAATTTTCTTTTTTTCGGCTCTTTGTCACCGGGGGGCTGCCCCCCGGCGCTGTTCTCACCCATTAGACTACAATTTACACTTTATTTACAAAATTTACTATTTACAAAAGAAAAGAAAGAATATATCAATATATACAAGAGAAAAATAATTATCGGAAAATTTAAAGCGCCCGCTTTATTTGACTTCCCGCCAAAAAGTCCAGGCATTTACACATACACTAATGATACCAGTAACTAGATTGTAAAAAATAAGTAGGAAAAACTACGGGGACTTATTAATGATATTTTGATATTATTCTTCATAATATCGGAGAAATATAATACCAAGTTAACGAAAAATAGAAGTTAAAGAACATTTCCTGGTTTTATTATTAAAATGCCATTGAAATACAAAAACCTATTTTCAATAACATTAAACGGAAGGGAATGTTTTGACAATTATTTGGTATCACCGACCGTGTAAACTGGACGCACACTATCAAAGAAATTAGATTGTCAGTCAATGTCACTCACTATCTGTCAGTCAGTTTATGAAATTCGAGTAATGTTTTTGTTTCAATATTCACCAAAATTCGCTTATTAGCTATTATTTTATATATTGATGTACCCAGTGAACGTTTAATAGTTATAAACAGTGTAGCAGGTCAGTTTTATTCGATGATAAGATTGATAAGCGATGTAATTTGGAGCCAGGAATGAAAGCGATCTACGTCCTCGTCAAACGCAGGTACAGAAATCCAGCTAATATAAAATCGTATCTTTAATCCTAATATGTAATGTATTATGAACATATAAAATACTGTTTCAATTGGTGTGGATGTTTATCATGCCCTCTGTTGCAAAACTGGCGGTCACGAGACGTCATATTAAAATAAGGGATCTCTTTTGTGAATTATGCCAACAAGCGTGGGGAAATGTAATCAAAGAACCCATTATCACCGAAGGTGACACTGGCCTACGAGGAGATCTAGCATGCCGTGGCCGTGTGGATTGCACAGAGGGAGGCGTTATTCGACATTCATGTTGTAGACACCAACGCTCCCTCTTACATCTCACTGTACTGCCCTGTTGTTTCTGTCCTGAAATCTGCCGAGTCAGTAAAGCAAAACAAATATGCCAACGCCTGGGAGTTGTGTTATGCCACTTTTACACCCCTCGTCACCTCCGTGGATGGAGTTTTTGCACCACAATTAGCTACCTTTGTTAAGCACCTCGGGGAAGCACTTGCATCTCGCTGGGACAGATCCTTGTCTTGCGTTTTGGGCTGGCTGAGAGCTCGTATAATAACCTCAATAATAAGAGCGACCAGCATGTGCATCCGAGGCACCTGCCACAAATGGAAGCCAGCAGTGAAGTTGTTTCGTTTCGGTGATGGCGCCGCTCTTCCACACCACGACTGACAGACTGACTATCATTATCATAGTTATTTTGTAGTATCCGATATTTAGTTATTTAATTTCTACTGTATTACTTCGTATTGTATTTTATACAACCTATCCCCTGAATAAAGTATACTTTGTACAAAGAAAATTAATTTATTTTATTTTTTTCAGATGCCCAAATCATTACAACAATTTCCAGGGACCAATATCTCTACAAATCTACAATGAAGATAATGTGTATCAGACCTCTGGAGTTTTTATCTAAAGTACAAGATCACAAGATAAACTATGTTCTGTTCATTGAGTATAAGTATAATGTTATATGTGATATTATAAACCTATAAAATATAAATATACTATTATAAAATACATAAAGTCAGTTGATTGGCCTGTCGGTTGGTTGGGAAGTAAGTATTTTTTACAAAACGCATATGTATATGGAGACAGAAATAGTTGAGTAAATGTATGTAATTTTAACTCTAGTGGTATATGGAAAGTAATAAATAATGTACAAGTTTTATTATGGTGTATATGGCAACATACCCAAAGGGTACATTCTGTGTGGTGGTCGGACCCAAACAACAGTTTTGTCAGAGAGAGATTTCTAGTACTAGTTTCTGTGGCTGTATGCAATTTCATTTGAGAGAAATTTCACAAAATCAGTTTCTACATAGATAATTTTTTGTTACAGACAGTATTAAAATAGGGTAATTTTAACATATCTATGATATAGCTAAGGGATCGTTCATTAATCACACAAATCTAGAATTTCCAATTTTATAAAAGATAATAAAATAAACATTCTTTGGGGCGTTCATCAATCACAGGAGGCTCAAATTCGCAATTTTAAAATAATATGAATGCTAACCGGTCTTGAATTTTACAGAAAAATATAGTCATAGATTATAAATTATCTAATTATCATTACAAAATATTAGTAAAAAATACGTTCAAATGTAGCACATATGAGATTAAAAGTTTTACAAATTATTTAAGTACCAATATTTTTAACTAGTTTCACAAAAAAAAGAGGTTTTTTTAGCTTGTTGTATTTTTTATGTTTGTTACCTTATAAGTACATCGTTTATATACTGATTAAAGAAAACTATTTTTAATTAAGAGGCTCTACTTTCAGATTGGTTCCATTATTTATTATTATACTAGTGTTAAAAACAAATTTGCGAATTTAGCTTGTAAAAATATCCTTTATGAGGTTAAAATAAACACATTTTATTATTAATTTATTATTTCAAAATCCAGTTGAATTGAATAGAAAAAAAAATCACAAATATGAAACACGTAGCAATTTTGCTGTTTAATTTAACTCATGCAACGGTTTTCATCTCAGTCTATAAATCGGATTACAATTTTTTTTTCTAGTTCAACCAGGTAAAGTCCAACTTAGGGATCTATGCAAATTTTATCAAAATCGGTTTAGTATTTTTTGAGATAGAGAGTTAAGTGTGTTTCATCACTAAAAAAGTCGTTTGTTTAAAAGCGTAACTGAAAACGAAACTTAGGAGGAATTATACAAGAAAACCTACAAGGTCTAACATTCACTCACTCGTTATATTGGCATGTATGATAATATAATACAGTAAAATAGTCGTTCCAAACATGTGCCTGCTATTTTGTCGACAAACATTTCATTGAGACTCTTTACATCTCCATTAATTTTAGTATCAATTTATTTTCTATTTTTTATTTGTCTTGTTTGGACGCATAGAGAGACCCTTTACATCTCTATAAATGTAGTTTTTAAGGTAATGTAATGTATATTAAATTATTAAAAGAGAAACTGGTGAGTTTCTTCCGGCGCTTCTTCTCACCAGAAGGTCATTACCCGAAGCGCCAAAAAGAAAAGAAGACAAAGAATGTAACACATGTAAAAGAGCCCTTGAGGGCCTACTTACAGAAATAAATTATTTTATTTTATTTTATTTTATTTTATTGAATTTATGAGCCATTTTGCTGAAATGAAGGTTTTGAAACGTTGGTCGGTTATTTAGAGATAACCATGGCAACAGTATATTAGGTACTGCGGCGAAGCCCAAAGGAGGGTTATGTGTTTGACCTGTATGTATGTATGTAAGTATGTACGTATGTCCGTTCCTATGTCCGATCGTACGTAACTACTCAACGGCACATCCGATTTTGATAAATGATACATCATTAGATTCGTCTTGATGGTGCGAGTGTCATTGGGTATGAAGTTCGTTAAAATAAACAAAATGGCGGATTTTATGCAGTTTCAAAGTGCACCGCGGTCGGGGTTTTTTTTTATAAAAACAGCCCACTTTTATGTTGCTATTATTTCTTTACCCCTGTGGCGTCAGTGGCACGGCGTACCTATTGCTTTGCCCTTGAGCGTTCAAAAGGTTAAAAATATTTGCGTGACGTTATATATAACTTTTTTGTTATACACGTCATCAAGTTGATACAAAGCATGTAAAATATTATTTATTGTTTTTTCTACTGCTATGGTATGACATCATACATGGTATTAAAAATATACATTCTTAACCGTTAATTTTTATTTTACGTATATTTGTATACTCAAAGGACACTCGTGGCGTGGCACTCTTGCCGATAGTCGCTTCATGTATTGTGAGTAGTACAGGAGCTAGTACCCAGAATATTTGAATTAAATTAAATTTTGTTTATTTTAACAAACTTCATACCCAATGACACTCGCGCTATCAAGATGAATCTAATGATGTATCCTTTATCAAAATCTGGTGTGCCCCGTTCAGTAGTTACGAGTGGATATAGGAACGAACATACATACATACTTACATACAGGTTAAACACATAACCCTCCTTTAGGCTTCGCCGCAGTCGGGTACCTAACATAAATACTTATGTACATACATACATACCGGTCAAACACATAAACATAACCCTCCCTTGGGCTTCATAGGTTTCGCACACAGCACACATTTGATTTTGATTAATAGTTTTACAACGAATTACATACCTAACCGATTTAATTTTTCCAAATGAAAAAAAATGTTTTTTTTTGCTAGATCTATCATTAACTAGTCTCACAGCGTTGGTTAAGCCGAAGCAAGCTTGAAAAACTAGCCTCGTGTAGCCCGAGCATTACTATCCCGAGTAAAGGTACTCCGATTTTAAAGCAAAGATATTCGATTTGAATTCAAAACCGTTCTTATACACTGGCGACATGGTAATATTTTTTGCGTGAAAACGTCATATTTACTCGTGTCGTGTTACCGACAAAATTACGTAGTTGAAGTTAATCCGGTTAACTATAAATGTAAACATTTATATATAAAAATATATTGATATATGTCGGATACTCTCTCGTGACTGTCAGTCAGGAAGGGTTAGCTGCAGAAGCCTGGCCGTTGAGGTATGTTGGTTAAAGAAGTGGATTCATGTCAGATCAAATCGTTTATTCGTCTGATTCTTTTGGCCGCTTCGGTAAATGACATTCTGGTGAGAAGAAGCGCCGGAAGAAACTCACCAGGTTCTCTTTTCAATCATCAGGCATTACAATAGTTGTTACAATATTATGGCATAGGTACTCGAGTGAGCAAATAGACAATTTCGTTACACAGTATGATTCATTTCACTATTAATCGACAGAATTACAATTATCAAATAGCAACTTTAACTACTGGCAGACGAACTGACAGAATCGTAAGACAAGTGTTGTCGCCACGACACAGTCAGAAAGAGAATTGACACTCTTGCCCAACGAGCCCGTCTACGTGCAGCGCAACCGGATGTTACGTCACACGGCGTTCGCCGCCATTTCAAATCTACTAAGTACTACAGTAGTCTTGGATTTCATGAATTATTGCTGCTGTCCCCGACATATATAAAAGCTTGATTAAAATAATAACTGTCAGACAACGCGTAATTTAGATTAAGTGGCCGCAGATAGCAGTATGCAGTTTGGAACACATGTTTCTTGAGAGAGCGGAGAGAAGCAATAGGAAAGAAAGGTACAGTACAATACAATAGTAATACTAGAAAAACTCGCAAAATTGATTCATCCCTCCCTATTTGCTAGATAAGATGTGATTTTAAATTAGTATTAATTAAGGTGGACATTTAAGTACACAGTTTTTAAATACGAAGGCAATACATTTACTATTTCAATAAGGTTTGAATTTTATAATTAAAAATGAGAATAGATAAAATCTCATGTGATAAACGGACATCCCCATAATTTATGTGCAGGTACGTCAAGGTCAAAGATATATATGCAAGTAATGTGAAAGAAAACAGGTAATCATAAAAAGTTCAAAAGATCTTCAAGAACTTCAATGGCCACATAAATATGTATAAGGCAAGTTCAAAAACTTGTATGAAAGTTACATAATCAGTAACCTACAAATGATGCAATATATTGTATGTGCTTATATTTATGTCATTCAATTCAATATAGATTCAGTAACTGCTACAGAAATATGTATACAAAATATAAACGTGCGAAAATCAACTTTACGGTCTTGACACACGAAACTAATTTGAATAGAATGTTTTGACAATTCACGAAAACAGTGCAGACTTGTCATTGTATATGTTTGTCTCATGTTTTGTTTGACCTGTCACGTCGTTATTGGAACTAAACTATGTTAGTCAAGTAATTGAGATTTTGCAATATTGAAGCTGCCAACTTAAAATAGGTAATGCGTTTCAATATTTCGTCCATGCAGACGTCAGTTACCGTAGTCCTGTGGCTCAGCAATTTAGGTGTAATTCAGTTACTTGTTGTCCCGCGTTCCAATCCTGCAGCTAGATGTTTTTTTGCATTTCTGTTTAATATTGATTACAGACCATGATGTTATATTACAACAGCTACTTATAAAATATATTCTTTAAATACTTCCAAATTACGACGATAAATAAAACACAATTAACATTTATTTCCGCAAAAGGATTTCCCTTTTTTTTTCATAAATTTAACGCAAATACATTCATATGCCGCTGACAATAGAGTTGTGTTTATGTAATTTGGATTGCTTACATAATTTTGATTATCATGTTAGATATATAATTATGGTTAATAGTGTATATTATATTTCTGAACTTTATGGTGTTTCTTAGTCAATGGCTTAATAAATGAGGACATATTATTGAAACTGTTGTATACATAGTTATCTCTCAAACTATGTATACTAATTTATGTATATTTATATGTAGCTGAATTTATGACCATTTAGATGACTACGCTTTTTGTCACTCTGTGGGTGTATACATATCTTTGACCTTGACTGTACTAAAAAATCTTAATTGATAATATGGAACAAAAGCATGCTTTAGATATACATCAAGTTGATTTGCAAGACGATCATATTTTATAAAGTTTTGGATTTATAAACGCATGACACATACAT
Source organism: Eudemis profundana (assembly GCA_947034925.1). Lineage (NCBI taxonomy): Eukaryota > Metazoa > Arthropoda > Insecta > Lepidoptera > Tortricidae > Eudemis > Eudemis profundana. The sequence continues at coordinate 1,686,886 of OX344817.1, read as the reverse complement.
TTTAGCTTATAAAGTTATTTATTTAATAACTTGCTTTAATAAGCTAGTTGATCGGTACCTACAATCTGGGGGCACGGCAGTGCCCCCGCCAAGTCGAGCAAAACAAAGGCACGACCGTACCATCCTTTTCTCGAAGCCATTCAGGCCATTTTCAGCCTCCCGTAATTTTGTACTGGCTAAAGCTAGAACCCTGAAATTTCAGGGATATATAGGGCACAATAAGACATATATATTCTCAATATCATTCAATTTGAACGTGTAGTTTGAGAACTATTGCATGTCAAGGTTCCTTAGTTTTGTCACTGACTCACTGACTGATGATCATCATAATTCTAAGGTACTTCTTGCAGACTCACAGGCTCCAAATTTTAAACATAGTTAGTTTTTAGCCTATAAAGTCCTAAAAAACCTCCAAATATTGCAACTTCAGTCACAACTGCACACATAAGTTTGTAATCCTATACAAATACATGCGATTACAAATTTACTTTTGCAGTTCAAATTTAAAAAAGAATGGATTGGAATGTAATAAATAAAGGAAGATCACTTATAAAAAGAAAGGAGATCCCATCAAAAACATTAAGATGTAAAAAGATGCAAGTCTCGCACCGCAGTTCTTTTACAACAAAAAAGTTTTGACATATAATGTTAAACCAAGTCAGTACGGGGGGGGGGGGGTGTCCACAGTACTCGATTCCCACCGACTTGCCTATTATTTGACCGTGGAGGAACACATTTTATAGATCTAATAATAGGCAAGTCGGTGAGAATCGAGTACTGTGGACCCCCCGGCACTGACTTGGTTTAACATTATATCTCAAAACTTTTTTGTTGTAAAAGAACTGCGTTGAGAGTTGCGAGACTTGCATCTTTTTACGTGTAATGTTTTTGATGGGATCTATTTTTCATACGAAGTCGATTAAGTAGCGATATTACAATTAGATTTCATATAGTTATATGATAGGTTTATATTTACACAGGCAAGCACATTCGCTAATAATGTGATATAAATTTGTCATAACAATTTTGATTTTAGACCCTAATGATAACGTGAATAGAACTAAATTTCCAGGTTGACATACCCACCTAAAGGTTTTTAAATTTGTGCGGATTATACCTACCCTACTAGATAAAAAAGCAATTTGCATTGAAGCTTCCGAAATCTGACCAACAATATTCCGTTTTAGTTTGAAATTCATTTCTACGAGAAACAATTGACACATCAATTACGTCATAACCGAAATTACAAGGACAGGTGACAATTTATCTCTTTCACTCCAGAATATGATGTTTTGACTTAAAGCGGTTTCACCGAGGAGGTCTGTTAGAAGTGCAAAACGCAATATGCTACCAATTAAAAAAATAGCGGTCAATGACCCAGTATGTGTGTGTGCGTGAATGGGGTAAATTTCGATAACGAGGCGCCTCAGGCGCCACCTGGTGGCGAACTAGTGTCGCATGCTTTACTTTCCAGCATCTAGCCGACCCTTAAGTTGGTTTGGGTCCTCTTGACCTGGTCTACCTCCAGTGTCACTGTGACGTGTCAGTTATGGGACACCCTGTATAATACTATTCTTCATAATACCTGGCTGTATTAGCAATATGCCCTAACCCATAGAATCTGACAAACTCGCAACCCTTATGGGCATAGCGATTGTCGGACCGGGTAGTCGGCCGTGGCGTTCCCTGGGGCCGAACCGGGTCGCTAGCCGGACCACCCCGATGGGTCGGACTGGGTAGGTGCCGAGGAGATTTTTACGAGTTCCATCTAAACCTCAAATTGCTATTATTTTCAGTGTTATTTTTGCAGATAATATCTTAAATTCCTCACACACTATTTGTCAGAACGTGACAAAAGCTTTATCATTTAGTTATAGCGCGACAAAGCGTAGCATCATAAGCCTTGGAGTACCTTAGGAAATATGACGGTATTTTGACCCCCGACCCGAAATTTTTGACCGCGAGAGTAAAATAGTACATTACACAACTAGGGTGGTAATAGGCCGAGATCGCAGAAGTTTGCGGCCCGAGCTGCAAGCGAGGGACGTCAATATGCGATCGAGGGCTTTCTTTATTACCTCCCGTGTTGTGTACATCATTTTATGTCTACACTTGGACAGGAAGTGGCTTTTTCCGTACGCGCAGCGTGCGGAAAAAGCCACTTTATGGCCAGATGCGGCATAAATAACCTATCAGTCGCCTACTGTAATATGCCTATAATAGGGCTACATATTTGTGAAACAGCTGCGCGTAGTCCAAACCCTTCGTCTGCGCAAGCCGGTGTATCTGCACGTCTCCATCGTCCGTCACCAAAGCCTGGTGGAAAACCGACAATATTTCAGACACGTATTGATTTATTTATACATGTTTTATTGAATGCGAAACATTGAGGAATGTGGCAGTACTAGATCGAAAAAAGAGACATTATGCGGACAGTGCGGTGAATGCTTACCATCAGGCAGGCCGTACGCTTGTTTGCCACCCTAGTTAATATTAAATATAAATAAATAAATATAAATATTATTAGGGGACAATCTTACACATATCGAACTAGCCCCATAGTAAGCTCAATAAGGCTTGTGTTATGGATATTAGACGACGATATATTTAATAGATGGATCGGCGGCACCAGTTGGCAGCACCTTCGTCGTGCACGTTCCCTACTGCCCGTGTGTTTTGCCACGCGACCAGAGCCCCGATGACACTAACAGTCTGACAGCTGGTTTTTTTTTTTTTAGAAACTGACAAACTCGGAACCCATGCACGGGCGTAGCAATTGTCGGACCGGGTGGTCGGCCGTGGCGTTCCCTGGGGTCGAACCAGATCGCTAGCCGGACCAATACTGACAGCTGGAAAATACCGTCTTATTCTGTAGTGTACTCACCAGTGTCCCATCACCGGACATGGCGGCGACTGCGGCGCTGCTGCCCTGGTGTGTCGGGTATATGTCGCTGCGCGTGAGCTGCCAGCACGCCAGCGCCCCCGAGCGGGACAGCGTGAACATGCAGCACGGGTTGACACAAGACCAGAGCACCGATGACACTGACAGCTGAAAAAAAAACCGGTCAAGTGCGAGTCGGACTCGCACCGAGGGTTCCGTACAAACTGATAAGTAGATACATGAATAGTTCAAGAAAAACTATATGGCGATTACTTTAGTAGGAGCAAATAAGTATGCGTTAAGATTTTTGCAAATTTCTCAAAAACGGTGAAAGTTAGGAAAACCGTTATATTTTTCCTGTAATATATAGGACGACATTAATAATTGGTAATTATTACAGATTTCTCTGCTCAGTAACTTCGAAGATAATAGGGGGGGAATGGTATTTTTTTTAACGTTTTTCGCCATAAATCAAAAACTACTTACTTAAAAAAAATACAAAAATAGTGTTTTAATCTTCAAATTAAGCCCTTTCATTTGATAGCCCACTCGATATAATAGCCCTACTTTCAGTTTTCAAAGTCCCATTACGGACCCCTTTAAAAAAAAGTAAACCGGTTACAAGATTTTTTTTACATCCAATAAGCTCAGTTTAGCGGTTCTTAACACTATTCCAAATTTCAAGTCGATAGCATCAGTAGATCCTGAGATATCTTGCTGTGACAGACGGACAGACAGACAGACAGAGTCGCACCATAAGGGTTCCTTTTTTACCATTTTGGTACGGAACCCTAAAAACACAGTTTTACTTAAAAAAAACCCGACTGCGGCGCAATAAGTTGTATAACTCCGTAATTTTCTTTTTTTTTTACGAAATATACGTACGGATACTCGCACAATCAAGACGAATCTTATGATTTATAATTTATTAAAATCAAATGGTCAGTTACCTACAAGTGGACATAGGAACGAACGGACATACATACAGGTCAAACACATCCTCCCACCCTCTTTTTGGCATTCGCCGCAGTCGGGTAAAAACAGTGTATAAACCCGTAGACTGAGTATAAGATAGATTTAAGGTTTGCGTATACCTTTGATATAGAGAATCGTGTGTTTGAGTGTCGGAATATCGGAACTGTCAGGAAGGGTTAACTGCAGAATCCTGGCCGTTGAGGTATGTTGATTGAAGAAGAGCATTCATATCAAATCAAATCGTTTATTCGTCTGATTCTTTTAGCTGTTTCAGCAAATGACATTCTGGTGAGAAGCGCCAGCACATGGGGTTCGCTGCCATTTTAAATCTACTTAGTACTACAGTAGTCAATTGACGATCTTATCACATATGGATACCGGACTTCAGCATTATTATATCCCCCCCCCCCCCCCCCAGCTACGCTACTAGTCGATAACACGCACGTACCAAATGCTCTTTGCGTTGCAAGGATCCATAGCTACACTGACTGCTTAGCATAAGGCCGTACGCTTGTTTGATATCCTGGCAGTATAAAAATGTGGCATCTGGACTGAGAAACGTTTAATTGTATCGTATCAACACTCACCTTGTCTGATAAGCTGGTCTCCCTCGCACCAATGCTGTGTTGGCGCGGGGCTTCGACAAACCTTCCTTTGAAGTCGGCCTGCGGCCCCGCGTTGTGTTGAGGCGGAGCATTGCTGAAACACACGCGAAATGGGGCTGTTCGTACTCCATGTTTATAATAACGTACCCTACAATGAGGTAATCGGGATGTGTTACCACGAACTGGGCGCAGCGAAGAGGAACGGACCATAACTTGAACAATCTTAGTGCTCGAAAGCTTCTCCGCGCGTCAGTGGAAAAAATATGATTTGGTCAATTCTTGGTCACTTCCTCTCCACTCACTGACCGCAAACATAGTCAGTAGATTCAATCCCCTTATTCGACTTACTGAGTCCCAACAAACTCAAATCCGAGTAACATCCCCTAACAAGTCTAGGGTACTCCCACACTCATCTTCTGTTAGCTTTACAGGCTTTAGTGTCCTACTTGGCGTCCTAGAGTCAGGGCACCCCACAACCCCGGCGGCGAGCTCCTAAGTGCCCTTTTAAGGGCCTGGGAACGGGCACTGGTACGGGCCCGGTAAATGTTACAGTGTCCCTTTTTCGGAGAGGGTCCGCCCTAGGGCGGAGGTGCTGGTGATGGCGTGGCGATAGTAGATTCCCATTCCATCACCGCGAAGGCACAGGTCAGTAGCATCCCTGGGTTTTAGTGGTTAGGCCAATCCCTTCAGGAGCGGAGAGCCCCACATAACCAATGCGTAACATCTGGCTGTCACCCCCAATGGCCTTAGGTTACGTAGTGGTATGCAGTTTTATGCATTTCCCGGGGTCAAAAAAAAAAGGTATAGATAGTTCCAGCAGAGTTAAGGTCACGCACACAACATCATGTGATGATAATGACAGCGAGATTTTGGAATTACTGTTCTTTTTTCGTACCGATAGCAAGTTCGACAGTGAATTGCAAAATGGACCAATAAGTTTGTTTAAACTATAGCCTTGTGTTTTTTACTCACTCATTCATTTCATTCATTCACTTCTTTTGCAATGAGTACTTCATGTAGCTGTGTGTGTAATCATTCACCTCAACTCTCCTGGAACTACCTATATGCGTTATTGAATGCATTTCCATACTGTTAACAAAAAACCCTCTCTACTCCGCCCAGCTCCACATAAGTGGAAATACATCCAATTATGATCTGTTTGCTGACGTTTGAATGTCCCTGAAGACCTCACCGGCATTCCAGCGTGAGCAGTACCCTGGCACTAGATTGTTATATATGTCGCAGTGCGGAGTTCTCCCCACGAAGGAATGTCAAGTTTGTCTATGCTTGAGTGTCTTTGGTTGCGGTACAATGACGATTATTCAAAATTAACGGAGTTCTGTCATGGTTGTTAATCTTTTGCATGTCAGAAAATTGGTGAATAGTATTGGAAAAGGAATCAGAGTCAGTGATCTGGGTGTTTTGGGCGAAGGAACACGTCCCGCAACCAACCTCACTGCATTTCTTCGTTTATTATGATTAGTTAGTGATACTATCGAGCTTCAACCGATGGAAGCGTACACTCAACTGCGGATTAAGGCAATTTGATGGACATCCTGACGACTCCTACCCGTGACGCCGACATATAGATAGACTATAGTAGTGTGTGGTGTGACGGACAGTTTTGGTCGTGTGCCAAACTGGTTTAATCACGTGACCAACTGTTTAAGGTGGCAAACTATTATAACCTTTTGTGTCAAATCGTCATACTCAAAGATAATATTTGTAGAATGGTGTCGGTGGGCGACTTGAGTATCAGAACATTATATTCGGGTGTCAGACAATGAAAGCGTTTAGAAATCAATCATAAATCCACCAGTTGGCTGCATGGTGGCGAAAGGTCTTTTTAACCGACTTCAAAAAGAGAGACGGCAGAAAGGGAGGGGGGATGACAGCAGGGCTCCGTTTCACGAAGCTACAAGTTACAATTTTACAAGTCTAAACTAGTGGCCTCACCGGCAGTCCAGTGTGAGCAGCACCCTGGCTTCCGGCAGCGAATACAGGCTGATAGCGCCGGCAGCCGCGGCCGCCAGGAAGAATGGCCCGTGCGGGGACACCGCGAGGCAGGTTATTGGGGAGGTATCCGCTGGAAAAAAAAAATAGTGGACAATCGAACTAGTCTCATAGTAAGCACAATGAGGCTTGTGGTATGGATACTAGACGACGATATATTTAACAGATTCAAATACTTAAATACATAGGAAACATCCAAGACTAGAAACAAATATCATCGCATACATAATATTTGCTCTTACCGGGATTCGAACCCAGGACCGTCAGCTTCGTAGACAGAGTCAAGCACTAGGCTAAACCGGTCGTAAAAGATTATCAATCAGTAGAAATTTCGGGTTATTCTTCAAAAATCATCATACCTACTCATGTGCACACATATTGGTGATTCAGAAAACGTTCCCATGTATTTATAGGTAATTGCTTTTAATTAGCTCTTGCTCTTGTTACCCTTCGCACCACCTATTGTTTTGGTTTATTTTTGTGTCAATTCCGCTACCCAAAGGTTGTCTGGAAGAGATCGCTCTTTAACGATAAGACCGCCCGTTGTCTACCTTTTTAAATTCTGTTAATTATATAAGTACCTCTTGTAATGTGTTTTTTTGGTGTGCAACAAAGTATATTTGTATTGTATTGCATTTTTAGTTATTATGTAGTTCCGACCAACCTCTACAAATAAAAAAAAGCCATTTTAAAGACGCGAGCTCTTCTGAATTTTCACCAATGTGTGTGCACAGGGGAATGAGGGGTGAAGATTGACCATTTTCCGCAACCCTGTATTTTAGAATAAAGAAAATCCTTTCTTGGTACATATAAAGGAAAACACAACATTACAAACATAACATTTTTGTTGACAGCAGGTGTCAACCAGCTTAGTTAATACTAAATAGGCATTTGCATAAGCATGATCTCCTATGGTTGTGCAGGAAATTATTGGATTGATTTCAAATCGTCATTTTTCGAATACTATGCACTTTTATTTATTAACGCACTTTCATATTTTATTTATCGTATCGGTTTTTTTTGGCTTCATAAAAATACTAATTTCAAGTAAATTTGATTAAATTTAATACTTACTAGAAACACATAGCCTTTCTACTTTAACAGCACCCAAACTCCTCGTACAACTCAGCACCTCGCCATTATTCTTAGCCACTAAATACCTATCAGTGTTATTGTATTGCATTATTTTCAAATCCTCACAAACCATCCCACTTTCCCAATCGTGGTGTATATTTTTCTCCGCTGGCAACCTTCTAGCGCTGGTAACACTGGCCGGTCTGTCAATGTCACTTGCTTCTGCCGACTTTTGGCGGGAAAAGTTTCTGGCCAGCAGTTTCTCTTGTTTTCTTTTAACCAACCTCCTTTTGCCAGCATTGAGGTTGAAAGGATTGTCGTTTATTTCTCGGGCGCTTAAAAGTTTTGTGAGTGATATTGTTTGTGTTTTCTCTAACTTCATTTTGGACCAATACGCTTTTCCTGAGTCTTGAGTGTTGGTTTTTTCTTGCACTATCGTCCATATGGTTAGGATTCCGAGGCGTTGTAATGAACAGACCTGTAATAGTTTACGTCACATTTATTGTACTTACTTATTACTGCCCTATATCATCATCATCATCAACATCATCAGCCTATATAGGTCCCAGTCCGAGGTCTACTCTCATAGACGAGCGTGAATGGACCTGTAGTCCCCACCCCACGCTAGACCACAGCGGATTGGGGACTTGACATACATTTTGAATTTCTTCACGATTGTAGGTATGCAGGTTTCTTCCTCGAAAAGCTAATGGTAAATATCTAATAATATTTCGTAGGTAAGTTCCGAGAAACGCATTGGTACGAGTCAGGCTTGATAAAATGTCATACTGGTTATAACTTATAATATAACAGTTATAACTGTCAATGTCAAGTATAGTAAACCGTAGCTACACTAACGTTAATCGTCCCTATCTCGATCATAACGGCGTTTCCCATTAATGTGGCCCCTGCATGATAGAGTACAAGATCCTTTGTTGTGCACGTTGCCTATATCTACAAAAGCACAAGCCTAGGGCTGGGTAAAACGCCAGATTTCTGCCTAGGCTCACAGGGCCCCGGACTAGGCCACCAGCCTAAAGAGACCCCAGCGGTAAACTCTTCATTGAAGCCCAAAAGCATGGCTTGCCTTCTCAATATCAAGTGCCTACGGACCCTGGATCTCTAAATACGGGCCTGCACATACCTGTCCCACAACTCTGCGCGTCCCACCCTGCGCCCGCGCCGCGAACTCCAGCCCCACGACGGGGTCAGTGACCTCCGCGCCGGTCAGGTTGCCGGCGCTGCTGCTGAATGCGCATGTCTGCAGAGCATGTGGCATTCCCAACTGTCAAAATAGTAATACTTAAATAAACGGAGCGGAGAGAAGACGTGTAGATCGATCTGTCACATTAGTGTTCACTGTTTCCATTGAAGCGGGGTAGAGACGAGACGTGGATTTCAACTAATGTGATTGGTCGACCCTACATGTTTCCTCTCCGCTCCGCTCGTCTCCGCCTCAGTGGAACCGCAGCCTTAGACTTTCTATATTTCCGTGCTTGACTACTGGACATAGGCCTCACACAAAGGCCGGGCCGGGCCAAAACCGGCCCTGCACCGCCTGTATCCAGCAGCCTATACCTGACTAATACCTGATCGTAACCAGCATTGATGTTCTTCAAGTTCCACTCCCTATCCATCTCAGTCTGTGTCATAGCTTCAGTCTTCACTTCTTCCAGAACTGATGCCTTCGGGCCGACCACTTCGTTCCGCCATGTTGGCTCCTCTGACAAGTCCCAGAGATGGATCGAGCTGAAAGTTAGTAACAAGACTTTAGGCAAAATACAGGAAGGAGTGAAAACCATAAAAAAACGAGATTTTAGAACGTGAAATGAAATTTGCTTGAGACATGATTAAAACTAAGGTGGAACAACTTTGTTAGGATCAGCACATCTCGCCTACATTTGGACATGCAAACTTTACAGACTTACATATATTTGTCGACCAGCTATTTGTGTAATGCAGATGTAAATAGTAGTAGTAGAGATGATGGGCTGTCAAAATATCAAACGCCTGTGAGGAGTTATAGTAGTTATTTTTTAAAAGATGTGAGGATTTCAAAATTGTCCCCGAGGGACGAAATTTGGTAACGGAAGATTTTTGAGTTCCGGAGTTCTAATGCGACATCTGATTTTGAAAGAAAGAAATAAATTTTATTTGGATATTGAGCAATAGTGAACAGTATGTTGCACTTAGGTCTATTGGAAGTGTGTACAATATTGGAGTGTGTCCAAAAAGGAGGCCACTCAGCATGTGTCGGGGCACAGGGTGCCGACGACGCTGATTTTGAAAGATTTATACAAACGCCATAAAGTAACTGTCGCTTGAATATCTCGGATGACGTTACCTTTACTTCCCTCTATTGATTAAAACTGCGAGACTTTTGAGTCATAGGTTAGGTACTTTATCTTCTAAGATATCCTGTGTATACAATACATAGTTATAGAAGACCTTTTTGGCGGAAGTTGGGCGCCGTTTGCGAGAGAGAGGTCATGACGCCCGTTCCGGGTCATTCCTGGTGCAAAGGTTGTCAGTCGCGGTGCAACGCGGTAATGCGGCGAGCGTGATGGGCACCTTTGCTCCCGGAGTGACGCGGGGCGGGCTATTTGACTAAATTACTTATTTAGTATGTGCCTAGTTGTTAAGTGACATATTTTTAGACACTATTTATTTATGTAAATAAAGTGATATCTAAGTTATAGAAGAAACGAACAACTTACCCATCTTCTAAAGCAGCCACGACTATTCCATCAGTGTTGCCTCTAAACCGTCCTATGATCACATTGTCTATGGCAACTAAAATTTTCAGCGGCTCAGCCCTGGTAATACTAGCATCCCATAGACAAACCACACATTTTCCCGCCAAAATTCCACTAGCAAGTTTTTTATGCACTGTTAGGATTAAATTACTTTTATTTTCAGAAAATATTAATCCTGTAATTTTCGCTTGTTTTAGAAAATATTTATCTTCTGGGACTTTCTGCGTTGTTATTCCAACATACCCAGAACTAAAAGGTAAACTTGACTTTGTTACATTTTCCGAGACTGTTTTATTTAAATTTAAAACACGGCTCACTCTACTTTCGACCTTTTTCAAAAACTTCCCCATCGCATTTGTTGTAAAATCACTCTTTTGCTTATTTTTATACGTTTCGTATGGCAACATTTCACAACTGCCAACTCCATGTTTTTCTTCCAGCAGAATCCTTAACGGATTTTCTTTGTATTCTTTTATAGCATCAAAACCTTTGTTTTTGTCTTGATTGTTCTCAAGCAAAAAGTTGAATTTTGACATGTAGTCTTCACTATTTCTTGTATTCTTGTAAGTGTTATCGTTTAGGTAAACGTCAGATTTCGAGAATTTAACTGGATGTTGAGTCCATTTATTTTCTACAGCTACATCATCAGTTTGAATCTCCTCTGTAATACCATCTTCAAACGTTTGAGCAGCAACTTGGGTATGATTCGTTCGACCGAATGTTGCCATATACAAATCATATGATATTGGCTTCATTTCGAAGAGCGTGAATGACATTTCGTGCAGTGTTACCATGCTTAGGATATCTTTTGCCCGCCGCATCATTTGTTCAACTATGCGTTTCTTTCTTTTCTGCTCCTTTGATTTGTTGAAGTCTACGAATAGGGGTCTGAAAAAAGAAGATATATCTAAAGATAGATATTTTTGTGTAGCCTGGAGTCATATCTTGAATTTAAGGGCTCCTCGAATCTATGCCCTTAGGAGGCATACAGCGCAAGGTTAAGGAGCTTTACTAGTGCCTCAAGGAAGACCTTAATAAGGTTGATCTTAGATATTTTGTTCTTGGGTAATTTGACATGTAACCTACCTACTACAGTCGAGTTCATCATTATCTGAGCAAAGAACGGATCAAAAATATTTGATCTAGTTCTTATGCTTCTGACAATAAGGTCTTGTTCAGATGTTTTTGGTCCAATCTCTGCTTAGATAATGATGAACTCGACTGTACCACAGACTGGTGAATTAGCTCTTCTCCTACCTGTCCAGAACTTCCACATGCACGGTCCGCATGCTGGAAACGGCGCTGGAACCCTCCTGGAACCCCTCATCCAGCGAGCTGACCTTGTCCTCCTCGGTCTCTAGGATAAACTCCATGGCCGCTGGTTTGGACTTGGCGGAGCGTTGCTCACGAAGATCGAAGCTACCTACGGGTATAGTATATGGTATAGTATAGTAATATATTTTAATCCTGTATTGTTTTTCTATAATTTTAAAATGTTAATATTTACACGTCGCATCAGCGGCCAAATATGCGAGACTAAATTGTATCCAACATCTTATATCCGTGTACCATATTTGCGTAAATAAACTTCATTTCATTTCATTTCATTTCATTTCATTTCATTTCATAGTAGCTTTAGTACTTGTGTATGGACGCAGAAAACAGAGAAGCTTCTCTTTCTAACAATACTGTCGTTCGGGCCCGACCAACGGACGGTACGCTCCTCGTTCGACCATCTCTCTCTAACACATAACACGTCCTAAAGCGTGCTCTTTCTGGTCGCTGGCAAAAACCGGTTAGAAATCGCGGAGTGAGTAACTCCTGGTACCTATCTATACAACGTGTTACACCACCTATTAAAAACCTCAGACACCCCAACTGATTTCTATTATTCTGAATTAGTCTACAGTATTTGTTTTTAAATCCGTGTATTACCTATTGCCAAAGATATTCGTGTGTGCACTCGAAATTTTTAGACTGGGCAAGATAAACGGAGGAAATAAATAAAAAAACATTATTAAAATATAATGTAATCGATTCTACTCTTGATTCTGAATAAACGGTTTTCAGGTTTTCAATTGGTCGTGTAACTAACACGTTGCATACAACGGAAATAATTTTGACTTTTGACTAAAGAATGGTCACATTGATGGCCATAAATTCCGCATTGAAGGAGCTCGCGGGTTGAATTTTCCCCGAAGACTGCAGGATTGACCATACCTAAGCCGCGATGCGTGGTTTGCGTCACGTTTTCTACATAAAATTTACTGTTTTTCGATGTGGTTGAGTGTTTTCATTTCCTACAGGCTGCTTAACATCTTTGAAAATCAAAAGATTAAGAAAGGCTACCTTGGATACCTTTCCCGAACTCTATAACGTTTACATACCTGAATCCAGCATGTTCTCTTCATCCTTCTCCTTCGAACCTTCCTCTCCCGCCTCCGACCCCTCCCCATCTGCCTTAACATCCTCCCCCTCTATACTAGTCTTATCGCCGTCTTTCTCTGAGTTCTCTGCTTGGTCGCTGTTGGACTCGCTATGGTAGGAATCGAAATCAGATTCGTAGCTTTCGAAATCGTCTTCGTAACTTATTTCTTCGTCGCTTTTGTTTTGAGCCTAAAATATGAAAAAAAATCCAATATAAGGATAGCATGACGACATTCAGTGGCAAACTTAAAAAATAACAGAAAAGAGATATTTTAACACGTTCGCCGGCGGTTCAAATTCAAATTCTGCAACACATCACTTTCTTAGAAAATATAAGTATTTTTATCTATAGATAATAAATAAATAATAAATAAATAAATATTAGGGGACAATCTTACACAAATCGAACTAGCCCCATAGTAAGCTCAATAAGGCTTGTGTTATGGATACTAGACGACGATATATTTAATAGATACAAATACTTAAATACATAGAAAACAACCATGACTCAGGAACAAATATTCGTGCTCATCACACAAATAAATGCCCTTGCCGGGATTCGAACCCAGGACCTCTTGCTTCGTAGGCAGGGTCACTACCAACTAAGCTAAAGCGGTCGTCATACTTACTTTAGTATACTAGATGTACATAGATGTTATACTTACTTTAGCATTATCTTCGTCGAGACCAACATAAAACGCCTTCGGTTTAGCAACAAGTTGTTTCTTCAAATTCAGCATTTCTTCATTATTATCTATTTTATCAGGAGTCAGCTGTTTAACCTCAGTTTCATCTAACGTCCTCGTTTTAGTCCTCATTCTCTCAAAATCACCTTTTTCATCGACTGTTTTATTACGATCGCTTATTTTCTTATCAAGATCTTTGACTTCTTTTCGACTTTCAGTAGATTTTTGCTTAGTTCTAGAAATATCTATTGCTTTATTGTTACCTATATCCAATTTCCTTTTAGTTATAGGAGAGTTAACAGTAACATTTACAAATGGCAGATCCTTAGCTGTTCTAGCTCTACTATTTTGACTTAAATTAGTTTTACTGGTACTACTAATACTACTAAGCCTACTAGACCTACTAGTTAGACTTATGGACGATGGTGCTTTCAAATTGTCTTTCATAGGTAAAGATTTATAGTCTTTTGTGGACCCTGGTACTTTTTTAGGAGCTTTCTGGTAAATGTCGGCCGCTGAGGATCGTTGCACGAAGCTCCTAGGAGTAGAAGCATTGTAAGTGCTTTTCTTTAGCTTTTCTTCTTGTGATTTTGGTTTCTCTTCTTTCGATTTCTCTTTTGTAGTTGTTTTCTTTACGGGTTTTTTGAGGTTTTGCATCTTTTTAGAAATGCCTGAAATGTTGAGATTTGTTCAAAATATGTTCGAAGCTAAAAACGCATAGGTTGTCGTGTATTAAGAGTTAAGGCCGAGCCACACCGGCTGCGTACACGTCTGCGTGCGCGTGGCGTACGCGTTGTATAGTATGAATGAATGTTTTTCAAAATGGCGGCTAGTCACACTCACTCAAAGTCAAGGAGCTGCAGCGTACAGTGCGTGCACACGCAGCCGGTATGGCTCGGCCTTTACTTGCTACGAGAGCTACTACGAGAGCTGGACTAAAGTGCATTTCTTAGAATTGGTTCTTATTATATACCGTAGTAATATAAAGGTATCGTATTCGTCGTAACTCGTTGATATATGTAATGTTAGCGTTATAAACACTTCTATAGTGCGACGCAGAACACTATGAGAATTTTGCCGTTTGTATGGGCGTTGATGTAAGCGCCATCTGTCGTTGAATCGCTGTTACTGTCTTTTTCTTCCAACGTGTGTCGCTGAAACCGTTTCAGAAACGGTCCGATTGACAAGGTTCTATTCGACATCCACACGGAAATGACTTCGAAACGAACCCGTCAGCGGTGTTGCGTGAATGGGCCAGTGGTAAGACGGCAGATCACGTGCCTTAGAATCAAGGGCCATTTGAAATATCCAAAATTGGAAAATGATTGGACCAATAAAATATATAGGAGAAAAAAAATCTAATTTACTAAGAAACGCAAATTTATGCTTGCCCGAGGCACCGATGCCGATCGTTACGTCTTTGGCGTGGTCTAGAACTGCCTTAGCTACTCTCGTCATTTTGGCGTTTGCAGACACCCTGTATATTTCCCTCGCACCGCCACCGGTGAGAGGTTCGGATCGTAAGTGGTGAGTACTTTGATACTATGGGGTATAGTACCAGGGTTATTCTTCAGAAATATGTCTGCGACTCATTCCTCTGTATCCATACATTTAGTATGAAAAAAGACCACAGGAATGAGGTGACCGCAGACATATTTCTGAAGAATAACCCACCAAAGTACAAAGACGGAGAAGTAATCCAACTTCGGCCGTTAGGGAGCGCGCGACACGTATCGCGATGCTATCGCGCGTCTGTGCGAGTGCGATCCATACTGGAGCATTCTTACGCATTCTTAAAACTCTGCTTGTAGTGTGTTCGTACACAGCGCGCTGGTCCGCTGCTCACTCTGAGCAATCAGCGCAAAGTCAAGGTGGCCCTGGCCAAACGACCTGGTTTGACTCCAGGCGTTCAGGCCCCCACCTAGCCCGATTCTATCGAGGTAGACCGGGACTAGGTGACCTGGTTCGGCCCCAGGCACCCCCGGCACCCACCCAGTCCGACCTAACTCAGGTGGTCCGGCTAGCGACCTGGTTCGACCCCAGGGAACGCCACGGCCGACCACCCGGTCCGACAATCGCTACGCCCATGCATGGGTTGCGAGTTTGTCAGATCCTAAAAAAAAAACACAGCGCGCACACATACAAGCGCGCGATGTAGGTACATTTTGTAGGAAGAAAGATTACTGCTACTGTGATTAATATTAGTACGATAGAAAACTATCCACAAACACACATATAGGTACTACATATCGAGAATTAGTAAGTACCTATTGAACGTGCCGCGTAACTTAAAAACTCGTCGAACACAAAGAACAGAAACTGCGATGCGAATTATTGATATGAAATCAATTATTCATAATCACCTACCTTGACATAGTTTCACAATTTAGGTCAACACTTAAAAATGATAACACTTATCAAAAAACACTTAAAAATTCTATAATACTCTTAACAATTCACTTCTAACTGTCTTATATTATGTTGTAACCAGATTTTCTGCTATTTTCGACATGACTTTTCATGACAACTATAGAAATGAACACATTTTGTTGTCATAGCAACGGATGTCACAACAAACTTTTCTAAATTAACGGCGAAATATGGAACTAAAATCGTTACGTAGTAACGCGTCTTTCGGCGTAGACAGTGGCGCCGCCGCTTGCCAATCTTTTTTCGTTGTGGCACTACAATACTATTTGAATTGCTGGTAAAAATAGGAACTAAAACTGCGCTATACTTATTTCTTGTATATTGTGCGATAGTAGCGACATAAATAGGTGCATAGATAAAATGGCACGCAGTTTTTTTTTTATTATATTGAACCTTATTTCGGGCAGAATAAAAGTTTGAGGCGTCGCGTCACGCGTGTTCAGTTGACGTGGCATGGTAAAAGCACGTAACTTGAATTTAATTTAAAACCCCTTTGCGGATTCTGATTGGTTCTATTTTTAATTTCTCGCATTTTTTTAAATTCTGCTTTTGTTTTACCTTAGAATAATAAAAAGACACTGATAGACAGATGTTCTGCAGCTTCAATTCAACGTCTTTCGTATCCTGTCATATCTCTCGCTTTTGCTACAATTCGTGTGAGCGGGATGGCAAGAAACTTCGACACATTCGGAGTATAAATAGGCCCTGCTCATCTGGTGAGTTCATGGACCAGTCCGAATCACTCGGGGTGGTCCGGCTAGCGACCTGGTTCGACCCCAGGGAACGCCACGGCCGACCACCCGGTCATAATTGCTACGCCCACTAGTGTTGCAAGTTAGACAGGCTTTAAAAAAAAAAACGAAAAAAAAGGTGAGTTCATAATAGATAATTTATTTTATAATACCAGACTTTAACCGAATCACCTCATTTCAATGCGCCATTTACGATAAAAATGCCCAATTTGCATAGTTCCCTCGTTTTCTCCAAGATCCCATCATCAGAGGGAGGTTATTCTTGATTTAGACAGACAGACGGCCCACCTGATGGAAAGTGGTCACCGCGGCCTGTAGACATTTGCAACACTAGATGCCTTACCAATGCGTTGCCGGTCTCGAAGAAATTTGAAGACACCTTTTTCAAAATCCCATATTGTAAAGCAGTGAGAACATCTTAGCAGAAAGTAAGGTCAAAAATAATATTCCAAATCGGTCCAGCCGTTTTCGAGTTATTGGAGAGCATACATTAAACAAAAGTCATACGAACTGAAAACCTTTTTTTAAGTCGGTTAAAAATTATTAGCCTTCAGTCCGCCTTTCGTCAACTTTAAAATATCAGAAGTAGAGATTGCAATCGGTTATATTTAGGAATGAAAAAACTCAAATTTTAACCGGAACCGAGTTTTTCCATGCAAAAAAACCGAGTAGCATTGCCTAATCAGGAGTATTTATTTTATGCCACACCTGGCCATAAAGTGACTTTTTCCGCACGCTACGCGTACGGAAAAAGCCGCTTTCTGGCCAAGTGTAGACATAAAATTATGTACACAACACGGGAGGTAATAAAGAAAGCCCTCGATGCATATTTACGTCCCTCGCTTGCAGCTCGGGCCGCAAACTTCTGCAATCTCGGCCTTTCTTTGTTTTACCACCCTAGTTGTGTAATGTACTATATTATGCCACACCTGGCCATAAAGTGACTTTTTCCGCACGCTGAGCGTACGAAAAAAGCCGCTTTCTGGCCAAGTGTAGACATAAAATGATGTACACAACACGGGAGGTAATAAAGAAAGCCCTCGATCGCATATTTACGTCCCTCGCTTGCAGCTCGGGCCGCAAACTTCTGCGATCTCGGCCTTTCTTTGTATTACCACCCTAGTTGCGTAATGTACTATATATGAATGAAATAAAAAGGCACCATTACATTGGAGAAATGTACTGCTTCGTATATTACTTAGAACATGATAAATAATACAATCACATACGGACAAGCGTACGACAAATAAATACACACAATGTGCCGTGAGTACTACTAACAAACATAATTTACATGATCTTCTCTATTGGCCAGCAATGCCAAAATCTCAAGTTCAAGATGGTGCACGCATACACTCAACTTAATGTTACCCGTTTATCTGAAGGATATATCCGCTCAAAAGGATATATCCACTTAAAGCCGGATATATCCACTCAGAGACGGATATATCCACTCAAAGATGGAT
The DNA here is from genome assembly GCA_947034925.1 of Eudemis profundana. NCBI lineage: Eukaryota > Metazoa > Arthropoda > Insecta > Lepidoptera > Tortricidae > Eudemis > Eudemis profundana. The sequence continues at coordinate 1,668,821 of OX344817.1, read as the reverse complement.
ATATCTACTCAGAGATGGATATATTCACTCAAAGATGGATATATCCACTCAAAGATGATTATACCCACTCAAAGATGGATATATCCGCTCAAAGATGGATATATCCGACATAATGAAATACTGTTATACCATTACAAATATGGACATCCGTACAATCAATATAATACCAGCACAATGGCGTATTACTGATCCACATAATGGTTCTGTATTTGAAGTGACGTTCAGATGATTAAATGTCTTTTTGGCAGTGTCAAATGACTTAAAACGACAAAAGTTAAACGCAACTTGACTGGCAAGTTGAGTTCCTTTGTCTAAAAAAAAATGACGCTGAGTCTATGCGCGCTTTAAATCGGTAACTCACTCAGAACTGGCCAGTGTTTCTAGTTTACAGGCCAGCGATGATACTGGTCGGGTCTTCGACGCCATGCTTGATTTTTCTCAGGAACATGACCGCTTCGCGCCCGTCAATGAGTCTGTGGTCGTATGTCAACGCAATGTACATCATCGGTCGGATGACCACCTGTCCGTTCAGAGCGATGGGCCGTTCGAAGATACCATGCATCCCAAGAATGGCCGACTGAGGAGGATTGATGATCGGAGTGCCAAGAAGAGAACCGAAGACTCCACCGTTGCTGATGGTGAAAGTACCACCGTCCATCTCTTCAACGGTCAGCTTACCGTCTCTAGCTTTCTCTGCTAGCCCGGCTACGGTCAACTCGATGTCAGCATAGGTCATGTTCTGAACGTTCCTCAGCACCGGTACCACTAGACCTTTAGGGGTGGCCACGGCGACGGAAATATCGACGTAATCGCGGTAGATAATCTCGTTGCCTTCGATGACGGCGTTGACCACGGGTTGGTCCATGAGCGCGTTGGCTGCGGCCTTCACGAAGGGCGACATTAGCCCTAACTTGACGCCATGCTTCTTGGTGAACGCGTCTAGATTCTTCTTCCTGAAAGCCATTATATAGGACATATCGAGTTCGTTGAAGGTCGTCAGCATGGCGTTGGTGTTCTGGGCTTCCTTGAGGCGCTGGGCGATCCTCTGCCGCATCCTATTCATCTTAACGCGCTGCTCAGTCCTCGTGCCGGCCATTTCCTTGCTGTAGTCAGCTGGAGGGACCTTGACGGTGGCAGTTTCGATCGCTTGGGCGTGGCGGATCGCCGCTACAGGAATGGAGGAGATAGGGGCCGCTGGAGGGGGCGTGGCGGGTCTAGGGGGCGGAGGAGGGGCTGCTGCTGGCGGGGGTGGAGGTGGGGGCGCGGCTGCCGCTGGAGGGGGAGGTGGGGGCGGCGCAGCCTTGGGCGCTTCAGGCGCCGGGGCGGCAGCGGCCTTCGGGGGCGCTGCACCGGTTAGCTCCAGTTTAAACAGCTTCTGCCCAGCCTTGACCGTCTCTCCATCCTTCACGTACAGCTCCTTGATGATACCATGTGCTGGCGCCATGACGGGGAGAGCCGTTTTATCGGTCTCGATCTCCAACACGACCTCGTCGGCGGCGACGGCGTCTCCGACCTTCTTGTCCAGTTTGACGTCGCCCTCGGACACGGAGTCGGGGAAGCTGGGGGTCATCACGTCGACGACCTCGAAGAGGGGGTTCGTGAAGTGGATGGAGGCGACCTGCTGGTGGGAGACCAGTGGGACCACCTGGAATCAAACAGTTGATGTTAGCTTTAGCAGCTGGTGGCAGAAAAGTATGGGATGGAGAACTCGAGAAGTCCCGAGTCTACCAAATCTGGGATCATGATTAAAAGCGTAAGTAGCCCGAACGAAATTGAAAAAGCACTCTTGCATCCGGACTCCAATCATACCTGGTACCCTGTGAATACAATACACTGTATCTTCTTTGTATCGTCTATCGCAGTTACAGTGTATTGGATTCACAGGGTACCCTGGTGGCGAGCGATGGTGTACCTTACGATAAAGCTAGCCCACTCAGAAGATAACTTTTTCGTCCTTTTTTTTCATCGAGAAATAGGTACGAGCTGAACAAATTAGGTGTCTATTTGGGTGATCTAATGCATCCTATATTGTTTGTTATCGAACCAGATGGAGCGATCAAGTGAAAGGTCCGTGCTTAACCAAGTTTTGCTCGGTCGTCAGACACGCGATGGGCATAGGGAATGCAATTACCGGTAAATTACCGGTAAAATTACCGTCTTTTCATACTAAAGTTCGGTAAATTACCGGTAATTGCATTCCCTAGATGGGCACCGGTGGAGGCAGATCATATACTAAGTGTAGACCATCCACCGATGACCACGATCTTCAGTCATGAGGGAGCGACCAGAGAGAGATAATGTTTGTTGGTTCTCTGACGTTCTCTAGTGGAAATTTACTGTATTCTAAGGAGATACATACAGGGTAAAAAAAAATTCAACGTCAAAATTTTGACAGTGGATTCTTTAGCATAAAATAGAAAATACGTGTTTGTTCATACAGTATCTTTCAGTATTAAAATATTGAGAAACAGCAGCTGAAAGATGTCTACCGCGGTATCCACAAACGTATCTTTCAGCTGCTGTTTCTCAATATTTTAATACTGAAAGACCCCCCCCCCCCCCCTACCCGCGACCACTACCCTGCCTCCGTGTTGAGTCGCCGAGACAACTTACACGTCGATACGCGTAATCCTTACGTTACTAATTATTTTTTTGGACAGCACATTTTATGGTGAAAATTTTACCTACACTTTTTTTTTCAGAAATAGCGTCTTTTATAGGGAACGTGCACGACGAAGGTGCTGCCAACTGGTGCCGCTAATCTAAATCATATACCCTCTCATGCTGGGGCCACATTGACGAAAACGCTGTTAATAACGTTAATTTATCGACTTGAAGGACGATTAACGTCAGTGTAGCTACGACTTACTATATTTGACAATGTCACTTACATATTAGGTATCATTGACATTGACAGCTTGATTAGACAGGGGCGATAGTTTCCTTTATTGTCCGCCCGTGTCTCTGTTGTCGTTTAGTGCTGCCACCTATAGTTTGTGCACGTTCCCTATTGATATGTGGTGTGTAATAGATATAGCCTTAGTTATACATAGCTCATACATATATATAATCCCAACCCATGTAATCATGCAGTAATAAATCATATCTACAATAGACTGGTTGTCTGTCACTTAACTCCGAACCTCTCACCCTCACATGGCGACCCTGCCAGTGCTCCTTATACGGGGGCACTGGCGGGCATTGAAATGTGCCCGGCCAGTGCAGTACGATACGAACCAAGGACGTTATTTTATTTTATAATTTTGAAAGACCATCTCGTGAAAAAACCTACTGTGTACGTGTAAAAAAGAAACTATTGTGTCTGTAAGTGACAATTTAACAGTGAATGAGTGGAAAACTATTATTTAAAAAAAAAAAGACTTAAACGAAAAGGTTTTTAAAATGGACTTATAATAAAATTAGTGATTAACATCGCGTATAAAAAAAAGCAAAAATTAACAAAAAAAAATTGGACGCTAAAAAGTGCGGCAAAAAAAAAATCGAAAAATATAAGTGAAAATAAAACTAAACTGACGGAAGCTGAAGAAATCGTGTGGTAACATATATTAACAGTTCACAAAAAAAATGCGAAGACTTTGTTTGCATCCAGGAGCAAGGGTGTGCTTATTTTAGTTTGGATTTAGAGTACTTATATTATATTGACGCATTATGTGGAGTGTTAAGTGTTCGTGAAACGCGGAGACAAAATTTAGTATCGCGTAAAAAGACGATTTTAATGTGTAGTTTTAATATGATCTTATTTTTTTAATAATGTGTGTTTAGTTTCAATCAAGCGCCCACTAATATTATAATATTTTTAATTAGGTAGTTTTTGAGCTAATGGAATAGAACTACAAATATTATGTTTAAGTGCTAAATTGTTGTCCTTTTTGGTAGTCTGGTACTTAAAACAAAAGTTTAGGTGCACGCGTTACCTCAATATGGGAAGGTATGCGGCGTCTGTAATTACGTGTCGGGTTTCGCGACAAACGGTGAGCTAATGTGCATTGATTTAAGCCACTGTAATAATTTAGCGTTATGAAATATGAGTAAGTAGATAGATAAGTATTGAAATATTTTGTTACAATTGTATTTGTATTTTGTGTATTTGTATCGGAGATGACTTTTCCAAGGATATGGATTTTATTTTTTTTTACTAAGAGGACATGGAATTTCATTTTGACTCGGAAAAAAAAAAGTTATAAACGGAAAGGTAATTTAGTGACGATGTTGAATGACGATGGGGAGTTTTAAAGGATGTGTGTTTAAATTTTGAAAATGTTTGCCGAAAGTAGGAAGCTGATGATATTTGGATGGTATGAATAGCATGTAGCGTATGGGAAAGCTGCAGTAGATAAGTTTTTCAAAGAGCAGTTAGCCTGATCAACTAAGTGTTGTTGAAATTCTTATATACTAAAGTTTTCATTAAGAATGAGTTATTAGAAAGTGTTTTAGAATGTGTTCAAATGGAACAGGAAATGTGTGTTTATGGATAAAAATGATATAAAGTAAGTTTATAGTAGAGCAAGGTACACCAGGGTACAAGACAGGCAGGAATTTCCTTGAGATTTGATCACGATTCGGTCGAGTACCAATTGTGAAAATCCTTGGACACATGGTAAGTATTGATGAAAGGACGTGTTAAAAGAACTGCCTGAATGTATATTGAATAAAAGGTATATTGTGTTGTGCGCGCACGTAATAAATAAAATTCTTGTACCCTGAACTGAAAAATGAAATATAAATGTATAAGTACAAGGTCGGCCGACCACAAATAAAAAAAAGTGTTGTGTACCTTAGCCTTCAAAGTGATGTTGTGTTGCTCACTTAATAATTATGAGATGTATGAAGAATGATATATACACAATAACGAATAACGAATAAATAATAATATGATGACGACGTCGTAAGTTAGTTAATGAAACTTGCAAGTAGGTAATGGACTTTGAGACAGAATAACATACTTACATGAAAAAAAAAACATGGGTACCCAGAAGATAAAAGCTCGATTATGACAAAGATGTAGTTAGGTTAGTATTATTTCTGCTACGGAGACGAGGTACACGCCTTACGAGTTAGTTTTTGGTAAGTTATGTACACTTCCGAGTAATTTAATGAATAGTCATGTGAATCCCTTATATAATCATGGTAGTTATCCCTTAGAATTAAAATATAGATTAGAAATAGCACAGGCAGATGCCCGTAAAAACTTAATTAGTAGCAAATTAATAAGAAAAGAGAAATATGACTCTAATGCTAGACCTGTTCATTATACAAACAATAGTAGTTATTTATGGTTAAGAAATTCTTCAACAGACAAGATGCAATGTATTTATTTAGGACCATATTTAGTATTAGAAGATTTAGGATGTAATGTTAGAATACTTAGGAATGGAAAAGAAGATGTCGTGCATAAAAATCGCACTAAACCATGTGTAACTTCATAATTTGTATTTAATAATAATATAACCATAGCATAAAACAAGTGTTAATATAATTATTTACGCAAGCAAGTATGTTAAGTGTATCAATTATCATTATTATTGTGTTGTATAGGTACCTATGTAACAAAAAATAAAAATAATGTTTATGTTTATTTTTTTAAATTACCGTGGGTGGTGTGGTGTGTAATAGATATAGCCTTAGTTATACATAGCTCATACATATATATACTCCCAATCCATGTAATCATGCAGTAATAAATCATATCTACAATAGACTGGTTGTCTGTCACTTAACTCCGAACCTCTCACCCTCACAATACCTAATGCCTAGGAAAAATTTGGACGATCAATAAAATTTCACTCTGTATATGGTAAGGTTTACCTGGCTGGCTGTGGGAGCGGTGCGGGGCAGAGCCAGGACCCTGGTGGTGGAGCGCAGACGGGCGGGCTGCCGCCGGAGCAGGCCCTGCATGTGGCTCGAGCAGCGTCGGAGCATCGTGGCTGATTAGTGGAGATTTACTTTATCCTGCAAAGAAAAAAAATATTCATCCAACATTCATTAATGAATGATTGAAGCAAGGATTAATGATACTATTGAAAGAAAAATGCTATTATAATATAATATTAGTGAATTCTTAAATGACATGGCTATTTGAAGCTGATTTTATTTATTGTAATTAGATTATTTATAAATAACAATTTGTAAGCCGAAAGGCGAAACATGACGGACTTTTATATTTTCTATTGTAACGTCTTTATACTGCCGTCATAAGGAAAAGGGGCACATCCAACATTTTTTTTCGATGTTGAGTTGTATATATATTCGGAATCAGTGAAATTTACTGATTCCGGATATGTATACAACTCAGTGTCGAAAAAAAATGTTAGATGTGCCCTTTTGCGTTATGGCGGCAGTATAATACAATTTATACTCATGTTTACGCAAAGAACAAACAATGATCTCTCTAACATAAAGTCACTATGACTGAGTAGTGATCCTCAAGTCCTGGGTTGAAACATAGGATACTTTATATCGGTAGGCAGGCAGGCCCTTTGGGATAACGGGAAACACGCAGGCGAAGCCGCGGGTAAGTGCTACTTGTAAACTAAAAACTTGTTATCTTATTGTGAATTCTTGTTGTTACGTGTGTGTTGTCATTGTTTACCATTGTCTTTATACAGGGTGGGAGGGACTATACCGACAAACTTTAACTATAGATTCTAACAACTATTAGGAGTAAAAAAAGTTATATGATGTATAATCGAAAAACACTTACTTTCAGAGATATTCATTATTTTTTAAATGAAAACTCCCAAGTGTGTAACAAGCCCTAATAAATGTGACTAAGATAGTTTTACTAATTTTTTTAAATCCTTTAACTAAACAGCAATTAACCTTCGCAGTATTTGATGGTGAGCGACTACGAGGCCAAAAAATTGACCTTTCGTTTCCATTTTACCTTTTTTTTTTCTTTTTGATAACTTTTCCTCCAATAAGGACATGTTTATAACGAGGGGCTGAATTGACTGATTTATTTTGTTCCATAAGACTATTAACATAAAATGACAATATTCGACCCATGTTGATATAACATTATTTACTCGTCACACCACCAGGAATTCGTGGCTAAAGTATGTCGGTATAGTCCCTCCCACCCTGTATAAGTTTGGATTGTAATGTTCTTTATATGTTATTTATAGTAGTTACCTATGTCACTGTTGTTATAAATAAATAATTGAATAAATAATTTGACGCATGTCTTCCAAACCAGTGCCTAAAACACGCAAGGATAGTACATGAGGGCTTTTTTATTTAAAGTGCGTACTTAACTGACAGTTAACAGGTCGTCACAGAACTGCCGATTAGTGTCAAACTAACATTTCGTCACGGACTGACAGGTCAGACGGTATTTGAACATAGCTTAAGTTTCGCCTAACCGTAGATGTTAAAATAAAAATGCCCATGAACACTAGTTATTTTAAGCACCAGTCAAAAACGTGACGCATGAGGCGCGTCGACGTCTTTTGAGCAGCTATTTGACGACAACTTTAGTTAGGATTAGGAACGTCACAGTCATGTAAGTGCATGACAAATACTTGATCGTAACAAAGCTAAACACATATTTACATCCTCACACCTACACGTAAATAACTCTTACGTAACATTTTACTTCCTACTTAGGGCAACTCGTGCTGAAAAGCCAGTAAATTTTAGAGATTGGGCAACTGGTCTGTGATTCCTACTGTAGAATAAATTCATTGGACATAAAGGAATAAAGCAACTAAGCTATACCTACAAATACTTATCCTATTAATATTATAAATGTGAAAGTTTGTGAAGATGTTTGGATTTTTGTTACTAAATATTCAAGTAGGTAACAATGAAATTAAATGAAATGTGGCATGCAAGTATACGTAGTTTCACGAGAGTTGAGGCCACGCACACAACAATACAGTCATGTAATGACAGCGCGATTTTGAAATTACTGTTCTTTTTTCGTACCGATAGCAGGTTCAACAGTGAATTGCAAGATAGACCAAAAAGTTTGTTTTAACTATAGCCTTGTGTTACTTACTCACTCATTCCTTTCATTCATTCACTTTTTTTTATGTGTACTTCATGTAGCTGTGTGTGTAATCATTCACCTCAACTCTCGTGAAACTACCTATAGACCAAGTCTTGCATTCAAACATAGGACATTTGATATCCCAGTAGAGTTTGCTTGGGATCACTACATAGCATCAAGGACCATTAAAACAAGAGGAATGTCATTCTCCATACAAAAAGCTGTTCCCCGAATTTACAACGCCATCTTTGTATAAGCTTGGTAAAAGAATTATATTATTTACAATTATTCAACTTTGCAAACGTGACACAGTATTTAAATGTTAAAATTTATTTATTATTAGCTGTTTACGAAATAATTGTTACTATACTATGTTTCTTTGTTCGATTATAACATCGTTAAATGTTTAGTTTTTTAGCGCCATCTAGTTTTTGCCCGGAAATCCCCTAGCGGTCGGGTTACAATCCAAAGTATGGAGAATGACAGTCCTCTTGTTTTAATTAATGGTCCTTGATAGTATAAAACAAAGTCGCTTCCCACTTTCTGTCTGTCCCTATTAATGCTTTGATCTCTACGCAAGATTCTGATGCGGTTTTTTTAAATAGACAGAGTGATTCAAAAGGAAGGTTTATATGTATAATACAAACAGCAACACACTTAACTGCCCATTAAAGACAGAGCAGAGAGAAAATGATAACGGTTGAAAGAGATATATATATTTGTATTATGTCAACTTCAAATCAAATAACGTTTGCGTATGTGTAATGTGCCTTTGAGTTTTGTCATTGTAGTTGTTTGAGCAAAGTTTTTTTTTCCACACTGTAAATAAAGGTTATATTTCAACAAGACAGGTGAATTTGTCAAAATTATGATTTAGCTTTCAGACGAACGTTGGGATGAAATAAACTAATTATATTGCTAATGTTTTTATTGGTGCTTCATATTTTTGATATGATGCACCAATATAATGTAATTTATTTTATTTTCCACGAATTCAATAATATGGCATTAATGTCAACAATGACGTTGGATCAGCCATAAAAGAAAAATTATTGTTTCAAAACTCTTTTGAATAATAGCCAATTTATACTCATAAACACACGCACACATGCATAACACGACGCCTTCAAGTGTGATTCTCTTTCTTGCAGTATTTCCCATTTTTGAAGTGTATAGTTAACTGTGTTGCTGTTTGTACATGCATTTAGTATCAGCATTGCAGCCGTGCGAAGCCGGGGCGGGTCGCTAGTAATTCTATAAGTGTACCATTGGTAATAATTAAATAATGAAACCATATAATTTGTATAGACTACAAATCAAAAACGCCCCCAAAAATTAAGTGACAATTTAGTAAAAACCTCATTAATATTTGTGCACCACTCTCCAAGTCCTTGTGCATTGAGATATTTATAATATGTATAGCCAAGATATTAAAATGATAACATTCTTACTAGTATAAATAACCCACTCATTAAAATCACATTAATTGCTAATTATAGTTATTTAATTACCATTACATGCAATTAATTTTATTTCACATATACAGGGTGTTTGGTAACAGGGTGCAAAGCCGAAAGTGGGTGATAGTTGAGACTATTTAGGACATTTTAAGCCAAACATGTCTTAGGCAAAATGTTTTTAGTTTTTTTTTTAATTTAAGTTTGAAGATTGTTTGAAAAACTGCAAAATTTTAATCTTAATCGACAATAGTACTAGTAACTTATTTGGAACGTCTGTGTCAAAATGAAAAGTAACTACAGCGATTAAAAAAATTCATAAAACGAAAAAAAAAAATGATTTAAGTGTTTTCTAAGGCCGATAAAAAAATAAAAAAATAAAATAAAATAAAAAAATGTGTGGCCAATGTTCTAAATAGCCTCAACTATCACCCACTTTCGGCTTTGCACCCTGTTACCAAACACCCTGTATAGATACAAGACAAGTAAGTGTAGTGTAATTTACCCGAATTAAAAAAACCAATGAAGAAACAAAATGTTTCTTTCATATAAAAGTAATTTTATTTTGTTATAATTCCATTCTTACTATCACAGAAAAACTACTGACATTAATAATGGAACATTTTTACTTTTTATATATATATTGTAAAAAGCCTAATCTAAGAAAATAAAGATATACCTGAAGAACAAATATAAAACGTAAAGTTATCATTTAGGTATATTTCAGGTGTACACAAATGTCTGTTTTAAAAACCACAACTAGGTAAAGACAAGGTTGAAATTTAGGAGGAAAATTTTGTTAAAGACATGCGCTGTAAGGACACACTACTAATATCATAAATCTGGAAGTTTGTGAACATTTGCATTGCATATTTGTTACTAAATAACACTATAACAACCGAATGAAGTTAGATGATTTGTGAATAAGCCTAGTCCTGAACTGATACATTGGGTACTTTATTTCCCAGTAAAGAGATTTTATCTGTTATGCTATAGATGTCGGGTTTTATGACATAACTGAAAATGGTGTCCAAATCTCGCAGAACTTCAATATCTCTCCCACAGAAGTCATGTCATGCCCTAATGGAAATAATGCAGGCAAAACAGCACTTACTTGTAAAATACAAACTCTGTCTTTATTGCTAAGCAGCGATGTTTTGCCTGGGAATACATAAGTGGCTTCCAGATTTAAAAATACTTGAGTCGTAATATGAGATATGACATAATGTGTTAGTCATCACTGGTGAGTTTACGGACTATCTACCAAAATTGATCAAGTAATTAATATAAAGGAGAGCACACCATTTGCCTGAATGATGATCATATTAAATTTATGTATTTCTTAAGCTTTTAAATATAGGAGCTTATTTAATAATTTTTATGGCATTTATTTTTTTATTGACCTCTTGCGTCTATAAAAGATTGTTCAAGCCATCCATTGGGTTATAGCATGGGTATATATGACTTGTATGACCAATTACAGGCGCATCTATGCCAACCACATAACTGACACACTAAAGTTATGCCCGAAGATGTTGGAGGAAGAAAATACATTATAGTAATATAAGTATTGTTATAATACTACAAGAAAATTAATTTGTATAAGAATAGCTGCAAAAAGGTAAAATTATGAAACCAATTTAACACTTAATTATGATAAATGGTATTTTACACAATGTTGAAATAAATCACTGGCTGTAAATATTGTATTAGGAAATTATGTGCAATAGGTATTTGTTTTATTCTTCAAATATGTGAGTAGCAACAGTAGGTGATAAATAATCTTATCTGTATTGTTATGAAATGTCAAACAAATTAAGAAATCTTAATTACTATTGCAATAATTTCATTAAAAATGTACTTGTAGCACTTTGCTACAGATGCAGTAGTAAGACAAATGCAGCATGAAAACTCTGCGAATTTCATAAAAAAAAAACAATTGCGAAATTGGATCAATGCGGTGGTGACATTTCTAGCAGTGACAAGGGAAGTGAAAGGATGAGAATAATCTGCAAAAAATGAGTAAAATTGGCTAGAAAGCTGATATTTTGCGGTAATGTTATTAATATCTTTATTTTAAATAAGATTTACATGAGTGAAATGCACTGCTGCCGCAATCGGCTTGCGATTTCATGATCAAGGTTAGTCATTGAAATCGCGAGTTATGAACATACTAATTATTGATAAAAACCACACCTCTTACCTCCTGGACCGGGTAAACAATTGTTATCAGTGCACAGTTTAGTTATATTCACGAGCAAAAATGTTACATAAGCCGTGGTCTCATGACAAGACGCACCGCCGTGTTAAGAGATTCGAGTCCATAATCGTTTTAAGCGTTATTCAAAGCATAGCTCGTGTGAAACGTGTGTAGGATAAACAGAACTGATACTTCACTTATATTTTGACGCTGCTTTTACTGATATTTAGTGGTGTGGCCCAGAGACCTACATTTATTTCGATTCGATCCCGTCGCTCAGTTTAGTCGGCCCTGGCTGCCACCTGTCAGAAATCTGACGGCGCTGGGGCATTTTTTTACAGGCAAATGTGTACGTGTTGCGCAAAATAATCATCTGTGGGAGAACACGTGATCCAGCCGTACTCTACGGCTTCCAGGGTTGAGAGATTGTAGAACTGGATACAAAAATTGGATAATCAAGAGGCTCACTGTATCCTAAACCTCTTTGTATAATTTGGATATAAGATGCCACAATCGATTTTATTTTAGCACTATAACTTAATAAAAATAACAAGCTTGGATGTTCTAATTATTCAGATAATCTTTGATTCAAGACGAATGTTGATATTTATCACCGTTCGCAATGAACCTCGTCTCTAATATAATTTGACTTGTAAACTAATAATAACAGAATATTTTATTAGAAGAGAAAAATTATATGTGTCGGGCTCGGGCAAGATTCGAACCTGCATCTCCTACGGCTATGCGGTCCAACACAGGCGCGCTACCAACTACGCTACCGAAACGTTGCCCAAGTCATCCAATTTTTCAACCCTTGTAATGTGTCTCCTCCTTTGTGACGTCACCCTGGGTGACGTATGTAGAATCATCTACCATTGAGTCCTTGTAACCCATTGTGCATGGCACTGTCGTCCCAACTCGTTTTGAAAAATCCACAGTAACGTAATAATGTTCGTCATTGAGGGTCAAACCACAGCCGGACAGAGACTCGCTAACAAGGAACTGAAGCATATCTAGTCCGCCGGCTGTCAATGTATGCGTACTGCTTGCGGCTTGTAAGTACAGAGCAGCCGGCGGACTAGAAACGGCTTCAGTTCTCTGTAGGCGAGGCTCCGTCCGGCTAATTATTTTAAAGTCGTTGGGTCAAAATTAGGGTGTGCAGTACCGGGAAACTTTACTATGGCAGTACCGGGAATTCCCGGTGCTCGCCTACTAAAATTTCCCGGTACCTACTGCTTGTCCTAGTCAAAATATGTCGGTCGGACGGCCCACAGCAACGTGTACCTACCTACTGGCTACGAACAGTAACTAGTTCACGGTTGACGGGTCGAATTATAAATAATAAATAAATAAAATATCTTTATTATGAGACCACTTTTGCGGTCCATAGATTGTTAATAAACAGGATCTAAAGGTGGGTTTAGACCAAACGAATTCTAACACATTCTAACCCCACTCTACCAAATTCTTTGTGTGTACACAAAGTGTGGCTATGTTAGTAAGATAATGATAATAAAATGTAACGTGTGCGCCCGTCGGCCGGTTCAGCGGCACGCAGTCGGTGCCACAGCGCTGTCCAGCCTTCTCGCGTTAACCTGCAGCAGATTATTGGGACACTATATTTGCACAAGATTGCCGGAAAATTTGTGAATCCCCAAAAAACCATTGCTGTTGCAGTCGACAGGTATATTTTTTTATAGAAAACTAGCTGGCCCTTCGAAATTCGTGCCACCTCGGAATAATTTTTCCATGCCATGGTCCCTGAAAACCCAACTGTCGGTTTTGGATTTATTAAGACATATGTACTCAATTTATACATGAGTAAGTACAATAAATTTGATTTTAGGGTTGCTGTAGAGTGTAGAGCATCTCCCCAGCAACCCCAAAATTTAATCTAAGAAATTTCACGTAAAAATTTGCCATTTTCAGCAAATACCCATTAGCCAAAACCTGAGGTGTTCCCAGCGCGCTATGACATGGGGTACTTCAAGAAACGAGTAAACAGGGCTCTCAAAGATCGGCAACGTATAGGTAACACCTCTGGTGTTGCAGATATCCATGGGCGACGTTGACTGCTTTCCATCAGGCAGCTCGTCTGCTCGTTTGCCACTTATACTATAAAAAAAAAATAACAGGCAAAAAAAATGTACTGGGGTTTTTACCGTTGAATGAGTTAGTTATGGCTAGTTAATCAATCAATCAATCAAATAATTTATTTCAGAATAGAAATTCCATAAAATGATTAGTAACAAACAAACAAACATCCTATCCTATGTTAGTATAAACATGCAATAACTACAACACAAAACCATTCAGTTGGACGCCCTATGCAACCTGTCCCAGTATGACAGGAAGGGGCCGTCCAGGCTGGTTAAATTACGTAAGTGTCAGGACGCGAGCAGTAGCTCATAGGTAACTAATTAAGCGTTAAAAATTGCAGTACATTTTTTTTCCTCTTATTTGCTGAAAAAGTAAGTAAGTGCTGTATGTACAGGTCGACTCACAAGAGCTGGCACGAATGGATTGAACGAAAGTAATATCACTTGTCACTGTTGAGTGACGTTCTTATACGGGCGGCTCAAAATATTTTGTAAACAAGTATATAACACTTCATCGCCATTCAAGAACAAAATACCATATTGTATGTAGGTAAATTTTTTCTGCATTTGACTCATATATTTATTCAATTCCATATTACTCTTTAACAGCTCTCTGAATTTGACTGTGCTTCATACATGTGGAAGCACATTGCGAGCACTAACCTTAGGCAGTACTTTCACCTTTGAGTAGGCAGCCATTAGCTAGAACTGGACGCTCGTGTCCAAAATACCGCATTCCCGAAATACCAGATTTTTCAAAAAACCAGATTTTCGATTTATGAGATTCCTGTCTTACCACATTCCCGTTACACTAGACTATAAAATCGTAAGTTACTCAAGGATCTAAATCACTTTATTGGGTGTGTTATTTTGGGAATCTTGTATACGGAGAATCTGGTGTATCGGGAATTCGGTATTTTAAAAATCTGGTATTTTAGGAATGCGGTATTTTAGGAATGAGCGCATTTTTTTCTGCATTTGACTCATATATTTATTCAATTCCATATTACTCTTTAACAGCTCTCTGAATTTGACTGTGCTTCATACATGTGGAAGCACATTGCGAGCACTAACCTTAGGCAGTACTTTCACCTTTGAGTAGGCAGTCATTAGCTAGAACTGGAAATGCACCCGCCAACCTGACGTCAGAATGGCGGGCTCATTTATTTCTTAAATATCTCTGGAAATTTAAAGAGCACATTGCTCCAATTTTGACGTACATTTGGCACATTGCTAGCACTAACTCCTGAGGTATACCACAGCTCCATTTGTTGATGTACACCCGCCATACTGACACTCAAAATTTTTTAGCCCGCCATATTTTTTTTGCGTTTACTTCTTTTTTTGAAGTCTGTTTAATTTTTTAAATTACTTTTTATCCTTAATTACGGTACTAATTAGGTGCAGAGTAAGTAAACAACAAGGATATCAGCATCAAATTTATTTCAAATACATTAAATCTAGTCACGCACACATACAACTTAAAATACTTTGTACTGTACATTCAGTTGCCATACAAGAATTTGTGCCAAATTACTTATTAACTAACACCTATATTTGGTAAAATAATACTTCATTGCGTTTTAAATACGTAAAATAAAATATTCGTCAATAATATACAATCGAGATATGTAGAAAGTTCTAAAATACATCGATATCGATATATTGCTTTTCGCGTCACTTCGTGCCTTATGGCCTCTACACACCGTGCAATTTTGCCAGCAATAAGCCGACAGATTGTAGCAATATGTCGACTGATAAGTTGGTGTGTAGCTTACATTACATTTTACAGTAGAAAAACTTTAAAGGAGTGACCACACTGACCAACATAATTTGTGTCGATGTCGGTGAGTTTACGCGTCACGGCGTATACCTACGCAGCGTTAAACTTCGATCTGGTCGATCCTTAATGTGACCCTTATAAACAGTCGTGAATATAAAATTATTTGAACCAAGATACAACCAACTTATAGAGCATTTTAAAGGCCGTCTATCTACGTACAATATTATTGCGCACTATCGCCTAGCCATCACATTCTGTTGCACCGTGCAACTTGCACGTGTCCAAAGTGAAACAGGTAGAAAAGTCAAAAAATCGTATTCGTCTCTCTCAATTAATAGTTCGACTATTTTATTGCTAACATACGTTCTAACAGGCAGCTGTATCCTTATCGGTTGACTGACGAAATTGGTTCGTTTGGAACTAACTTAATACAACCTTCCAAATAATGGTGATTAAACGAAGACTTATCAAAAACCGATAGGGCTGCAGCTTTAAAAAAGAGATAGCTCATCTCTCATTCCTACAAATGTCTGCTGCCTTATAGATAGACTCGACAAAATTGATTCGTCTTGAACTAAGGGGTCAGTAACATATTTTTCAGAGTTTTAGACTCACTCCCTTTATGTCACACTTTTTGCTAACATTTTTCATCTTTTCAAAATGTTGGCTATTATAGCTGTCATATTTGGCTCCCGCGTGTGACGCAAAGGCAGAGGCGTTTTTCCGTTTTAAAAATTAATAAAAAATAGCTCCTATAAAGCTGGCAGCACATTAGATTTAGGTGACTTGAGACTACAAGGAAAAATGACGATGTATAAAAATGTCTACTTTCTAAAAATAAATTCGTCTGAGTATTATAAAGCCAAGGTATACAAACGTCTTAGTCTAATAAGACCGATGTATAAAAATGTCTACTACCACAGTATAAAAATGTCTACAATTAAAGTAAATTTGGTCTAAAATGAAAAATGACAACGTATAAAAATGTCTACTTTCAATACACAAAGAGTCGAAACAACAGACGGATTTGCATCGATTCGACCCAGCTGCATTCCGACTGCAAAAGTGCAGTTTGAATATAGGTCTATTGCAGTTGATATAAAACGGCATCCAAACTGCTTTTTGCAGTCGGAATGCAGCTGGGATGCAATCCGTCTGTTTCGGCCCTAATCTTGTGTAATCAAAAGAATGACAACCCTACCTACTAGCTTGCTTAGAATAAAAAGTGAATTCAAATAATACAACAAATCTCTTGTTTAAAACATAGTGTTTTAAACTCCTCGGAGGTGCCTGGCTTACCACCATACAATTTACAAATAAAGGTTGGCTCGGTAGTCATTATGCTTCGAAATCTAAAACAACCGAAACTATGCGATGGAACACGTTTGGTGATAAGAAAACTGATGACCAATGTGATTCACGCGAAGATACTTAAAGGAAGATTCAAAGGTGAGGAAGTCCTCATTCCGAGGATTCCGATGATCCCAACCGATATGCCATTTGAGTTTAAACAAATTCAATTTCCGATACGTCTTGCATTCACCATGACCATAAACGAATCAAAAGGGCAATCCTTCAGTAGGTATTAAACAAGAGTAACGTCCACATTTAGTATACTAGACCTCTATTGACGTTATAATTGACATTTACGGATGAACTGTGGTAAGAGTTTATATCAGCAAAGAACTTTTTAAAGACCCAAGAGTGAATAGTTGTACTGCTTCTGTGTTACTTGGGAGTCGAGTTCATCATTATCTGAGCAAAGAACGGATCAAAAATATCTGATCTAGTTCTTATGCTTCTGACAATAGGGCCTTGTTCAGATGTTTTTGGTCCAATCTTTGCTCAGATAATGATGAACTCGACTGTACAGCATTGGCGTGGCATCCAAAGAACTCGATTCCTACCAGCTTGATTAATATCAGATATTTGAGCACCTTATTCTACAGCTCTTAAGGAAAATGTACGCCTAATCTGCATCGGCTTGCCTAAGGATGCCGGCTTACGCCACGCCACTGGTATGCCCAAGGATATCTTTTACGCCACGCCACTGCTGTACAATGTGAAAGCTCTCTAATACGCGAGCGACTTGCCTAATCGCAAGGATTAATAATAATCACCGCGGAACAAAATCGCGGAGTGACGTACGCCTGACTAAAGTAGTCATTTTTATACTTCGACAAATTTACTCATTGACAGTTATATTTTTCACCAATTATCAGAGCGACATTTTTATACATCGACATACATATACCTTGTCATTATTATACTGGGACGAAATAAGACCAGTAGACATTTTTATACATCGTCATTTTTCCTTGTAGTCTCAAGTCGCCTAAATCGCACATTAACAGGGTATATTATTTATTATGTTGATCGTAAAAGTGCTTATTCTATTAAATAATAAAATCTATATCATATATTAATTTATATAATGCTATAGTAATTAAATATTGCTATTTATTTGGTATCACTTGAAATAAATAAGTAATTCATAAGCAGTTTGACATGACTCGCCGAGTGTGTACACTCGGCGTTAAATAATAGCCTCTAGCTGCCATTTATTGCATCTATTGCATACTTTTTTTTTGTTATTTAAAGCAGTATCTAAATAATCCAACTTCATGAAAATAATTAGGCGGCTGTATCACACGATTATATGGGCATTAACTATAATTTGGAATTAAAGCAACTTAATGGATATGTCTGATTGTTCTCACTGCAAATTCCTTCGCGGTCGCAAGAAATCTACATTATTATAAAATAATAAAAATGAATGTATGTACATTGGAGGTATTTCATTGAAGTACTATTTCAATTATACAACTAGGGTGGTGAAACAAAGAAAGGCCGAGATCGCAGATGTTTGCGGCATAATAAAAAAAAAGTATAAACGTGTTTTTTTTTGGCGTTTTTCCCCGACGGCGGTACAGGAACCCTTCCTTTGTTAATCCGACTCGCGCTAGGCCGTTTTTTATGTTCGCCGCTTAAAATAGGTAAGGTTTGTGTAACAAGATTCCTGAAAGTGTACGGTTCCAGCGTGAGATATTCGACCAATCGATGACAAGACAAAACATTACAGGACAAACCAACCGACATAGATCCCTTGGCCTATACTTCTACGCTTCTTTCGAAGTTGGAATCCTATTGTCCCGCTCACTCAAATGTTCTATGGAACGAGAAGAGAGAGCGAGAGAGATGTCACGAGACGAACATCGAAAACGTTCATATGTAGTTAAGCCCTTACCAAGTTGCGCTAAGTGTTGCGTTAAAAATGTTCAGTCTCGTCCTATCTAGAGCATGTAATTTTCTTCCTTTTCTGGTTTCGTTATGAAATGCGGCCCTGCCTGTGGAGAGAAAACTTATTTTAGAACAGTCAATAGAGGCGTCAATAGAGGAAAAATAGGGAGATAAAACAAAGAATGTCTCAGATCGCAGGTATTTGACGCCCGAGCCGAAGGCAAGGGCGATAAATATGCGATCTGAGGCTTTCTTTATTACCTCCCGTGGTAAGTACAAAATTTTACGTCTCCCCCAGTTCAGGAAGTGGGATTTTCCGCACGCATAGCGTGCGGTAATTGCCACTTTATGGCCAGGTGTGGCATAAAAGTACATTGTTGTAGAGGTCGGAAAGGAAGCAATAGACGGACGAGTGAGTTCGAGGGCCGACCCGATAGAGAGGTCGTCCATCTTTTACACTTTCGGCCGAGACTTAACCCTTACTCTAAATTCTAAGTCTCGGCCATCTGATGTCTACAGTATCAAAAATAATGCTACTTAAAATTACACAAGTAAAAATCATCATAACGTCAATTTCAGACTGTCAAACTCTTCACGAATCTCAAATTAAAATAGATTTGATTTTTCAGACATTTCAGAACCAAAATGCACGATATGGTATACATTTAAGGCCTAAAATAGTGCTTTTTACGCTTACTGGGAGGAAAGAACTAGTTTTAATCTTATTATTTACCATACATACAGTGTTATGCTTCTCAGGTACAGTTTCTGTCAAAAAAGCATTTTTATCGCTTTTATCACTTGACTCACCTTTTGGGGTCATCCACATATTACGTCACACGTTAAGGGAGAAGGGGGTCCACAAAGTGTGACAAGGGGAGGGGGAGTCATAGGCTTCGTGACGTCACATCTAAAACGATAATAAAAAAAAAAATTTTACTTAAACATTTATACTCTTTATAGAATCGGTACCTACTCAAAAACTTTTTTTTAAAATTTTGATTGAATGAATCTTCACGGATGTGAAATAAAAGAAATGGCTCTTTTTCACTGACTTCAAAAAAAGAGGTCATTGTTTTTCCGTACTTAAGTAACAAATAGTATATGCGTTGACCGGTGTTAAAATCTACCTGAACACCAAATTTCACGGAAATCAGTCCAGACCTTTTTGCGTAGAAAAAAAAAACAGACAGATAAAACAACAAACAGAAAACATGCAACAATAGAGAATATGCATGATATTTTTAGGGTTCCGTACCAAAATGGTAAAAAAGGAACCCTTATGGTGCGACTCTGTCTGTCTGTCTGTCTGTCTGTCTGTCTGTCTGTCTGTCTGTCCGTCTGTCACAGCAAGATATCTCAGGATCTACTGATGCTATCGACCTGAAATTTGGAATAGTGTTAAGAACCGCTAACCCGAGCTTATAGAATGTAAAAAAATTCTTGTAACTTTTTTACTTTTTTTTTAAAGGGGTCCGTAATGAGACTTTGCAAATTGAAAGTAGGGCTATTATATTGAGTGAGGTATCAAATGAAAGGGCTTAATTTGTAGATAAAAACAGTATTTTTGTATTTTTTTTTAAATAAGTAGTTTTTGATTTATGGCGAAAAACGTTAAAAAAAATACCGTTCCCCCCCTATTATCTTCGAAGTTACTGAACAGAAAAATCTGTAATAATTACCAATTATTAATGTTATCCTATATATTACAGGAAAAATATAAAGGTTTTCCTAACTTGCACTGTTTTTGAGAAATTTGCAAAAATCTTAACACATACTTATTTGCTCCTACTAAACTAATCGCCATATAGTTTTTCTTGAACTATTCATGTATCTACTTATGAGTTTGTACGGAACCCTCGGTGCGCGAGTCCGACTCGCACTTGGCCGGTTTTTTATTTACTTTAATACAAGCTCATTACATTAGTATAAGAAACAGTAGGAAAAAAAAATCTTTCGAATAACTATAAAAATAATCAAGATATATGACAAGAAAGATTATTTATTCTCGCAAAACAGAATATAGTATGGATATTGTATGGCGGCCGTGTACTATGACGTCATAGTCCATATCGGATCTCTGTGTCTAATCGCTGTCTGATTAGTGCTTTAGAATGTTTATATCTTCCATATTTCTCGATAGACTTTTATTTTTATTTTGACTTTATGTCATTTTTTTTACGGTTTTTTCATATTTTGTTAAGAAATGTATTTAAAAAAAATCATGCATATTCCCTATTCTAAGAACTTATTATTTACGTTTTATTGCTAATTTTTATCTACGACAATCGTAACGGCGACGGTATATACGTTTGGGGTTAGAGTTTGTTTAGTGTGTATGCGTATGTATGTCAGTTACCATTTTCCCGAAAAAGTATCAAACAGACTTCGATGTATGGGGGAGGGGCGGGTGACGTAATATGTGGTTGATCCTTTTAGTTCCGTCCCAACGAGCCGATTACATCCCCTTCGGCCGTCTACGAAACCGGAGTTTCGAAACTGGCTTCGATCGAGGCTTTTGTAGTACTTGTACGTAACTGGCTTCGATCAAGTACTTTTTTTTACTTGTACGTAATTAGTTTCGATCAAGTAACTATCTCATTTTCCTTGGCCGCCTACGAAACCGTATTTACAAACTTTGCATTTAGCAGAGTTTAGTTCCGCTTCCTGTTAAAAAGTAGTAAGTTTTTCTCCTCGCTTAGGTACCACAGGTTTTCACTATCTGAACATCCACTGCAGCTTTTTTTTTTCTAAACCTTCTTGAATCCAGATCGGATACGCATACCTAAATCTCGCTTGTGTTTTTTCTGTTTTTTTTTTCTCCGTTCCTTTTCTTTCTTCTCACCGCCTCCTCCATACACTTACCTAAGGCTCGCGTGAAATATCCTTCTCTTTTCCCTTTCCCATCTCCCTCTTCTCCACTCACCGGAGTTTCTCGACCCCTCTCCTGTTCGTTCACCAGCGTGTTTGCAAGTTATTTCGCTCGCAGTACAGTCAATGACACAAATACACTACAAAGTTTCAAAAGTCTTATTACTATGGCAGTAGTCTTATTAATATGGCAGTATACATATTTCGGAACTTTGTGTGGATATTTGTCTATGCCCTTGACTGTACCTACAGCGCACCAATTGACGTACCAGCGTGTGTAACAATGTTATCACTGGCATCCCCCGCTGTGTTTTCCTACTTACCCTACTAACGCTCGCGTGAATTCTTTTTTTCTCCTTTCCCTCTCCCATCTCCCTCTTCCCCACTCACCGGAGCTTCCCGTTCCCTCTCCTGTTCGCCCATCAGCGTGTTGGCAAGGTACGGGGCCTTCAGTACAGTGCACCAACCGTATGTAATGTTATCACAGGGCATCCCGCGCTGTCTGTTCCTAAGCCGGTCAAAATTCGCCTCCATCTGATGGGATACTCACCCAAAGCTCACGTGTTCTTTTTTATTTCTTCTCCGTTCCTTATTTTCTTCTCACTTACCCTAAATTGCAGGAGTCCAGAAGATAGGACACCTAGCTAAGGATGCGTTTCCACCAGGAATGTGTGATGATGCGTAGTGTGTCTAATGTTTATATATATTATAGAAACATTTAATTTACCTATCCTCGCTCCGTTGAGTTGTTGCTATTGGTTCATGACAAACACATCCCTCGCTACGCATCCTCGCTTTTCAGTATTTCTTTCCCCTTCCCATCTCCTTCTTCCCCACTCACCGGAGTTTCTCGTTCCCTCTCCTGTTCGCCCATCAGCGTGTTGGCAAGGTACGGGGCCTTCAGTACAGCGCGCCAACCGTATGTATTGTAATAATGTTATTACTGGGCGCCCCCCGCTGTCTTTTCCTAAGCCGGTCAAAATTCGCCTCCATCTGATGGGATACTCACCCAAAGCTCACGTGTTCTTTTTCTTCTCCGTTCCTTATTTTCTTCTCACTTACGCTAAATCTGCGAGAATCCAGAAGCTCAGATACACTTGCCTTAATTCTCGCCTGAATTCTTTTTTTTCTCCTTTCCTTTTCACATTTCCCTCTTCCCCACTCACCGGAGTTTCTCCTTCCTTCTCCTGTTTGCCCGTTAGCGAGTTGGCAAGGTACGGGGCCGGCAGTACAGCGCACCAATTGACATAACAGCGTGTGTAACAATGTTATCACTGGCAAGCCCCGCTGTCTCTTCCTACTTACCCTAAGGCTCGCATGAATTCTTCTTTTCTCCTTTCTTTTCCCCCTTTTCCCCCACTCACCGGAGTTTCTCGTTCCCTCTCCTGTTCGCCCATCAGCGTGTTGGCAAGGTACGGGGCCTTCAGTACAGCGCGCCAGTACAACTTCTCAACGGGACGGTTGACGCACCAACCCGCGCAGCGCACGCCCAGAGATCGCCAGTAGCTGATCTCGAACCTGAAAACATCATAAAGTCACGTCAATAAATATACAGAGTGGAAAAAATCTATGGGCCCCGGAAGGGAACTACCTTAAATCCTTTAGTTACCTCATTTTACTGAAAGGAAACATTCCTTTATTTTTATTTTTTTTAATTTCACCACCCCCTTAGGGGGGTCACCCCTTTAGGTCACCACCTTAGTTGGAAGGGGTTACCCTCTCCGTTGGAGGGGGTCGCCCCCTTAGTTGGAGGGGGTCGCCCTCTGGCACTGGCGGTGCACCAACGCGCGGCGCGGCGCCACGCCAGCGCGTGCGCAGCGTCACACAGCCGCACACACGGGTAGCGGGAGGCCACTGACCCCGAACAATCATTATTATGGCAGTACGGTTTATGTATACATAATTTGGAACTTTGTGTGGATTATCTTTGTCTCATAGCTTCCCAACCCAGCTCGACCCTCCTCGTTGGAAGGTGTCACCCTCTTAAGTGGAGGGGGTCACCCCTTTGTTTGGGGTGGGTCACTTCCTTAGTTGGGGTCGGTCATCCCCTTAGTTGGAGGGGGTCGCCCCCTTAGTTGTAGGGGCTCGCCTTAGTTGGAGGGGGTCACCCCCTTAGTTGGAGGGGCTCGCCTTAGTTGGAGGGGGTCACCCCCTTAGTTGGAGGGGGTCCGTTCCAGATTGTATGGAACAGTACTGACGGGCTGACGATGTCCTTGTGCAGTAAGACGGCGCTGGCGGCGCACCAGCGCGCGGCGCGGCGCCACGTCAGCGCGTGCGCAGCGTCCGCCAGCCGCAGAGCCACGTGCAGGGGCAGGTTGTCGCCAGACCTGGGAAACAATGTCATTCGATCATTTTTTTCTTGTAACCTAAACCTGGGATAAACGAAGCATTTGTTTTTAATTTGATTGTTGCCCTATTTTCTTCGTGTAAGTGAATTAATTTTGTCACTTTGTCTATCTTCTTTGATGCTAGTTATTCTTTCTCATTTGCTCAAAGGTTACCCGGAAGAGATCCCTTACAGGGATAAGTTCGCCGTTGTACATAACCATTGTTCTTTGTGCTGTTTCTGTATGATTTTATGTGCAATGAAGTGTTTACATACATACATCCAAGTTGGGGTCGGAAGTACCTGGGGTTAGTTGGACCGTGCTCAGCATCGAAGTCCTGTGCGCTGAAGCAGTACGGCCGGTAGCTGATGGCCCCCACTATCTTCGGATCCTTTTTCCTTATCTAAACAATAAGACTATGATGTATATTATAGATTTATCCAAAAAAGTAATTGGGGAGGGTCCGGAAATAAATAAATATAATATTTGGGGCTTTGAATGCGACCTCAAATAATAGTACATTACACAACTAGGGTGGTAATACAAAGAAAGGCCGAGATCGCAGAAGTTTGCGGCCCGAGCTGCAAGCGAGGGACGAAAATATGCGATCGAGAGCTTTCTTTATTACCCCCCGTGTTGTGTACATCATTTTATGTCTGCACTTGGCCAGAAAGCCATGGCCATAAATATAATAATTACAATTTAAGACGCTTCAAGACACGAGTAAATAAGCATTTACTGAACCGGCGAGCTACATCTTCGGCCTCGCTTGCTTACCAGCAGGCACTACTGAGGTCAATCGCAGGTCAGTTTTTTTATAAAAAAAAAACAAACCACCACCAAAAATCATAATCGGTCCATGAAGCAACTCGTCTAAAATCAACTGGATAAATAAGTGGTTTGTCCGAGAGGTAACAGGTCTTTTTAGCCACTTGTCTTAAGATCATCTAGACGAATTCGCATATCGGCTAAAAAGTAATTGGTCAATAAGTCTGAAAATTTACAAAGCGTTTAACACTCAATAGAGGTTTGTTATCTGGGATTTAAGACGAGTTGCTTCGTGGGCGACCAGCTATTTAGATGACACGCATTTAAGACGAGTTGATAATATGACAGTAGACGAAATGATTTTGTGACGAATTGCTTCATGGACCGATTACATATTCGACTATCTGATATGCCTATGATTTTTAGATGAGTTTATGCCGTAGACCAGTGTTTTTCAACCTGTGGGTCGTGACCCCCTGGGGAGTCGCGAGGCTTCTTTAGGGAGGTCGCAAGAGGTCGAGAGGACTACTTCAGTAAAAAATCGATAAAGTTTAAAAAGATAGATTTCATGTATGTCACACATGAGATCACAAAAAGCGAAGGGGAGGGGGGTCGCGAAATATTTTTTTATACCAGGGGGGTAGTGTCATGAAAAAGGTTGAAAACCACTGCCGTAGACCACTTGCGTTTTTGACCACTTGATACTAACCCAAAATACATAAGTCAGTATAACGGGCTAATACTAATTGACTAACACGTTATCATATCGCGGATTAGGGTGTCACGAGAACAGTCAGATACGTTTTTGGTCAGATGCGATATTGGTGCGTCACGTCAATCGCCAGTTACTGTTTTAACAAGATTCGCTTTTAGTCAGGTCATTTATTCACCGGATTGGCTTTCCGTCACGCTTGTTTATTGCCAGATTTGCTATTCGTCAAATCCTTTAATCGTCATGTTGCGTCTAAGCCAGAAACGTTTCTCATCAGATAATGTTATTCTTCAGATCTTATTATTCGCCAGATTGGTTAACTGCCTGGCGAATAACCCAACAGGCAGTTAACCAATCTGGCGAATAATAAGATCTGAAGAATAACATTATCTGATGAGAAACGTTTCTGGCTTAGACGCAACATGACGATTAAAGGATTTGACGAATAGCAAATCTGGCAATAAACAAGCGTGACGGAAAGCCAATCCGGTGAATAAATGACCTGACTAAAAGCGAATCTTGTTAAAACAGTAACTGGCGATTGACGTGACGCACCAATATCGCATCTGACCAAAAACGTATCTGACTGTTCTCGTGACATCCGCGGATTACCTAATATTTTACTCCCTTGCGGCAAAATGTAGTATTTTTACCTGGTATAGTGTGAAAGGATTGAAGCAGGTGACGGCCGCTGATTGGTAGAGCAAAGGCCGCGCCGCAAACGTGTTCAAAATGCCGTTTATAACCTGAAACAATACGCGGTTTATCCATTCAAATATAAGACGCTGACAAATTTGGTACCAATATTTTAAGAGATGTTAACTTACATCAACACAATTAACTTTTTATAAAAATGAAGAAAACTTTTTATATGATATTTTTAGTTTTCATTTCCCAAACAAAATATAGTAGATTGTGTCACAAGGGAGCAAAATGATGTATTTACGGCGAGGGCGTACATTGAATCCTGAACGAAGCGAAGGATGCTACAATTGAATCCCGAGCGTAGCGAGGGATTCTAAAGTAGGATCCGGAGCGTAGTGAGGGATTCAAGTGTTAACGCCCATGGTGAAAATTCAAATACAAACGCTACCTACCAAAATAACGAAATATATAGTTAATCAAAGAGCATCACACATTTTTAATACAATGAAATGTTAATTGTTAAATTTATATTCTCTTATTATTTTATAAAACGGTTATTATTTTTTACGGACGGGACGAATTTACCAATTCCATATTATATTTATGGCCTTCGACGGCGTAACAACATAGGTACATCACTTGTTTATTGTTTCATATATAAATAAAGAAAAAGAAAGCTGAGTAGGTACTATCAGCCCTAAAAATATTGGTACCTAATTTATTAGCGCCTTATATAATGCCTTCCTTCCCAGTGGCACTACTATTTTGGCACCACTGTTATTTTTATCCACAAACTAACTTTTGTAAACACAACGATCTTATTGGAAATCGACGCGGAGCTCCTACTTCTAGGCTGTTTGCCCTTCGGGCAACTGAAACTACCTAACGAACTTAAACCTACCTAATATATATTTTTTTCATTTTTCATTTATTCATTTGCTTTGTACAATTTGACTTACGTTACGAGTACGTCTAAGAGTACGCCCTGTTAGGGCATTGCAATTACAAATACAGATATAACTTACAAACTAGACATTAGAATTTCTCGTACTTAATAGTATAAGATATGGCACACATAACTTAAAAACTAAAACTATTTAGTATATGGTATTATGTACAAAGTTGGTTGAGATTATATTAACTTATCGCTAAAGTATATAGGCCAGTTGTGCCAAAAATTTACATATGGACACACAGCGTCGACTTAGTAATAGGGTTCCTGTGGCACCCTGTGGGTACGGAACCCTGAAAGAGTAAAAGTATCATACCTCCTTGCTGTCGCCCTTGACGTCTATAATGAGGCGCACGCGCTTGGCCAGCAAGTAGTCCAACGCAGAGTCCAGCAAACACAACTTCACCTCCTTGAACCGCTGCCTAGAACAACCGACGAATCTTAGGCACAGAATAAGTAACGGCACCATGTCACAGGAATATAGGGAACGTGCAATTTTGTTTAATGAATGGAAAAATGAGTGCACAATGAGTGGAAAAACTGTACCCAATATTTTATAACACACCTGTTTGGATGTGTGACACCAACGTCAATGTCCTTAATCTCCTCCCAGCCGACGGTGGTGATGTCAGAGATGCCGGACTCAGACAACCGCTGCAACCCCTGGTCATGCAGCAACACTAACTGCCCGTCCTTCAGCACCCGTACATCCAGCTCTATGAAGTTGCACTCCCGCTCTACACACTGAAATAATACTTGTAACGGGTTATCAAATGTTGTCAAAAAATTGCTATTATTTCTTTCTATTCTGTTCTTTCAAGTATAACGCGTTGACTGTTCCGAAACCGGATTGTAAATTTTATGGCTTTATAATACAGACTCCACAAAGTTCAGAGTGGGTCCACTAGTTTTAGGAATGTTATACTACATTTGGCTATACATCTGAACATTCACCAAAAATGGCTATAATATTCACATCACAGTGGTCGAAATTTCCATTCCATGTCCGTGGAAACACCCCTTTAGGCAGGAATTGGTGTTAGCAAAACCACAAAATAAATAAGAATGTTCAGAAGCTTCTCTTGACGACCGCTTTAGCTTAGTTGGTAGTGACCCTGCCTACGAAGCAAGAGGTCCTGGGTTCGAATCCCGGTAAGGGCATTTATTTGTGTGATGAGCACGAATATTTGTTCCTGAGTCATGGATGTTTTCTATGTATTTAAGTATTTGTATCTATTAAATATATCGTCGTCTAGTATCCATAACACAAGCCTTATTGAGCTTACTATGGGGCTAGTTCGATTTGTGTAAGATTGTCCCCTAATATTTATTTTTTTTTTTTTTTTTTTTTTCTCTCTCTAACAAAACTGTTGTTCGGGTCCGAGTACCGGACGGAGCTCACCCGCATCCGATCATCTCTCTCTATCGCATAACGCGTACTAACACCGGCTCTTTCTGATCAGTGGCTATTACCACCCATGGGTGGCGAAATTATTTAATAATAATAATAGCTGTACAACGGATTTGCTGAGAGAGTCATTCCTGCCACTACTACTTATTTACTGGCTTACAGAGGTTGATCACAGGTCTAATATAGACAAAATATTTCGTCAATCTGTTCACTATTCTTGAATAGATATGGAGATTTACAAAATGTACTGCATTAAAAGTTCTAATACTAAATATCACTATTATAATGTCAACAAATCTGCATATTCATGAATGAAAACCTACCTGAAACTACCTCAATAATCCTAACAACTATGCAATTCAACGTTAAGATACTAAAAGAATAAGAAAATCGATGAAACTTACATATTTAAACGCTTCCAAAGTATTTTCAGGAGCGTCCAATCCTGCACCTCTATGGGCTATACACTGCACCACGGAGTCTGGATTGCTATCGCCCTCCTTGCTGCCCGGCTCTGGCCCAAATATACTCAGTACATTCGCAGGATCTGGCCTTTTTAATCGCGTAAAATAATACGCCCCTATGCCGAGTAACCCGACGTCCAAACCCAACGGTAAAACTGCATAAACAAGCGAAATAATAAAGTAAATTAAAGAAAACAAGCCAGAGAAACCATTGTAAATAATATTAAAGGCCGCTGTGAACATTTTTGAGTCGATCGTTCGATTTTATTAGTGTTTGTTTAGGTTAAGTTGATCGAAAATAAATACATGGGGAGGGGCTATTTGACAGGAGCAATGCGTTTTGATTTTCCTATGTTTAGGAATGATACTAGGAATGAAGAGTTTCTAAAATCAAATTAAAATCAATATTAATCCATGCTACCTAATAAATAACCTCAAATTTTGTTTTATCATTAAAAGTTGGAGTAGGAATCACCAATCATCTCGTGGATATTAGTAAACTTATTATAACTTACTTCCTGTAGTCAGGCTGTTACTTTTTCGATAAATTATCCTTACCCACAATAAAATAAACATTTTTCTTATAAATTATAAGGTTCCACGTCTAGGTACCGAAATATTATATAAAAGAAACGTTCTGTTCTGTCGCCCGCACGCACGGTTGCACAAAAAATATCAGGCATCTAGTACCACGTACTTGAGGACGAGGGTAAAAAAACTTACCGTAAATAGTTATTTTGGGAAAATGTGAAGATTATTATAAAGTAACAAGTAAAACCAACTTTCCATGATAAATTGCGTTTAATTTTTCGCACACTCTTCAAACACGTTACTTATTTGCAAGGTACAACAGTAAGTCTACATTTAGTACATTTACCCTACCAGCAAAAAAAAATTATGGGACAATTCTAAAATAACTTTAAAACGATTCCAGACAACATGGCAAATCATAAACCGAGTTCCATTAGCCCCACTCAAAATATATTAGCATAGTAAGTAGTTGATTTGATTTGTTAATAGGAAACTGGCCAATTATGGTTTATAATCCAAAACTTCGATCCTGCCAGTCTTTCTCCCGATGACGAAGTCTACGATATGTCGGATAATAAACAAAGCCGTTTCCACAATGGTCAGCACACTGGCTCCGACGAAGAGAGCCGTGGTCCCGCCGAGAGATGCTGTAGATAAAAAAAGGCCTGAATGGCAAATTGTCTTTGTTGTTGTAAATGTCATTAATCAGCTGTTCTTTAGGCAGCCATGATGGCGCTAAAGTTACGTCAAAACGACTGTGTTCGCCAACCGACTGTATTAGAACGAGAGATATTAAGGTGGGTTTAGACCAAACGAGCGAATGCACATTCTAACCCCACTCTACCAAATAACTACAAAGAATTTGGTAGAGTGCGGTTAGAATGTGCATTCGCTCGTTTGGTCTAAACCCACCTTTATCAATATGCTAGAGTCTGTGCGGAAAGAGAATAGGATTAATTTTGGGGGGCGCTGTAATGCCTTTCTACCGTATGTGCCGTATTTTCTTCTCTGTGGCCATACTGGTTAGGTTAGTTCCGTTTTTCGCCACGCCTATTCTCTTTCCGCACAGACTCTATCTCTATCGGTTGGCTTTCATCTGGTCAGTCCATAACTTGAGAGCGGTAGATGCCATTTATAGGATATTTAGTATAGGTACAGTCAAGGGCCACAAAGTTCCACAATAAGAGCTGTATACTTATATATTTTTGAAGTGTATACATATTGGTGCCCTTACCCTTTGGTGGTTGTAAAACAGTGAGACGAGAACAACTTTAAAGCGCAGACATTGCCAGAAAAATTCAAAGAAATAATAACAAGTAGGTACTTACTTTAGAACAACACATCAGACACAAAAACTCACAAATCACATTTGCAAATAGAACACACAGAAGCAGAACACACTACCAGTGTAAGTTATCAAAACACACAAAACAAAACAGTAGTGAAGTGGTCGCCAACTAGAGTCTGTGCGGAAAGAGAATAGGCGTGGCGAAAAACGGAACTAACCTAACCAGTATGGCAAATATTTTTTTCTACTGTAGAAAAGCATTACAGCGCCCCCAAATCTAAATCCTATTCTCTTTCCGCACAGAGTCTAGCTTAATTGCGACGAAGCTTCGTGGACCTGCCGGTGGGTCATAGTTGTTTAGAAAGAAAACCTTAACTTCATAGTTGCCCTACTAAACGAACGGCCTAAGATTAGCCAGCCATATCGTTCATTGATACATTGACGCAATGGCTAAACTTCATCCAGGCAGTTAACTAAATGGCGCCGTTTAGTGAAAAGGCTAGGTAGTTAAACAAATGGCTAATTAAACCAGTTGGCTGCTACACAAGTGCAACTATGACATGTCCACACCACACCAACCGAACAGGTCCTCAAGCGTGATCTCGCGATGGAGTCGCAGCTTCGGCGGCATCAGGTTGCTTATGCTGCCCCATCACCGCCCGTGTCATGCAAATACCACACCAGTGCAACTATGACATGTCCACAGTTTCACACCAACCGAACAGGTCCTCGAGCGTGAAGATGATGTCGCGGTGGAGACGCAGCTTCGGCGGCATCAGGTTGATCCTGACGGCGGCCACGGGGCCCTCGTCGCCGTCCTCGTCCGTGTCATTCATGCAGACGGACAGACACGTCAGAAAATACTACACTCTAGTCTAGCACAGAATAAGTATTGGTACTACGCTACGTACAGAAACTTCTCCCTCAACAAAACTGTCGTTCGGGTCCAATCACCGGAAGGAACGCACCGGATCCGACCGTCTCTCTCTATCTCATAACGCGTACTAATGCGTGCTCTTTCAGGTTGCTGGCTAACTGGGGCTTCAAGGCCACGCACGAAATTACGACGTGAGTGACTCCTGACTCTAGAGTCAGGAGTCACACACTACAAACTTACGTCACTAGTGACGTAAGTTTGTAGTTACCAGTAGTATTTGTCTAGTAAATACCATGGCATCTATAGGGAACGTGCACGAACTATATAGCAGAGGTTCTTAAACTTTTTTTGGTCACGGACCCCCTACATTATTTCGAAAACCTTACGGACCCTTTCCAAATATAATCAGACAAAAAGAAAATCAAAGGCACATGAAAGTTTGTGTTGAAGACATAGCCACGGACCCCCGGCTCTCGTACCACGGACCCCTAAGGGGTCCATGGACCACAGTTTAAGAAACCCTGATATAGGTGGCAGCACTAAACGACAAAAGAGACACGGGCGGACAATAAAGGAAACTATCGCCCCTGTCAAATCAAGCTGTCAATGTCAAAGTCAAATATAAGTAAGTCGTAGCTACACTGACGTTAATCGTCCTTCAACGCGATAAATTAACGTTATTAACGGCGTTTTCGTCAATGTGGCCCCAGCACGAGAGGGTATATGATTTAGATTGGCGGCACCAGTTGGCAGCACCTTCGTCGTGCACGTTCTCTATAGATTCAACCCAAATAACATTGGTTTAATTTTAAAGATTTCAAAAATGATGTCATCTTCACCACCTCCTTGACCTCGGAAGAGTATGACGTCGCACTATCGGTAATTAGTTACCCAAGGGGTCTGGACAGGCATGGAATTGACCCCGTATCGAATAAACTATATTTCACGTTACAATATAATAAAAGCTTTAGTGAATTGTCTATGTCTAGAGAGCTACCGGGTGAAAAATAGAAAAAGCCGAAATATTATAAAAAAGTTGTGAGATATTGTCTCAGGCTCTACATCTTCACAGACGCTTTTATAGCTAAATGTCTTATTTTTTTATTTTTATATAGCCTGTCTAGGTGTCCCACTGCTGGGCAAAGGCCTCCCCTCTTTTCCGCCAGTCGTCCCTATTCAGTACATCCTCCCGCCACTCCTTGCGAAATGTGTCCAAGTCGTCCCGCCATCTCCTTTTCGGTCTCCGGTTCGGTTTTAGCTAAATGTCTTATAAATAAAAATAAATAAAACGGTTACCTAACCTAACCTAACCTATTTTTTCTGCCAGCAGTTCGTTTTTGTTGAGGGACGCAGTTCAAACCTAACCTAACCTACTTATTTACCTAGATGAATTAAGTGTTTTTTAATGCGGGGGGCTTCGCCCCCCGAGCCCCCCTTGTGGGAGGCTCCGCCCCCCCGTCCCCCTTTTCCTTCTATGCCCTAATAACTAATTAACCTAACCAACCTTTCTGGAGACAGTTATACATTATACCAATACTTCATTATACTCACTAAACGTTAATATCGAACAAAATTATATCACATGTACTTTATACCACATTACTATTATATTAATTATTGTTATATTACATGTTCATTATGCCGGATAATAGTTAGATCCTATCAAAATATACAAAATGTTGTTATTCCAAAAGTTCATTATATCCCTTAATCGTTATATCGACCAATAATATACCATTAGTTGTTATATCGACCGTTACGCACCCATTCAAAGTAGGTGGCCGCCACTTCTTTTTAGCACGCGAGGCAACTTTTTCCTTGTACCTTGATATATTTCTGTGGTACTTACCGAATAAAGATCTTCTTTGTATGAGAATAGTAGTTGAGCTCGGCGCACTGAGGCAGGCAGGAGCATTTGGCCAAATTCTTCGGTAGGTTGATGAGAATCTCGACGTTCCTGCCGATGCACGCCATGCCGTGCGCGTCACAGAGCTCGCCATCTTTTTACACCGAAAATATTGTATTAAACACTCTGAAAATCTTAAGAAACTGACCCCAATCGTATTTATTTAAGCTGGAAATGAAATTGATGCAAAACTAGATTTTTACATATTTGTTTCTTGACAGGTGTGACAGTGAGCGTTATCGCCGGCCAGTCGAAATGTCAGTGCGTTTAAGGGTGATGCGTGTTTACGACCTTTTTTCAGGCTTTTATTTAACTTGCAACGTTCGAGTATGTAATGTTGTGGTTGCAAAACTTGCGAGGCATTCTTCGACCACTTTCTTGGTATCCTCATCATTCGCTTGCCCTTTTCCCTTTGATTTCTTGGTATCCTAATGAGCTGAAATTGGCCCTAGGTAGGCCAAATGCTCCTGCCTACGAATAAAAGTTTGAGGACAATGATTTTGGTATCATCGCATATAGGGGTAGTTGATATAAAAACCTGGTCAAAATTATTTATGAAATCGGAAGTTGGCCATAGGATTATCGAAACTAAATTACATAAGATGCATCCACCCACCGTATTCTCAACCGATTCTCGTGAAGTTTTGTGAGCATGTTCGGTTCAATACAATACAATACACATCAATACTTTATTGTACAGCAAAACCGCTGAAAATCAGCGCAATGGCCATGGCTGGCTATGGCACAATGCTGAGTGGTGACGTTACCTCCTTTAATATGGAAGAAAGGCCGACATCCGCAAAACATGACAGCCATGCGGCTTCTGCAGTGCATTTGACAGAGTCCGAAGCTGTAAGCCTGCAACATTGAGAAAATGACAAATAGACTATTGACACCCCTGAAGACTTAAACATAACAATAACCGGACAAGTGCGAGTCGGACTCACCCATCGAGGGTTCCGTACAAATTTCTAGGTACAAACGAAGACACAGTTAAGTGTCCATCAGTAGACCTTAATACAATGTAATAAGGGTGACAAGTGGTCAGTTAGCAGTGTCTTCGATTGTACTAATATTAAAGTACCGTATTAATTTTGATTCCTAAGGTATGCCCAGATTGAGATCTTGACAGACGGACGGACGGACAACAAAGTTTCTTAATCTTTTTTTGGTCACGGACCCCTTACATTATTTCGAAAACCTTTACAGACCCTTCCGAATATAATCAGAAAAAAGAAAGTTTGTGTTGTATGCATAGCCACGGACCCCAGGCTCTCGTATCACGGACCCCTAAGGAGACCATGGACTACAGCTTAAGAAACCCTGTTATAAAGGGTTCCTTTTTTTCCTTTTGAGGTACAGTCGCCATCAGATATATCTGAGCTGTCAGTGTACTCATAAATATCTGAACACGGCTCTAATGCTATGAAAATAGAGCCGTGTTCAGATATTTATGAGTACGATGACAGCTCAGATATATCTGATGGCGACTATACCTACGGAACCCGAAAAATAAGAAATTATTTTTTTGCTCTGGACCATCATCATCACAACAGTTACCCTGATAGAATTGCTGATCCACTCGTCAGGGTACCGGCACCGGCGCTGCTCAGGCCGCAGATTCTTCACGCTCGGCGAGGCTCGGATTTCCACGGCCTGCGGAGAATGGGGATCTTGACTAATGTTGAATTTTACAACATAATAGTCACATGGATTGAAAAATACTAAATTATCATAACACAAAAGAAATAAACAAAAAATGTATTAAAAATATAAAGTTATGAGACCACAAAGAATTGTAATGGTCGTAGCGCGCGTCAAATGCGCAGATCGCGCGCGGAAATCGTCCAGACTATGGGAATTTGTTGCAAAGTGTGACATTTCATGATAACTGAGTGGATTTTCGCCATACAAATTTGTATGCCATACATTTAGTTTGGTATACACATGTCGCGGACGAAAATCCACCCAACTACGTTGCACTAATGTGTACGGTAAATTCTTTCATTGCATGTTGCGTTACATGTTGTGCTGCACCAGTTTGGATTGGGACACGGCATGCTCTTTCTGGTCGCTCGCTAATCTCCTCTGGAGAGGCAAAATTTGGTGACCGCGCGGCGAAATTGCGGAGTACTTACGTACCCAACAAATAAATAAATGTATTTTCTTTCTTCTTTCTTTCTTTCTTTCTTTCCAACACCACAGAGGCAGAATCTACAGGAAAGGAGATTGACCAACTTTGTATGGGAGTTGGACCAAGTACTGCCCAGACAAAAAATACAGTGCATTATGCTCCTTAGGCTAACACTAGACTGTATACTAAAGCGCTTTAAGATCTATCCCAGGAGTCATGAAAAAAAACTTTTTGATGGGCACTAAAAATTAATTATTTCTTACATTAAAAGTAACAGATTTTACGCTGCGCGTACGGAAAAAGCCGCTTTATGGCCAAGTGTAGACATAAAAGGATGTACACAACACGGGAGGTAATAAAGAAAGCCCTCGATCGCATACTTACGTGCCTCGCTTGCAGCTCGGGCCGCAAAAATCTGCGATCTCGGTCTTTCTTTGTGCTACCACCCCAATTGTGTAATGTACTATTGATAATCGCTCCCAAACAAAAAACTGAAAGTGCAAAGTAAAACCGAAAGCGCTCGCTCGCTAGAAAACCTTAAAAACAAAAATTCATGTATTTTTTTTCTCCTGGACCGATTTTGAAAATATATGTATTTTCTAATAGAAAGTAACGCAAGGAACTCGTAAGAGGTATTTTCATCTCTGGGCAGCTTTTTGGTCCAAACCTTGTCAATCTCCTTTGCTAGTACTTGGACATAACTCTCTGACCCACCCGGTGTTATTTATACTACTACTAAAGTGGTAAACATGCAGTCTACAACTACATTATACTGGGATAATAACTAAATTAATAAAAATTTAAAAAACCCCCCACCAAACATAACAAACGACGTGATGACCTTGAAGACCTGAACCGATTTCCACCAAACATAGCTAAGAACACTCTCGACTGATATACCTTTCAAACAAAAAAAACCGCATTAAAATCGGATCATCCGTTTGGGAGCTACGATGCCACAAGGACATTTACACACACAGACACGTCAAACTTATAACACCCCGTCGTTTTTGCGTCGGGGGTTAAAAATGACACCAATGTTCACAACATTACAAGGGCGGATCCAGGTAGGCTTATGATGCTACGCTTTGTCGCGTGATAAATAAATGATAAAGCATCCGTCACTCTCCCACACGTCAGAACGTGACGAATGCTTTATCATTTATTTATCGCGTGACAAAGCGTAGCATCATAAGCCTACAGGTTTTTTTCTGTCGGGGGACAAACGGGCAAAAACAATCAATAATAACTATTAAAAATAAACTTGTAGTGTTTATAACCGTATAAACTCCACAGCTGTCTGGGGGGCACGTGGCCCGGTGCCCTTCTGCCCTCCGTAAATCCGCCCTTGCTACAAAGAATCGTCAACGATTAGGAGATGGCACTAAAATAAGTAAAGGGTTTTACCTTGAAATCCAGGACCAATTCTTCTCCAGGCATGACTTCTCCAGTCGGGTTCGACAGAGCGTTTGGTACGTCGTACGGTGAATGGATAAAATACTGCAAAATGTCAATTAATACGATAAGGTTTTAAGCTAACACGGTCATTCACATAATAACATATTCATATTCATATTCATATTCATATTCGTTTATTTTGTAATATTCATACATCGTCAGAAGTAAATACGAGTACATGCAACATGCTACTATAGGTCAATATAGTCACACGGCAGAATACAATTAATTAATCAAATAGGTAATTACAATACAGATTTCAATAATGTCAATAAATTAGGTACTACATATAAATTAAAACTAATATTATTCAAATTTCAGTCAGGAACTCATTTATTGAGTAATAGGCCTTTTGAAGCAGCAGTTTTTTAAGTCGCGAGTTGAAACCAGGAATCGTTTTGTAGTTTTTAATTTCATATGGAATTTTATTATAAATTTTAGTTCCAACTATATGTATACAGTTGCCAGTTTTCCTAAGCCGGTGTGTGGGTGTTTCCAAGTCATGTTGCCGGCTTTCTAGGAATCTGTTGCTGTTCCAACGTTTCTTGGGGAACGAAGCCAAGTTTGCTCGAACATACTTTGCCACCTCCAGTATAAAAAGGGATGGGAATGTTAAAATACGGAAGTCTATGAAGAGTTGGCGGGCCGGTGTGTCCGGGGCGACTTTTGCCATCATTCTGATGATTTTTTTTTGTACTACGAATGGTCGATCCCTGTCCGCAGCCAACCCCCATAAGTCCAGTCCGTATGATAGCACTGGATGGACATACCGGTAATAGGCCTTGAGGAGGTTGGGCCATGATAGGTTTGGTGCTAGGCGGGATAAAACGAAATGTGCAGAGTTCAATTTGGCGCATACCTTATCAATGTGCCCTTGCCACTGCAAGCCGCTGTCGAAAGTAAATCCGACGAAGCAGACTTGGTTTGTTGTAGGTAGTTGCACGTTTTCTACTTTTACCGAAATGGGTTGTGTTATAGTGGATTGTTTAAGGTCGAACTCTAGCAGTTTCGTCTTGTCTAAGTTTAATATCATCCCATTTGCACAGAACCACCCCGAGAGTTTGCTGATGATAGATTGCACGTTTTCGTGTAGTTGCACTTTGTTTTCCGCGTTAACTATTGCACAAATATCATCCGCGTACATAACGAAGTCAACTATAGGTGAGTCATAAGGAAGGTCGTTCATGAGCAACACAAATAAGTTATTGCCCACATTAGACCCCTGTGGCACTGATCTATCACCAATAGGTTGCGGCTCTGACCGTTCACTGTTCACCTCAGTCGCCTGGTACCGATCCGACAAGAAAGATGAGATGAGCTCAAGTGGAACACCACGAACGCCATAGTGTTCTAGTTTGTTGGTAATGAGGCTATGATCTACAAGGTCAAATGCGCGCGATAGGTCGAAAAATACGGCAGCCACCCGTCGTTTACATTCCAGATGATCCAGCACTGTACGCAGCAAGAGACGTCTAACTACTATTGAGTCCTGAATATTTACCATGTGTGTTTGCACTGTTGCAAGCGCTATCATCACGGAGTAACTGACGTGCTGCGAGTTTTTAGTTGTAGTCTACCCACACACCATAGCGATCTACCCTCTTACGGGTTCGCTTCTTCCGCGCGTTACTACTACCGACCGCATTCTCACATTCTCACTTGGAACTCGATCACGTTCACGACACACAACACTTACAGTATCACTTCGCGTATTATTACCGAACACGTATTTTTTCCCTTGGAGAACTTACGGATCACTGGATACCAGACGCTCGACAGTTGAAACCCGTCTTCCCGGTTGAAATTCTTATTTTTGAGGATTTCGATAGCTTCCTTAACCATTTTGGGTATTTAGTGTTCTGGGTGATGATGGGGCGCTGGCAACAGTGTCGAAATATCGGGAACTCTTAAAAACAAACATACGTGGTAAATATCCCGGTGTTAGAGTCAGTTTTAGATTTGGGGGCGCTTTAATGCTTTTCTACCGTATTTGCCGTATTTGCCATACTGGTTAGGTTAGTTCCGTTTTTCGCCACGCCTATTCTCTTTTCGCACAGAGTCTAATAGTAGTTATTTATATGATAACAGGGTTTACAAGAAACGGACTACCAAGGTGTGGAACTCGCTACCTGCGACAAGCGTAATAGGTATATATGTTTTGACAACGCTCACTCCATTGTCGACTCCTGTACCTCTAGCACAGCGGTCGGCAACCTTTTAGCAGCCAAGGGCCACATAGTAGGTAACGAAATTGACGCGGGCCGCATTTTGTGAATAATTTGTGACTTAATACGATTCTGAACATAACGATCTTTACGTACAAAATAACCAGGGAGGCTCGCGGGCCGCAAGTGAGGGGTTCGCGGGCCGCGGGTTGCCGACCGCTGACTCTAGCACATCTGTGACACGCGACATTTAGTCGCGCGACAAATGCTACCTATCTCTTTCCACTCAATATAGTGTGACAGTGACAGGTGATTCTCTGTCGCGTGAAAAACGAAGTCGCGGCCAGTTATGCTAGACGTACTGTACGCTCATGATGCTACCCTTTGTCGCGCGATAAATAATTGAAAAAGCATCCGTCTTTCTCACACCTACCTACATATTTGTACCATTGATTTTTGTACTGCTTCTGTATGATTTTATGTGTAATAAAGTGTTTACATACATACATACATACATACTTGTCAGACGTTACGGATGCTTTATCAATTATTTATCGCGTGACAAATTATAGCATCATATGCTTACTGGTTTATCACCAGGCTTTCAGAAGCTATTTAATGAACTGGTAAGTTAGGAACAGCAAATATTATGGACATTATGGTTGTCAATTAATAGTGCCCACCCTTACAGAAGCTCACTTAAAAGATCTGTTCAACCATCCTACAGACTGCGTGTTAGGGTGCGTTTGTATTTGCACTGACGCGCATGTGCTAGGTAGGTTACAGTATAATAGCAGTAATTTTTAGGGTTCCGTACCAAAATGGTAAAAAAGGAACCCTTATGGTGCGACTCTGTCTGTCTGTCTGTCACAGCAAGATATCTCAGGATCTACCGATGCTATCGACTTGAAATTTGGAATAGTGTTCAAAACCGCTAATCCGAGCCTATGGGACAGCAAAAAAATCTTATTCCTGTTTTACTTTTTTTTTAAAGGGGACCGAAATTGGATGTCGTAAATCAAAAGTTGAGTTAATATATCGAGTTGGGTATCAAATGAAAGGGCTTAATATTTAGATTCCAAAACGGTTTTTATTTTTTTTCTTAGACATGTAGTTTTTGATTGAAGACAAAAATCGTTAAAAAAAATACCATTCCCCCCCTATTATCTCGTGAAAATACTGAACAGAAAAATCTGTAATAATTACCGAATATTAATATTATCCTAAATATTACAGGAAAAATAAAACGGTTTTCCTAACTTGCAGCGTTTTTTAGAAATTCGCAAAAATCGTAAAACAACCTTATTTGCTCCTACTAAACTAACCGCGGCATATGTCGATGTATGGGGACAACAGTTTTACAAGAGCAAAGTTAAGTTTGTCCCACCATACAGTTTTTCTTGAATTATTCACGTATCTACTGAAGAGTTTGTACGGAACCCTCGGTGCGCGAGTCCGACTCGCACTTGACCGGTTTTTTTTCTTCCTACAAAAGGTACATCGCGCGCTTGAATGTGTGCGCGCCGTGTACGAACGCATTACAACAAAGAAATAAGAACAAAACTCACCCTAATAGCGTTGTTCATAGAGTCCACCCGTACAAAGCACTGGCCGCTAAGGTAGTGGCACTTGAGGAGCTGGTCCACCGTCCACTCCACTTTGGGGAGCAGGAACTGGTATCTCGCGTACTCCGAGTTGAAGGTCATGCACATACCCATCTCGGTCATCACTGGGACCCATTGGACCTACAACATTTATCAATACAACAATCAACAATGGATCTCAGTTAGGAATGAATGTAAGCTGTGTGATCCTCGAAATTCTAAGTTATGGATGGCTACTGGCCGACATTATTTCTGACGATCGATGGCTGACATTATTTCTGTATGAAATCACCGTCTTAAGACGCTGTCAACAGCAAAATGCCCTTGAGGATTCAGGATTTTGGCCCATCCCCTAGCCCCGCCTAATTGCTCCCAGCGCTATTCACAAGTGAGCGGCGAGAAGCGTAACTGTTTGCATTCGGCTTGCGATCGCGATCGAAATAAACACGCCTGCCGGTAGATGGCGTTAAACTCCTGTAGGTTTCCCATAGAGTGCAGAATAAAATAGACAGGGCGTCGTTAAAATAATATAGTTGGTTTTTAATTTATTTTCATAATTAAAGCGTGAACAGATAGAATGAAATTTGGATATGTAATACGTAAATAAGTAATGAAAACTTTCAAACACATTTAATGAATTTTGGATATGTAATATAAGTAGTTAAGATTTATTAGAAAAAAAATACAGTATTTTTGTAAGTAGTAATACGATTATATTGAATTAAAATATACAGCACTTCCTTTATGTTTTTCTTGATGACCTGCAATGTAAGGTCATCGAGAAAAACATAAAGGTAAGGTAAGGTTTACAAATAAATCAATCGATTTTCGATTTGACAGTATAAGGTATTTATACTTAGTATCCGTAACCTGGTATCCCATCAAAAACATTCTGTAAAAAACTAGCCAAGTCTCGATGGAGCTGCTTGTTTATCTCTAAAAAGTAATGAAATCTAGACAAAATCGTGTCAAGTTTAAGGTACCTTACTGCGATTTCTTTATTATTATACTTAATGTTGTGTGACTTGGCCGTTGAACATTCTTTATTCGTTATAGTAGGTACAAGTCAACAAAGAAACTTTGTAATCGCATGTATTTGTATAGGATTACAAACTTATGTGTGCAGTTGCAATATTTGTAGGTTTTTTAGGACTTGATAGGCTAAAAACTAACTATGTTTAAAATTTCAGCTCTCTGAGTTTATGGGAAGTACTAGTTCTATTCTGATGATCATGAGTCAGCGAGTGTCTGTCGTAAATGCGAAACTTTGCTTTCACTTAACTTCGGAACTAAATGACCTACAGACTTGAAATTTTGGATTTTAAGTATGTGATTATAGCTTACTGGATGACGAAAATTTCTGCGTTCTGGTCTTATCTAGAGGTTCTCAAATAGGGGCCTGAAAATGCGGCGAAATGGTTCCAGTAAAGGATGGTACGGCAGTGTTTGCTTCGCGCTCGACTTGGCGGAGCCACTGCCGTGCCCCCAGATATGTACCATGCAACTCCGAGTACCTTTAGTAGCTAATGATAATGTATGTTACGTAGGTAATTAAATTAAATGAGATTGAATATAATATACAATATAATAAATACTTAGTACAAATACCTTATACTGTCAAATCGAAAATTGATTGGTTTATTTGTAAACCTTCCTAACTGACGTGCCCGAAAAATTACTCTGGAGAATTACCTTACATACATACATACATACATACAAACATACATACATACATACATACATACATACATACATACATACATACATACATACATACATACATACATACATACATACATACATACATACATACATACATACATACATACATACATACATACATACATACATACATACATACATACATACATACATACATACATACATACATACATACATACATACATACATACATACATACATACATACATACATACATACATACATACATACATACATACATACATACATACATACATACATACATACATACATACATACATACATACATACATACATACATACATACATACATACATACATACATACATACATACATACATACATACATACATACATACATACATACATACATACATACATACATACATACATACATACATACATACATACATACATACATACATACATACATACATACATACATACATACATACATACATACATACATACATACATACATACATACATACATACATACATACATACATACATACATACATACATACATACATACATACATACATACATACATACATACATACATACATACATACATACATACATACATACATACATACATACATACATACATACATACATACATACATACATACATACATACATACATACATACATACATACATACATACATACATACATACATACATACATACATACATACATACATACATACATACATACATACATACATACATACATACATACATACATACATACATACATACATACA
This sequence comes from Eudemis profundana, assembly GCA_947034925.1. NCBI lineage: Eukaryota > Metazoa > Arthropoda > Insecta > Lepidoptera > Tortricidae > Eudemis > Eudemis profundana. The sequence goes on along the minus strand of OX344817.1, from coordinate 1,625,424 downwards.
TACATACATACATACATACATACATACATACATACATACATACATACATACATACATACATACATACATACATACATACATACATACATACATACATACATACATACATACATACATACATACATACATACATACATACATACATACATACATACATACATACATACATACATACATACATACATACATACATACATACATACATACATACATACATACATACATACATACATACATACATACATACATACATACATACATACATACATACATACATACATACATACATACATACATACATACATACATACATACATACATGCATGCATGCATACATACATACATACATACATACATACATACATACATACATACATACATACATACATACATACATACATACATACATACATACATACATACATACATACATACATACATACATACATACATACATACATACATACATACATACATACATACATACATACATACATACATACATACATACATACATACATACATACATACATACATACATACATACATACATACATACATACATACATACATACATACATACATACATACATACATACATACATACATACATACATACATACATACATACATACATACATACATACATACATACATACATACATACATACACCTTAGGCCTTCATACACAGGGTTTCGCACACAGGCGCTGCCGGGTGTGGGCGCAGCCCTGAGCTTGCCTAATGCATTAGGCAAGGAAGAATAATAATTACGTCAAAATAAAATCGCGGAGTGAGACATGCCTGCTTCGGCTCGTTTCCTAAAACCACACTCGTGTATTGATGCCTCCCATAATACATAACTATTACCGTCGACTCCAAAACTTTATAGATCTATGCAAACAAAACGTTTCTCGATGGGCGTAGCCAAAACCGCATCTGAAGAAGCGTTGAAATGTGGACCTTATATCCAGTGACATAAGGTCCACATTTCAACGCTATGAAGGTGTAAAACTGAATGAGTATTCATTTGGACAGGCCAGTGGCTATTGCGGTGATCATACATTTAACACACTTAACTAAATATTTACACTTCTTATATTATAACTTTGATTTATATAAGTACGTATACAGTATTTTAGATTTTTAACACAAGGTTAAACAAATTTTTGCGATGTTTTCGATGCGCAAACGAGAAGCATAGGTCCGTCTAGCACGGCGCGTCAGCGCACACTGTCTATTTGTATCGGAGTAAACGAGAGCCTACTGTCACTGTTTCTGGGCAGCCGGGTCTTAGAAGATAATAATAAATAAAAATTGAAATAAAAAAAAGTGTGGACTATTTGTGAAATGTGACTCGTTAGCGGTTTAGGTATGAATATGTTGACTTCATGTTTTTATTTGCAGACCCATACGTTAAAAAAATAAAGACATAGAACCGTTTAATGATGATTTTAAGACCAATCTTTGCAATTTTTTTCTATCGAGCCGATTTCGTGAAATTATGTATCGCGTCCGTCCACGGTCTTCGAAATATGATGAATATTAACATATATTTTTTTTTATGTGCTAGAACAAATGGTTTTTCTTGAAAAACTGCTTAAATAACATCAATTTCAACAAAAGTAGGTCTTGTCAGCCTCTTAAATAAGGTTCGTCATTCAGATCGACTCAAAACAAAAGATGTCTCTTTTCTCCAAGATTTGAGTATCATATGAAAAGCGCGTATACATTTACTTAATTAGACTTTGTTGTATAATAACAAAAAGTACAACAGGCTACTCTTCCCAATGCAACACGCCTAACATAAAATAAATTTATTGCCACATAAGAGAGAACATTACAGTTACCAGTCAACCACCCCAACTATAATCCAATCAACCAACTATGGTCCAAAAAGAAAACTCATTCATTTGTATCAATATACATTTCTATCAGTGCTTTTGTAGGTTTTTATTTTTTGTTTAATTAGATTGCTCATCTTAGAGTTTACCCGTAATAACAATTGTCATTTATTAACGAGTAAGATTCGGGTAAATTTGGACTATAGTTGGGTGGACCGGACTATAGTTGGGGAGTTTTACTACGTAAGAGTTGTCCTTACTTCTTTATCCAGCTTAGAGACCATGACTTTAAGCGGGAGCGTGGGATGAACGTCCAACGCCAGCTGCAACAGATCCACTCCTCGCACAGAGTCATCAGTCTGGTACTTCCAGAAGTTCTGCAGGTTGCTGCGGAACGACACGTCGGAGACCAGCTCGATGAAGCCCAGATAGTACTGGTAGCGGTCCGGGTCTGTCTCCTTGGTCACGTTCCATATCCTGATAAAAACGTTTGGAGCTAGATATGCGCAAAATGTGTCACTAAAGGTACCTTTTTAGCTTAAACTCTTAGCTCAAAGCGGAGTCGCGGCAGACCTCGCCGGCGATGGCGAAATGACTTGACTCATTTCCGAAGGAATGGCAAAACGAAGCTCAAAACCGCGAGCAATGGAAGAAGAGGGGGGAGGCCTTTGCCCAGCAGTGGGACACCGCAGGCTCATAATAATAATAACTCTTAGCTCAGTAGCTCTGCGGTGTGTCAACAGCTCATTAGCGCTCATAAACTTAGTAGTTACGTGGTGTGTCAACGACTCACTAGCTCTTACCTATAGCTCAGTAGCTCCAAATCCGAATATTTCCGAACGAAAGAAAGAGCATTTATGTATACGGTGACAAGACAGGGATGAAAAGTTCGTGTTTATCGTGTCTTTTCTTGCAGCTCGCGGCTCAATGGACCTACTTGAGAGCGACTGAACGAGTGAGTTGAAAGATATACCGAGTTGTTTGAATCGGAACTGAGCTAGTGAGCCGGTGAGCTAGACCAACTGATGTAGCTCTTTTGAAGCATCGTGTTTAGACAGTCGTCCTGGCTATTTCCCTGGTCACTTCGGCTGAATGTAAATGCGACATGAGAGCTGTACTGGTGTTCGTGCATTCCCCTGTAGTTGAAGGTATGAAACCAGTGGCGTGGCGTCCGACGAACTCGATTCCTACCGGCTTGCCTAATATCAGGCACTTGACCACCTTATTCTACAGCTCATAAGGAAAATGTACCCCAAATCTGCACCGGCTTGCCCAAGGATATCTTTTACGCCACGCCACTGGAAACTACGAACATCTCAATAATATCCCTGGCCTTGTCGAGCTGGTAGCACACGGCTAAACTCGCGAAAACTCAAGAAAACAACTTGTGTTACTAAAACCCCTACTAGGTCCGCTGCAGAAGCTTTACAATAGATAATCTCATGTGCGAGCTCACGTTGCATCTCCACTGCCAATCTGTTGACACGTTCAGTGGGATTCACTTTGGGGCGTTAGTGGAAGACAACAGCAACTCGCCAGTTCACTTTTCATCTCTACTCACAACTGATTGTTACATCATGTTGGTGGTATTTTGAAGGTTTTAGCGCATTACAGGACCGCCTTTGTCTTCATCAGCATCACTTTAACCGACGTCGTGTTTTGGTAGTTGAAGGTATGATACTACGAACATCTCAATAATATCCTTGGCCTTGTCGAGCTGCACGCGGTCGAGGAAGCAGGCGGTGATGGCGGGGAAGGTGGTCCACCAGCCGCGGTAGTCCCGCTGCAGCGACACCACCACCGGCTCCGAGTTGTACCGAGATAGCTGCCGGAGCGCGCAGTACACGGCGCCCATGAAGGCGGTGACGGTTAACGCGAACCACAGCAATCTGGAAATGGACACTTACGTAGAGTACCTAGATCGTGTATGATGCTACGCTGTCTCGGGATAATATAGCACCAGCCACTCTCACACACTATTTGTCAGAACGTGACGGATGCTTTATCATTATGGTTCCGTACCAAAATTGTAAAAAAGGAACCCGCTATATGCTGCGAATATGCTGCGACTCTGTCTATCCGTCTGTCACAGCCAGATATATAAGGAACTACTGAGCAGTATACATATACATCTCTCTAAAACTGTGTCATTTTATGTAATCTGTACCTATCAATTGTTGTACTGTTTTTGAAAAGAGAAACCGGTGAGTTTCTTCCGGCGCTTCTTTTCACCAGAAGGTCATTTACCGAAGCGCCGAAAGAAAATAATCAGTAAAAGAGCCCTTGAGGCCCTGAGGCCTATTTGCAGAAATATTTAATGAGTTTGAGTTTGATAATTCTTCGCTGGCCGCTTACTATTGCTCAATACTTAAGAAAAGACAAACAAACTGTCAGTCAAATTCCAGTTTCCGTACAACATGTGAATTCAAGCAAAATTCTAGTTTAAATAATATACATTTAAAACTTGTTTAAAACTAAAAAATATTATCTACCGTTACGAAAATACTGACCGTGTCTTACTCGACTTTGGCGGAAACATCAAGTTATTTCATGGACCATCTTCATCGAAAATTGAACTGAGAAGGCTAGTTTCTAAATACATAATTAACTTCTTTTTATAACGCTCTTATTATCAAATTATTTCTTTATTTTCATTCGTTGTCAATTTACAATCGTTGTAGGCACAAAAGTGTAACCCAAGTGTAGCTAACTAATTCAAAAGGTTCTTGAATGGAGACTCAGGTGCCGAGTTGGTTCGACCTCATAAGATCGTCCGACCACCTGGTTAAGGTCGCCGCAAGTCGATTGAGGTAAACAGCATGCGATGCGACCGTTCCTTGGGGAATTCATGAATAGGTACACGTTCATTATCGGTCTCCGCATTGAAACATTGATTATGATTGGATTAAGTTTTGGAAATAGAATTTACTGACCTGAATCCTGAAACTAAAGTCTATAGAAATATTACGCTTAGTCAATTATTAGTAATAGCAAGGACCATTAAAATTTAGTAATAGCAAGGACCATTAAGGACTGTCATTCTCCATACTTTGGATCGTACCCCGACCACAAGGGGATATCCAGGCAAAAACTAGATGGCGCTAAAAAACTAAACATTTAACGATGTTATAATTGAACAAAGAAACATAGTATAGTAACAATTAGTTCGTAAACAGCTAATATTAAATAAATTCCAACATTTAAATACTGTGTCACTCTTGCAAAGTTGAATAAATTGTATATAATATAATTCTTATACCAAGCTTATACATAGATGGCGTTGTAAATATCGGGGAACAGCTTTTTGTATGGAGAATGACAGTCCTGGTTTTAATGGTCCTTGGTTTAGTATTATTTTACACCCACCCATAACCGATCTCCCCTAATCCAGAAGTGTTGGAAAGAGTTCAATGATTAACGTTAAATTGGTTATTTCTATTTTTTACAGGGGAATCTTTACCTACCTTTCGACCCAGTGGAATCGCTCCGCCACAGTATGCTTCAGGCCGTGTAGCGTAGTCTCCTTGCAGAACTTGACGTATGTTCGGGCCGGGAAGATGGACGCCATCGTGGATTTCATACGCAGCAGACAGATCAATCTTGTGGTTAGTGATTTCTTCTTTGTCTTCTTTTTAGTTGCCATTTTAGGGACCGCTATCGATGCTTTAGTAAGACGCAAAGCCACTTGAAGTTGTCTCTCGTCTACGAAACGTCTACTTTCCATGAAAATTTGGTGCAAATTTAATCGTAGAGAGCCCTGCGGGGTCGCTCTTCGCCTGGATTTTAAGGTATGGGGCCAATACCGAAAAACCTGTTTTTAGCCTGGACCACCTTGAGAGGGTCGGACTAGGTGGGGGCCGAAACGCCTGGGATCGAACCAGGTCGCCTGGCCCGGACCACGGTGACTAGATAAATGAATGGCAAACATGGCCGCAATATTTGCAGACTAAAATGAAAAGAGGTCTAAGTAGTTTGGTTTTTTCATTTAAGAGGCCTTACAGTTTTGAAAGTCTAATCGATTTAGGCACTTGTCCCGCCACCAGCGGCGAGTAAAATTCGGCGAGTAGCATTACATTGCGGGTTTGGAAAGGCCGCTCGATCACACTGTACCTGGTCAGCCCGCAATGAGGCTGTACAGTATCAAAAACGAGAACTAATCCCCTCGTGCCCAAAATACTGCATTACCAAAATACCAGATTTTAGAAAATACCACATCCTCGACTTATCAGATTCCCCGTATACTAGATTTCCAAAATAATTAGGGTTTCTGCTCGAGACTTCTCGAACTCGAGACAACTCGAGAGTTTCACCTCCATTCGAGACGAGAAATAAATAGCTGACTCTCGAGACTCTCGAGTTCCGGCACAAACGAAATAAGGGCTAAAGTCAAGCTCGCCATTTTTTGGCTTTTAACAATGATAAACATTTGAAACGTTACACCCTGTATATAACACAGTGACACCGTGTATATATCACAGTGACAACCAGTATATAATCACAGTGACACCTGCTAATTGACAGCTAACAATTACCGAATGACAAAATACGCACACGATTGGCGGCAGAATAGTTGCGCCCATTTTGTGAATGACCAGTTAGGTTTTACTGCCCCCTTTTTTTTATGGATAAAATGAAATATTTTGCTTACCTACTGATTGCTTACCAAAATTTGATTAATTGTAGGTCGCTTAATGCAGCTCAAATACTCAATTTGCTGACCAAAATAATTTAGAGCAGTTCAGTATATCATTAATTGCAGACAGATTTATAAATGTTTGCTAACCATAAGTTGCTTACCAACTAGCTATTTTGGCTGACCAAATCCATATTTCTGCTCACGCTCATATGAATATTTTGGTGATCGATTAAATGATACCCTTTTCATTTGTTTTTTATTTTATTTTCAACAATAATTTACAATTTCTTACTAAAGACTCGAGAGTCGAGACAACTCGAGAAATTGGAGTCGAGATTTCTCGAAACTCGAGAAAAAAAATGAGGCGAGAAACCAGAAACCCTAAAAATAATACATTCTACAAAATCATTTAGTTTCTTGAGTAAACTACGATTTTATGATCTATAGTCTGTAATCTTTGATCTAGTGCAGCGGTCGGCAACCTGCGTGCGGCCCGTGAACCACTCAATGTGAACACTTGCGGCCCGCGAGGTTCCCCGGCTATTTTTAACCCCCGACGCAAAAACGACGGGGTGTTATAAGTTTGACGTGTACTGTGTGTGTAAATGTGTAAATGTCCTTGTGGCATCGTAGCTCCCAAACGGATGATCCGATTTTAATGCGGTTTTTTTTTGTTTGAAAGGTATATCAGTCGAGAGTGTTCTTAGCTATGTTTGGTGGAAATCGGTTCAGGTCTTCAAGGTCATCAGGTCGTTTGTTATGTTTGGTCGGGGGTTTTTTAAATTTTTAATATAGGTTAGGTTATGTATGTAAAGGTCGATAATGTCGATATATTCTGGATTGTATAAAATCACCAATTATGCGGCCCGCGTCAATTTCGTTAGCTGCTATGTGGGCCTTGGCTGATAAAAGGCTGCCGACCGCTGATCTAGTGTATCGGGAATGTGGTACAGTCGAGTTCATTTACATCTACACATATGAGAGAACAAAAATGTCTCAACACGCTTTTATGCTCCTGACAATAGGGTCGTGTTCAGATATTGTTGTTCCCGTAAGTGTGTACATGTAAATGAGGTTTAAGACTTTTTATTTTCTCAAAAGAAATATTACATTTCACTTTATGAGATAAGCTTATTCTTAGTACATTTTTGTAGTTGAGCGTTTAGTGGTGGCATGCTAAACAGTAAACAAAACGTAATTCTATAGATTACGTGGATTACTTAATATCTAACTAAGGTATTTAAACCAATAAGTTGGCACATAACCTCTAATATGGAACATAGCTTTAATAATCCCACTTACGGACTAAACACATTTTTTTTTTAATTAGTAGTAATATTTAGTTATCCAATATGCAAATAAATACCAACAATTTATATTTGTTATAAAAGTTAAAAACGGGTAGGTAAGCGTAGATTAGTTCAAATGCCGGGAGCTGTGGTAAGTTCACGTTGTGTTTATCAGGGCCGCATTTGAAATGAACTCGACTATAAGACAGGTATCTGATAAATCAATATTATGGTATTTTCAAAAATCTGGTATTTTGGGTATGAGCGAACTAATCAACCTAACCGCTCGTGTCCAAAATACCGCATTCCGGAAATACCAGATTTTTCAAAAACCCAGATTTTCGATTTATGAGATTCCTGTCTCACCACATTACCGTAACACTAGATTATAAAATCGTAAGTTACTCAAGGATCTAAATCACTTTGTTGGGTGTGTTATTTTGGGAATCTTGTATACGGAGAATCTGGTGTATCGAGAATCCGGTATTTTAGAAATCTGGTATTTTAGGAATGCGGTATTTTGGGAATGAGCGAACCTAAAGTCAATCTCAGACTTTGTGAAATTCGGCACGTAATCTCAAATTCATTTTCACTTCAGACAGTTTGAAAAATAAAATGCACAATCAAAAAATATTCGTAGGATCGTGACTACATACCCCAAAGTCGAACACAAACGATAAACCAATTTTGACGACCACTTTGAGCCGGTTCGTTTATCTTAATTGGTGCCCCGTATTTGATTGTTACTTAATATCTTTGTAATGGATTCCATTACCGGATAATTACTATACCTAATGGCGTGTTTTTGGATCATACGTAATACCGCATTGTCCGTGTCCAATGCTTAATAGCTTGGCAACTTCGTTGGTACACTCCCTTGTGTGCCTTTTGTTATGTGCAGCCGTAACTACTTACACAAGTTACCGCCAACACGAACGGCGACCTCCACAGGCAGCCTCCGTAGGTCACCGTTCGTGTTGGCGGTAACTTGTGTAAGTAGTTACGGCTGCACGTAACAAAAAGCACACATGGGAGTGTCACTAACGAAGTTGCCAAGCTATAGGTACATATGATATTGTCGTAAAAATGTTACGTTTCACCGCTATCTTTAAATCTAATTAGTTGTTTCGATTTATATTCATTTATTTACCGATGCAGGGGAGACCGAGGGGAGTTGAAACAATTTTGACATTGTGGGTCGTACACAAAAATCTATTGGCTAGAATCGTACGAGAATAGGACAAATCGATAGCTCACATCAACAAAAAACGCCTAAGTAAAGCTGTTTGCGCGAAAAATTAATTTAAACGTGACAAGTCATTCAGTTTCAACCATTCTTTGGTCAACTCAGCCCGCGGGCCGATACGCCCACAACGAAATTTATTTATATTTTCTTACAGTCAGCTTAGCCCGCGGGCCGGAACCTCCACTACGAAATGTTTTTTCAACTCAGTTATCTATATATATAAAAGAAGATGTCCTGACTGACTGACTTACTGGCTCATCAACGCACAGCCGAAACTACTGAAGCTAGGAACTTGAAATTTTCACAGTAGGGTGGTTGTATAACGTAAGTAAGGGATATGAAGGGATTTTTTGAAATTCATCCCCAAAGGGGGTTAAATAGGGGTTGAAAGTTTATATGGGGACCACACGATTTTTTAAGTTGGAGATCTGAGACTTCGAACATAGACTCTTCAATATAAGTTGAAAAAAGTAATTTCACCGTTTTTCGAAATTCATCCCTAAAAGGGATTAAACGGGGGTTGAAACTTTGTATAGGGACCAAACTATTTTTAAAGTTGGAGATCTGAGACTTCGGGGCTTGCAATTCGAATATTCGAATATTCGAATTCTTCGAATATTCGGCTAATTTTGCTATTCGAATAATTTTACTACCTATTTAAATTAAATGGAATTTAAATTAAAATGCTAACAAAGGACATAATAAAGAAGGATAAAGTAATCAATTAAATTTTTTCAAACTAAATATACCTAAAATAGCGCAGCGTAACTTTTTACGCTATAAAAACAATGATTAAATTAAAAAATAGAATATGCTCTCTAGGCTGAGCTGCAGCCTGTGGTATGGTATTCTTTTTGCATGCGTCATTAACTTTCTTAATCGCAAGGACAATTTTTTGGGAGAAGTATGCGCCAGCTCTGGGATCTCTCGAAGCATGGACCAGTTAGTTAAAATTTCTAAAACTAATATCCTCGTGAGGCCGATGAGGGAGTGATGAGCAGGGGAGCATTTATGAAATTAGAATTTTATTCTCATCTTAATAAACTCGAAAATTACTTCAGCAAAATATCTCAAATTTAGGAAACGGGTTTTACGAGGATAAACCTACCAATTTAGATAAGGTACAAAAAAGCGGTGACGGGACAGCTTTATGATTTGGGAGTGGTTATACGCTGAACCGGCCTGTTTAAGGTTGCCTGAATGCGGAATGCAGCCAACTAACTACCCACCAGGGCTTGTGGACACGTTGCACCAGCATGTGCACCAAGGCTCTACGGAGCTTCCATGTGGCCGGCGCTTCTCTTGCATGAAAGGCCGTGTCGCCCCATCTAATTAACGTCCATGCCACCAGAGCATGACCTTCAGAGCATGTGTGGGGAACTCTTAGACAGATTGCTATTCTCAGGTAACTCGGGTCCAGGTGGTTTTAGTGGGTATGTCTTCTCCTTCTGAGGGCGCGAGTCCGACATAACTCCCAAAAGGATTTTTCTTATGAAATAGGGGGCAAACGAGAAAACGGTCCGGAAACACTGCAGGCGACAATTTATTCCACAGTTCAGTCGTGCGAGGCAGGAAGTTTCTAGCAAAACGCACAGTTGTGGACTGCCAACCATCTAAGTGGTGAGGATGGAAATATTGTCGCGTAGGACGATGGCAGAAAGATGCGGCAGGGATCAATCCGAACTATTCCTCGGAGCACTCCCCGTCATACAGACGATAGAAAATGCAGAGCGAGGCTACATCTCTACGCAGTGCCAAGGAGTCGAGCCGATCTGAAATATCTTGGTAGCCGACGATACGAGTCGCTCTCCGCTGAATGCGGTCTAGAGGGAGAAGCTGGTACTGTGGAGCCCCAGCCCACAGATGAGAACAGTATTCCATACTTGGACGGACCTGCGCCTTATAAAGCTGTAGGCGGTGGGCCGGAGTGAAATATTGTCTCGATCTGTTGAGCACACCGAGCTACTTAGAGCTTAATTTAGCGTTACCCTCTAAATGGCCGCGGAACTAGAATTCACTCGATATGTCGACACCAAGGATTGCAATAGTGGCTGTGGCAGTTAGGTGGTGGTGCTCTCAAAACGAGCTGATGCAACAAACGTAAGCTTTTTAGCGGTAAAAGCGCAAACCTGTGTCTTCGTAGGGTTAAAACGGACTAGATTAAGTAGACCCCATTCTGAAACTTCTTTTGGGGAAGTTTCAATTTCAGACACAAGTCTGTTACGACTCTCGATGACGTTATCCCGAGAAATATTGGCGCGGCCGGCGTAGGAGGCATCACCCGTGCTGTCATTTGCATAACAGTGAATGCCACAGATTTGCAGCATGTCGTTGATATGCAGAAAGAACAACGTAGGCGATAGCACACAGCAGACATGGATTCAGAGCACTCACCGTCAACTACGACCTTTATGCATCTGGCTGTTAGAAAGCTACTGACCCATTCGCATAATTTCTCGGAAAGCCCATAAGATGGAAACTTCGAAAGAAGTGCTTTGTGCCAAACCCAATCAAAAGCCTTCGCCATGTCCAAACTAACGGCCAATGCTTCACCCTTAGTCTCGATCGCCTGTACCCAACGATGTGTTAGGTAGACCAAAAGATCACCAGCTGAGCGGCCTTTACGGAAACCGTATTGGATTGGAGGTCACTAAGCAACTGGTGGTCCTCTAGGTACCGAAGGAGCTGGCAGTTGATAATGGACTCCCATTATCTTCGAGAACAGAGAGGTTATGGGTATCGGCCTGTAGTTGGATGGGTTTGAGCGGTCGCCTTTTTTTAATGTAATAGGTTTTGAGTAAGACTAATTAAGTTTGATTAGTCTTAAGGTAATCGCAGCGTAAAAAATATCTCATCTAACATGTTTTTCACTAAAAATACTAAGAAAAACGATTTTTTAATAGTTTTTGGTAGTATTCGAATAATATTCGAATTATTCGAATACCTACAAAATCAATTTCGAATATTCGAATATTTGAAAAAGTCGAATATTTGCAAGCCCTACTTCGGACATAGACCCTTCAATATGAGTACAGGAAAGTAATTTCACGGTTTTTCGAAATTCATCCCCAAAAGGGGTTAAATGGGGGTAGAAACTTTGTATAGGCACCAAACTATTTTTGAAGTTAGAGATCTGAGACTTCGTACATAGATCCTTCAATATGAGTAGAGAAAAGTAAATTCACCCCTTTTTCGAAATTCATCCCTAAAAGGGGTAAAACAGGGGTTGAAATATTGTATAGGGAACAAATTATTTTTAAGTGCAGATCTGAGACTTCGTATATAGACTCTTCAATAAAGGTCAAAGTTTCAATATTCATCCCCAACGGGGGTTAAATGGGGGTTGAAACGATTTTTGAAGTTAGAGCTCTGAGACATCGTACATAATCTCCACAATATGAGTACAGGTAATTAATTTCACGGTTTTTCGAAATTCGTCCCCAAAACGGGTTAAATGTGGGTTGAAACTTCGTATAGGCACCAAACGATTTTTGAAGTTGGAGATCTGAGAGTTTGCACATAGATCCTTAAATATGAGTACAGAAAAGTAATTTCACCCTTTTTCGAAATTCATTCCTAATAGGGGTAAAACGGGGGTTGAAATTTTAAATGGAGACCACACGATTTTTAAAGTAGGAGATCTGAGACTTCGAACATAGACTCTTCAATATAAGTTGCAAAAAGTCATTTCACCGTTTTTCGAAATTCATCCCTAAAAGGGGTTAAACGGGGGTTGAAATATTGTATAGGGAACAAATTATTTTTAAGTAACAGATCTGAGACTTCGTATAAAGGTCATTCAATACAGGTCGAAGAAATTAGTTTTACCGTTTTTCAAAATTCATCCCCAACGGGGATTCAATGGGGCTTGAAACGATTTTTGAAGTAGGAGCTCTGAGACATCGTACATAGTCTCCACAATATGAGTACAGGAAAGTAATTTCATGGTTTTTCGAAATTCATCCCCAAAAGGGCTGAAATGGGAAGGGATTTAAATTGGGGTTGAAACTTCGTATAGGGTCCAAAGGATTTTTGAAGTTGGAGCTTTAAGACATCGTACATAGACTCCTCAATAAAAGGAAAAAAAAGTAGCTTTCCGTTTTTCAAAATTCATCCCTAAGAAGGGGTCAAACGGGGGTTGAAATTTTGTATGGAGACCAAACGGTATTTGTAGTAGATCTTAAATTTCTTACATAGACTCGTCCATAAGAGAAAATAAAAGTGATTGCTGTTTTTTGAAATTTTTCCCCAAAGGGGTTTAAATGGGGGTTGAAACTTTGTATAGGACCAAATGATTTTTGAAGTAGGGTATCTAAAACTGATTAAACTGAATAGAACTCAAATGATTTCATCGTTCATTTAAATTTTTATCGAAAACGGGTTAAGTAGGTAGGGGTTGAAAGTTTGTTTAGGCACCGTACAATTTTTAAAGTATAAGGTTTCTAACTCCATGCATAGCATATAGCAATTAGTAGATTGTTTTTTTGTGTAAGTAACGAGTGGTTTATTAAGTGCATTTAATTTTTTGATAATAATCCTTAAATGGACTAAAGAATTGATTTTCGCGGTTTATGAACAAGTAAGTAAGTAAGTAAGTAAGTAAGTAAGTTATTTATTTGCTCAAGATAGGGTACAATAGATCTTATTGATGTAATTAATGCTAACCCAGCTATCTTGTCACGCAGTGACATGCAAAATCTTAGACATATTTTTAAACACTATATCAGAAGATATTTATTGCCTATTAAGATTAATTGCCTAATTATAATTTACACCGCAGACGAAGTCGCGGGCATAAGCTAGTATATAAAATAAAATATGAGTTTAGTCCGGGTAAATTAATTATCTCATCTCCATTAATATGGGCCTTGTAGAAAAATGTAAAAAAACGAATACAATGTGGTTTTTAAATAATGATTTATTTCTTTATTTATGTTATAGATAAAACATAACGAACACAGAGAGATCAACGTGACGTCGACGAGTCTTTCCTTCTGGACAAACCAGTTTATAAATCGGTCTGACCACGAGGAAAAAATATTATCCAAGAGAATAAAATAACGTAAAACATTAACTTGCCTATTTTCAACCAAGGTTACAAAAAAAATCATCCCTCTAAATTAAAATATCAACCTTCTAATACCTCAGTTTTTCTATACATAACTCTAAACTTATTGGTTATTTTAAGCCGGTCTTTATGCTTTTCCGATCGTTTTTCATTAGTTTTTATATTGCCACTAAGGGGCTGAGTTATTAGGTCTGGGCTAAGTTAATTTCATTTCATTTCATTTATTCATTGCACCATGGTAATATACAAAGTTGTTAAGCATTATAAAAAGGTATCTCATGGACCCTGATAGGGTATAGCAATCAATCCTTAAAACTAAAATAAATAGTATTGAACATCGTAATTAATATTTTCATAGTGGTCGTTCCGGCGCGCGGGCTAAGCTGACTATAAGAAAATATAAATAAATTTAGTTGTGGGCGTTTCGGCCCGCGGGCTGAGTGAGGTGTGAGCTGAGTTGACCAAAGAATCGTTTCAACTCCCCTAATACCGAGGTAAGTTGAAACAAGGGGGTGAGAGAGTTGAAACAGTTCTTGATGTTAGAGCTAGGGTTGTATATTAGAAAAATATGATTTTATTTAAAGGGTTTTATTAAAAAATCTAAATCCAAACATAAACATTAATTTTTTTAAATTACTTTCTACTCTGGCTGAGGAAACCGAAACAATTTTTGTCGCAATTTAACCTCTTCTACCGTGAGATTACATAAGCCTAAATACTAACTCATTACCAAATTATAGGTTGCTAAAAAAACTCTTAAAACTTACTTCGACATGGGTGCTAGAACTCCACAACCACGCGCCTTGTGGCAATTTGATTGAAACTACATTTGGTTAGGTCATGTTGGTTTTATATCCATTTTAACAACATACATTTACAATAATAAAGTACTAATATCTCTGTTGTCCAGTTAGCGGCAGTTCTGCTGTTAGGCTACCTGTTCTACCAGTACGGAGGCCTACTCTGCAAGCAGGTGGACTTGGCCGGACTCTACCTGGAGCAGTCTTCTAAAACTCGTATCCGGCCGCGGTCACGGTATGTCTCTAGCTCGTCCTGGGGGCTATAAGTGCGGAGGCCTACTCTGCAAGCAGGTGGACTTGGCCGGACTCTATATGGAGCAGTCTTCTAAAACTCGTGTCCGGCCGCGGTCACGGTATGTCTCTAGCTCGACCTGGGGGCTATAAGTGCGGAGGCCTACTCTGCAAGCAGGTGGACTTGGCCGGACTCTATATGGAGCAGTCTTCTATAACTCGTGCCCGGCCGCGTTCACGGTATGTCTCTAGCTCGTCCTGGGGGCTATAAGTGCGGAGGCCTACTCTGCAAGCAGGTGGACTTGGCCGGACTCTATATGGAGCAGTCTTCTAAAACTCGTGTCCGGCCGCGGTCACGGTATGTCTCTAGCTAGACCTGGGCGCTATAAGTGCGGAGGACTACTCTGCAAGCAGGCGGACTTGGCCGGACTCTACATTGAGCAGGCTTCTAAAACTCGTGTCCGGCCGCGGTCACGGTATGTCTCTAGCTAGACCTGGGCGCTATAAGTGCGGAGGACTACTCTGCAAGCAGGCGGACTTGGCCGGACTCTACATTGAGCAGGCTTCTAAAACTCGTGTCCGGCCGCGGTCACGGTATGTCTCTAGCTAGACCTGGGGGCTATAAGTGCGGAGGACTACTCTGCAAGCAGGCGAATTTTGGTGGACTCTACAGAGAGCAGGCTTCTCGATCTCATCTCCGACTGAGGTCATGGTATGTGTCTGTCAAGGCTACCAGTGCGGAGGGCTAGTCTTAAAGCAAAGGCTTGGAGGTCTCTACAACAAGGCTGTTATACTTACGTCTTCTGCGGCTGTGGTCACGGTATGTGTTTAGAGGCCGGGTCGTCTCCGGCCGCGGTCTTATGTCTCGCGGCGGTATGTCTTTGGCTAGACCTGAGGGCTACAAGCCGCGATCGATGTCTGTTTGGGACTCTATTTAATTTGACACGTTATGCGTTTTTATTAGCTGTAGTTTCATGTCGTAAGGGCTATCAAACTAGTCAAAATATTTTTTTGTGACTAATTATAATAGACATTACCTACTCTGTCATTGCGAAATTTAACTGCTATTAACAAAGGTAACGAAGAACACTGCGACTAAATATATTGTCTAATAATAAAATAGACGATTGAGACACAAGGCGATAGTGAAGTAGGTTCACAATCAAGGTGAAATGCGATTAAACATATTAGCGGCCAAAAAATAAACGACTGAGATTTTTTTTTTTTTGGTTGGTCTGTGTCCCGTTAGGTCAAATTTGGCCACTTTGGGAAATCGAGGAGAGAGGCACAAAAAACGATGGAGACACAACGCGAAAATTAAATATGCGATTGTGGTGAATGAAATGCGATAAGGTGAAACCACAGAAGGGCATTTCTCCAGAAATATGTCTGCGGTCACCTCATTCATCTGGCCCTTTTTCATACTAAATGTATGGAGACAGATGAATGAGTCGCAGACATATTTCTGGAGAAATGCCCAGAAATATATCGAGATACAAGGAAATTGTTCGTCGATTTGTATGAGCACCAAGCGTGTAACGTTTTTCGCTTGGCGTTTGACGCCAAAAGTGTAATTTAGTGATGGAAAACATAAATATTCCATTTCATTTGGTGGTATTTGAACAATTAATTATACCATTATTATCAGATTTTCAAATCTGATAATAACATTGACGGCAACTGAACTTAACGGCGTGCAAAGTAGGTTGCCGTCACGTTTTACTTTTACCTCGGTATATTTATGTGGGTGAAACGCTACAAGAAATGTTTGCTTTAGAGGTAAAACACTAACAAACGCATCTGTTAAGAGGAAACAGTAAGGCCGAGAGAATTGAAAATTAGGTATTTGTAAAATGTGTCGCTGTCCCGCACTGCCCGCCTCTCCCCCGCAGAGCGCAATAGAGACAACTGCAGCTTGGACCGAAAATACCTTTTAAAATTTCATGAAAACAACTTTTCGTAGTCCCCTGATTTCTTCCCCAAAACTTAACTTATTTAACTAATTTTTTCATTAAACATTAAAGAATGGCTTTGGTCTTTCCTTTTTTTTAATAATCTAGTCAAATTTGTTTTCTAGATGTGTGAACACAGCGGAAAATCTGGCATTTTTTTAGGTTTTTGAAGGTTAATATAAAACATAGGAACATATCAATAGTAGCCATAGATTTTTGGACAAAAAATTATTGCTCTACTGGCATTATCCAGGGAGGAAACAGGGGACTACCTACGTTTGTATGGAAAAACTGCCCTCCTGTTTCCTCTTAATTTAGTCTATCTTATCTGCTAAAAATTGGTTTTTTTTATGAAATAGGGGGCAAAAGAGCAGACGGGTCGCCTGATGGTAAGCAATCACCGTCGCCCATAGACACCTGCAACACCAAAAGAGTCACAAGTGTGTTGATTTGTAGAATAGTCGGCTTTATCTGCTAGAAACTTGTTTCGATTTTTTTTAATTTACTTAGCTCTTCTTGTCTTTTTAGGGTAATTTATTGTACAGATTAGGAGCCCCACCAACTGCGTTTTCCTATAATATATATATGTTAATATAGCTGTCTTTTTCAGATCGCGCTCCCACTCTCACTCGCGCTCTTCCTCGCGCCGGCGCCGCAAGCCTCGATGCAGCTGCTCTCGGTGTAACATGGCTTCGCTAGACGATTAGTACAAGTCGATTCACAAGAACTGGCACACATAAACACATTCACTCGTTCAATTCATTTGAACGAGTGAATGATAATGTTTATGTGTGCATCGCAAAATGATTAAATACAGGTTGATTTAATAAGCTATAATCGTGTTTTTAGACTATCTCGTCTCATAACTTCATAACCCAGTCCGCATTGTGTATTTTATGAACAACAACAAAAATCCCTACCTACACAATCGCAGCCTTGTTTGCACACTTACACCGTGAAGCGCGGAAATTGCATCGAATCATCTAAATTTAGTTTTTCGTAGATTGTCGTATAAAAACAGGGTATAAATTAAATAAAAACTCTGTGATTGTAAAATATTTGTTGCGAACCGTCAAATTTGCCTTTCTGCCGTATCTTTTACCTACTGAGTCTTAATAATGTGCAGATTATATGTATTTTTTTTTTCTTGAATAATGAAGAAATGTTATGTACTTGTTTACAAAATATTTGGATCCTCCCGTATAAGAACGTCACTCAACAGTGACAAGTGACATTACTTCCGTTCAATCCATTCGTGCCAGCTCTTGTGAAGCGGCCTGTAGAGATGTTCCGATCCCGGGAATATTCCCCACTTGTATGGAGAATATTCCCGGAGTGGGCATATTCCCGATATAAACGGGGAATACCTATTCCCGGGAACGCCACTTTAACTGCAAGGTAAGAAGTAGAGTCCGACCGTGGTTTCGGTTTCAGTCTAGTTTCGGCTAAAAAACGGGTTTCGGCTTAGTTTCGGAGTTTCGAAACCGAAACTGAAGGGTTTCGCGCTGCGACCGACAGTCTTTATTTCGGAAAGCACTGATAATTTATTTGAAATTATAAGTTATAATATTGTAATATTTATGATTACTTCAAATCTTAGAGACTTAATGAATTAATACTTATACTTTATATGAAAGAAACATTTTTGTCTCTTCATTGGTTTTTTAATGCGGGTAAATTACACCACATTTTTATGTTACATATATAGATGCGAGAAATCAAAGTACACAGAAAAATTAAATGGCACTCACCTGTGTACAGACCGGGAATCGAACCCCAATTTAATTTTTCTATGTACTTTGATTTCTTGTATCTATATACCGGGTGTGGCCTGTAATACGAGCAAAAAATTAAACCGTAGATTCTATTCCTCAAATAATAAAACTTTTGTTCAACCACTTTTTAAAAATATGTAGTCCTTACATTGTCTATTTTTCATACAAAGTAATTAGTATTTTCAATGTACATCAAAATCCGTCTAATTGACATTGCTTGTCAATCTTGTCACCCTACAGACGTAATCAATTTCGCAATACATTGCGTGTTCGGATAAACTTTAAAGTGTGCTAAAAATCAAACCACAAGTTATTTTTAAAAGTCGCTGAATAAAAGTTGTCTAGTTTGAGGAGTAGAACCTACGGTTTAATTTTTTGCTCGTATTACAGGCCACACCCGGTATGTAATTAATACTTATGTTATTTAAAAATGAAGACCGACTGAGTATGATCGTCATTTTTTTCATCCTACAACAACATGACCTTAGCTATATGGAAGTTTCGGTTTCCGCCGAAACCGAGATAAAAGCCGAAATTCGGCTTCGGCCGTGAAAACTAGTTTCGGTCGGGCACTTTTACACGGGATCGCTTTTACATCATCGCCATCAGAGAAGCAAGCAAGCAGGCGTATTTACAATGAAACCACATTTTGTAAAACTGATTTTAATTAAATATATTTACATATTTATAAGTTTAATAAATTATACCGCTTAATTTAACCTTCTAATTTTTATTGCATTATTTTCGCTTTTCGGCAATGTTCTATAGCAGCGGTCGGCAACCTTTTAGCAGCCAAGGGCCACATGGTAGCTAACGAAATTGAAGCAGGGCGCACTTTGTTAATAATTTGTGATTTTATACAATTCTGGATTATACCTAAAACTTGCTATATTTAACAGAGAGTCAACCTAGAAAGTGTAAAGTAATAACCACATTTTTACTAAAAAAAACCCGACCGCGGTGCACGTTTAAACTGCATAAAATCCGCCATTTTGTTTATTTTAACGAACTTCATACCCAGTGACACTCGCACCATCAAGACGAATCTAATGATGTATCATTTATCAAAATCGGATGTGCCGTTGAGTAGTTACGAGCGGACACAGGAACGGACATACATACATACATACAGGTCAAACATAACCTTAACCCTTCTTTGGGCTTCGCCGCAGTCGGGTAAAAATTAATAAATTGTCAACTCAAAATTCAAAAATCACGGTGTATAATCGGCGATACCGATATATCGGTATCGTTACATCCCTATTCTATAGCTATAGCATACTTCAATCAATGTACCTACCTACAATGTTTTATAGGTTCGCGCTGTTCGTAGTTTAGTCCCTGAAGTGGTCAAATTGAAATGTTATAGTCAGGGCTCGAACATTTGGTTTATCAGATTCCTGTCTTACCACATTCCCGTTACACTAGATTATAAAATTGTAGGTTACTCAAGGACCTAAATGATTTGGTTGGATGTATTATTTTGGGTATCTGGTAGGATACGCAGAATCTGATATGTACATCGAGAATCTGGTATTTTGAAAAATCTGGTATTTTGGGAATTCGGTATTTTGGGATTGAGCGCCGATGACGTCAAAATACCTCAGGCATACAGATGATTCACTCCAGGTTTTGAATTGATTTATTTTTACCGGATTTCCGGTAGCTTTAAGTCAATGTAACACCTAAACTGAATCATTCTGTAAGTAGCTTGACGTCATCAGCACCAAAAATTCGACCTCTGGTCATAGTTATTTAGAAAATGGGACATTCATTGTCCGCTTTTGTTACGAACGTCAGGTGGAACTGCAGTCGCACACAAAGCCAAAAGTCTTCGCTTGGAAGTGGGAAGTTCAAAATTAAGTCTTAGGTATCCCCAATGTTCTAATGGACCTACGATTACAAAGTATTTTAACCGAAATGGCTCATCTTGTTCAGAAAATTACTGTTACAATAAATAACCGGACGTAGCCTCTGTAACTGAAGCACCTCTCGGTCGCTTAGCACTAGTTGATGTGTGCGTCCTTAGCATTAGTTCTCGTCGGGGCCGGAGTAGCAAACCCGGACTACAAATGGAACCCCGCCCGGACGTTCCCCGGACGGTCTCTAAACTAGGACAAATCCGGGTAAAACCCGGACGGATAGCAGCCCTACCACTATGGGGTCACTTCCCCATACTGATAGCACAGTTGGGACTTGTGACATTATTCGATAGTTTTGTATGGGTACAGTAAACGGTCTTGACATATGGAAATATTAATCATCTTCGTCCGAGTTGGTCTCGTCGATGGCAACCGGCCGTTCTACATGCACGATGGAGGCCTGGGGGCAGCATACTTCAGCCAACTCGCAAGGCCTGTGAAAGAAACGCACACATTAATACATAGAATAGAAGGGTGTTTTTCAAAAAAGTGTTTGTGATTTTTTTAGAATATTAACTTTTTGGGTATTTCTTACTCAGAAGCGTTTGTACTTTTGTTTCAAAAAACTAGTAATGTAAGATATACATTCACTTTTCAATAAAATATAGACTGTTTAATACATTACAAAACTATTCTAGACAATTAAAATTAGAGCTAAAAGTGAATAAAATTAAACTATAAAAAGAAAACCCCTAATAGAAGGTCCGCCTGTGGCATCGACCCCATATTTGAACCTAATAAAAAAAAACACAATGTTCCATACAAATATTTGGGATATAATTTTTCGTGTATTAGGTTCGAAAGTACAAACGATTCTGAACAAGAAAAACCCAAAAAGTACATAATCTAAGAACAAAAACGAATGTACACTTTTTTTGAATAATGCTCGGCTCGGACGCTAATATTATCGGATGACACAGCGTTCTTCGAAACAACAGTATAGAATACGCGAACAAATTTTGAGTATGAAGTAATCGATTTCTTTTTATCGATTTTTGCTCGCTTTATGTAACGAGTGAAAAACGCCTTTGCTGGCTAAATACATCGAATTCAAAGCAAATAAATTTGCACGTTTGACAGTTTGGTGTACAGTATTGCCAACGTGGTGCATTAAAGTAAAAATTAACATATATATATAAGTAATTAGCAATTAATATTTTTAACTAGCATTTAGCAGTTTTTTTGAGATCATAAAACTATAGTAGATATTTCATTAGCCAATATGTCTTGAAATGTAATTAATTTAATCTCGTTTTTCGAATTCGTAACAATTTAATGAGCAATTCGAGTTATTAAACAATGCTACAGATTTATTAATGAGCTATGTTATTTGTTTATTAATTTTAGTTGAACTTTGAACTTATTAGATTTAGCTTAAAAACGATTTCAGAGTTGGCAATACTTTTTACTACACAAGTTGACATTTCCCTTGACAGTTCTTTGTCAACCCTTTGAGTTATTTTAAACAAAGATTGCCGGTGGCGGCCACATTGTCTGCTTAAAATAATTTGACTCCATGTCGCTTATTGTGGTAGAGGATGAGTCGAGCGACGATATGGCAACGGCTTCTGGCAAGGACGACAGCACGTTGCCTGAAGCGACTGGAGCGAATGAGAAACGAAGCGTCGCTGAGATTCCGCTGACGATGGATGAAAAGTCGTACGACGGCAGCGAGATAATAGATACAGCTGACAATTCGAACGACGATGAAGGTATGTCTGATTCCCCGTCATATCCTTCAGAAAAACCAAAAGTTGCATAGTCAGATATGTCAGAAGTGATCGAAACTTTCGGGTGCAAAACTTTCACAAAACACACATCACAAGTCTTGGAAATCCGAAATTCCGATATAAATTTAAACTATCATCAACTCCGCTCTCATCTGACGCGAACGGCAGTTTTGTTAGCGAGAGAGGGTTCTGCGTAGCACTAATTCTTCATGTACTGCAGGTAAATGATAATTCAAATAAATAGCCGGACGGTGCATCACTAACAAAGAACATGCATGCATGCATGTCTAATCGGCCGGCTACCTATCTGTGTGTGCTGCTCGCAATAGGAAAAAATTTCTAAAAAAGTATTAAAGTTAGGAAGACCGTTCTATTTTTCCTGTAATGTTCAGGTTGATATTGATAATCAGTAATTATGATACATTTTTCTGATCAGTAACTTCGGAGATAATAGGGGGGGAATGGTACATAAAAATGTATAAATTAAAAACTACTTATTTAAGAAAAAAAATAAAAATGGTGTTTTAATCTACAAATTAAGCCCTTTCATTTGATACCCCACTCAATATCATAGCCCTACTTTCAATTTTCAAAGTCCCATTACGGAGCCTTTTAAAAAAAAAGTAAAAAAGGTACAAGATATTTTTTATGTCCAATAAGCTCGGGTTAGCTAATTTTAACACTATTCCAAATTTCAAATCGATAGCATCAGTAGTTCCTGAGATATCTGGCTGTGACAGACGGACAGACAGACAGACAGACAGAGTCGCACCATAAGGGTTTACCATTTTGGTACGGAACCCTAAAAACTAGTTGATGTGTGCGAGCGGCTCGTAAGTACAAGCAGCCGGCGTATTCGAAATGGCTTCAGTTCTCTGTTGGCGAGCCTCCGTCCAGCGATTTATTTTAAGGTCCTTGGTCACATACAAAGGTTTATAAACGTCTGATATAAATATACATAAGAAAACGTCACATTTCTTCGATGTCGAGATTATATATCTTGACAATTCATCTTCTAAAAAATGTGAGTTCAAGCCTGAGGTAATAATGACACACGTTAAGGGTGTTAAGTAAAAGTTAATTAATTTGTACATTTTTAATCTAGGTTCTCTTCCTTTTCAGAAAAACCCCTGCTGGAACTTATGAAGCATTTAATAAACTACAACGGCAAACAAAACACCAAACTGACGAACAACCAATTGATTGGGATCCTGAAGAAGGAGTTTGAACTAGACGTCACCAATCTTCATTCCATCAGCATCGACATTTACATGAATGTTCTCAAGAAGTTCCTCAAAGACTGGCCTCAGTGGGACGCATTTGATCAGGTCATGCATGAGACGAGATGCATGAATGATAATGAAGAAGTCGAGAGAATGCTGGAAAGAGAATACCTGTCCTTAAAGGACTATCTAGCTGCTATATTGAAAGCTAGCAAACCGTTCGCCAGAGAAGCTGCTCAGAGGATAAGCAGAAGCCAAGAAATACCGGAATCCAGCCGATCTGTCACCGGAGATGTCGTTTTAGAAGTCAACTGCACAAGAGACCAGCTAAACACGCTTTTCTTTAGAAAACCACACCCGGATTACAAGAGCACGATATTCAATATAGACTGCACGATTCCGTCAAAAATATCTCTAAAACCGCTGACTTTTGAGTCAATGTTGAATTCCTGCTATGTTAACATTGCGATTAACATGGTGTGCTTCAAGTATAGAAGAGAAATGCTGCCGAATTTCAAGCATACACTCGTCAATAAATCTCTGCAAAGGGTACAGAAGGAACCAGCGCTGAACAGTTACCTACAGACCCCAAAAAGCATGAAAGTTGATATTCGCTCCATTAAGCCTGAAGACTTGAAGGCTATTATTCAGAAAATACAGCGGTCTAACCGATCCAGAGTCGAACTGCAAACCGATGTAGAAATGATGTTCAAAATCATAACCAAAGACCTGGATGTTTTCACAAAGGATATGAAGCTGGATCTACCCTGTACGTTTAGATATTACTTAAGCTCTTACCCATACATAAGGTATCTGTATAAAGACGTTGATACACGGTCAGAAAAGTACGATATCCAGCTTAGAGAGAAGATTTCACCTATGCTAAAGTTTCATGTGGCTCGACTCAACGTACATGAAAGTGCAGTAACCACAGAGCTAAACTGGCTTAAGCTAGAGTGCACGATTTGCAATATTACGTATCTTGGGGTTACAGGTATTGAGGGCCTTAAAGCGCATTTCAGAGAAGTGCACCAGAATGAGCCAAATTGGACTTGTACGCAGTGTGATATGGAGTTCTGTGCAACGGAGCTTGCAGCGGCGAGATGGGCCCATGCATGCCAAGTTACCGAAAATGAATAGAATACTTGGTGTCATATTTTCAAATATGACCCAGTGGACTCGGTTGAGAGCCTAGGTATGGCCAAAATACAATTCCTGAGAAGCATAACCCTGTAAGTAAGTATGGAAAACAGTAGGATTTATAGTGTTATGCGTCTCAGGTAAGGTAGTGTGTAATTGACTACTAAAAAAAATGCCATTCTATTAATTGTGAAGTTTTCTACCAATTCTATGTTACTTCTACTTAGAATTACTATAGAAAAAAAGTGCCCCAAATTATCCATACATTAATGATACTTTCCTTTGTGTTACCGGTATACAAAGTAAAATGGTGACACAATGGAAAAAGCCGTTGAGGCAATTTTTGTGACATTGGGATTGTAAAAGTCAAGCCCGTAGCGTAAATAGCCGAGTTTAATGTCGCCTAAGCACTTCTAACACCCCGTCTCTCAAAAAAGTACACCTTTAGTCTGCGTTTCCACCAGAACTGCGAGATCGCGGGGCGGTGTCTGAGGAACATCCACCAATGCCAAGCCGCGCTGAGTGAGGTATTTTTTCCTCGCAGCCTTAGCAGCATGTCCAAAAAATCAGTGTCTTATTAGGTAGTATTAGCGTAATTGGAATGTATTCTCGTCGATTATTTTTTAGTTAAAAAAGAATACAATCTTTCATATACATAAGCATTAAGCTATCCATTAAGTTTTTTTTTTCTTAATCAATATATTGTTTTTTTTTTAGTTTTAAAGAAAAAAATTTTTTTTACATATTACATTACTATTGAAAATCGTCTTTAAAAAGCATATCTGATTTTTTCCAAACATTTATTGGTCACTAGGTCGTTAAAAGTTGAATAAAAATCTATAATAGCTGTAGTTATTTTTTATTTTACACAATCCTTACTCGTACTACTTACCATTATTTTAAATAACGGAATAAACAGATTTTTCTATAGGAAAACATTTTTCAAATAAATGTTGAATGTGACACAACGGAAAGGTCTAGGAGGCATGGGCGATATGTTCATCTAACTTTGTTATTAAATAATTTTCCTTGTAAAGTGAAAATAAACGTGGAGTTATTATTAGGGACTGAGAGCAGGGCTCTGAACCGGTATTTCGCAAAAACCCCAAAATAGCCCAATATTTTGAATTATGTTATGCTTTTTATGTATAGCTCAATAATGTATTTATGTTACGAAATGACCTCGTATTATTAGATTGTCCGACTAAAAAATGAAGTAATAAACCAAAGAACGGAAAATATACCGGACTTTTTGTATAGAGAGAATATACCGGTGTCCGACCCCTAAGTGAGAGTTAGGGCTTCCAATCCCGGGATTTTACGTATGGACAATACCGGGATCCCGGGATTGGCCATACAAATAATCCCGGGATTGGAAGCCCTAGTGAGAGTCCCTTCGCGGCCATGGACGTCACGGCACGTCGAGGTAATAGCATTAGCATTTTACGCGATTAAGTGCCTTTTTGTTATGATAATAAATATGTGGAGTTACCTCTTGTAGCTATGCGGGGCGAAGAGTGTCAGGTCGATGGCCCCAGTGCTGTAATCGCAGCTGTTCCTCTGCACGCAGACTCCGGACACGTTTCTGGCTGTCAGGCACTCTTTCACAGGTTCTGTCAAAAAATATAATCATCGTCATTACTTAAAAAAAAACGTAACTATCTGATATTATCAAACCGCGTTGAGAAAGGGATTGAGCTCATATGTCATTTTTGAACTAATGCATGATATGACATTGTCAGTGGTAGAGTATGCAGATAAATTAAATTGTTATTTTGGTACAATGAAGTTCTAAAGCATGGAAAAAATATCAAATTATACAGCGTGTTTTTATTGATTTCCGATAGCATGAAGAGATAGTTCTTCAGATCAAATAGAGTTACTTTCTTAAACACCGTTTTTAAAGTATTTTAAGTATGATTTTATAATTTATGTACAATTGGTAAGTGTTGTCATTGATGTAAAGTCAAAACTGTCACAATTGCAATGTTACATTTACGCTAAAGGAGGTGAAAGTGAGAGGTCACACTTGTGATCAACACGATTCTGATTTAGTTTGTATGAAAAAGTAAAAACAAGTCTCATTTTGAATTTAAATGAAACCCATATACAAGTTGATTGCTGTTAATGTACTAAGCGACGTGTCGAATTAATCGTAAATAAAAAAACACGGTGTATTACTTAAATAAAATACAAATGTTGTAAATAATTACTTTAAGAACCATAAAAATTATTCAGTCATAACGCAATCGTCGTCATTGGTTTATGATTATATTTAATCATTTATTAAGTAAACTTGTGCTAACGGTACACTCGAATCCCTTTCTCAACGCGGTTTGATAAGTGTATATGAAGTTGTATGTAACTTTTGACGTTTTTCTTTACGACGTTTCTAGACACGAGTTCTTTGCAAAGTAGTGACGATATTCTAGCGTTTGAGACGCCCAATAGTTGACACTAGAGCTTGCAATACCAATGTAACCTGTTTTGCGCATCTCTAAAAAAATACCAATTTCTTCATTGTGTTTTCTGCCAATTTGGTGTTATACAATGAGGAATATGCTTGATATTTTTTTGGCGCATTTCTTAACAAAATATGAAAATACCTTAAAAAAGATGACATTGAGTGAAAACAAAATTAAAATCGACCGAGAAATACGGAAGATATGAACATTTTAAAGCACTAATTAGACAGCGATTAGACGGAGAGATCCGATATGGACTATGACGTCATAGTGCACGACCGTCATACAAACTCCATACTATATTTTGTTTTGCTAGAAAGAGATAGAGATAAATCTTTGATGGCTCATATCTTGGTTATTTTTACAGTTATTCGAAAAATATTTTTTCCTACTGTTTCTTATATTACTGAGCTTTTATTAAAGTAAACAAAAAATACCATGCATATTCCCTATTACTTCAATTTATTTCCATCCCAATAGAAGAAAATAAGCGAGTCAAATTTTGGAACTTTCCGTTGTGTTATCTTTGTACAAAGTATATGGAAAAACCGTAACACAATAGGAAAAAAAGGTGGGACATATTTTTGTTCAATTGGGATTGAAATATATGTATGTACCTATATTATAATATACTCTTACCTATATTGATTTGTGTGTGTGTGTAAACAATCCTGCACTAACTACCCAAAGTCTCTGTTTTACCCGATGTTTGACTGGTAGAGAATGCCTTAAGGCATTAAGTTCGCTGATTGTACTTTTTTATTATTGTGCAATAAAGTTTAAATAAATAAAAACCCGTAAGTAGGAATACCTTAAATAAAATTACCACAAAATTGCACTTTTTTTTGAGAAATTCTCATTTATGAGAGGTCTCATGTCATTTAGCGCAAATAAAATGTATCAAGCTATAACATAAAATACCTACACTTTAAACACAGTTGATGCCTTATTATCTAGTATCGTTGTTATAAAATCGAGAATAGGTACCTAAAACAGGGAAATTCAAAATGTAATCCTTGGCATTGGTGATAAACACACAATTATAAGCATAAATGAGAGAATATTTATGCCAAGTTTCAAATAGTCACGACGGTATCGTGTTAGGTATTAAGTATTTTCATATTCACTTTTTGATCTTTGACCTAAACTTACTTGAACTACATTGTAAGTTGTTTCTTGAATAAATATATGAAATGAAGATTTCCCGGCAAGGTCAGCTAGTACAGTCGAGTGTAAAAATACAGGAAACGTCCACCGTGGACGCGACGCGACACCACTCGAGAATATTCTCAGAAGTTACCGAGAAATTCTCACGTTGAAAGTTTCGCAACTTTGGAAACTTCTCGTCGGTGCATTGCTACGTCCACGACGAAGGTGCTGCCTTTTTTTACAATTTTGGTACGGAACCCTAAAAACACGTATCCGATACTGACTCCAGGTAAAAACGCAGTAAGTGTATATCAAGTTCATAATTATGTAACTTTTGACGTTTTTCTCTACGACTTTTTAGATACGAGTTTTTTTCAAAGTAGTGACGATATTTTTAGGCAGTTGTATGGGAAAAATAATCTTGTCCTTAATTATCAGGCGATGACTGTATCTTAACATACAAATTATGTAATCTATAAGTGTCCTTTACTTCCTTTATTTATTTTGTTAACATCAGGTAAGTAGTACTTACTTTAAAAGTCAATCTCCGAGTATTATTAGTTACTTTTCTTATTTATTGACTTAGTGGTTTTCCAAGAGGAAATATAGTAATTATTTATTAGACTCTTAAGGAAAACACGTATTCTTACTTATAATTACTGAATGCATGAATGCGTAATTAGATGAGGGCTACTAAGATTTTTTGCCACCAGTTCCTACGAAAAAACATATTTCCAGTATGTCACGGCCGTATACAAATGTCACGTAATGGAATGCAAATTTGATACACATTTTATTGTTATTAAAAACTTGTTAACCCATAAATTGTCACGCCATTTGATTTCAGTTTCGGTTTTAAATTGTTTTTGGGTTGATTAAGGATATTTATAGATAAAAACCGGCCAAGTGCGAGTCGGACTCGAAGAGTGCCGTACCACCGCCGAGCAAAAAGCACCTAGCGGCACTCGCATTGGAAGAAGACAGTAACAGCAATCAACGTCAGATGGCGCTTACATCACAACGCCCATACAAACGGCACCATTTCCATACTGTTCTGCATCGCACTATAGAAGTGTTTATAACGCTAACACTACCTATACCACTTCCAACAAACTTCTTTCGGACTTCAGTCCCCAGGCACAACGCCCGCCTGGAGAGAGATCTCTCTAATGTCCTCTCTTCCACAAATCTATTGCTAAAATTTTAGGATTTTTAGTCTTTAGGTTCGATAATTGTAATTATACTTTTTTGTCGACTGAAGTTTCGGATTTTTTTTAAAATGGTGGAGCCTGTATCAAGACTCGCGAGGTCTACAAGTTCACAGTCCCACTAGTAATATTTGTTTGGAACTTTGGATTAGGGAAAGAACTTACCATTGACGCTGGTGGCGTTTTGGTTTGCGCCTACTTCTGCGTTTTGTGCCGCGACGGACACCCACACCAAAGCCACGACAGCTCTAGAAACGAAACAAACACTCCGTTTCATTTATCAGACAACTTCAAAAGACGTGTACCTAATGGGGATGAAGACTGGGTTAAAAATATATAATTCTATTTAGTCCGTCAGTTAGATTATGGAAAAATATGGGACACGTATTTTTTGATTTATCAAAATATTAAAAATCGACAAAGTTATAGATCGTCAAACTTCTGGAGTGGGGGCTTGTGACGTCACTCCTGGGTGAAAATTGTACCAAGGAGTGACGTCACTCGAAACTTCTAAGCACTCTATCCTCGTCATTTTTTGTTTGTCAAACAAAAGAAAAAATACGTGTACAATATTTTTTAATAATCTAACTGACGGACTAAACAGTTTTTTTTGTCGTCTAGCCCATTAATAATGTTGAAGATTAAGTGCCGCTTATCGAACTGCTTCCAGCGGATCCTGCAGTATTTCAAGCACGTGGCTAGACGCGAGCCAGATAGTTTGGAAAAGCTCATTGTGGTTGGCCACGTGGAAGAAAGGGGAGGTGGAAGATTTCCGACCCGACCAGCCTGTGCCGTAAAGGAAGAACATTTTTGCATAAAATTTGGGCCCCCGACTCAATGTGACTTGTTGACGCTTCCCATACTGCGTATGTCAAAAGTCATAGGGACGCCATGATTCACTTAGTCTAAGATTAGCTTTACTTGAAATAAGAAAAATTTTATTCATGCTGTTTTGATCAAATGCTATCATAAGATAATAATTATTGACTAGTTATAGAGTCAGAAAAACTGGCCCAGGATCACGACCCAAAAATCACCCTGTATTGTTACGACTATTGTTTAAAAAGAAAAAAATACATAAAGGCGTCCCCATAAAACACACGTTCCATTCAATATACCTACTTTGCCTTTGCTCTATCGCTAAAACTGTGTACACAATTAGAAATAAAGGTGAAAAAAAATTTATAAGCGTATGATGTTTGTCAACAACTATAATTGCAAGGGTCAATCAAACGGTGTAATTACAGTGCAGGCTGTGTAGTAAAGCAAGCAACAATTATAATAAAAAACCGGACAAGTGCGAGTCGGACTCGCCCACCGAGGGTTCCGTACAAATAATTTAAATAAAGACTACCTAGGTATATTTTTTACGACTTACCTAATTACAAATGTTTGGATTTCAGATTTTTTCCTACATACTTGTAGTATAAGACTGTATTACTTGCCAAATTTTATAGTCCTAGGTCAACGGAAAGTACCCTTTGAATTTTGGTTTCCTTGAGCATGTCGAAAATTACGTAATTAAACGGCCATATCTTTTTTTTACGTTAGCTAAGGAGTTTGATTTTTTTACAGCTTCAAGGGGCCGTAGACCTGAGTATAGGTATCGTTTTAATTTCAACTAGCTACCTCCACGCGTTCGAGATAAAGGGTCTTGACAGACGGACGACAAAGTGATCCTATAAGGGTTCGGTTTTATCCTTTTGAGGTACGGAGCCCTAAAAACTGCTCAAGTATGAAGGTGTGGTTACACCGTAGCTCAAAAGCTGTTACGCATCGTCAACGCGATGACGTGACTCGTGCGCTTGGGAATGCAATCTCGATCTCGCGAGATCTCGAGCAAATTTTCGAGATTCAATCTCGACAGCAGGAAATCTCGATTCTTTCGATCTCGATCGCGATCTCGGTTATTATTTTCGAGATCTCGATCGAGATTGAGAGGTCGATCCGTATGAATTCATTTGCTTTGATTAATGTTTTTGAGGCTAGATTCGTGTTATTCGGGCAGTGCTACATGGTGCTACAGAGCGCGCCCGGTTTTCACCGAGGATATGAGCGCAGCGCAGTGGCGCGCTCTGTGCTAAAAAATGGGGCGGATGTAGCATACACAAAATTATTCGTATAATTTTTGTTCGCTAACCCTATATTTTTTGTAATCCGGTTGAGTCCTTGTCAAACATAGTTAGTTTATACTTTATACTAAATTCTTAGGCATTTTGATCAAAATAACTCACTTTTAGTTACTTTGTCAAATCTCGATCTCGAAAGTCTGACGGTCGAGATCTCGAAATACTCAATCTTGAATCAGATTTTTTGTCGAGATCTCGAATCGCCAATCTCGGTTCGAGATTGCATTCCCTACCGTGCGCGGAAAGGAGACGTCATTACATACATAAGGCACTTGTCAGGGTGACCGTTAAGATAGCGTACACCGTTAAGATATCCAGAATCTAATGCTGCCAATAAATAGTATCCAAATAGTACAGACGAAATACCAAGGGAAAAAAATAGTAGGTACCTACTTATATACCCTTGAACTTTTCGAAATATAAGGTCTGTTCACGGTGTACGTTATCGGGCCGGCATAAGCTGGCGTACACCGCTTGTATCTCTAGAACGGCTTTGTTTTCGGAAACGATTTATATTTCAAAAACATTATTTGTCTAGCTATCGTAGAAGCCGAGATATTATATGACTTAACAGTGTACACTATTACGGAACAATTCGCCATATTCAGAGGCTAATTGGAGAAATTGGATAACTCGCTGTCCCGGAATGTCAGAGATGCGGGTTCAAATCCGGCAATAGCCTGTAGTCGATCGTATTTGATTTTTCAATGCATTTGCTCAATGTATCTATAATTAGGTATAATAAAATTGTGGTGTTTCCACATTAAGCTATGAGGATTCAAAATATTTCCAGTAAATTATGTTGATTCCTTAAAATTGTACGCTTTTATTTGTTCGATTATAACAAAAAATAACCGGTTATAACGTTATAAGCGATTATTTCAAAAAAAGTACTACTCTTATTAAGAGGCTGACAAGACCTACTTTTGTTGAAATTGATGTTATTTAAGCAGTTTTTTAAGAAAAACCATTTGTTCTAGCACATCAAAAAAAATATATGTTAATATTCATCATATTTCGAAGACCGTGGACGGACGCGATACATAATTTCACGAAATCGGCTCGATAGAAAAAAATTGCAAAGATTGGTCTTAAAATCATCATTAAACGGTTCTATGTCTTTATTTTTTTAACGTATGGGTCTGCAAATAAAAACATGAAGTCAACATATTCATACCTAAACCGCTAGCGAGTCACATTTCACAAATAGTCCACACTTTTTTTTATTTCAATTTTTATTTATTATTATCTTCTAAGACCCGGCTGCCCAGAAACAGTGACAGTAGGCTCTCGTTTACTCCGATACAAATAGACAGTGTGCGCTGACGCGCCGTGCTAGACGGACCTATGCTTCTCGTTTGCGCATCGAAAACATCGCAAAAATTTGTTTAACCTTGTGTTAAAAATCTAAAATACTGTATACGTACTTATATAAATCAAAGTTATAATATAAGAAGTGTAAATATTTAGTTAAGTGTGTTAAATGTATGATCACCGCAATAGCCACTGGCCTGTCCAAATGAATACTCATTCAGTTTTTGTTGAAATGTGGACCTTATGTCACTGGATATAAGGTCCACATTTCAACGCTTCTTCAGATGCGGTTTTGGCTACGCCCATCGAGAAACGTTTTGTTTGCATAGATCTATAAAGTTTTGGAGTCGACGGTAATAGTTATGTATTATGGGTTATGGGAGGCATCAATACACGAGTGTGGTTTTAGGAAACGAGCCGAAGCAGGCATGTCTCACTCCGCGATTTTATTTTGACGTAATTATTATTCTTCCTTGCCTAATGCATTAGGCAAGCTCAGGGCTGCGCCCACACCCGGCAGTGCCTGTGTGCGAAACCCTGTGTATGAAGGCCTAAGGTGTATGTATGTATGTATGTACGTATGTACGTATGTATGTATGTATGTATGTATGTAGGTAGGTAGGTAGGTAGGTAGGTAGGTAGGTAGGTAGGTAGGTAGGTAGGTAGGTAGGTAGGTAGGTAGGTAGGTAGGTAGGTAGGTAGGTAGGTAGGTAGGTAGGTAGGTAGGTAGGTAGGTAGGTAGGTAGGTAGGTAGGTAGGTAGGTAGGTAGGTAGGTAGGTAGGTAGGTAGGTAGGTAGGTAGGTAGGTAGGTAGGTAGGTAGGTAGGTAGGTAGGTAGGTAGGTAGGTAGGTAGGTAGGTAGGTAGGTAGGTAGGTAGGTAGGTAGGTAGGTAGGTAGGTAGGTAGGTAGGTAGGTAGGTAGGTAGGTAGGTAGGTAGGTAGGTAGGTAGGTAGGTAGGTAGGTAGGTAGGTAGGTAGGTAGGTAGGTAGGTAGGTAGGTAGGTAGGTAGGTAGGTAGGTAGGTAGGTAGGTAGGTAGGTAGGTAGGTAGGTAGGTAGGTAGGTAGGTAGGTAGGTAGGTAGGTAGGTAGGTAGGTAGGTAGGTAGGTAGGTAGGTAGGTAGGTAGGTAGGTAGGTAGGTAGGTAGGTAGGTAGGTAGGTAGGTAGGTAGGTAGGTAGGTAGGTAGGTAGGTAGGTAGGTAGGTAGGTAGGTAGGTAGGTAGGTAGGTAGGTAGGTAGGTAGGTAGGTGTGTGTGTGTGTGTGTGTGTGTGTGTGTGTGTGTGTGTGTGGTGTGTGTGTGTGTGTGTGTGTGTGTGTGTGTGTGTGTGTGTGTGTGTGTGTGTGTGTGTGTGTGTGTGTGTGTGTGTGTGTGTGTCTGTGTCTGTGTCTGTGTCTGTGTCTGTGTCTGTGTCTGTGTCTGTGTCTGTGTCTGTGTCTGTGTCTGTGTCTGTGTCTGTGTCTGTGTCTGTGTCTGTGTCTGTGTCTGTGTCTGTGTCTGTGTCTGTGTCTGTGTCTGTGTCTGTGTCTGTGTCTGTGTCTGTGTCTGTGTCTGTGTCTGTGTCTGTGTCTGTGTCTGTGTCTGTGTCTGTGTCTGTGTCTGTGTCTGTGTCTGTGTCTGTGTCTGTGTCTGTGTCTGTGTCTGTGTCTGTGTCTGTGTCTGTGTCTGTGTCTGTGTCTGTGTCTGTGTCTGTGTCTGTGTCTGTGTCTGTGTCTGTGTCTGTGTCTGTGTCTGTG
Organism: Eudemis profundana; assembly: GCA_947034925.1. Classification (NCBI taxonomy): domain Eukaryota; kingdom Metazoa; phylum Arthropoda; class Insecta; order Lepidoptera; family Tortricidae; genus Eudemis; species Eudemis profundana. The sequence continues at coordinate 1,590,570 of OX344817.1, read as the reverse complement.
TCTGTGTCTGTGTCTGTGTCTGTGTCTGTGTCTGTGTCTGTGTCTGTGTCTGTGTCTGTGTGTGTGTGTGTGTGTGTGTGTGTGTGTGTGTGTGTGTGTGTGTGTGTGTATGTATGTATGTATGTATGGATATATGTATGTATGTATTATCATACACCGCACTCCAGGGTAATTTTTCGGGCACGTCAGTTAGTAAGGTTTACAAATAAACCAATCAATTTCCGATTTGACAGTATAAGGTATGTGTACTAACTAGTACTAAGTATTTATTATATTGTATATTATATTCAATCTCATTTAATATAATTACCTACGTAACATACATTATCATTAGCTACTAAAGGTACTCGGAGTTGCATGGTACATATCTGGGGGCACAGCAGTGGCCCCGCCAAGTCGAGCGCGAAGCAAACACTGCCGTACCATCCTTTACTGGAACCATTTCGCCGCATTTTCAGGCCCCTATTTGAGAACCTCTAGATAAGACCAGAACGCAGAAATTTTCGTCATCCAGTAAGCTATAATCACATACTTAAAATCCAAAATTTCAAGTCTGTAGATCATTTAGTTCCGAAGTTAAGCGAAAGCAAAGTTTCGCATTTACGACAGACACTCACTGACTCATGATCATCAGAATAGAACTAGTACTTCCCATAAACTCAGAGAGCAGAAATTTTAAACATAGTTAGTTTTTAGCCTATCAAGTCCTAAAAAACCTCCAAATATTGCAACTGCACACATAAGTTTGTAATCCTATACAAATACATGCGATTACAAAGTTTCTTTGTTGACTTGTACCTACTATAACGAATAAAGAATGTTCAACGGCCAAGTCACACAACATTAAGTATAATAATAAAGAAATCGCAGTAAGGTACCTTAAACTTGACACGATTTTGTCTAGATTTCATTACTTTTTAGAGATAAACAAGCAGCTCCATCGAGACTTGGCTAGTTTTTTACAGAATGTTTTTGATGGGATACCAGGTTACAGATACTAAGTATAAATACCTTATACTGTCAAATCGAAAATCGATTGATTTTTTTGTAAACCTTACCTTACCTTTATGTTTTTCTCGATGACCTTACATTGCAGGTCATCAAGAAAAACATAAAGGAAGTGCTGTATATTTTAATTCAATATAATCGTATTACTACTTACAAAAATACTGTATTCTTTTCTAATAAATCTTAACTACTTATATTACATATCCAAAATTCATTAAATGTGCTTGAAAGTTTTCATTACTTATTTACGTATTACATATCCAAATTTCATTCTATCTGTTCACGCTTTAATTATGAAAATAAATTAAAAATCAACTATATTATTTTAACGACGCCCTGTCTATTTTATTCTGCGCTCTATGGGAAATTGGGAAACCTACAGGAGTTTAACGCCATCTACCGGCAGGCGTGTTTATTTCGATCGCGATCGCAAGCCGAATGCAAACAGTTACGCTTCTCGCCGCTCACTTGTGAATAGCGCTGGGAGCAATTAGGCGGGGCTAGGGGATGGGCCAAAATCCTGAATCCTCAAGGGCATTTTGCTGTTGACAGCGTCTTAAGAGTCGTACCTACCTTACGTGTATATAAAAATGGTTCAGCAAGAAAATTAAACTTTTTACAGCCTTTACATTTGTGATGGCCATCAAATCATTTATTTTTGCAAGAAAGCTCTAAGGACTCTTTTGGGTCTGATTCTATTCACGCTTCGGTAAATAACCGTCAGAAGTGCCAGAAGAAACTCACCAAATTCTCTTTTCAAAAACATTAATTGCAACACTAGGAATTTCATTAATAAAATACAACAAGCAAATAACTGGGCACAGATTTTTACCGAGACACAGGAAAAATGCACGGATCAAGCAATAAAATAATAATTACTCACAATAACGCACGCACGTCCATTGCAGAAAAAATAAATCACACAACTAACTAAACAGACGAGCTACTAAACGAGAAACAACTTACTTATCACATCACATTAAGACGGATCGACCCGGTCACACATTAGCTAATGATAATTACTTTGAATCAGTTATTTAACAAGGTCACAGCTTTGAAAGTAACCCGTAATGATCTTATTACTCATAAATACTTTCCGTCCTATAATTGGGTCATTTTTAGAAAACGATGAAGTTATGGCATTAATTTAGCAAAATGTCTTGTTTTCCCCCTTTTACACACTTACTTACTTTTTTTTTGACATGTAATATTTTATAATATTATCAATAAATGAGTATGAGTATGAGTATGAGTATTGTATTTTATGCCACACCTGGCCATAAAGTGACTTTTTCCGCACGCTGACTTTTTTCGTACGGAAAAAGCCGTTTTCTGGCCAAGTGTAGACATAAAATGATGTACACAACACGGAAGGTACTCGTAATAAAGAAAGTCCTCGATCGCATATTTACGTCCCTCGCTTGCAGCTCGGGCCGCAAGCTTCTGCGATCTCGGCCTTTCTTTGTATTACCACCCTAGTTATGTAATTTACTATTAAGTATACATATTAATCGAAAAGTAATTTTTTGGTCAGCCGTTATTAAAATTGATCCGCAAAAAAAAATAAGCAGTTAAATCATTTGGGCAGCATACAAAGCTTTGGCTGGCAATAAATAAAAATCGGGCGGCAACTCTTGTTCAGCAAACAATTTAAAAACGGTTAACATTTTAACCAATAATAATCTGCTTTTTTTATCATTTGGCTGCCTAATAACCAGTCGAGCTGCAAAATAATAACTTGGGCAGCAAGATTTTACAATAGGCTAGATCAGGGGTTCCCAAACTGTGCGCCGCGGCGCCCTGGGGCGCCGCGGAAAGTGTAGAGGGGCGCCGCGAGTCGATCCTTATATCTATTCCATTATATCTATTTCAAATAGCTAAATAGGGTAGGGCGCCGTGACGAAGTACGAACCTTGTAAGGGCGCCGCGGGCTGAAAAAGATTGGGAACCCCTGGGCTAGATGACTAAAATAACTGGCCAAGAGCATGTCGGACCATGCTCAGTGTAGGGTTCCATAGCCGTAACTATAAGGGAAATAACTATAAGGTAAAGAATACGATGTAAAAACTTACAACAACAAAAGAGCGTATCTTCATAGCAATTACGTCCTTTTGTTGAGAAGCGCAGTTTATCGGCAATAACTCAAAAACGGTTAATCCGATCTTGTTGAAAATAATTTTCGTTGAAAGTATTAATTAAGCGTTATCTTGGCTATTTTTTTTGTATTTTTCGGACATACGGTTTAGAAGATAGAGGGGGGGGGGGGGGGACACAATTTTCACAACTTTCGGAGCGATTATTTCCAAAGGTATTCACTTAATCAAAAACATTACTTAAGAACCTTAAAATGTTTTTGAAAGAGCTGTCGAACTATGTAGCACACGTTGATATTTTCTGAAAAAAAAAAAATTTTAGGTTCTGTAACATGTATGGAGTGCCCGCCCTAAAAATAATTATTTTAGTTATTTAACTACCAAACTAAGTAGCGGCTCATACAAGACACCTATATTCCAAATTTCATCAATATCCATCGTGTAGATTTTGAGTAAAATGCCTGTGACATACGGACGGACGGACGGACGGACGGACGGACATGACGAAACTATAAGGGTTCCGTTTTTGCCATTTTGGCTACGGAACCCTAAAAACTGTTTAGTCCGTCTGTTACATTATGAAAAAATATTGTACACGTATTTTTTGTTTTGTTTGACAAACAAAAACTGACGAGGATAGAGTGCTTAGAAGTTTCGAGTGACATCACTCTTGAGTACAAATTGTACACAAGAGTGACGTCACAAGCCCCCACTCCAGAAGTTTGATGATCTATAACTTTGTCGATTTTTAATATTTTGATAAACCAAAAAATACGTGTCCCATATTTTTCCATAATCTAACTGACGGACTAAATAGAATTACATATTTTTAACCCAGTCATCATCCCTATTGGTCAGCAGAGAGTTTAATTGAGATATACAGGGTGTCACTGTGATATATACTAGGTGTCACTGTTATAAATACAGGGTGTCACTGTGTTATTTATATACAGGGTGTCACTGTAATGTATACAGGATGTCACTGTGATATATACAGAATGTCATTGTGATATATAAAGGGTGCCATTGTGTTATATACAGAGTGTCACTGTTTTATACAGGGTGTCCAGTAATTAATAGCCAATCTTCTAACCACTGAGAGGGCACCTTAGGCTGGTTCAGAAAATCGACTTTTAGGTTTGGTAAAAGTCCCTTGGTTTTCGAGATTTTCACATTTTTCTTAATTTTCAGTTTTTGGTCTCGTGTTTCACTGTAATGATCGTCTAGCTAGGTCACAAATGAAAATATTTTTACTGGCTATTAATTACTGGACACCCTGTATACAGGGTGTCACTGTAATGTATACAGGGTGTCACTGTGTTATATACAGAGTGTCGCTGTGATAGATACAGGATATCACTGTGATATATACAGAGTGTCACTCCCAAAAATAGGTAGGTTAGGGTTATTTTTTTAATGGCCCTAAAAACGAAACGGCTCCTAAAAATAGGTAGGTTAGGGTTATTTTTTTTGATTACCCTAAAAACGAAACGGCACCCAAAAATAGGTAGGTTAGGGTTATTTTTTTTGATGACCCTAAAAACGAAACGGTTCCCAAAAAAAGGTAGGTTAGGGTTATTTTTTTTTATGACCCTAAAAACGAAACGGCTCCCAAAAATAGGTAGGTTAGGGTTATTTTTTTTTGATGACCCTAAAAACGAAACGGCTCCCAAAAATAGGTAGGTTAGGGTTATATTTTTTGATTATATATCACAGTGACATCCTGTATATATCACAGTGACATCCTGTATCTATCACAGTGACACCCTGTATATAACACAGTGACACCCTGTATCTATCACAGTGACACCCTGTATCTATCACAGTGACACCCTGTATATATCACAGTGACATTCTGTATCTATCACAGTTACACCCTGTATCTATCACAGTTACACCCTGTATATAACACAGTGACACCCTGTATTATCACAGTGACACCCAGTATATATCACAGTGACACCCTGTATATATTACAGTGACACCCTGTATATATCACAGTGACATCCTGTATCTATCACAGTGACACCCTGTATATATCACTGTGACACCCAGTATATATCACAGTGACACCCTGTATATATTACAGTGACACCTGCTACTTGACAGCTGACAATTACCGTATGACAAAATACGCACACGATTGGCGACAGAATAGTTGCGCCCATTTTGTGAATGACCAGTTAGGTTTTATTGCCCCCTTTTTTTGATGAACAAAATGAAATATTTTGCTTACCTACTGATTGCTTACCAAAATTTGATTAACCGTAGATCGCTTAATGCAGCTCAAATATTTAATTTGCTGACCAAAATAATTTAGAGCAGTTCAGTATATCATTAATTGCAGCCTGATTTATAAATGTTTGCTAACCATAAGTTGCTTACCAACTAGCTATTTTGGCTGACCAAATACAAATTTCTGCTGACCAAAATATGAATATTTTGCTGATCGATTAAATGATACCCAAAAAGAACATAGTTGAGTGCATCCCTAGAAATCTGTTTACGGTACCTTAGAAGCATAACACTGTAAGTCCTCTATTTATTACACTCACTTATAGTGTTATGCTTCTTAGGAACAGTTGTATTGTAACACGCATGGCGACTCGGCCGCAGCTGACAGAGTCTCTCATTCTCCAGTCCCGAGCAGTCAGTTCGCGAACGCAACATGGCCAGTTCCCGTCTCTCACGGTCACGAAGTGCAGGTACATTGTATCGATGCGATGCGTGTTCGAATCCTGAAAAATTATGTAAAACTAAAAAGTCGTCCTTCACCAACTACCTGGTTTGATCGTCAAAACAAAACTAGGTCATTGGTCAATTTGGACAACAGTCATTTTGTTGCCAAAGATAAACTTGAATGTGTTTTTTTTTTGCAAAAAAAAAATGGAAATACAAACATTTTTTCAAGATAATAGAGTTAATCAAAAACGTTTTGTATTTCCATCCATTACTAAAAAAATCTTTTTCTTTAGTCAATAGTAATATCGATGGCAAAAAGCGAGAACGTAGTAACCGCCACTTGGTCAAAAAATTTTTTTTTGCATATTCGGAATCAGCGAATTTTTCTGCGTCGACTGGTCTGGGTCCCATGGCTCTACGACGCTTAGAAAAAACTGGACTACGTTGCAAAACGAATGTATTTTTTTGACGATGCCCACATCTAATTGCTGTAAACATCCAAATAGTAGCAATTTTCTAAACGAATACATTTACGCTAATTTTGTTTTTTCATAAATCAAAGGGTGTGCCGGTTACAGCGTTGCCGAAATTTTGTTCCGTGGCGGTTACAGCATTTATGCATGTAGTGAAAAAATTACGAACCAAGCTTACTGCAATTATCCTAAAATAAATTATCTATGATTGACGCTTACTACATTTCATTCGAAAATGAATTAACAGCAAGCTACAGTAACGACATTTGAAACACAACGTGAAGTGGGTAGTGCTTGAAGATACAGCAATAAAAATGTGCGCTCGCGGCGATGTGGCTCGTGAATACGACCTGTGATTTAGTCTATCGGCGATCGCCGGAGCGAGTGGTTGTGCGTAGTCTGTGTACTCTGTGTGTCCGTGAAGTGAAATATTTTTATAATTGAGGTGATAGTTGTGTTCAAACAATTGTTTAAGAATTATGTTGAAAACTTATAATAAGTAATACTTACATACAAAACATCTTTTATAGTTAGTGGGTTTAATAGGTAGTGAGTTTTGTATCGATAAAAGTTACTTAAAAGACAATTTAATGCCAAAACTGAAGATAAAATATAGAGAGTTTTAAAGTTTTCACGGGAATATTAAACCTCATTACCTATAATATTTAGTTTTAGCGGATAACAATATTATAGTTTGATTAACCCTAAGAATATTTATGTTTGTTTTTAGCACGATAAGTACAAGGTTGTGATTTTATATGAGAGATTTTATTAGCCTTTTGAAATGTAATAAGCAACGGAGGTTTTAAGTAATTTTCGTAATTATTTATTTATTTATTTAATCTTTATTGCACAATATAAATAGTACAATTGGCGGACTTAATGCCTTAAGGCATTCTCTACCAGTCAACCAATGGGCTAAACAGAAACATTGTTTTGGTGCAGGGCCTTTAACGTCAATTGGAAAACTTAAGATAAATTTACAAATATACCTACAATATACATACATACAGTATATACTTACACAAATACAATATTATATAATATACTTACATATACTACTTTACGTACCTTGTGAAAACCTCATGTCGATAATTAGTTTTGGACAGCATTGAAGAGATGCTTGCGCAACATGCGCTTGAATGTGAACTTGCTTTGTGCTTATACAGAGAGAAACGTAATGTTTTTATACAGAGAAATTGAGACTAGATAGTATTTGATTATGTTAAGACGGTAATTGTTGCTTCTGATCTTTTAATTTGTAAGAAACCTGCATTTAAAATTTGGAAACATTTTAAAAAAGTATGTTGATAAAAGTTGATTGATCCTTAAGTCGTTTTATTTTCACAGTTTCTTTTTGCCGGTGGACACTTACCACATTTCAGTTAGTCCTATAAAGAACGTAATGACATTTACGTCAAAATTATTGAATCTTAAAATAAATATGCATCTGGTTACAGCATTTATGCTTTATGGAAATAATACCCGTTTCACCATTTTAGTACATTTACTTCTGGCGTTTGCAGCGTTTTCGCGTAACGAAAAAAAGAGTTCAATTGTCGTAACCGCCACTAAGTCGTAAACCAGTCTGTTTTGTTAAATATTAAATATGCCAGTTGAAAGAAAACCATAAGTTATGAATTAGATCCAAATATCAAGCATTTTCGTTCATAAATGAAAGAGTTATGATTTTTTTTCTTGAAATCGAAAAGTTTTTTGGCTCTGGTGTAAAGTTTGCATTTTGGCGGTTACTACGTTCTCGCTTTTTGCCATCGATATAAACATTTATATCAATCAAAGACTACGAAGAAAAACAGCTAATCTGATATAGGTAAACGTAGAACTTAGAGTGATAAAATAAATATTGAACCAGATCGCAAACCGTCACTGAAGTTTTATTTTATTGACCCTTCATTTTAGGGTTCCGTACCTCAAAAGGTAAAAACGGAACCCTTATAAGATCACTTTGTTGTCCGTCTGTCTGTCCCTTTTGTTGTCACGAACCTTTATCTCGGGAACGCATGGACGTATTGAGTTGAAATAAAAACCATATACTCGACTCTATGGTCCCTTGAAGCTGTAAAAAATCAAACTAGTAGGTAAATTGACGCTAAAAACGTACATTTCGATTCTCAAGGAAACCAAAATTTAAGTATAAGGTACTTTCCGTTGACCTAGAACTATGAAATTTGGCAAGTTATTCTACTATTCTACTAGTCTTATACTACAAGCATAGGGAAAAATCTGAAAACTATACATTTGTAATTAAATCATAAAAAATATAGTCTGCATTTAAAGTATTTGTACGGAACCCTCGGTGGGCGAGACTTGCACTTGTCCAGTTTTTTATTTCTCGCGCGACAGAGCATCACCTGTCGCTGTCACACTATATTGAGCAGAAAAAGATAGGTAGCATTTGTCGTGCGACAAAGAGTCACGTGTCACAGTTGTGACAGAGGTATGTACAGAATCGGAGCGACCTTTCCGCAGAATCGCACGTTGCCCTGTCCACGCATAGCGACATTAGCGAGCGATACGGACTCGGCTGGGTGCCTGGGTGTCTCTCAGTCTCCGGCTCCGGCCCCGAACAGTCAGTTTCGGTCGCCAGCGAACATGGCCAGCCCCCTTTTCTCACGAAGTGCAGGTGCAATGTTTTATTCAGTTGAAAATTCCTTTTTATCTTATATTATTTATGCTGCGATCCATTTTTTCGCAAATTTCATTTATGTAGGTACCTAAACTTTATTTACAAAAGTTACAATAATTTTACTTCTACTATTTTTTTAATTTTTTTTAGTATTTAATTTACGGTACAAAAGATACGACCGGACCGATGGATGAACAGAGCGCGTCTGGACACCTTTAAGTAACGGAACACCTAAAAAGAATAATCGTACCATGAATAGCTTTCTATAAGAATGCTACGAAAATTACCGATTAAGTGCCGCACTACATTACTACTGGCATGTCAGTGTCAAGTCAATGTCAGAAAAAAACTTTCCCGGGTCCCTTCATACTTGTTCAGTCTTGTCGTTTTGTTATGTTATCTTTCATCAACTTCATACTTAAATCAAATACATTAGCCATTTAAAAGTGATTTTAGTGCTGGAAATGAAAAATGGAGCAATGGGAAGCTATTGTAGAGCGTCCCTTGGAGCCAGGACACCGGTCGTTTGAGAAAATCTTGCAAACTGCTACCGTTGTGTTAAATAATGCGATTCAACTTGCACCCTTTGAAACCGGTAAGTTGAATTGTTATGTTTATAAAGGAATTGGGTTCGAAAACTATACAGATAACTACTCTATGACTAGGATGATTACTATATTAGAGACTATAGTTTAACGCGGGCTAATTTTCCGCAACTTTACAACAAATATGCGCCTGCGTAATTAGAGACTATATAAAATTGTTTTTCATTGAATAGCATGATAGTTTAGATATGTGTATAGCAGATACTGTATGTTGAAACTTGCATTTTTCATCTCGTATAAGAAAATTGAGTGCCATACTGGCCAGACACTTTATGCACAATGCAATGTTCTTGTGTCGAAATAAAGTAAATTCTGGCTGAAATTTTTTTGATACAAACATCACTAATTTTGTAATTGTATATATTAGTCTTTAGTTGTAATCACTGTATAATGTATGTATGTATGTATGTAAACACTTTATTGCACATAAAATTACACAGAAACAGTACAGAGATCAATGGTGTACAAAGGCGAACTTATCCCTGTAAGGGATCTATTCCAGCTAACATGTTGTATAATATGTTGTTTAATAAAACATATTCTTTTTATTTACTAGCATTCACCCGCGGCTTTACTAATTAAGCTTTACTAAGAATGCGTAATTATGCTCCAGTATGGATCGCACTCACAACAGTAAACAACAACGGTTTTATCACTCCCACAACACGCATTCTACATTCGTATGTTTATTTGTTTAACTGCAGTTTTACTTAATATTTTTAAAAATAACTGGGTTCCTTGGGGCATTTCGTCTCATCATCGTGGTCATGTTTTCTAGAGTGCTAGTAGTGTCAGACCCTTAAAACTCGATGATGACACGTTTATCTTAGTGAGTGACACTGCCTACGAAGCTTGAGGTCCTGGGTTCAAATCCTGGTAAGGCCAATATTTGTGTGATGAGTACAAGTATTTGTTCCCAAGTCATGGATGTTTTCTATCTGTACTTATACATACGTCTATATAAGTACACATGTATATCATTGTCTAGTACCCATCAAACGTTGCTTAGTTCGGGACTAGGTTGATCTGTGTAAGATTGTCCCTCAATATATATATTTTTTGAATAGTGAAATTCTGAAGTGAAGTTCCCCTGGCTGCTCGCGATTGCTCTTTGCTCTTTGTGATTGGCAGAAATAGCTAAGCGCATAGACTCATGAAAGTAAGGACTATTATGGTTTCAGAATGGGTGGCGGAGACATTGCTGTACGCGCCGGTGCACCTGCTGAGTACGGTGGCGGAGCACCGCGGCGACGATACGTGGCGCAAGGCGTCGGCGGACGCGCTGCGCCTACTGGCGGGCGCTGTCGGCAGTGGCGTAGCGGACAGGCACTGCGGCCGCGTCGCCGAGGTAAGCTGTGTGACGGGAGACGTTGTACGCGCCGTGCTGAGTGTGGCGGAGCGCGGCGCAAGGCGGCGGCGCATGCACTGCGCCTGCGGGCGGGCGCTGTGGGCAGTGGCGTAGCGGACAGGCAGGAGTCAAACAGGAGTGCGATCTGAATAACTACCTTGTTTTCTTTATTATCATCGACTTAAATACATTTTAAATTAAATACAATGCTTTTTAATGTAACTAGCATTCGTTTCCCAGCTGTGCCTGTTGAACTACGACGCGGAGGTCCGCAAGCACGCACTGCACTGCCTCGCGGAGGTGGCGCGGCGTACGGACGCCGGCGCCGGGGACGCCGCGCGGCTCGTGGCGACCCTGGGGGACGCCGGCCAGTGCCGGGCGCCGCTGGCGCTACTCGCGGGTACGGTACTCAAAAACTAAAACAAATGTGCAATCGGCCAATTCAGGTCAGCGCCATACTTAAGCGCCATTTGGCACCAAACTCTATAAATATATATTTTTTGGCTTTTTGAAAGCTCTCATGTAGTTTCGCGCAAACAAAATGTATGAAGTTATAAGATGAAACACTTTTCAAACATAATTGATGCCGCGGAAGCGAATCATTCGCTTTTTGTTTGTATGGAACGCGCTAGAGACAGCTCCAACAGCATTGTGAAAGTATTATCAGACAGATTTGACTGCAGTATATGGAAGCACTGGGTTAAGCAGACAGGGAGGTTGTGAGTCTCGGCCCAGTTGTTTTATTATGTTTAATTTGTAGTTGTGTAGTAATAACATAAGTATTCTAACATTAGTCATTAAGTATCGCATAATTACCTAGTGACCAATTGTATGGATTCTAATAGGGTATTTGACAACAATCAAAATAAATTCATTAACTCTAACCAGCAAATTATACTTTCAAAACAGCCCAGATAAAATCATTCAAACTTATTTTCGTGCCATCAACGATTTTACAATGACGAAAACTAAAAATAAGGCACCATGTTGAGTATGACGTCACAGATAGTATTTCATACTAACAAGGAAGGGTACCCAACTGTCCGACTCCGATTTGATTCATTTTGATATATGTTATAGAGTAGTCTAAAATAGCAGACACGTATTTTATTTTAGCTGCCCTAGTTCAACTTTTTAGGAGATATTGTCCTTCAAAGTACTGAAAAGTGACTAAACCCTCCAACGTGTACAGATTTTTTTTTTAGCATGTTTCTAGTTAGTTACTGGTTTCATTACATGTTGGAGAACATGAAAAAAGAATAGACCCGTGTTTTGTCATTTCACCTCAAACTCATATTTTCCTAAAAAAACACCCTTCAAAGTTTTTTAGCCTTTTGAGGGTGTTTTAACACGTGTCTATTCTTTTTTCATGTTCGCCAACATTAATGAAACCAGTAATTAACTAGAAACTTGCTAAAAAACATTTTTCTGCAGGTTTAGTCACTTTTCAGTACTTTGCAGGACAATATCTCCTAAAAAGTTGAACTTGGGCAGCTAAAATAAAATACGTGTCTGCTATTTTAGACTGCTCTATAACATATATCAAAATGAATCAAATCGGAGTCGGACGGTTGGGTACCCTTCCTTGTAAACTGCATACTTTCGGAGCGTTTTGACACTTCATAAAAAGAACCTGATTTGAACTGTCATCAAGTAGCCTATTATCCGAAATAAATTACCGGTGGTAAAGCTTGACATTCATAAGTGCATTGTAATATGCCTAAATTGAAGAATAAAGTACTTTGAATTTGAAATGAATTATTATTATTGTTAAAAACACCTTAAAGTATGTTTTTGTTTCGGCAGGCGCGTTATGCGAGCACCACCCGGTCGTTGTCAGTGACGAGATCACGAGCATTTGGCGTGGATTTTTGAACATGCTCGAAAATACGAAGAACACTGTGAGTATAAAGTCTATACACATTATAGTCATAAGGCTGCGTTTCCACCACGTTTGCGAGGCAAAAAAAAACACCAATCACCGTGCCTAGTAAAAACGAATATTTATTAAAACTCTCGACTAGCGATGTAACGATTCCGATACCTATACCGATATAATCAACCGATATTTGAAGAGCGCGAAATATTGAGTTGATAATTTATTTATTTATGCCACACCTGGCCATAAAGTGACATTTTCCGCACGCTGCGCGTATGGAAAAAGCCGCTTTCTGGCCAAGTGTCGACATAAAATGATGTACACAACACGGGGGGTAATAAAAAAAGCCCTCGATCGCATATTTACGTTTCTCGCTTGAAGCTCGGGCCGCAAACTTCTGCGATCTCGGCCTTTCTTTGTATTACCACCCTAGTTGTGTAATGTACTATTTTACTTTACACTTTCAAGGTTGAGTCTCTGTTGAGTATAGCCAAGTTTACGGTGTAATGATAAGTTAGTTATTTAATTTTAGACACATAATAAATTGAAAAAAATAAAAGATCACCACATAAGATTAAATCCGCAACGCAGACTTCGACAGGTGGGCACAAATTCAAATCGGCAACAGGCTTCGTCACACTTACCAACAAAAGTAATCCGCAACAGGCTTCGTCACGGTGTAATAGGGACATACAAATGTCTGAGGTGCATAATTCATTATTTGGCCATCGATATCGGTATCGCCGATTACTACAATAATCGGTATCGTATCGGTAAAATTATGTATCGTTACATCCTTACTTTCAACGCTATACATCCCAAGTACCATAACAAGTGAACCCGCCTAGCGGGCTCTTAGCTCTAACTGGATAAATTATGCCGTTTTCAGGACGCGGTGATCAAAGCGGCGCTAGAAGGCATCTGCGGTTTGTTCAAACATTTCGGCGACGAACTCCCCACCGCTGAACTTGGTCATTTGTATGACAACATCGTCAATATTTACATCAAGAAATCCGCCTGCCAAGCTGGTATGTTACGTGCATTCATAAGGCTATTTCTTAGTTAATTGACAAAATATACTAATTTATTGGTAATATTATTAAATATTACATGTCACAGTTTTATTATTTATTTATGGCATTTCAGTTAAGAGATTTTCCTTAAATCACTACATAGTATAAAACAAAGTCGCTTTCTCTGTCCCTATATCCCTATGTATGCTTAAATCTTTAAAACTACGCAACGGATTTTGATGCGGTTTTTTTTAATAGATAGAGTGATTGGAGAGAAAGGTTTATATGTATAATACATGCATAATATAATAGAGAAACACCGCGCGAAGCCGGGGCGGGTCGCTAGTTAATATATAAATAAATTGAGAATGAGAATGAGAATTTATTTGCATAAACACGGTAATACATTTTGATGACATTTGAGTAGTTTAAAAGAACCACGTGCTTAGCCATAAATTGGCATGCATAATTTTTATACATAACAAAATTACACAGAAACAAGCAAAACATTTTCAAACCTAACTAATATACTATAATTATAATTATGGAATATAAGATTCATTTGTATGTCACTTTAATTCAAAAACATTGAAGATAAAATTACCATTTGTTTACTTTTACTCCGTTTTCTGTTAAGTAATTGAAAAGTCCGAGGGACATTAATATCTACTTATATCACAACGGTTTTTTTTTGCTCTTGACACTAGTGTTTATTTCCACTGCAATGTTTTATTGTTAAGGCGAGGCCAGACCAGAATCGGGCACGGAAGCCCAGTTTCCAAATCATTTTTAGAGCACTTATTTGACTCTTAGGTCACTGTAAAACATATATAATAATATTCAGAACTGTATCTAGAGCTTCCTCTCACTTAGAACACGATAGCGAACACTTCGCTCGATAGAAAAGTAGCGCGAAAACACTATAAAATAAAGTATTTTTTTCATTTTTTTTTCATTTTGTTCATTACCAGTTACCTTTTCTGACAAAATTAATACCTGACAATCATGATTTCACAGTCATGCAGGGCATCCTCTCATGTTTGGGTTGATAACGTATACTTTTATGTTAGAAATCGAAGATAATCTGCAATAATCTGCATTCCGCCCGACCCTAGTTTGTATGTGAAATGCGAGCCAGGTCCTACCGCGCCTTAAATCCTACTAACCCTTTCATTACTAATACGAAACCTTCAGGACCTGAATCATACATTACCGCACGTGTCCGCTTTATATCAATTGTATGTATTTTCAGCGTGCTTCAATATCCTACGCTTGCACTGTGCGTTGTTCCGCGAGCGAGTGTCCCGAGACCCCGCGCTGCGGGTGCTGCTGTGGGGCGCCGCCCCCGCCGACACTATACTCAGCGTTTACGCTGTGACCGCTCAATGTGTGGACAGGACTACTCTCAAGGTAACTAAGTGTATATCAGCATGTTATAATGTCCTACGATTGCACTGCGCGTTGTTCCGCGAGTGAGTGTCCCGAGACCCCGCGCTGCGGGTGCTGCTGTGGGACGCCCCCGCCGACACTATACTCAGTGTGTACGCTGTGACCGCCCAATGTGTGGACAGGACTACTCTCAAGGTAACTAAGTGTATATCAGCATGTTATAATGTCCTACGCTTGCACTGTGCATTGTTCCGCGAGCGAGTGTCCCGAGACCCCGCAATGCGGGTGCTGCTGTGGGACGCCCCCGCCGACACTATACTTAACGTGTACGCTGTGACCGCTCAGTGTGTGGACAGGACCACGCTCAAGGTAACTAATTATATAGAGTGCGTCTACGATAACTCTGCAGTGAAATATATAGCGACATCTCTTTTTAAAAGTCAAATTTCTATGAAAATGTGACGTAAATGGTGGGGTCGCCAAATAATTCCACAGTGCACTCTATCAGCATGTTGCAATATCCTACGCTTGTATTGCGCTGTTCCGCGAGTGAGTGTCCCGAGACCCCGAGCTGCGGGTGCTACTGTGGGACCGCTCAAATGTGTGGACAGGGCGACGCTCAAGGTAACTAAGTGTATATCAGCATGTTGCAATATATTACGCTTGCACGCGTTGTTCCGCGAGCGAGTGTCCCGAGAACCCGCGCTGCGGGTGCTGCTGTGGGGTGCCGCCCTCGCCGACACTATTCTCAGCGTGTACGCTGTGACCGCTCAATGTCTGGACAGGACGACGCTCAAGGTAAAAGGTACCTACCAATTTTTTTTAAATAAGCATCACAGATTTGCACAAGGACATTGTTTGAGTGAGAATTTCAGTCTCGTCTACTCGTAAGTCGCATAATTTATCGATTCTCGTTTTTAATAAAAAAAAATCAAAAAGACCAAAATACCAAACTAGTAAAAAGAAAATATACTTATAAAAGTAAAAAGGAATATAAACAACAAGATTATGCAGCAACATTAGAGAACACGTTGAGAACCCGATAACCGGGTTCTCAACATTCAAAGTTGAGAAACCGACTAGCGAGGTCGTTCGTTAGGTATGATTTTTTTTGGCTCTACAAAGCTCTTCACACAGTTTTCCGGATTGACACATGTAGAGTTCCCTAACATACTTCCTTATATTTTTAGCTCACATCTAAAGTGTATTTTTGTCCTCAGAAAATACTAACAACAGAAGTCCTACCACACACGCAGTCAAGCCAGAGCAAGCTGACCGCGTTGCGCGTGCTCGCCGCGTCCAAGTCTGAGAGTTTCGGAGATCTGACCCGATACGTGGACATACATGCGCTGGAGTATGGCATGCGGTGGGAGAAAGTGTCCCGCGCGGACGCTGACCTGGTAAGACATTGCTTTCAAAAACATCTGACATCTCTATTCCTAGGGCTACAGTAGCACCCAGTAGTTTAACTTCAAATAAACATAGATTAGATTAGATTATTTATTTCTCATTTTAAAATTACATTATAAGTTGCATTGCATGTCAAGTTATAAGAATTTAAAGCGAGATCGTCAGTTAAATGGAATAAATCAAATTATACAATGAAAAAATAAAAAATAATAAAAACAAAATAAAACATCAATTAGCAAGGTCAAAATACACATTAAATGTCAATAAATTGGGCACAAAGAATATGTCAAAACAGGGATAGTCAAATGGAATAAACAATTTACAAAATCAAATTATACAATGAAAATAAAAATAACGCGTCACAAAACAAAATAAAAAAAACAATACATACAGTCAATACTTATACAGGATGGAACCGATGGAACGGAACGCGGGACATTCCTGCAAATGTGGCATTGTTTAGCCTTAGAACATTATTTCCTCCAAATAAACTTCGTTTTACTAGTGACTGATAAACACTTAACTCAGGCAAACTACTGAACTGATTTTGGTGAAACTTGCACACTTCCCTAAGTTGGACTATACGTAGTCCAACTAAAATAAAACTAAAATATTCTTTCATATGTACACTTATGAAATTTGGCACACATGGAGCTGGTATAGACTAACATAATTAATAAATTGAAATTATGTACATATGTCTAAAGAGCGGACTATTTTACTATAAGTTTACTAGAACTTATTAGAAATATTTTATGCAAATGTAAATTAAAGTCGCCGCCAATAGAATTTGCTAACTATGTAAACAAAAGGCGTAACTTTGTTTTGTCACTGTTTCTCCTTGAATTTTCACACCACCTCATCAACACCACTGAAACCATACACTATTTAAACGGTCGTTGCCGTAAAATACAAAACCATACAATAAATAATTGAATCTAGGATATTTCATTAAAAATTTAAAATAGTTTCATACATAGGTTATTAATTTGACTTGACCGTTATTCGAAGCTTATTTATTGAGATAGGCATGTCGTTTCCCGCCTTATAGTGCTATCTCTTTCTAATAATATCCCTCCTCTTTTGCCCTTTTCCTCCCACCACCTGGTAGTGGGGATGTCTTTTATAAAAGATCAGATCCCAGTTCTGTTCTTCATCAGGATGATCCGCTTCATCCTTCCCGCTGGTCCGCTGCTCACTTTGAGCAATCAGCGAAAAGTCAAAGGTGGCCCTGGCCATCGTCCTGGTTCGACCCCAGGCGAGCAGGCCCCCACCTAGCCCGACACCTATCGTGGTAAGCCGGGACCGATGACCTGGTTCGACTCCAGGCACCCCCCGGCACATACCCAGTCCGATGTGCGTGTCGGCCGTGTGTAAGGCACACGGTCGGACGCCCTTGGGTGGTCTGGCCAAGCGAACTGGTTCGAGCCCAGTGACCGCAACGGCCAACCACCCGGCCCGACAATCACAATGCCCGAAAGTGGGTTGTGAGTTTGTCAGGTTTAAAAAAACAAAAAAAAAAAAAAAAAAAAAAAAAAAAAAAAAAAAAAAAAAAAAAAAAAATAAAAAAAAAAAAAAAAAAATAAAAAATAAAAAAAAATAAAAAAAAAAAACTGTTCTTCATTGGCGTCTTGTTTCCCGCCGTGATTGGTCGTACTGTCCAGAGTACGACTCAGAAATATATCGTGAGTCTTCGCCGAGCGAAATAATTATTTTAAAAGATTTCATTTCATTCTTAAGATATTTTGACAGTAATTCACGTAAGTAATATTAACTTATAAACATTTTTGTCTGATGTGTCACACAATTTATGAATGCGTAATTCTACCCTCAAAATTGTAAATTTTTTTCTTTAACGGTTTTGCCGTTCGATTTTTAGATTAAATTTGGTTATATTTTAGATTATGGATAATATGGATTCCAATATTGAAACAAACAAAATAAGGGGGGCGAAAAAGATCCGATCGCAAGCTCCATAACTAAACAAAAGAGGCGAGCTGCGCGTACGTCTAACATATTTAATGTGACAGATTCCATAGTCGCGATTTTTACCAGAGGTGAATTAAACAATATGAGTGTACCCACATTTAACTCATTCTGAAAAAGCGTTTGGCATTTTCTTTGTTAAAACAACAGGAAGCTCTGCTCGCTGCAGTGGCAGAAATAATGGACATCGTTAGGTCATGTCCTTTTAGGTGGTGAATAGTGGTGATCTGTTCTAGGTTTCTGAAGATTTATTGCAGTTGGTTTCCGGCCACCGAGCAGGTTACAAATATGAGACGAATTGGAATTACAAAGCTTATCAGTGAGCACTGGGAAAGGCTGCTATATTCAAGATCCCTCCTTCCAATTCAGCGCTTTTTAACGCCGCGGCAATACAGCGAAAATGTAAACATAATGGCGGTGTTTGCAAGTGTTTTGGGCCCGTAAAAGGAACCCTGTTTCGCAAACAGGTGATTCTAAGGCCACTACAGGCGCTCCCTCGTAGGGAGCAGTGCCTTTCAAAGTACCCTCGCAGGGTTACTGTAATCACGCACACACGGTGAGCGACTCGCCTGCGTGCCACGCACATACGTGCCAGGGAAATGCTCCCGTACAATACACTCTTCCGCGCGGGAAAATTACAACCGAAATTATCCTTCGCAAGGATATCATAACGTTTTTAAAGCTGGCCATATAATATGGCCGCATACCTTTCAGGGTCGTCAGCCTAGACAGTATTAGCAATGACCCCGCAAACAGCGAAACAGTCGTAAGCGAGTTTTATAATTCAAGAACGGGTGAACCGATTTTTATGGTCTCTGATTTTTTGGGTTTGTCTCTACTCCGAATAACAGAATAACTATTAAAAATTGTAAAAAGTCCTGAGGCGGAATGGAGTTCACCGGGACAGTTAGTTTACAATGTTTGGGAGTCGATGAATGCACCAAATCACTTATTGCGGATATTAAGAGGGTATCGCATACCTTTTTGCCGAAAGCCACCATTCGTTTAGTAACCGTCGCGGAAGCAATCTAAAATGCCCACGATCGGAACAGATTACGCAGATAATTGTTCAAATGAAAAAACAGAGTGTGCTAGAGGTAGGGTGACGGCACCAGTAAAGGACAGGAACCAATTATGGACCTTTTTTGCGTAAAATCCACATTTTAAGTAACTGACACTAAATTTCTGAACTATCAACAATATGTTCGGATAACTGATGGCTATACATAAATGGTATAGTCCATAAATAGTCAGCTATAAGCCATTAAATGTTTGCTGTCCAGTACTGGGTACTACTGTGTTAAACGTGTCCATGATTGGTGCCATCACCCTAGTGTCTCCGTTTTCCCAGCTTTATATCAATGATGTTTTTAGTGCCCAAAAAGCGGCTACGCAGCTCGACCCATATTCAACCTCAAAGCTCTAAACCGGTTTTTCATGACCGAGAAAATTGGACTATTCAATGTACATCGGGTACCGGATTTTAAATCTAACCGAACGACTGGCTATGCAAGATAGACCCGTTCCAGGCCAAGTTCCACTTGCCCATAAGCCAAGCGCACAGACAGTTTTTACGCCTCGCCTACAGGCGGAGACTCTTGCTGCAAATTACGTGTTTACCATTCGGCCTTAGTCCCTAAAGATTACCTGATAGCACACCAATACGCTTGCCAGGCACGTAAAACTGTTGCAGAGAAATTGGAACAAATTGGATGGTTGGTAAACTACGACAAATCACTTCTAATCCTTGATAAAGCATTGATGTACTTATGCGTCTTTTTGTTCTATGGAAAAATCTAAAACGTTTACCAGACGAAAATATTCCTTTGTTGACGATCAAGATCCAAAAGATGACCTTGTAAAGACAACCTAGAAAAAGGATCTAGATTGGTGTGCTCCTCAATTTTGCGAGTTTTACGGTTCCACACGGAAAACTAAACTACCAGGCTCTTCTGGAACTTCTTAATTCAATATCGAGATTTTCGTATGATTTATCATACAGCAAAGCTAAAGAAAATCTGGTATGGTGGTTGAAAAACTGTCATTGTCCAACACTCATCACACATCTTCCGCTGCTAACACATTTGCTACCACGCGTCGGGCCGTGCTTGGGGAGCCCAATTGGACGCACAAACTCTGTCGGGATTTTGGACAAAGTCGGAGCAAAAGTTGCACTGCAACCTAAAAGAAATGCTCGCCATTTTAAAGGTCTTAACAACTGTCAGTACTCGCGCTATTCTACAGTTCTTGTCTATTGCGACAACAAAACTGTGATAGCTAACCTACGCAACTAGGGCGGAACAAACGCACGCCTTTACATATACTAACATTATGGAACAACATCAAATTCACCGAAACCTGTTCCATATTCCGAGCAATAGCCACGCGGATCACCTGCCAGGGATGCGTTTGCTCCCAGAGTGGCATCCTGCCAGAGGCCACGGAAAAATATTTTTCGAAATTGAGAGTTCCTCGAATAGACTTATTTGCGTCGCACAGAGCACACGTAGTGTTCAACTATGCATTAATAAACCAAAACGATCACAAAGCTTTTATTCACGACGCGTTTTCGCAGAGTTGGATGTTCGATCTAGTGTGGATATTCTCACCCCCATACCTGATTCTAAAGGTACTAGCTCACCTCAACTGGGCCACAGGTGTCTTATCTTAAGACATACTAAGGTATCTCTCAGTAGTACCACAGTATAATAGCAATAATTTTTCTTCTTACGAATATTGCGCGGATTGTATGTGTGCGCGTCGTGAACGAACGCACTACAAGCAAAGTTTTAAGATTGCGTAAGAATGCACCAGTACGGATTGCACTGTTTGCGCTTCGACCTTGAATTTGTATCGCGTGCTCCTAAGCGGACGAAGTTTGACTACAATACAATACAAATATACTTTATTGCACACCAGAAAAACATATCCACGACTAATTTGTGGTTTGTCTTTATACTTTGGAACAGAGTATTTTGGCGGCCGCCGCCGGCCAGATATCAAGTTCCGCGCACTGGCAGCCGCATTCACGGTGCGGTATCTAAACAAGTACCTGATCGATGTCACGACGGGCTTACCCCCGCCGAAAGTTCAGGAAATGGTTCCTGGAGGTGTGGAAGTGTGTGGGTGGTCAGCGCTTAACCGGTTGGAATCCGGATCAAATAAAGTTACTTGATAATTCATGGCATGCCTCCACACGCCACACGTAAGACTACTAACATGGCTTGAAAACAGTAGGTAGCGTGGGCCATTAGTTAAAATGTTCAAAATCTGAATCTACAGAGCTATCGGGCTCTGACATAGCAAAATATCTATCTGATCTTTATCTAGTCCATGATCTGTCATACAGGTCTATTTTACGATATAAATCAGTTGTGCCGGTACTCTCACACATTCTTGTTAATCATATCCCATGTCATCATGTAGTCGACAGTGTTGCAGAAACCCCCTATTTGGAACATCGAAATTCTTGCTATTTAGTTGACGGAATGTAAAGTAAATTTGGAAAGTATATTCAAATCATCAATTCATCATACAGGCATAATGCAATGTTACTTCTTCTTTGTTCCGGCATTGTTAAAAAAATGATTTTACGCGCTATACGCCGTCAGATGATTTTATTATTGTTCTTTTGTCGGAAGTTGGGTCTAAGACAGACTGTGCTACGTCAGTCCGGATGGAAATTGTTGTGTAACACTGTTTGTCATAACTTCTGCCCATTGGGCGAAACAAACGGTGTCGTTATTAAAACGTAAACGTGATGTAATGTAACCAATACAAATAGTTTATTTGTCACTTTGAGAGGAAAAGTTAAAACTGCCTCTCGTTCAATTATTGCACGTTAGATTAAAACGTTGCTTAAAAAGCTGGCATTACTGAAACTCCTGGTAGCATCCGCTCAGCTGTTGCATCGAAAAATGGATTGACCACTTTTCTGTTGAAGATAGTTTAGCTGGAAATTGGTGTTCAGAAACACTCTTGGTCAGTATCATAGACGAGCATTATTACCCTGTAATTTGTCTTATTTTGTGCAATAAAGTGTTTACATACATACATACATACATTATTAATGCCACCATCTTCTGCTGTTGATTCTATAACTGTATCACGCTTTGTTGAGCCTATGGAATCATGTTGTTCGGCAGCAAATTATTCATTACCAATTTGGGTTTTTGTTTTAGTAGATAGTTTCTATTAAGCATACTAGGCACATGCCTAAGTACTCTTATAAAACTAAATCACATTGGCATCTTCTTTTCCACCACCACCAGGCGATAACAAACAGGTCTCAATAAATAAGCTTCGAATAACGGTCAAGTCAAATTAATAGACGCGTTTTACCTACCAATAAAACGCATATTAATTTACTTACCTTATTCGAAGCTTATGAGTAAATTCTGCCTGGTGACAAAATTTGATTTTCGAGCCAATGAAGAACAGAACTGGGATCTGATCTTTTATAAAAGAAATCCCCACTACCAGGTGGTGGGAGGAAAAGGGCAAAAGAGGAGGGATATTATTAGAAAGAGATAGCACTATAAGGCGGGAAACGACATGCCTATCTCAATAAATAAGCTTCGAATAAGGTAAGTAAATTAATATGCGTTTTATTGGTAGGTAAAACGCGTCTATTATGTCATAATGGAATGAAGTTTTTGTTTCTTTTAAATTCTACAATTGTCTATGATGATAGCGTTGTGACTAAAGTTGGTGATATTGTAAAGCTGCTACACACTACCTAACTTACGCTCTGTACCTAAGAAAATAAAATGAAATATTTAGACGGCATCATCGATAGAGCTACGGATGCAATAACGGCACCTTTTGTGATAAATACTGGTGGATACATAATCTTCAAGTAACGATTCGTCTTCTGATTAAGCAAATTAAAAATACCTGTTTCTTGCGTTCGATACTTTAAAAGTCCATATGTTTTGACATAAAAGAGTAAAGTAAGAGTCTTCCCCATCACTAGTAAATTCATCATTCAGAGACAATTTCAATATGACGGTTTATTTACAAAGTTAGCAAATTGTATTGACGGCGACTTTATATCAATTTTTTGTTGATATTTTCGATGTATTTTCGTTGGCAATAATTACACAAATTGACAAAATGACACTTCCTTTTATTTGAACGGGACCAAAACGTACCTACTTCGAACTGTAGACCGATGAGAATGTAGACAGAACTATGTTTAGCACTACCACGACAACCCGCGTAGCGGGCGCTCGTGACTGGCTCAGATGCCGGCCATTTTTTTCATAGCGCATTATTGGTCTCACAAACCCACTTAGAGGGCTCTGTCGGTTGCTGGGGTAGTTTTAAATTACATTTGTCTGGTCGTAGTGGAAGTGTTAACTTTATTATTTTGCAGATATCCTGGTGCGTGGAATACAACTTGGCCAACAGCGACCGTCTCCTGCAAGCCGCCATTTTGTTTTACGAAAACCTCCCGTCTGCTGTTCGGAGGCAAATCGTCGCCAACGGCATTCTGAACTCGCCGATGGATACTAGACGGGTGAGCCTATTGCCTATGAGTAGAGATGTGCCGTTCCCGGGAATATTCCCCACTTGTATGGGGAATATTCCCGCGGTGGGAATATTCCCCATACAAACAGGGAATATTCCCGGGAATGGCACATCTCTACCTGTGAGGTCATCTATATATTACGTCACATGCATACAGGGTGAGGGGGATTGTGTGTTGATTTGCGTGAAAGATTTTGGAGAGGTGATTTCTTAGATGGAGAAAAAAATAAACGTAGTCGAAATTTTAATGAGCTTATTTCTAATGGCCGTTATAAGAGTAGTAACATGATTCGAGGATGTATAGGGAACGTGCACGACGAAGGTGCTGCCAACTGGTGCCGCCAATCTAAATCATATTCGCTAGGTGCAAAGTACTAGGTGGGGGTAACATAATCTATCGCAGCGAGCGTCATGGCCAAAAAAGGAACTTTCAGCAGACCAGCTGTCACTTTTTACTAGCGAAATTTACGTTTTTAGTTGGCAAAGTGCCTTGCAGCAAAAGCCACAAAACACTGGCACTTGGCGCTGTCATCGCGCACCCAGCGAATACCCTCTCATGCTGGGGCCACATTGACGAAAACGCCGTTAATAACGTTAATTTATCGCGTTGAAGGACGATTAACGTCAGTGTAGCTACGACTTACTATATTTGACATTGACACTTACATATTATCATTGACATTGGCAGCTTGATTTGACAGGTGCGATAGTTTCCTTTATTGTCCGCCCGTGTCTCTTTTGTCGTTTAGTGCTGCCATCTATAAGTTCCTGCACGTTCCCTATAGGGTAGAGGGGAAACAATTTAGTGACGTAGAGTGACGACAGCATTCGTGCGGCGATATTATTGGCTGCGGAATGTGTGACGCGACATGGGTAACTCCATCATCTCTAGATGTCGCTATGAGTATCGACCTGAACAGGGGGTTTAGCCAAATGTGACAGCCTATCGGTAGCGTGGCGTCCAAAGAACTCGATTCCTACCGGCTTGCCTAATATCAGGCATTTGAGCTCCTTATTCTACAGCTCTTAAGGAAAATGTACGCCAAATCTGCACCGGCTTACCCAAGGATATTATTGACGCCACGCCACTGCCGACTATATTCAAAAGATGGAATATCTTAGAAAAAGTGTGGCCTAAACTTGATACATAAGACGTGTTGATTTTAAAAAGTGGACGTTGCAGGGCAACTTTCTACAGCAATTTTGTTAGACGCCATCGTTCCATATATTATATTTCGATTGATAAACAAAGTTTTAACTGAACCAAAAATATTATGTATGCGACACCTGGCCATAAAGGGGCTTTTACCGCACGCTACGCCTACGGAAAAAGTTGCTTTCTGGCCAAGTGTAGACATAAAATGATGTTCACAACACGGGAGGTAATAAAGAAAGCTTTGTATTACCACCCTAGTTATGTAATGTACTATTTTTGCAGGCAGCCATACAGTTCCTGATATCTCTAGCTTGCGAAGATACCAACGCACAGGTGTGGCGGGACCTTAACGACGCGGGTGACGAAGCGACACTGAGCGTCGCTCGACAACTGTCTGACTGTCTGTGGACTGCTCTGGAGAGTGTTGTAGACAGCGAGGTATAATGAGGACAAAATCACCAGATATATTTACAGCTTGCGAAGACACTAACGCACAGGTGTGGCGGGACCTCAACGCTCTCAGCTTTGGATAGTTTTGTAAACAGCGAGGTATAATGACTCATTATATAGATGGTCTTTTTTATTTAAAGTGCGTTCTTAACTGACAGTTAGCAGGTCGTCACAGAACTGACGGTTAGTGTCAAACTCCATACATTTCGTTACGGACTGACAGGTTAGACGGTATTTGAACATAGCTTAAGTTTCGCCTAACCGTACATTTTAAAATAAAAATGCCCAGATACGCGGTAGAGTCAAAAGGTTTTCTAAGGTAATTTTTGAATGGCTTAGGCCCATC
This sequence comes from Eudemis profundana, assembly GCA_947034925.1. Classification (NCBI taxonomy): domain Eukaryota; kingdom Metazoa; phylum Arthropoda; class Insecta; order Lepidoptera; family Tortricidae; genus Eudemis; species Eudemis profundana. The sequence continues at coordinate 1,564,553 of OX344817.1, read as the reverse complement.
CCTTTGACCGCCACAGACGGCCACAGCCGTCAACAGAAAATCGTGACTGTCACGCCAATGACGGCCCTGGCCGTCAACGTTATTTTAATGAAAACGTATTGAAAAACAGCCCATTTTTATGTTAGCATTACTTTATTACCCATCTTTATTTTACCCCTGTGGCGTCAGCGGCACGGCGAATTGCTTCGCCCTTAAGTTTTCAAAAGGTTAAACTTCCCTTACAACCTTTTTTTTTCAGGAACTCGCACCAAAACTGACGTCACTGCTATGGCTCGCATCCAAAACGTCTCCACTAGCGAGTTCGCCGCTGTGCGCTTGCGCCCCTCTGCTGCTGGGGCTAGCGGACCGAGGCCCGTCTGTGTTGGCCTCGGCTAGGGTTGTGCTAGCGGAGGCCGGTATAGAAGACACTGCCGCTTTTTATAAGGTAATTTTAGAATTTTTCAAACATTCAGTACTTAATATTAATAATCCACCAAACATGAACCATCAAAAGACTACGAATGACGAACGCTAAAAAGGGTTACGAAAAGGTTACGTCGGGACCAAGGACCATTAAAACAAGAGGACTGTCATTCTCCGTACAAAAACCTGTTCCCCGATATTATAACGCTGTCTATGTATAAGCTTGGTATAAGAATTATATTATTTACAATTATTGAACTTTGCAAGCGTGACACAGTATTTAAATGTTAGAATTTATTATTAGCTGTTTACGAACTAATTGTTTCTTTGTTCAATTATAACATCGTTAAATGTTTAGTTTTTAGCGCCATCTAGTTTTTGCCTGGATATCCCCTTGCGGTCGGGGTACGATCCAAAGTATGGAGAATAACAGTCCTCTTGTTTTAATGGTCCTTGGTCGGGACGTAAAAATGTAGTAATATACGTGATTGATTACCTAGCGGGCTCTGTCGGTTTCTGGTGTATATTTTTTTGTCTGGTCCTGAAAGTCTAGAACACGTATCCAGCGTATCACTTTTTATTAGCTAAGAGAATAAATTTACAACTTATATTAGCACAATTAAGCAAAGCATAATTTGTTCCAGTCAATACGTATAGACGGCTGCCGGGACGAGGCCACGCTACACGAGGCCTGCCTAGCGCTTGTATACGCCCCAGACGATATAGATATCGAGGCCGACAACATGCTGTGGGCATTGCAGGTAAGCTAATATATTCATACGTGTAGATTGAGGCCAAATGAGGCTACGCTACACGAGGCCTGCCTAGCGCTTGTATACGCCCCAGACGATATAGATATCGAGGCCGACAACATGCTGTGGGCATTGCAGGTAAGCTAATATATTCATACGTGTAGATTGAGGCCAAATGAGGCTACGCTACACGAGGCCTGCCTAGCGCTTGTATACGCCCCAGACGATATAGATATCGAGGCCGACAACATGCTGTGGGCATTGCAGGTAAGCTAATATATTCATACGTGTAGATTGAGGCCAAATGAGGCTACGCTACACGAGGCCTGCCTAGCGCTTGTATACGCCCCAGACGATATAGATATCGAGGCCGACAACATGCTGTGGGCATTGCAGGTAAGCTAATATATTCATACGTGTAGATTGTGGCCAAATGAGGCTACGCTACACGAGGCCTGCCTAGCGCTTGTATACGCCCCAGACGATATAGATATCGAGGCCGACAACATGCTGTGGGCATTGCAGGTAAGCTAATATATTCATACGTGTAGATTGAGGCCAAATGAGGCTACGCTACACGAGGCCTGCCTAGCGCTTGTATACGCCCCAGACGATATAGATATCGAGGCCGACAACATGCTGTGGGCATTGCAGGTAAGCTAATATATTCATACGTGTAGATTGAGGCCAAATGAGGCTACGCTACACGAGGCCTGCCTAGCGCTTGTATACGCCCCAGACGATATAGATATCGAGGCCGACAACATGCTGTGGGCATTGCAGGTAAGCTAATATATTCATACGTGTAGATTGAGGCCAAATGAGGCTACGCTACACGAGGCCTGCCTAGCGCTTGTATACGCCCCAGACGATATAGATATCGAGGCCGACAACATGCTGTGGGCATTGCAGGTAAGCTAATATATTCATACGTGTAGATTGTGGCCAAATGAGGCTACGCTACACGAGGCCTGCCTAGCGCTTGTATACGCCCCAGACGATATAGATATCGAGGCCGACAACATGCTGTGGGCATTGCAGGTAAGCTAATATATTCATACGTGTAGATTGAGGCCAAATGAGGCTACGCTACACGAGGCCTGCCTAGCGCTTGTATACGCCCCAGACGATATAGATATCGAGGCCGACAACATGCTGTGGGCATTGCAGGTAAGCTAATATATTCATACGTGTAGATTGAGGCCAAATGAGGCTACGCTACACGAGGCCTGCCTAGCGCTTGTATACGCCCCAGACGATATAGATATCGAGGCCGACAACATGCTGTGGGCATTGCAGGTAAGCTAATATATTCATACGTGTAGATTGTGGCCAAATGAGGCCACGCTACACGAGGCCTGCCTAGCGCTTGTATACGCCCCAGACGATATAGATATCGAGGCCGACAACATGCTATGGGCATTGCAGGTAAGCTAATATAATCATACGTGTAGATTGAGGCCAAATGAGGCTACGCTACACGAGGCCTGCCTAGCGCTTGTATACGCCCCAGACGATATAGATATAGATGCCGACAACATGCTGTGGGCATTGCAGGTAAGCTAATATATTCATACGTGTAGATTGAGGCCAAATGAGGCTACGCTACACGAGGCCTGCCTAGCGCTTGTATACGCCCCAGACGATATAGATATCGAGGCCGACAACATGCTGTGGGCATTGCAGGTAAGCTAATATATTCATACGTGTAGATTGTGGCCAAATGAGGCCACGCTACACGAGGCCTGCCTAGCGCTTGTATACGCCCCAGACGATATAGATATCGAGGCCGACAACATGCTGTGGGCATTGCAGGTAAGCTAATATATTCATACGTGTAGATTGTGGCCAAATGAGGCCACGCTACACGAGGCCTGCCTAGCGCTTGTATACGCCCCAGACGATATAGATATCGAGGCCGACAACATGCTATGGGCATTGCAGGTAAGCTAATATATTCATACGTGTAGATTGAGGCCAAATGAGGCTACGCTACACGAGGCCTGCCTAGCGCTTGTATACGCCCCAGACGATATAGATATCGAGGCCGACAACATGCTGTGGGCATTGCAGGTAAGCTAATATATTCATACGTGTAGATTGTGGCCAAATGAGGCCACACTACACGAGGCCTGCCTAGCGCTTGTATACGCCCCAGACGATATAGATATCGAGGCCGACAACATGCTGTGGGCATTGCAGGTAAGCTAATATATTCATAAGTGTAGATTGAGGCCAAATGAGGCCACGCTACACGAGGCCTGCCTAGCGCTTGTATACGCCCCAGACGATACAGATATCGAGGCCGCCAACATGCTGTGGGTATTGCAGGTAAGCTGATATATTAATACTAGAGATGCAACGAATATTCGGCCACTATTCGGTATTCGGCCTATTCGGCCACATTTTGACTATTCGGCCGATGCCGAATAATAGCATAGTATTCGGCCGAATACCAAATAGTAAAGTAACACAAAGTCGAAGGAAAAAGAAGGATGAATAAATATTTTAATAACAAATTATAAACAGTAATCTATATTAAATATTAGGTTAATCATCTTTCACATTAATTTCTAACATATATAGAACAGTAGCATAAACCACGAATTAGAAATGGGCGCATTTTTCTATCATAGACTGCCTACGACGAGTAACAAGTTGCAACCTGTACTGTCCTGGACAGATATTCACGGCGCCGCTCACCCGGGCGTTTACTTCATTTTATGATTTTAGGTACCTAAATATTCGGCCGCCGAATATTCGGCTATTCGGCCGTCGACTCCGCCGAATATTCGGTATTCGGTATTCGGCCAAATCACTATTCGCTGCATCTCTAATTAATACGTGTAGATTGAGGCCGAACGAGACCAATGCTACGAAAAGCCATCTTTATGAAATTCTCATTTACGTTTATTCTCTCTTCCTTTGATTATTTCATTTGCAGCTAGTTAACATATATTTGCTTTAATTTTTTTGCAGATAATATTTTCGAGCGATGTGGAACCAACCATACACAGTGCGGCTTTAAAGAAATTTGATTATCTACTAAGTAACAATAAATGCTTGGACGTCGATATAAGCAATGTAAGTTGTCCTCTCATTGGCAGGAAGCGTTGTTTCTAAATATTGCCATGACTGCGTTTATTTATTCCTCAGAAAGTGCTCGAAACTTGAAAATTCGAACTCATAATTCAAATCGAGTTATGACCCCGAAATTTAGTAGAGAAATTGAGCATTCTAAAAAACATGCCATTAACTTCTTTGTGAAGTTTTCTACCAATTTTATGTTGTTTCTACTTAGAATTATGAGCCCTTTCCATCCCAATAGAAGAAAAAAGTGTCTCGAATTGTCCATACATTAATAGAACTTTCCTTTGTGTTACGGTTATACAAATTTTATGGTAAGATGGTAACACAACAGAAAAAGGTTGGGATATTTTTATGTCCCATTGGGATTGTAAAAGCCCGGAATTCTAAGAAGAAATAACATAAATTTTGCAGAAAATAGCACAATAAAAAAAAGGCCAAAAATTATGAGAAAAGCAGAATATTAATAATTCGAACATGAGTAAAACACTTCAGAGGTTATAGATGGAAATTATCCCTTCTATAGTCTGTACTTTTAGGTATTTAAAAAAAGGTAAACAAAAAAAACTACGTGACTCGGGTCGTTCAGCCAATCAAAGCAACGTTTTGTATCTGTGGCACTAGGGATGTAACGATAGCGATACCGATACCGATATATCGGTATCGGCCGATATATCGGTATCGCCGATATATCGGTATCGCCGATATATCGGTATCGCCGATATTATACAACCGATATTTAAGAGCGCGAAAAGAATTTGCTGTATGAAAAAAAATCTGCAAGAAGTAATTTCAATTTCTGACTTAATTTATGTATTGGTCTATTACCTTGTGCAATGATAATTACTATGTTAATTAAATCTTTGGTTCTTAATAAAAAAAAATGAATTTTGAGTTGACAATTTATTTATTTTTACTTTACACTTTCAAGGTTGACTCTCTGGTAAATATAGCCAGTTGTCATTGCCATTAGTTATAATAAGGACATACAAATATCTGAAGTTCATACTTCATTATTTAGCTAAGATATCGGTATCGGTATCGCCGATATTGACTTCTATATATCGGTATCTGTATCGTATCGGCAAAACTGTGTATCGTTACATCCCTATGTGGCACAATACCATTGGCTGAACGACCCGAGTCACTTGGTTTTTTTGTTTACCTTTTTTTAAATACCTAAAAGTACAGACTATACCTAAGAAAGATTGGATAGGTAACAGAAAGTAGGAAATCCGTAGAAGAACTATAGTCTTTACTTTATATAATTCGATACCTTTAGACTCAAATGACGTAAATACCGTAGGTTCTAATGGCGCTTACGCCCTTTGAGTCTAAAGGTATCGACTTTTAGGTAATTAAAAAAAGGTAAACAAAAAAACCACGTGACTTGGGTCGTCCAGCCAATGGTATTATATCCACTGATCGGTGCAAAACTTTAACAAAACTTGTAAAGCTGACATAAAGGAGAACTTACAACCAAGGAGATAGGAATATTATCGGCAGATCAGTGTTAAATTTATTCTTTATCGAAATCTCGCATTTCCAATACTTAAGTATGAAGATATTAATATTTTCATGGCTGTAATGAAATGTCTATTTGGCGTCTAGACTCAACCTCACTCACTTTGTTCGCTCGGTCAACAATGTGAACTATTTTTCAGACAATACGCATAGTAGAAAACTTGCGGACGCGCGGCGACCGGACAGACAAACAGATTCGAATCCTGCACAGAGAAGTCATCATGTTTCTTGGTAAGTTACCAACTTGGCAACTAAATATAGGTAAAAAAACTTATCTAAAGCGCCTGATGCATGTGGTAGTTACCTCTCCGTATAGACAGTTTGACGTTCCATTTTAGAAAAAGGACATAAGTTCCATATAAATTCCGTACACTGCTACATGCAACAGGTGCTATCTATAAAAGTATGTGTTTTAGAACTTTCAATATGGAAACATGACAATCTTTATTTATTATGATAATCACTATCACTATCACTACATAGTATAAAACAAAGTCGCTTTCTCTGTCCCTATATCCCTATGTCCCTATGTACGCTTAAAGCTTTAAAACTACGCAACGGATTTTGATGCGGTTTTTTTTAATAGATAGAGTGATTGAAGAGGAAGGTTTATATGTATAATACATGCATTTAGTATCGGCATTGCACCCGTGCGAAGCCGGGGCGGGTCGCTAGTATAGATACAAAGAACAAATATATAAAAAGTAACAAGGCCGAGACAACGTGCTAACCGCTCCACCTAGTACTTGCAGACCACGTTGAAATTCTCTACTCTATGTATTTGTAACATCAAAAATTAGTTAAATGAGGGTATTTAGAAATCAGAAATCCACCAGCTGGCACCAGGGTGGCGAAAGGTCTATTTGGCAGTAGATGTCAAAATCAGGTTGTGTGATTGGTGGATCTTGACGCCTACTGTCAAAAAGACCTTTCGCCACCCTGCTGCAGCTGGTGGGTTTATGATTTCTTAACACCCTCATTAATCCCTTAACTACGGTTTTTTTTAATTACATTAAGTCTATTTTGTTCCAGGCAAGCATGGAAGCTTAGACGTAAACAATAATAATGACAGTTTGGATGACCCTGTTATAGTGGATTTGAAGAAGTCGCTGTCTTTGACATTGCCGTATCAGGGGACTTCTTATAAGGTAACTTAGTAACTTGGTATGTTCGCGAAAAGAATCCCAGTTGACACTTTCACGCCCAAGCGCCCGCTAGGCGGGCGCTCGTTAATTTTGCTCAAATGCCAGCCGTGTTTTTCGTACCACATTATTGTTCTCACAAACCCGCCTAGCGGGCGCTGTCGGTGTCTGGGGTAGTTTTAAATTTTTTGTCCGGTCGTGAAAATTAAGGTGATACGAGTCGGTTGGTTTCCATATAAACATAAAGAGGGTCATTGTTTGCGTTTACGTCATCAATTATGTTTGAAATGTTTTTATCTAATAGCTTGATACATTTTATTTGCGCGAAATGACACGAAAACTCAAAAAGCCAAATATAAATACAAGATTATGCCACACCTGGCCAAGAAGTGGCTTTTACCACACGCTACGCGTACGGAAAAGCCGCTTTCTGGATTCAGTAAAGTGGTGACATAAGATGACGTACACAACACGCGAGGTAGTAAAGAAAGCCCTCGATCGCATATTTACGTCTCTCGCCTGCAGCTCGGGCTGCAAACATCTGCAACCTCGGCCTTTCTTTTTTTATAACCGAATTGTATAATTTACTAATTTTCGCATTTAAACGTTTAGTTTCGTGACGGGTGTTTTTTTTTATTTTTAAGGTAGACCTCAAGACTATATTGCTTTTGGCTATACAACACGAAAACCCGAGCGTCTTGCAAACGCTGCTGGCGATGCTGTGTACAAACCGTAAGCATGTTTTGGATCTATATCGGGATCCCTAAAATTTTTTAACCTATTTTTGCATTCCCTAATACTATTTGTCATAATGATCATTTGTCCTAACACTCACATGCCCTAATATTTGATCCCCTCACATCATTTCTGCCAGCAGTTCGTTTTTGTTGGGGGACGCAGTTTCAAACCTAACCTAAACCTAACTCAACCTAACCTACTTTTTCTGTCTGCTTTTTTCCATGCGGGGGGCTTCGCCCCCCCGTCCCCCCTTTTTAAGCCTTTTCGTAGCTAAAAAACTCGTGCATAACTCTAGTTGCTTAGGACAAACGATGTTAGGGATCGCGAGGAATATGCAAAATAACATTAGGAATATTAATAGTTATGGCGAAAAAGCTTCGGACAACAGAGTATTATGGCAAAAATAACATTATGGAAAAACCTTATTATGACAACTGATCGTTAGGCCAAATACCCATTAGGACAAAACAGTTAGGGCAAGTGATTTTAGGACAAACGATGTTAGGGATCTCGAGGGACATCCGCATGTTTTATCTCTTTGCTGAACTGTTGTTGTTTTGACACTTTCACGCCCAAGCGCCCGTCTAGCGGGCGCTCTTAACTTAACTTTTGCTCAGATACCGACCGTTTTTTTTCTTACCGCATTATTGTTCTCACAGACCCGCTTAGCGGTCTTTTTCGGTATCTGGTGTATTTTTCAATTTCTTGTCTGGTCGTGAAAGTGTAATAAGTAAATTAATGTAAACTCGAAACTGGAATTCAAGACCAAAAAAACTACGTCAATGTTGCCACTTCAATAAAATGTTCGTACAATAGTATATCCCTTTTTTCTAAAAACACACGCTGAGATAATTTATTTATTGGTAATTTTAATTCCATAATTTAAAGAAGTAATTTTATTAACTTATTTTTACATAAATACAAGAGGCCTTAATAAAAACTTAATCATCCGCAATTTTTGGTTGCAAAGCTGGTATTGTGCTTGTATCACTTCAGGTGTTAATAACATTTGGTACAAGAATTTTAACTACATATATAAGTAATTAATAACCTATTTTTGCATACATTTAACTAATTGCAGAATAATGGTGTGTAGCGTGCTTTATGGTTGTTATGGCCGCCATGACACCATATATTTGTCATTGTCATTCTCATTCGACATCTGACGTCTGCTTTGAGTGTTCGAATGTTTTTTTTCTCCGTGGTGGGATAAAATTTCCATTGTGGACCATCGATTTCGAGGTTCATGTTTTTTATGTAGATAGTTCTTTTTTTTATATATTCATTTCGTTGTAATATGTTATATAAAATACACAAAATGGACTAGTTTGCGCTTCAATTGTAGCTATAAAAGTCACATAAATTAACTATTCTTGTGCAAAAAAAATTGCATTATTTGGAACGGAACGCAAAGTGACGCCATTTTGTTTATAGCGTGTTTTCTTATGTCTGTCAGTCGTTAGCGAATTAATTACTCTGTAGTTGAACAACGCACCCTTATCGTGTTTAAGTTCTTTACAATAAAATTTTGTCAATGTTAGTTGAATTGAAAATAAAGTTTGAAAGTACCATTTTTGAAAAAATACTAATTAATTAATTGTTACAGCCAATATGTACAAAGAAGCATATAACAAAAAGGTTGGCGAAACCTGAAAACTTTATTTGACAATGACATAAGTGACTGACATATTTGACAGTGACGTATCTGTCGTAGTTTTTTTGGTCTTGAATTCCAGTTTCGAGTTTAACATACATTATTTGCTCTTAGAGGCAACACCCGGTATATTATACACCTGGGTTTAAAAAAAATCCGTAGTTACGGCTTAAATTAGCAATTTTAAACTTTTTCCTTTGTGTAACGAAATTTAACCTTATAAATTATAGTGACACGTGCGTTTCTATTAGGGATGTAACGATACCGATACCGATATATCGGTATCGCCGATATTATACAACCGATATTTGAAGAATTTGCTGTATGAAAAAAAATCTGCAAAAAGTAATTTCAATTTCTGACTTAATTTATGTATTGGTCTATTCTATTACCTTGTGCAATGATAATTACTATGTTAATTAAATCTTTGGTTCTTAATAAAAAAAAAAGAATTTTGAGTTGACAATTTATTATTTTTACTTTACACTTTCAAGGTTGACTCTCTGGTAAATATAACTAGTAGTCATTGCCATTAGTTATAATAAGGACATAAAAATATCTGAAATTCATACTTTATTATTTAGCTAAGATATCGGTATCGGTATCGGTATCGCCGATATTAACTACTATATATCGGTATCGGTATCGCTGATATTAACGGGTATCATTTAATCGATCAGCAAAATATTCATATTTTGGTCAGCAGAAATATGTATTTGGTCAGCCAAAATAGCTAGTTGGTAGGCAACTTATGGTAAGCAAACATTTGTAAATCAGGCTGCAATTAATGATATACTGATCTGCTCTAAATTATTTTGGTCCGCAAATTAAATATTTGAGCTGCATTAAGCGATCTACGGTAAATCAAATTTTGGTAAGCAATCAGTAGGTAAGCAAAATATTTCATTTTGTTCATCAAAAAAAAGGGGGCAATAAAATCTAACTGGGCGCAACTATTCTGCCGCCAATCGTGTGCGCATTTTGTCATTCGGTAATTGTCAGCTGTCAAGTAGCAGGTGTCACTGTGATATATACAGGGTGTCACTGTGTTATATACAGGGTGTAACTGTGATAGATACAGGATGTAACTGTGATATATACTGGGTGTCACTGTGATAGATACAGAGTGATACTGTGATATATACAGGGTGTCACTGTGATAGATACAGGACAGGATGTCACTGTGATATATACAGGGTGTCACTGTGATATATACATAGTGTCACTGTGTTATATACAGGGTGTCACTGTAATGTATACAGGGTGTCACTGTGATGGGCTCATATAAAATTGGTATTTCGATTTTTTATACATCTCATAATGTTTAGAAGTTATATTATTTATTCACAACCTGTATCGTTTCGTTTTTAGGGTCAGCAAAAAAAATAACCCTAACCTACCTATTTTTGAGAGCCGTTTCGTTTTTAGGGTCATCAAAAAGAAAATAACCCTAACCTACCTATTTTTGGGAGCCGTTTCGTTTTTAGGGTCATCAAAAAAAATAACCCTAACCTACCTATTTTTGGGAGCCGTTTCGTTTTAAGGTCATCAAAAAAAAAATAACCCTAACCTACCTATTTTTGGGAGCTGTTTCGTTTTTAGAGTGACACCCTGTATACATTACAGTGACACTCTGTATATAACACAGTGACACCCTGTATATATCACAGTGACATCCTGTATCTATCACAGTAACACCCTGTATATAACATAGTGACACCCTGTATATATCACAGTGACACCCTGTATATTTCAATTAAACTGCTTACAGACATGTTTTCTCTGCTGACAGTGACATCCTGTATCTATCACAGTGACACCCTGTATATAACACAATGGCACCCTGTATATATCACAATGACATTCTGTATATATCACAGTAACATCCTGTATACATTACAGTGACACCCTGTATACATATAACACAGTGACACCCTGTATATATCACAGTGACATCCTGTATCTATCACAGTGACACCCTGTATACATTACAGTGATAGCCTGTATATAACACAGTGACACCCTGTATATATCACAGTGACATCCTGTATCTATCACAGTGACACCCTGTATATAATACAGTGACACCCAGTATATATCACAGTGACACCCTGTATATTTCAATTAAACTGCTTACAGACATGTTTTCTCTGCTGACAGTGACATCCTGTATCTATCACAGTGACACCCTGTATATAACACAATGGCACCCTGTATATATCACAATGACATTCTGTATATATCACAGTAACATCCTGTATACATTACAGTGACACCCTGTGTTTGATTATGGAGAAAAACCACTTTTTAAGCACTGTATTGTTTATTGATTATTTTTAACAGATTTAATTATCAGAGACACATGTGCAGTCTTACAAGTTTTAAATGAAGAGAGTGAGTCGGTGACCCGAAGGAACGAATGTAGGTCCTTTTTCATTCAAGCCACAGACTAATCAACATACATAGTTTAACGAGTAATGTTTCGTTCTGAAACATATTCCCGGGACAGGGTTCATAAAGTTACTTAAAACTAATACAATTTTAAGTATATATGCCATATTCAATCAAGTGCGACACTTGGTTGAAAACGTCATATATGATGTGACATGAATTTCAGAGGCTGCCATGTTTGGCTTAAAGGTTTATAATAAGATATGACATGTAATTATGAAATAATTTTTAAACTAAATTTTTCCTTTACACGGCAACTGAATTTTCATCTTTTTAATGTTTTATGAGATTTTACAACTATGTTTGATAGCGTTATTTATTTATTACAGCTTATATTAATTGCTTTCTTAATATAACAACCATGTTTTATTTACTTATATTAGATGTATTTAAGTTTTACATTCTATAACTTATTCATATTTTAAACTTTACATTTCTATAGGTAATACGCTAATTTTATTAATAGCTCTTGACGAGGTATAACCGTTAGGAAGTTTCACATCTACAACTCTAGCTTTTTGATCAGCACCGAAATAAACTTTAGTTACTCTGGCTATAGGCCATTTTAGGGGGCTGCATCTGACGTCTCTGAGGAGCACCAGGCTTCCTTCTATCACGTTAGGTTGTATTGTATGCCACTTAGGGCGATTATTTAATTGTGTTAAATATTGTTTGTACCACGATTTCCAAAAATGCTGCTGCATCTGAGTGCAACGACGCCAGTGACGCAGTCTGTTATGAGGAATTTCAGATACATCAGGCTGAGGCGGCGAATCAATAGCTCTATCTACTAGGAAATGACCCGGCGTTAGGTACGTGAAGTCAGTGGGGTCTCTGGACAACGCAGTTATAGGCCTGGAATTGAGAGTTCCTTCCGTCATGACAACTACAGTGTGGAATTCTTCGAAAGTAAATAAATTATTGCCCACAACTCTCTTAAAATGATTTTTAGCGCATTTTAAATTGGCTTCCCAAAGACCTCCAAACGTGGGTGAGTAGCTAGGGATATATTTGAACTCTATTTTCTTAGATGCAGCAAAATCTGTGACAGAAGACTGATGCTGCTCAGAGCTTAAACTAGACAGCACGTTATCTGCTCCCTTGAAGGTTTTAGCATTATCGCAATAGATCTTGCTGGGATATCCGCGCCTACTGGTAAATCTTGTCAAAGCAGCAATGAAAGTTGCAGTGGTCATATCGGACACCAGTTCTAAATGGATTGCCTTAGTGGCGAAGCATACAAAGATACAGACGTAACCTTTTGTTACAATGCTTCTTCTAATTGACGATTGTTTTATGTTAAAAGGTCCACAATAATCTATTCCGACAACTCCAAAAACCTTAGCTTCATTTACTCTATCAAAGGGCAATGACCCCATTAGCTGTGAAGCAGCTTGAGCTTTAAATCTATAACACGTAACACATTCTCCAATTACTTTAGCAACTTCCCTATTGCAGTTGACAATCCAATATTCTCGAGATAAACTACTAATTGTTTCTTTAAGTCCACCGTGCAGCAGCGTTTTGTGCTCATATCGAATAATCAAAGTGGTTAAAAAACATTTCCGCGGTAAAATGATTGGATGTTTTTGTGCATATGGGATAGTCGCGTTTTGTAATCTCCCAGTTACTCTTAACACATCAAAGGCATCCAGAAATGGAACCAATTTTTTCATATAGTTTTTTAAGGGAAGATTATTTCTAATACAATTAATTTCACATTTGAAATATTCATGTTGCAGCAATGAGATAATTCTGTATCGAGACAGTTGGATTTCGTACACTGTTAAATTATTTTTAACTCTATTGCTACTATTTTTGCAGTTGTTGTAGAATCTGAACATCCATGCTATGATTCTTTGCAATTTCATCCAAGATGAATATTTTTTGAATAATTGGGGCTCTGTTGGTGTAATAAACAAACAAGCTTCCTGGCTGTCATTATTTTTAGTGTCTAGTTTGTCTCCGCTTTCTGGCATAAATACTTTAGGCTGGTAGTTAGCATTTAAAAAGTCGGATGGCCCTGACCACCATAAACTATTATCTACTAGTTCCTGAGGATCACAACCGCGCGATAAGCAGTCCGCCGGATTGACTGTTCCACCAACATGAGACCATTGACATTGATTTGTTAACTGTCTTATGACATTGATTCTATTTTTTATATAAATAGGCAAATTTGCCTTTTTTGAATGAATCCAACATAGAGTTACATAAGAATCAGATAATAGGTAAACATTGTCTATTTTAATTTTTGTCAAAATAGATTTAATTTTTTCGTACAATTTAGCTAGCAACAATGCTGCGTTTAGCTCTAATTTTGGTACAGTCAGCTCATTTTTTAAAGGTGCAACCCTAGACTTGCTGCATAACAGTCTCATGGACACATTATCATTATCTATACATCTCATGAATAAGCAAGCTCCATATGATTTTAGGGATGCGTCACAGAACCCTACTATTTCTATTTGACCAGACATATTGAGGACCACATGCCTATTTATTTGAAAAGTTGGTGCAGTAGCTATCTTTTCATAAAATTTATTCCAACGTTTCAAATATGTGTCTGGTATTGGAGAATCCCATTCTAAATGCAATTTCCACAGTTCTTGTAAAAACTGTTTAGCTTTGACAACAACAGGGCCCACAAGACCAAGAGGATCATAAAATGAACCAATGAAACTGAGTATAGACCGTTTGTTCCACAACTGTTTATCTACAGAATCGGTTGGGAAATTAATTTTGAAAATGTCTTGATTAGTGTCAAACTTCATTCCTAAGACTCCTAGATCAGTTTCCATTGAGAGTTCTTTTTGATCAAAATAAAGTTTGTCAGTTGGGATACCATACAGAAGCTGAGGGTCGTTTGCTGCCCACTTGTGGAGTTGCAGATTGGCACTTGACAGTAAAGTGATAAATTGATCTCTTACCTGTATAGCTTCTGTTATAGAATTAGCTCCAATTATGGCATCATCTACATACGTGGCAGTGCGGATAACCTCTGCAGCAAGCGGTAAGTCAGCCTCGTGCCTGGCAGCCAGCTCCTCTAGGCATCTTGTTGCCAGATAACTGGAGCTTTTCAGTCCATAGGTGACCGTCTGTAATTGAATTATTATTAACTCATTGTCATCGTTTCGCCACAGAATATTTTGCAGGTGGTGAAATTGAGGGTCTACTCGTATAGCCCTATACATATTTTTGATGTCTGTCAAAATTACAAATTTGTGAAATCTAAATGATATTAAAATATCAAAAAGATCCTTTTGAATTTTTGGACCGTTAAGTAAAACGTCATTAAGACTATTGTACTCTTTCCCAGCCTTCGTATTTCCATTGAAAACTACGCGGACTTTATTAGTCTTTCTGTCCTCTCTAATGACAGGCAAATGTTGCATAAAATGCAAGTTGTGTTTGTTAGAATTGGTAAGTGGTAATACTTTGGCATGACCAAGTTCTAAGTATTGATTGATAAATTCCTTATATCTTTTGTGTAGCGTTTCATCTTTGTCAAACCTTTTTTCAATACAATTGAGTGTTTTCACTGCAATAGGAAAAGTGTTACCTAAATTTAACTGGTCCATTGGCTGAGCAAGCGGAAGCGACACCTGAAATGCATTGTTAATAATTTGTACCGAACGCTTAAATTCGGCTTCACAGGAGTCCTGCTTTGCTGTAACCTCCGATTTCATTTCAGGGACAATTTCAGTCTCCCAAAACTTTGTTAGGAGGTGCTCAATATTGTCACTTTCCCCTAGGTTGGATATGTGCAGCGCTACATGATGACAATTAATTGTGTCTTTTTTGCAAGGAATTTCACCTGACAATATTGAACCAAATTCTGTACCAATCAGGTATAAATTGGTATTCGAGACTTTGATTTTGCTGGGTAGCAATATGTCACAAAAAATATCAGCTGACAGTAGGAACGAGATGTCACCCGGAATTAAACAATCATCGTCTGCTAGTACAACAGAATCCGGTATAGTAACATTACTGGCATCTATTTTGTGCTGAGGTAATTGTGTAGTTATTGTATCTACCAATGAGCATGTCACTTGACAGCTATATTTTGAATGAAGCGACTCAAATTTGACATTTACAGATTTGGATGTATGTTTGGATTGACCACCCAAAGCTGAAATGTTGAGTTTGTTATCTATGGGCTTTAATTTTAATGCCTTGGCAATATCATTGGTCAAAAAACATACCTGGCTACCACTGTCAACCAATCCCCTAGCAATGATGTGTGATTTTCCATCTTGGCTGAGAATTTTTACTTTTACAGTAGGTAAAATGACAGAGTTGTTTGACTTTGCATGACAATTATTCGCAATTGGCTCATCTTCGGCATGCAACAATGAATTATGAGACTTGCTATTACATGCTGAACATTTGAAGTGAAATTTACACTTATTTTTATGCATGCCTAAACATATCTTGCATAAATTGCATTTAGAGGCAAACTCTATTCTCTCTTTTGATGATTGAGCTGCAAAAATTGGGCAGCTATAAAGCTTGTGAGAAGTAGCTTTGCAGCATATGCAAGATGCTGGCATATGATTGGCAACATTAGTTACTTTTATATTTTTATTGGCAAAGGAAAAGGATGACTTACCTTCACTTTGCTTGCTCTCCTCGAAACTGCTTGACCGCCTCTCGATGAATAATAATAAATCCTCTAGAGTAGGCATCTTTGAGTTGTCCCTTTCTTGGTGAAAGGCTCTGCATGAAAACTGATCAAGTTTTTTCAAAAGAATTGTCAGTATGATGATATCCCAATGTTCTGTTGGTTGTCCTAATGACTTGAGGGCCCCTATGTGCTGTCTTGTATTGGCAACAAGTTCCCTGAGATTGCTGGCTGTACCTTTTACAATAGGTTGACTTTCCAATAATGCGTGTATATGATTAGTGACAACAAGAAATTTATTATCATACCGATGCTTAAGTAGTTCTCTCGCTTTAACATAAGACTCCCCTGTTAAAGGAAGCCCTTCAATTAAGGCTAACGCTTCACCTTTTAGATATTTCTTAAAATAAAAGAGTTTTTGCACTGGTTTTAATTTAGCACTTGAGTCTATGACGGCGTCAAAAAGCTCCATGAATGTGATGAACTTCGCATAGTCTTTTCCATCGAAACACGGTATATCAATTTCCGGTAAACGCACACTGGTTTGATCCCGTTCTACGCTAGTTGAAGCCGGCTGGTCCGACGCTTCCGTCGCGAGTAGGTTCCGTATTCGCGAAATCACTGTGAGACATCTTTCTTCGTGCTCGTCTTCTTCAAAATGCTCGTCGTTCGTTCTTCCAGTCGCTACGTTAAGTTTTAACACTAAATCTGTGTATTTCTTTAAATTTGCTTCAGACTGTTGCAATCGCAACTTTGCAGATTCTCGATCTAAATTCAGAGGTTCAATTTCGCTCAAAAATCGCTCCGCTTTGGTCGTAGACCCCTTACACTGTGCAATCTGTGCTTTAAGTCGTTTGATTTCATCTTCCGCTTCGTCCAAATCTACGAAATTCTTCGATTTTCGTCTATCTCCTCCCATTTTCGTAACTTCTAACCGCTATTAAACGTAAACACGGTAAATACGTCAATGTCAACGTGACGTTTGACAGCTCCCCCCGCAGGTGAATGAAACGAGTGACTGTCTCTTGTCTTTGAGAATGGCGGCGAGCGGCAAATCTTTCTAATCACTCACCGACGCGTGTGTCGTTTGTCTCACTCACACTCACAAAGATACGCGCTTGCTGTATGATGCAATATGGCGGACGTTGAAACTCGAACAAGTATGAATTGCAAGTTTTGATTTTGGCTCAATTGATTGTATTTACGCACGGAATGTACAAAATGAGCTTTGCACATACGAAATGATACGGGCGGATAGCACTTATGTTTCTTCTCTTGGCCGACGCGATCTTGAGATTGAAATTGCACAATTTGCACGTGTGCAGTATGTACCGGCACTTGGATTACGGCACTGAACTCGAACCGAAGACTGATTTTGTCGCGAACTACATTTGTTTCGGCACCATTTATGTTTGATTATGGAGAAAAACCACTTTTTAAGCACTGTATTGTTTATTGATTATTTTTAACAGTTTTATTTATCAGAGACACATGTGCAGTCTTACAAGTTTTAAATGAAGAGAGTGAGTCGGTGACCCGAAGGAACGAATGTAGGTCCTTTTTCATTCAAGCCACAGACTAATCAACATACATAGTTTAACGAGTAATGTTTCGTTCTGAAACACCCTGTATACATATAACACAGTGACCCCTGTATATATCACAGTGACATCCTGTATCTATCACAGTGACACCCTGTATACATTACAGTGACACCCTGTATATAACACAGTGACACCCTGTATATATCACAGTGACCTCCTGTATCTATCACAGTGACACCCTGTATATAATACAGTGACACCCTGTATATAATACAGTGACACCCTGTATATATCACAGTGACACCCAGTATATATCACAGTGACATCCTGTATATCTCAATTAAACTCTCTGCTGACCAATTGTAAAATCTTGCTACCCAAGTAATTATTTTGCAGCTCGACTGTTTATTAGGCAGCCAAATGATAAAAAAAGCAGATTAATATTCGTTAAAATGTTAACCGTTTTTAAACTGTTTGCTGAACAAGAGTTGCCGCCCGATTTTATTTATTGCCAGCCAAATCTTTGTATGCTGCCCAAATGATTTAACTGCTTATTTTTTTTTGCGGATCAATTTTAATAACGGCTGACCAAAAATTTACTTTCCGATATTAACTACTATATATCGGTATCGGTATCGTATCGGCAAAACTGTGTATCGTTACATCCCTAGTTTCTATACATTGATGAATTTTGTAATCATCGGTTTTAGTTTGGATAATTGTAACTTTAATTTAATAATCATTATTGTTCTTCTTGGTAATAATACTAATAATGCATGAAAAATTATTGCACAATACATGACAGTACAAATGGCGGAGTTAGTGCCGTAAGGCATTCTTCACCAGTCAACCATCAGGGTAAACAGAGACATTACTTTATTTTTTTAATTTTGTTGTCATTTCAGTATCATCAAACAAAGACCTAAACAGCCAACGTGCGGTCATGCGCGTGGTCCGCGCCCTGGCCGGCGCGCACTCGAGCGGCGCCGGCGCACACGCGGCGCCCATACACCAGGCCGTTGGGCTGTGTAGCGACGCGACCGACTTACTGCAGGTATACAATACAATACAAGTATACTTTATTGCACACCAGAAAAAACACAAGAGGTACTTACATAATTAGAACAATTTAAAAAGGTAGACAACAGGCGGTCTTATCGCTTAAGAGCGATCTCTTCCAGACAAGCTTTTGGTAGCGGAATTGACACAAAAATAAACCAAAAAAAACAGTAGGTGGTGCGAAGGGTAACAAGGTATGTGAGTCGTTTAAGAAAAATTACCTTAGTTAAGGGATTAATTTAACAAAATCTTACACAAAAGAACAAAATTACTCGTTCCTTTGTGTAACGAAAATTAACCGTATAAATTGGATAGTAACTTTTGTTACACTAAAAACACAACTGTTGACGATAGCCCCACCGAACCCCGACCCGACTGAACATCGTCTAACTAAGACCCTGAACATGTTTTGTAAGTAGCTATAAGCCCTGGGACTAAGTCCTAGAACCATGTTTTGTAGTTAGTACGTAAGTGAAATATTTAAGTATTTTACGAGTTTTTGCCCGTACAAGAGGCCATATGTGTAGTGTAACGACTCATTAGCACTTGTGTAAACCTTAGAACCCGATCCCCCTATCTAGAGCTTAGATAAAGACTCGTAACGAATGTGTAAATCGAGTATACCCAGACTTCACTGGCAACTAGTGCTAGGAGCGGCCAGTGAACGATTTGGTAGGAGATCTCGACACACCCACTCGAGGCTTCTACCGGTCAGAGCCAGCTTACCATGAGGATTGTGAGGCGATGCATATAGCACGCTCATAATTACCATGAGGATTGTGTAGTCGAGTATATAGTACGTTAGTCGTTACCATAACGTAAAACGGCAAAGAGCGAAAGTTTTCGAACAACTTTGTGTATCAATGCCCTATAATTTCTCGGTCTGACCACGAGAATTCAGCGTAGGATGGTATCATTCTGAACGGAATTTTCCATCACGCAATATGTTGCAAATGTTGCGCAACAATCACCGAGTCCCCTAGGATGCAGAGAAGGATAAGGGAGGGCGAACCAGAGTCCCAGGACGAAGGCGAGCCTAAGCCGCGAGGCGTACCCCCACCCAACCCAGAAACCTGGACGATTAGAAACCCAGGGACCGGAACCTCTTACCGTTATCGAGGTTTTAACTCGGGTTTTTAACGCGTTGGTTTTGAGAAACCGTCTTATTCTGTTAAGAGTATCACCGGCTTAATAACTTACAAAGTTAAGAAGTAATTCGGTTAACACAAAACACCCAATAATAACTCCCGTAAGGTTGTTACTGGGAACCGGTTCCGGACGTAGCGCAAACGAAATTGATCTTAACCGTCATAGTAGTTAGTTTCATTTTGAATGGAGGAGCTAATACGCTCTGTGAAATAACTCGAGTTAATAACTCACAACAATAATAACAACTTCCAGGGTTGTTTTTTGTGGGCATTGAATTCAAACTAATTTGTTCTTTAGTTTTATACAGATACAATACAATACAGCTCATTTTTCTTTGGCGTCCGACAATCGCTGCCGAGAAACGGCACAGATGTAAATCTTTTGTTAACATCGACACCATTTTTGCGTCAAACAAATTTGCACCTAACAGTTTAAATTATAGATTTTATAATCGCCTGAAGTGTCTGAACATACATTTATTGCAATTGTTTTTTTACTTATGAATTTCGTCACTTCCATTGCAAACAGCGGACAGTGAAGTTAGAAATTGTGCGAAAAAAGTATAAGAATTTATTGTGCTGCATGTACGTAGTATTTATTGTGATATAATTTATGATATGACTTTTATTCGCGGATATTCGCGAATAAATTATTCGACCACTTGAATTGATGAATGATTTATTCGTTATTTTACTGGGATAAATCCACGGAAAATATTAAAGGTTTTTTGTTTCTTCCATAGAAATAAACAACACGAATACCATTTAAAATTACTTTTTTCTAACACATTAAGGATTGCTAAGAATTAAGGGATAAGCTTAGATAGTACCTCTATGTATTACAAACTACGGTTTAACATTATACTTTGGTAAGTATAGCTTGGCAACTTCGTTGGTGACACTCACCTGTGTGCTTTTTGCTCTGTGTAGCCGTAACTACTTACACAAGTTACCGCCAACACGAATGGAGGCCTCCGGAGGCAGGCTCGGTCGGTCGCCGTTCGTGGTGGCGGTAACTTGTATCAGTAGTTACGGCTACAGAGAGCAAAAAGCACACAGGTGAGTGTCACCAACGAAGTTGCCAAGCTATAGTATGTTTTATGTAAGGCAAAAGTCTTAATCATTGTGCGCATCGGGTTACAAGCATGAAATTTTTTTACAGATAGAGTGTACCGCGGTGATTATTTTTCGATGTGGAGAAAGTCAGATTCGTCCCCTGTGCGCGGGGAGAGCGGGGTAAATGGGCCAAATACACCTCTTTTTCATTTTTTTCCACTGATCAATTAAGGCTACTAGGGCTTATGTGGTATCGTTTTCGTGTAAAACAAATCCCATCAAAAACATTACATGTAAAAAGATGCAAGTCTCGCAACGCAGTTCTCCTACAACAAAAAAGTTTTGAGATACATATAAAGTTAAACCAAGTCAGTACCGGGGGGATATCAACCGAACTCGATTTCCACCGACTTGCCTATTATTAGATCTATAAAATGTGTTCCTCTCTCCTTGTAGGAGAACTGCGTTGCGAGACTTGCATATTTTTACATGTAATGTAATGTTTTTGATGGGATCTCATTTCTTTTTGTAAGTGGTCTTCCTTTAATTATTACATTCCAATCCATTCTTTTCAATTTGAACTGCAAAACTAACGTATGTAATCGCATGTATTTGTATAGGATTACAAACTTATATGTGCAGTTGTGACTGAGATTACAACATATTTAGGTTTTTAAGGACTTGATAGGCTAAAAACTAACTATATGTAAAATTTGGAGCTTGTAGGTCTGCTAGAAGTATCTTAGAATTATGATGATCATCAGTCAGTCAGTGAATGAATCAGTGACAAAACTAAGGAAATTTGACATGTTCTTAAACTACACGTTCAAATTGAATGATATTGAGAATATATATAAGTCTTATTGTGCCTATATTGTGTGTATATCCCTGAAATTTCAGGGTTCTAGCTTTAGCCAGTACAATATTACGGGAGGCTGAAAATGGCCTGAATGGCTTCGAGAAAAGGATGGTACGGCCGTGCCTTTATTTTGCTCGACTTGGCGGGGGCACTGCCGTGCCTCCAGATATCAGAAATTCATTTTTTACTTTATTTAGGTATAGTTTCATATAAAAATAGCTGAAAATCGTCGAAAAAGTAAAAACCACAACATTTTTTTTAATTCAGATAATAATATTTGTTTGAATTTTTTGACATTTACCATTTTAAAAAATAGCACAGTTAATCTATTTAAAAAAAATATATATACATGTTGGGCCCTCGGTACACAATATTACATCAAATTGTTTTCTGGGGTCCTATAAGGTAAAAATTTTCATGTGTTACCATGTAAATAATCTTTAACAATAAAAATAAATAATATTTTGACAATAACACACCATAAAAAAACCTAACCTAGGGTGCCGTCAGCAGAGAGACGGGGCTTAAGCTACCGGTAGTAGAGTTACTAAGTCACATAATTGTGCGCATGAGATTACAACCATGAAATTTCTACTACAGATAGAGTGTTTTTCGGTGATTATTTTTCGATATGGAGGGAAGTCAGATTCGTTCTCTGTGCGTGGAGAGAGCGGGGTGAATGTGACCAAGTACACCATTTTTTCGTTTTTTTTTTCACGAATCACTTTAGGCTACTAGCGCTTGTGTGGTATCGTTTTCGTGTAAAAGAGATCCCACCAAAAACATTCTGTAAAAAACTAGCCAAGTCTCGATGGAGCTGCTTGTTTATCTCTAAAAAAACCGGTCAAGTGCGAGTCGGACTCGCGCACCGAGGGTTCCGTACAAATTCGTAAGTAGATACGTGAATAGTTCAAGAAAAACTGTATGGCGGTTAGCTTAGTAGGAGCAAATAAGTATGTGTACGATTTTTGAAAATTTCTAAAAAACGATGCAATTTAGGAAAACCGTTTTATTTTTCGTGTAATCTTTAGGATGATATTAATAATTGGTAATTATTACAGATTTTTCTGTTCAGTAACTTCGAAGATAATAGGGGGGGAATGGTATTTTTTTGAACGTTTTTGGTCATAAATCAAAACGTAAAAAATTAAAAAAAGAATTAAAAATAGTTTTGGAATCTACAAATTAAGCCCTTTCATTGGATATCCCATTCAATATAATAGCTCTACTTTTGTTTTTCCACATCCCATTTCGGACCCCTTTAAAAAAAAGTAAAAAAGGTATAAGATTTTTTTTCTATGCAATAGGGTCGAGTTTGCGACTTTTAACACTATTGCAAATTTCAAGTCGATAGGATCAGTAGATCCTGAGATATCTTGCTGTGACAGACGGACAGACATACAGACAGACAGACAGAGTCGCACCATAAGGGTTCCTTTTTTACCATTTTGGTACGGAACCCTAAAAGTAATGAAATTGTGCCAAATCTAAGGTTTCTTACTGCGCTTTCTTTATTATTATAGTTAATGTTGTGTGACTTGGCCGTAGAACATTCTTTATACGTTAGTGGGTGGGTTTAAATGTATCTTTTAAGCCTTATTTGGTTCATATTTATATGTATAACCATGTAAATAGTCCTTTGTATTATGTCGTATGGAATTCTACTGTGGGGCAGTGCTAGTGCTTCAGAGCTTAATACTATATTTGTTCTGCAGAAGAGGGCTATTCGAGCGAGCGGTATATAAGATGAATTATCGAGACTCACTTAGAGATAAGTTTAAGGACATTAATGTAACGCATTGCATTGTCAATCAATACATCTATGACAATATTATGTATGTACATAGGTAAGAATATCATGAATTTTAAGAAGAACTGTGACATACATAATATTAATACTAGAAATAAACATAAGCTCGCAGTGCCCACCACGCGGCTCCATAAAATGTGACGATCCAAATCAAAAGGTACCTTATGACGGTTGGCGCTTACGCTATTATTAACGTTGCTCCAATATTATTGCGGCGCTATGCGATTAGATCTATAAAATGTGTTCCTCCATGGTTAAATAATAGGCAAGTCGGTGGAAATCGAGTTCTGTTGATACCCCCCCGGTACTGACTTTGGCACGACTTTGTCTAGATTTCATTACTTTTTAGAGATAAACAAGCAACTCCATCGAGACTTGGCTAGTTTTTTTACAGAATGTTTTTGATGGGATTTGTTTTACACGAAAACGATACCACACAAGCCCTAGTAGCCTTAACTGATCAGTGAAAAAAAAAAATGAAAGAGGTGTATTTGGCCCATTTATCCCGTTCTCCCCGCGCACAGGGGACGAATCTGACTTCCCACCACATCGAAAAATAGTCACCGCGGTACACTCTACCTGTGGTAAAAATTTAATGATTGTAACCCGATGCGCACAATGATGCGGCTAACTAACTCTACTAATTGTGTTTACTAAGGTATTATACAACTACGACGTTTTGCCGACATGGTCATTCTACAACCTAGTCCTTATGACCCTAACTAACCCATGAATGAGAATGAAAACGATGGTGAGAATGATCAATGAGAATAAAATTGATAATGATGATGATGATGATGATGATGATGATGATCAATGAGATTGAAAATAATTATGATAGTCATGATGATGATGCCTGATTATAAACATGATGATGATGATTATGATGATGATGATGAATGAGAATAAGTATGATGATGATGATTATGATCAATGAGAATAATTATAATTATGATAATCATGATGATGATTCATGATTATAAAAATGATGATTATGATGATGATGATAAATGAGACTTAAAATGACGATGATGATGATTAATGAGAATAAAAATGTTGATGATAATTATTAATCAGAATAAAAATGATGATGATGATGATGATGATGATGATGATGATGATGATAATCAATGTGAATAAAAATGATAATGATGATGATTAATGAGACTAATAATGATGATGATGATGAATGAGAACGAAAACGATGGTGATGATTATAAATGAGAATAAAAATGATGATGATGATGTTGAATGAAAATAAAAAATAATGATAATGAAGATATAACTGACCGACCGGGGGTTCATTGCATAAAACATTTCATCAAAATCATCACAATCGGTCCCGCGATTTGAATGAATGAATGAATGAATAATGTTTATTTCAGATTTGAATCCATATTTTTGTTAGTAGGTTACACGATTACGATTTAAACGTGAAAAGGAAACAAACAGGCAGACAGATACACAGCCAGACAGAATTACTTTCGCATTATTTATGAATTAATTAACAACCAATTAGTTGAGATTCCCAATATTCCCATCGTGCGCAGGCCCAGACTGCGACTACATTCATAAATGTTAAGAATTAATAAGGCCTTAGGTCTTTAAAAAGGCTCGAGGATATAAAAGGCTTCAGCTCTTAATAGACTTAATAATTAACCACAAAATTAAAACAACCGGTTTTTATTATATACTAATTTCGATAATAAATGCCGAGACTCTATAACAAAATCGCCTATAATATTTGAGCCTTTTTTAAGACTCGAGCCTTATTAAATTCACGAACTCTACTAAGCCTTTTCTATCAGCCCAGCTCTAAAAAAGGGCTGCGAGGCTAAACATTTCGGACTAAAAGGCTCGAGTCCTTCGGATCACTAAACCAAACCGATATTCCACCGACAATTTCATAGTTCTCTTCGTGGACAATGCACAGCTAAGCGAAACGTGTCTTATACCGGGAACACACACTAAACAAAATAACAACTGCTTCAAAAACCCCTTTTTAACCTGTTAATAACCCCTTCAAAACAACTTCAGAACCTCTTAAAAAATAACCTGTTTTAAAACATGTTTGGTCGGCTACGCTTAACTCGGTCACCGGCTTAACCTGTTTATGAGTTAATTCAATCAGTTGTTAACCGAAACAAACGATTAACAATCAGACGGCTTAAGCCCTAGGAAGAGCTTAAGCGAACGAAGCTGTTTTCCGGTCCCTGTAGAAACCTCATCATCTTCCCACCGAGCACGGCCCCCCCACCTCAGCCGTCGCAAGAAATCGACACCGAGGGTAGAGAAGCCACTTCACAAGAAAACCTACCCACATTAGACTACGAAACAACAGAGCCAGACAGCGAGGCCTTTGTAGATGCACCGGAGGGCGCCCCGGCCCCCCCAACGTCCCCCTCGCCCTACGAAGAGCTGTTATCGCTGTTACCAACGCCGCCCAACCAAATTCAAAACGAAGAAGAAGAAGAAGAAATACCAAACCAGACATCGTTCGAAGACTCATTCAACGACCCAGAGACAAGAGACAAGGTACTCACGATCTTCACTTCTGACGTAGTACCTAGAACCCGACGGGACGACCTAGTTAATGACACTAACTTGGCCGCCCGACTCGGTGAATTGGGCCGCCCGTCAGACGGAATGGTGGCCTGGATTTCGGCGTACCTTCGCCTCACTGGGTACGTCCTCGGAGTACACAACAACATCACACCCGAGGACGCCGTATTTCTTCGCTTCCTGGAGAAGAACCCGTCGCCCTTCATTAGAAAAAGAAAGGCTACAGAAAGCAGCCCGCCAGCCGACACTACGACTGGAAAAAGATCATGCCGCCAAACAACACCTACACTCAGAGACCCAAGACTGCACCGGCATATGCAAGAACCCCCACCGGAAGAGGCCCAGATGATGTCAAGCCAACCATGGAGGCCAACAGCAAGCCCAGGAGCTTACGCAGCACCAGAGACACCAACTCAACCACCCACACCATTAAAGCCCAGAAGCATAACAGCGAGGGCGCCGCAGTATCGAGATATGAACATCCCCACTCCACCGGCCCCCCACACCCGCACCGCACCCCCGCTGACGGCCCCCCATCACCGCACCTCACCCCCGCAGTCGCCCACAGCTATGACCCAGATAGCGACAGGTGCGGCGATGACAGGTGCGACAACAGGTGCGCCGCCCACCGATGCCTCGATTCAACAAGGGGCCAAAGGCACTGATTTTCCGAATTCGGCAAGCACCAACGCGACGAAAAACGGAAATAACTCAATGCAGCAAAGAATAACTACAAACGTGACACCAAATTACGCCGCCGCAGCCGCCATGCCAGCAACCCAACCACAACCCAAGGCGAGCACCAGCCACCAGCAACAAGCAGCGGCGGCAGCGAAGCCAAAGAAAACAAAAATACCGAGTATTATCGCGACAAAACTCCCAAACTGGCCGGAAGTACTAAAAGCGATAGCACAGGATCTCGGAAGGAAACCCCAAACCCGACCGCAAGGAAGCGGGGTCACCTTCAACCCGATCGATGAAAAAGAATACAGATGCGTGATCCGCCACCTAGTCGCGCTCGAAGATGCTGGGAAGGAGGTGGAGTTCCATGTATACGGACTAAAAGACGATATCCGTATGAAGGTGGCCCTACACGGACTCCCGTCTGAGACACCGCTAAGCGCAATAAGAGAAGCCTGCGAGGAGCTGGGCTACCCGGTAGACCACATCAAGCAGATCAACGCTCGGAGCGGGCGCCCCGGCTGCATATACTTTTTGCAGTTTGCGGGCCCCGCCGCACAGTACGAGGGGATCTACCGGGTGGACGAGCTGCTTTATATGACGAATGTGAAAGTAGAAGCGTGGCGGGCGAAGAGAGGGCCTGCCCAGTGCCACCGCTGCCAAGGCTTTCGCCATTCATCATTAGGGTGCCATAGACCTATAAAATGCGTGCGTTGCGGAGGACCCCATCCCGCGAACGCATGCACGAGACCCAAAGACCAGCCAGCGACATGCGCCAACTGTGGGGGACCGCACCCAGCATCATACCGGAAATGCCCCACTTTTAGAAACGAAGCCAGAAATAAACAGGCGGGAAGAGCAGCCTATACGGGGACCTACAACCCATCCAAACCAGGCCCCGAAACAAGAGCTTCTATAGCCACAGCCACAGTGGAAGAGACAGCCCCAGCATCCTTGATGGCACCGGCAAACGCCCCCATCCAACGAAGCGGCCCAAGCAGAGCGCCCGAAGCCCAAGGGCACACGAAAAAGAAGAAAAAGAAGGCAAAGGGGAAAGGACACACTCCACAAACTACACCCCAACCAGCGGTACAAGCAACAACACCAACCGCCGCCCCCAGCACCGACGCACCCATGCTGACACTGCTCAACGCGCTAGTAACAGTGCTCAGCCCGGAGCAAAGGAAATCATTAGCAGCCTTAATGAACCAACACCCTCTTCAACCCTAAAGAAGAACTAAGGGTGGTGTACTGGAACGCCCAGTCACTTAAAAACAAGATTGGCCTACTGAGAAACTTCTTGAAAGAGCAAGACATTGATATTATGCTCATCAATGAAACACACCTGAAGAAATCGATACCACTAAAGGCGAGCGGCTACCAAGTATACAGAAAGGACGAGGTATCTGCGCAAGGAGCTGCATACCGTGGATTGGCAGTCCTGGTGCGACGGAAAATCATCCACCAAACGGTCGAGTACCGACCACTCGACTCCCTTTACGCCTTGGGGGTCGACGTCAACATCGCGGGAAGGGACCTGCGCTTGTTTGCCGCCTACCGCCCAGCAGGACACACGGAAAAGAACCTGAAAAGAGACCTGGCAATGGTGCTAAGGCCCCCAATGCCGACCATCCTGGCGGGGGACCTTAACGCCAAACACACCGCCTGGCACTCATCGCGAATAGACTCGGCGGGGAAAGCGATCATGAAAGCAGCAATCGACAACCACTATGACGTCACTGGGCCCGAAGAACCGACACACTATGACACAGCGCACGGGTCAGCTGACGTCATAGACTTTGCCATAACCTGCAACCTAGACTACACTACGACACACGAAGCGCTGCCTGACTTGCCGTCGGACCACCGCCCGGTGCTCATGTGCATAAAAGCGAAGCCTGAGACAGCGCTGTTAAGCAAACCAAGAACCAAGACCGACTGGGAGATGTTTACAACCACATTGGAGGAACAGACGACCAGCACTCCAGTCTCCACAGGCATAGAGGTCGAAACAGCCTGCCTAGAACTGACTAACTCTATCAAGTCGGCGCTCACAACAGCAACGCGCACCCGACCAGCCGGCGAAAGGCGGACGCCACTCCCGGCCTGGCTGATGGAACTAATCGCGGACAAGCGCCGGCTCCGAAGAGAATGGCAGCAGACTAGATGCCCCTACCTCAAGACCCAACTTAACGCGCTAGTGGAGCGAGTAAAGCGCGAACTCGCTGACCACGCGGCCGAAAGCTGGGAAAATCATATCGCAACCATCGGCGATGAAGTCCCATCAATTCATCGTCTGTGCCGCCAACTAGGCACGACTAAGGAGCCAATCAGACCCCTATTGGACCACGAGGACCGACTCCGATACAAAGCCGAAGAAAGGGCGGAGATTTTCGCAAACTGTCTCGAAAAACAGTTCCGACCCAACCCGAGCACTAACCAGGAACACACGACGTCAGTAATCACGCTCAATGAGAGGTACTTCGAGGCGCCATTGGTTCCAGACGAAGACCCGATCTACTTCTCGCCCGGCCAAGTCCAGAGGGCCTTACAACGCTGCAACCCAAAAAAGGCGCCGGGCGCCGACTCGATCCCGAACGCAGCGCTTCGTCACTTGCCACGGCCCACCATAGTGGCAGTGACTCGCTTGTTCAACGGGATCATGCGCTCGGCCCACTACCCGTCAGCCTGGAAGCTTGGTCGGGTAATAATGCTGCCTAAGCCAGGAAAGGACAGGAAGAAACCGGAAAGCTACCGCCCTATCACCCTGCTCAGCACCCTTTCAAAAGTATTCGAAAGGCTCCTCCTAAACAAACTACTGCCGCACATCGAACCAAGACCAGAGCAATTCGGCTTTAGGACGGAGCATTCTACCACGCTTCAACTCACAAGGGTCATCAGCTTCATGTCAGAGAAGCTTAATAAAAAGGAGTTTACAGTAGCTGTAATGCTCGACATGGAGAAAGCTTTCGACCGCGTCTGGCACGAAGGCCTACTCCATAAGCTGTCAAGAACAAGCGCACCGCGGCGAATCGTAGCAGTAATACGCTCATTTCTAACCGAGCGGCGATTCCAAGTCGCCGTGGAGGATAAGACGTCCAGCGAGAGAAGAATCGAAGCAGGAGTGCCCCAGGGGAGCTGTTTGTCCCCCGCGTGCTATGCAACGTTCACCGACGATATACCGGTAGTCGGCGACGTTCAGCTGGGGCTATTCGCAGACGACGCAGCCTTTTACACTGCGTCGATAAAGCCATCTCACGCAGCCAAGAAGATGCAAGCACAGCTGAACGCCCTACCAGAGTGGCTGACGAAGTGGCGGCTCGCGGTGAACGTGGGCAAGACGCAAGCGATGGTCACAGGGCAGAGGCAAGTGCCACCCCAATTGTCCCTGCTCGGACAACCAATAGAATGGGCGCCCTCAGTTAAATATCTGGGGGTAACCATTGACAGGCGCCTCACAATGAAGAAGCAAACGGCAGAAGTAATCCTTAAAGCCAAGATGGCGAGAGCCCTATTGCGCCCAGTGCTACGCAGCAAACTTCCCCTGCGCGCGAAGCTGGGAATTTATAAATGCTACATCCGGTCTCGTCTAACTTATGCAGCTCCAGCATGGTACGCGCTCACCGCGGAGAACAATAAGAAACGGATCAGAGCCCAAGAAAATATGACACTCCGGACAATACTAGACGCCCCACGCTTCGTACGCAACGAGCAAATAAAGAAAGACCTGGAATGGGAGCCTATTGACCTATTCATAGGAAGGCTAGCAAAGAAAATGTTCGAGCGAGCCGATAACTCCCGCCACGAGATGCTTAGAGGGATAGCGCCCTTACATGCGCGGCCCCCCGACAGTAACATCCGACGCCCCAGAATGCTGCCAAGAAACCTCGTGTCGCCGCCAAACAGCGACGACGACAACAACGATTAACCGCAAATTAATAAAGCAGTCACCGTTCACCAAAAGAACAACCAAGATGAAAGAAAAGAGCGCAAATAAATTCGGAATCAACGAATATTGATGCAAGAAAGCCTAGAATAGGCACCCAAAGCCCCGGCCGTTATTACGGTCGCGAGACAGATGCCGCCAAAATGGGCCTCGCCCAGAAATGGCTCCCCCATGACCCGCTTCGCGGGTCATTGAGATGACCACGGATCGGAAGCCAGTTGGCGTCGTGAACCCAAGTTGTAAACTCATAGTGAGAAACAGAACCGAACCAGTAGTGATCCGATCCGAACATAGTGAAACCTAGATCCCCTAGCCTATGACCTAAGTGAAGTCTAGGTAGGACTTAAAGTCAGTGAAACAGTATTTCTTTATTACGTGTTGCGGCCCGAGCCGCCCAACTAAGAACAAGTATTCTTTTAATAGTGTTTAGCGTGTAAATAGCTTATAGGGAAGTATGAACATTATTAACTATTTGATACTGATTCGCTGATTGATTTTTGTGTGACTATTTCTGTGTTATATCCCGTGTAATAGATTTAAGTGTTGTGTTTAAAAGATGGTTAAGCCAGAGTCGGGTTTGTTAGTGCTATTCTTCCCGCGTGGTAGAACCCTAGGAAATGCACACTAGAGCCAGTGATTTAAAACAATATAAGTGTTAAATCTGAACCTTTGTTTTGAGCCAATCGATCCTTTAGTAATTAAAACTCCAGGAGCCTTACAACCTCCTGTGTATGAACCTGAAGAGCTATCGTAGCTGTATAATCTGTTAACTTCGGGACCTCACGAGATCCGTGAGTGCGTCGTTAACAACAACATAACATCTTGTTGAATTGACAAAATCTTGTTCCGCTGTGTAACGAAAGTTACCGTCCAATTTATATGGTTAATTTTCGTTACAAAACCAGGTTAAGATTTTGTAAAATTGACAAAATAATAGTCTTGCTTCTTTGTGTAACGAAAGTTACCGTCCAATTAATATGGTTAATTTTCGTTACACAAGGGAACCAGATTAAGATTTATTAAAATTGACAAAATAATATTCTTGTTTCTTTGTGTAAAGAAAGGGGAAATTATAAGTCAAGCCGCAGATTTATTTCTTGGCCACGTGCTCAAACTTCTCATTTTATAACTAAGCAACGGGAAAATGAGATAGCCTCTAATAAATTAATTCGTCTCTTTTACAACGCCAACTAAATATTCTTTAGAAAGCGTCAAACAAAGATCAACAATTATCTTAGCTTGCCTTCTTATTTATACAGGGTGTCCCTAAAACCAACTTTTATACGATCAGGGCTGATAGACCAGCTCATAAGAACCTAGATTAAGCAAATTTGACCTCAGTAAAAATCTCTTAGTTTTCGAGATATTGACGTTTTTGTAAAACTCGTGCTAAGTGATACCCTGACTCGGTGTTTTGAGTGTCATTGCTAAAATATCAAGTATTTTACAAATCTGTTTTTTGCTATGTGTGGCCAAATAACTATGCTATTGAACGTATTTTCTATTTTTGCTAATTTATTAATGCTGTGGACACAGTACAATAACAAAAAAAAATTATTCGATTTTTTTCAAATTTCACCTCTGACTTCGAACTAGCGTGGTGAAAAAAAAATGTACCAACATAACCAGGCACTCAACGTAAAAAAATTGCGCATTTATTGTAGTTTCTAAAATGGTATAAAATTTACTAAACACTGTAATAATTTTTGAAATAATGATATTTTGTTACAAAATTAACTGTCTGCCGCCTTCATCTCATACGATCCGGTTGAACTAAGTTTGCACCTGGCGTGCTTGACATCACATACAAATTAGGTGCAAACTTCACGTAATCGTCAATATCTCGAAAACTAAGAAATTTTTATGAGGTCGATTTTACTCAGTCTCGTTTTTTATGAGCTGGTTTATTAGCCCTGTTCGCCATTTTGTAAAAGTCGCGAATTTTGATAGCCTGGATCAGTCTTTCGAAAGTCATGACTTCAAATTTCAGTATTTTCTTAATCTGCTTTTTGTTTTAAACATGACTTAATAATTAGATAATTAGATTAATAGATTAAGAAAATACTGAAATTTGAAGTCATGACATTCGAAAGACTGATCCAGGCTATCAAAATTCGCGACTTTTACAAAATGGCGAACAGGGCTGATAAACCAGCTCATAAAAAACGAGACTGAGTAAAATCGACCTCATAAAAATTTCTTAGTTTTCGAGATATTGACGATTACGTGAAGTTTGCACCTAATTTGTATGTGATGTCAAGCACGCCAGGTGCAAACTTAGTTCAACCGGATCGTATGAGATGAAGGCGGCAGACAGTTAATTTTGTAACAAAATATCATTATTTCAAAAATTATTACAGTGTTTAGTAAATTTTATACCATTTTAGAAACTACAATAAATGCGCAATTTTTTTACGTTGAGTGCCTGGTTATGTTGGTACATTTTTTTTTCACCACGCTAGTTCGAAGTCAGAGGTGAAATTTGAAAAAAATCGAATAATTTTTTTTTGTTATTGTACTGTGTCCACAGCATGAATAAATTAGCAAAAATAGAAAATACGTTCAATAGCATAGTTATTTGGCCACACATAGCAAAAAACAGATTTGTAAAATACTTGATATTTTAGCAATGACACTTAAAACACCGAGTCAGGGTATCACTTAGCACGAGTTTTACAAAAACGTCAATATCTCGAAAACTAAGAGATTTTTACTGAGGTCAAATTTGCTTAATCTAGGTTCTTATGAGCTGGTCTATCAGCCCTGATCGTATAAAAGTTGGTTTTAGGGACACCCTGTATATTGCCACCTAATTTACTAACTCAGCCATGGATTTTACATTTCATCACCATTTTACGTTTTACGGCTTCAACACAAAGCCCTCAAAAAAATATAATTCAAGCTTCCATTGACAACATCATTTATTATAACTTAGCATGTAAAATAATACATCATATTCTGCTATCGAGAAAATAGCCACTTCAAAATTTGGCGCGAGTGCGCGAGACGACAGTGACCGGCCATTTGCACCAATCAGAGAGCGCCATTCATGTACCGACGAGTTAGTCACCAGGGTTGCCAGACGTACGAGGTTCCTTGTACAAATACGAGATTTGTGGTCTGCTGTACGAGGTACGAGGACACTATTAGGCTCGTACGAAATTGTACGAGGTTTTGGGTTAGGAAGCTTTTTTACCATTTCCACATACAACATTTCGTTAGACTCTGTGCGGAAAGAGAATAGGATTTAGATTGGGGGGCGCTGTAATGCTTTTCTAGGTATTCCCTTGACTTGTCTAAATTTTTATTGTCTAATTTCAGTTTGTCTAACAACTTTTACTATAATGAATTTTTTGTCTAAAGTCAATATGTATAAATTCATTTTTCATAATTATTGTTTTGTCGAAACTCGTTTTACCTAAATTATCATTTGCATAACTCTTGTTTTGTCGAATATTATTTTATCTAAAACTCACTTTGTCGATTCTTATTTTAACTAATCATTATATAGCCGAATATCATTTTAACTAAATTTTTTTTGTCTAAAATAAGCGTGTTTTGTATGGGTAATTTTTCTCTAAATTTGATAATTACCAAGATAAATGACGGATTGTAAAATGTAAAATTTTCAATGATGGAATATTATGTATACGATATTAGCCTGCGAAAATCCGAATCTAGGGCTCTCGCTGGTTAGGACGCGTGCCGACACAGCGCGCCCTAGAGTGTTTTTATAAAGCCGGAGGCGTGGAGGGAGAGCAGCCCTCGCCCGCCATGACGAAGCGCGGGAACGAGTGAGGCGAGCGGCTGAGGCTGGTCGCCGAAGGCGACCAACAAGCCGAAGCTGCGGAGCCGAGCGAAGTGACCGTGCGCCGTCATGCAAGGGCGGAAGGGCTGCTGTTCCCGCAGCGCCGGAGATACGGAAAGTCACTATTGACATTAAAAACGAGCTGCTACCAGAAAACTGTGGTGTGCGGATGTGTTATGCGCTCCGATTTAAAGTCATTCGTCGAAAATTTTACAAGTGCTAGAAATTTGGTTGGTTTATAACAAAGGGGCCGTTGGGGGAAATGACTTTAACAAAAAACTTAAATAGGCTGAACGAAAAAGGCGGCCAGAAAGCGGCTTTTTCCGTACGCGCAGCGTGCGGAAAAAGTCACTTTATTGCCAGGTGTGGCATAAAGTAATTTAAAAAATTAAACCGACTTCAAAAAAGGTTAAAATAAAAGTTTTATGGTAGGTAACTTTTCTAGAGGTCGGTGCCAGCCTTAGTACATACATTACATAATGTACTCATGTAAATATTTCTTTAAAACTAAGGCTGGCACCGACCTCAAAAAAGAAGTTACCATAAAACTTTTATGTTAACCTTTTTTGGAGACGGTTTAATTTTTTAAATTACTTTATGCCACACCTGGCAATAAAGTGACTTTTTCCGCACGCTGCGCGTACGGAAAAAGCCGCTTTCTGGCCAAGTATAGACATAAAATGATGTACACAACACGGGAGGTACTAAAGAAAGCCCTTGATCGCATATTTACGTCCCTCGCTTGCAGCACGGGCCGCACACTTCTGCGATCTCGGCCTTTCTTTGTATTACTACCCTAGTTGTGTAATGGACTAATTTTATGTCTCTCCTCAACAGTTTCTAGGTAATATTAGTGGCCAAAATTTACTATTAGATGACAATTTTAGCTAAATTTTGACGATTAATTAATGTGGGTTGAGTTATATTTTAAGCGTACTGAGTTAAAAAATTAGAAGCTAATAGCATATCTTTTTTGATGGCATATATTAAGATTTTAGATGTCTACTGCTTGAATGCATGTTACAAGTTTAGATGCTAAAAAATAACCACCATGCTGAGTTGTATTTAGAGTGGCCTACATAGAAGATAAGTAGTGGCTAAGATAGTATAATTCAGACGCTCGGTAATTGTGGCTGACTTAGTAATTTAGATGGCAATGTAGATTTTTAGAGGCGAATAATGCTATTAAAAAGAAGTCTGTTTAATTAGCACCCTAAAGAAAGTTACCGTCCAATTTATACGGTTAACTTTCGTTACACAAAGAAACAATAACCTACGGAAATCTTTATTTGGCCGTGGGACTGTGTAGCGACGCGACCGACTTACTGCAGGTTAGTTTAGTAATGACCACAACACGTATGGAGAAAGGGAAGAATTTTTTTTCTTACTTAGAGGAGAGAGGGGGGTCAAAAACTGTCAAAAAATCATCTTACGTAATAAATTAATGGCCCATCATCTAGATTGCAAAAATAGTATTTTATGCAACAGTTGTATAAGTGGGTTCAAAAAATGCGAATTGCGTGAGTTGCGATACGAGCCGCGAATGAGGCGATTATCGCAAATAGAGACCCAATTAGCGTTTTTTGACTTTATTATACAACGTTGCATACAATACTTTTTCTACGACTACGTTTTAAATTATAAAATACAAAATTAATCATAACCTGGAAACAAGGCAAATATGACGTTTGACTTACAGTATGTGTCTATGATAAACTTTTTTTTTTATTTAAAATATACTTAAATTAAAAATACTCTTTTTATGTTGGCATCAATGAATTTAGTTTGGAAAGTTTTGTTTTTCTTAAAAACCGTAGGAATTTAATTGTTTGTTAAGTTGGTAGTTGTGCATTTTTACCGTAAAGTTAAAACTGAGCGCTTAATCCTTGACCTAAGTTTAACCTAGACTTAGAAGTCTGTGGCTGATAGCAATAACGTAAAGTGACTATAACGACACTAGTGCTGTTATGGGGAATAGAGTATAGACTTCTCTGAACTCATATTATGTATGTTCTTATATTAGTGTTCGTGACCAAGTAAAAGACAGATAACAGTACAGGAGTAGAAAAAACTCCTAAACCCACCGTGTTTGAGCTCATTCGGTTTTGATTTTCGAAAGAAACTTTTATAATACTCGTGCATTAGTTATTGAATAAGTTCGTTAGTCTGTTATTTTAATTTTGTATTAATTATTCCAGTACATAAGCGTGACAAAGTCATGTGGCGTGAGGAAACTGCTGTCCACCGCATTATCGACTCTCTGTGAAGATCCCAGCATCCTGCAGCTCACAGCTGAACGGACCAACGTCATGCTGGCCAGCGATGACCGTAAGTTATTATACAAGGTGAAATCTTTTACGTGATACAAGATAATTAAACCTCAATATATCCATGATTTTGAACAACTTTTACTATGGGGTCAACTTTGTAAATGCAAAAAAAATTAACAGTTTCATAGAAAAGGTCATGAATGAGTAGACCAAAATGTATGAGAGAGTTCTATTTTTTTTGCATTTACAAAGTTGACCCCATAGCAAAAGTTGCTCAAAATCATGGACAGATAGAGGTTTAATTATCTTGTATCACGTAAAAGATTTCACCTTGTATACTAAGCATTCGCCCGCACTGTTCCCGTTACTGTCCCAAAGGAACTCTTTACCGGGATATAAAGTATCCTGTGTTTCAATCTAGGACTTGATCTACTGGCATGCCAGATTTCAGCTCAATCCATCCAGTTGTTACAAATATCCAAACATCTAAACAAACTTTCACATTTGTAATATTAGTGTCAAAGTCAAAGTCAAAGTCAAAGTTTTTTATTTGCTAGAGTGTGAGTTCATTTATTTATTAAATTTTTATTGCACAATATTAAAAAATATGCTAACACTATTCGACCTTATTCCAATGGAATAAGGCTGAAAAGTGTAAAAATAGTCACCGGGAATAATATATGATGAAACGGGGGAGACATAAATATCTGACAATACCTAATTGTTATAGGAATAGAGTGTCAGATATTTGAGCTTGCTCAGTTTCAGAAG
Source organism: Eudemis profundana (assembly GCA_947034925.1). Lineage (NCBI taxonomy): Eukaryota > Metazoa > Arthropoda > Insecta > Lepidoptera > Tortricidae > Eudemis > Eudemis profundana. Next base: position 1,526,662 of record OX344817.1, on the reverse strand, counting down.
CATTACACGGAAACGTGTCGTAAGCGACACTACTTTTTTAATACTTTTGACGTGTAAAATTAGGAAGCTGAATATCGGTATGGTAATATCATAACACGGCTTTAAAATCGGTAGTGTTTTTTAGATGCTAATAAGTTTTATTAGGGTAGCTACCATAGCGTTTCGTAAGCGATCAAAAGTAGATGTTTTCATGGAATTCTCCTTCATCATATCTTACTTCTCCACTTCATTATTTTAACTACTAAATATATTTTTATGGTTTCTGTGTTAATTTTCTATCGAAAGTCATAGTAAAGCAAATGAGAGTTTTAATCCATTTTATATATTTTTAGCAATCACCAAACGTGCTGGTTTGGACATCGCCGAGACTATTATAAAGTCGTTAGAAAACAACAATTCCTTAAGCAAGATAATATTACCAGAATTAACTATACTAATAGCAAAAACGCACGAAAGTAACACAAAAGCTACATTTGACATCGCTTCCAACACTTTCATAGACAAAAAAGAGCTCTTCGATAAAGAAACGATCGAAAAAACAGCCTATAACTTATTAGAGAATGTATTAAAAGTAGATTTAGCTGATGTCAATATATACAAAGATACTGTTGAAATGACGATCGAGTTTATAAAGAATTTACGCGATGTCAAATTGGAGGACATATTGGATACGATGTTTGACATCAGTAAAAATGATGTCGATGTCAAATTGCTGTATGTTTTGGCCGTGTTGAAAAGCGTATTCGGTTTTGACAATGACATGTCAAGAGCGATCTTTGGGAGAATGAATTCGTTGCTAAAATATTTGCTAGAGTTGAGTTTTGATCAAACTGAAAAGGAATTCTTCAAAGTGGAGGTCATTTTGAGGTTCATAGAAGAATATTGTGAAGTTATTTTGGAGCTGAAATATACGGTTAGTTATTTTTCAGATAAAACGTATCACTCTACCGTTCTCAGTAAGGACCATTTTGTCTATTGCTTAGACCTTATCGGCGTCTCGAATATATTCATCTGTCTATCCAATAGTTTTTTGGTCTGTCAACTTCGTAACTTTTGTATGTGTATTTTTGCAAGCTTTCATGTTCGAGTAAAATTTCTATTTCAAAAGTCTGCTTGATTTGTTGTTTGTGCTGTCAGACCATTATACTTAATATGTAGGTCATGTATTTTTTTTTACTTTATGCCTGTGAATATATAAAGTGTACATTTTTATAGCAGAAATATATTTTTTTAATTAACCTATTGTTTTTCAGGAAACAATACAATTCCTATCGGAATTAATTACAAAATTCACGCCGGCATTGGTGAAGCAACTGCGCAAAAGCATCAAACCGTGTTTTACGAGTTTAAACAAACATTGGAGAGGAACGCCCAAAGAGATAACCAGCAGTTTCCAAACTTGGATGGAAAGATTGCCAATTAAAAAAATAACAAATGCAATAGAAAAAGATTGTTTCTTATCAAGTCATAAGCTATGCGTTGAAGCTTTAAAAATCATGTCAAACGTGTTTGACACCAGAGAAATTGTATCCGATGTCAGATTGTACATTAAAAAATGGCCTACTGTTCTATTTAAGCTATATTCATCTGAAAGATTGGAGCAATACTTTTTTAACGAATTGTTGTATTCTACTGACATTCTAACAGTCAGTACGAAGTTTCTGACATCGGACGATGTCAGAAAGATTTTAAAAACCGGTTCGGACTTGAATAAAAATATGGGTATTCCGTTTTGTGGATTTTTCATTCAAGGGTTTTTTGAGGTATTGACAGAAAAACCTTTTATATTGCTGGATGAAGATTTAAAGGAATGCAGCGTGATTTTAAATGATATCGTTAGGTTGGTGGCAAAGAAAGGAATTTTGAAGGAGCGCTGTGAAAATGTTTTGGAATTGGTAGACAAGGTAAGATTTAATGTAAAAAAATGACATATGATTCATTACATCTTAGTCCCCGAGGTGTCAGCATAAATTATGTTTTTTAATTAAAAAAAATGTATAAGTAAAAAAACTTAAGTTATACCCTTCTTGTATGTACGAAAACAAGTGACCTGTCCGCAAAGACAATTTGACGATCCATATTAGAAAAAGGACATAATTAAGTTCTATATAAAATTCCGTACATTACTGCATGCTACAGGGGCTTTAGTTAAGTTTTTAGGCTTCGAGAAAAGGATGGTACGGCCGTGCCTTTGTTTTGCTCGACTTGGCGGGGGCACTGCCGTGCCCCCAGATCTATAATACTAGTATAATTTTGTAGCATCTGGGTGATCAGGTGGGCTGCATGCTTATTTTTCACTTTTGCTACCGTCGTAGATAATATCGAGGAACAAATATCTATATGACACCTAATACATTTGTATAAGTATAACAGCCACAAATTGTAATCAAAAGTAGCAGATCGCACTGAGCATTGAAAACGCTCTATACAAAACGGGCGGAAGCGATGACGTCATCGCTTCATTCTATCGCTGTACAGTTGTATGAAAAAAATAGCATTTTGCCATTTTGAGCACGAAAAAGTGCGTTTAAGCACATAGTTGTCATACATTTATTTTTTCAGTGTTATTTAAGCCTTCCGAAATTGACTTTAATTTTTTTTTAAGACGATAAAAAAATATCATTTTTTTTTTAAACTTTGAGGTCTCATAACTTTTTATTTTTTATACATTTTTGGTTTATTTCTTTTGTGTTATGATAATTTAGTATTTTCCAATCCATGTGACTATATTATGTTGTAAAATTCAACATTAGTCAACATCCGAATTAGTACCTAATGTTGAATCTATTTCAGCTCTGGCCGACATACGAGCAGCACGCCACCTTCGCCCAAAAGCACTGTCTGCTAGCTAACCTGGAATGCCTGCCCGGGCTGGGTCCGGGCTCGAACCCACTACAGTGGGTAACGCAGACCATGTGCTCACGCGACGCTCCAATTGATGACAGGATTAAATTGCTATGTTTTGTACCGGAAGATACTTTGAAGTTAGTACATCATACTAATATTATAAACAGGGTTCGGAAAGTCGGGAGCTTTATACCTAAACTTTGGGCTCAGTGCCTACGCCGCGTCGATTTTGACTAATATAGTACACACACATACATACTACACATTACCTCAACATCGACGTGGCGTAGGCACTAAGAATCAGAATCAGAAATCATTTATTGTTTGAGCCCAAAGTTTAGGTATAATAGCTCCCGACTTTCCGAACCCTGATTATAAATGTGAAAGTTTGTGAAGATGTTTGGAGGTTTGGATGGTTAGATGTTTGTTACTAAATAACAGGGCAACAACTGAATGGATTGGTGACCAAGATGGCGTACACCGTAAAGATATCCAGAATCTGATGCCAGTAAATAGTACCCAAATAGTACCGTCGAAATACATCGGTGAAAAAATAGTACCCTTAAACTTTTCGAAATGTAAGGCCTGGTGTACGCTACCGGGCGTCAAGCTGGCGTATACACAGCTTGTATCTCTGGAACGGCTTTGTTTTCGGAAGCGCTTTATATGTTTCGTCGGTACTATTTGGGTACTTTTTATTATTTTTTTTTTTATATCCTAGAAAAAGAGCTCCTTTGGAACAACGCGGGCGAAGCTGCGTGCAAATAGTAGTAAACTATTTTATAAACATTCCTATTTTATATTTTGACGTTTGGAGGTCCTTTACACCTCCAAAACTTAATATTTTGACAGCGGAGACTCTTTACATCTCCATGAATTTTTATTATCAATTTATTTTCTATTATTTTAATTGTCTTGTTTTGACGCCTAGAGACCTTTTACATCTCTGAAAATGTAGTTATAAGTTTATTATAACGTTTTAATGAAATCGAATGTAATAATGTCATACCTGTTGTTAAAAAAGAGAAACTGGTGAGTTTCTTCCGGCGCTTCTTCTCACCAGAAGGTCACTACCCGAAGCGCCAAAAGAAGAGAAATAATACATATTTAGACTCAGACTTGTAAAAGAGCCCTTGAGGGCCTACTTGCAGAAATAAACTATTTTATTTTATTTTTATTTTATATATTAGGGTGGTCCAAAAATAGTATATATTTGTAGGTATTATAGGTATTTGTTGTGTTTAGGTCGCCGGAAGTGACGTCGGCAGTGTCTGCGGTGTTTCCGGCGCGGCTCGGCGAGTTAAACGGCGCCATGTTGGATGCTGTTGCGGCCCGCCCTGCGCTGCTGCGGCTCCTCGCGTGCGGTAAGTCAGGAGGCCACGGGGAGGTCGCGGCGGTGGCCCGGCGCGCTGGTAGCCGACCACGAGCAGGTCGCGGCCGGTGGTAGTGATTTTACCTGTAGAATGGAAGAAAGAAATAGTACATTACACAACTAGGGTGGTAATACAAAGAAAGGCCGAGATCGCAGAAGTTTGCGGCCCGAGCTGTAAGCGAGGGACATATAATACGATCGAGGACTTTCTTTATTACCTCCCGTGTTGTGTATGTACATCATTTTATGTCTACGCTGTGCGTACGGAAAAAGCCGCTTTCTGACCAAGCGTAGACATAAAATGATGTACACAACACGGGAGGTAATAAAGAAAGCTCTCGATCGCATATTTACGTCCCTCGCTTGCAGCGACTATTCGTATAATGTACTATAGCGTGATGTGATTTCCAGAGGACCCGAGCTCTGGCTGGTGGGACGTGGCTCTGGAGAGCTGTTTGACTTCAGTAGCCAAGCGAAACGACTTGGACATTTGTATGGAAACGTTCAACAGATGTCGTAGCGAGCGAGTCTGCGAGCGCTTACTGGTACCGCTTCTGAGGTATGGTGTGCATGGTCATCGGCTTAGAGCAGGGGTCACCAATGAGGGTGTTTAGAAATCATAAACCCACCAGGTGGCAGCAGGGTGGCGAAAGGTCTTTTTGACAGTAGGCGTCAAGATCCACCAATCACACCACCTGATTTTGACATCTACTGCCAAATAGACCTTTCGCCACCCTGCTGCCAGCTGGCGGATTTCTGATTTCTAAATACCCTCATTAGTTTCGTTGGTGGTCCGGTTTTCAAAATAAAATTATCATCGCGGTCCGTTTCTTACTAGCTTACGGTACTTAAGGTCCGCACGAATTAGGTCGGCAGTCCAGAGCCGGTCCGCCATTTGGTGACCCCTGACTTAGAGCAACGCGGACATCGCGGGGAATCGCCTTGCTTTACTATTTCCCCTCTGCCAAGCAATTTCCGCCAGCGCTCATATTCGTTCTATAAAACTAGTTGCAATTGGATTAGTCGTCAGACTATAGCCCGGTTTGCATTATTCCAGCACTTGAATGCCAGTAGCAGTACATTGCGCGCTTACTAGATATAATTAGTTCAGTCGTATGATCAAGCTGCGCAATGTACTGCTACTGGCATCCCAGTGCTGGAATAATGCAAACCGGGCTTAAATCTAGTAGCTCACCTGAAGAGATCTCCGTGATTTCAATAGCCTGGCAAAGTATCCTTGGAAAATAGCACATCTCTCTAGCGAGGATTGAAACATCATCAAACTTGATCGAGTAGTTTGGTTTGTGGATGACATGCTCGCAGATTGCCGAGTTTGATGATTGATGATGCATCGATCCTCGCTTGAGAGAAGCGCTATTTTCCAAGGATCCCTTACCCCTGTTAATAGTCAATATATTCTTAGACACTCATCGACGGAGATCCTCGAGAGGTTCCTATCGACAGTGCTGCCCAGGATCCTGGCCAGTCTGAACAAGCGGCCGAAGGGTGACACTCCGCACGCTGGCTTCGAGATATGCTGGAACGAATACATGATCTGCCTGCACCTGTTGCTTATCGCTTTTGAAAGGGTACGTCGAGACCTGGGCCCCGTTTCACAAAGCTATAAGTTAATTTTACAAGTCTACACTTGCAACATTGGTCTAATACAGCAACGCCATTGGTTGATTTGGCCAATGTTGCTAGTTTAGAACTGTAAAATTGTAACTTGTAGCTTCGTGAAACGGAGCCCTGTAGGTATGTAATGGCTTTTAAGATGACTATGTTGATGTTTTGTAAAAACTTCAATAATCGTTTACGTTTGCAGCTACCTACATGGAGTATAGAGTCCCCATCGTCTGTGCTGTATACCGAGGTCAAAGCGGCCCCCTGGCACCTGGTCCGGGAGGCCTGCAAGCTTGTGGACTCGCTTCGGGAGAACGCTCACTGCCCGGCCGGGGCCGACGGCCGCCTGCAGACGATGTATAGGTACGTATTAGCCTGTGGCCTCGTATCACCTGGCCAGCGAGGTCTGCAAGCTTGTGGACTCGCTCCGGGATTAGCCGATCGGCGATATTTTTGTTTTAATTAACATGGATTTCCGCAAAGTGACGCCTAATTCAATATTTTTTTTTTTTTTTTTGTATTAAAGTAATTACTTCGTATTATTACAATAATACACACAACAATAACATAACTTAAACTAAAACAAAAATAAAACTATAAGATAAGGCTTAAAGATAAAAAATTTGCTCCAAGTCGCCGTCAGCGGGTAGCGTGCCCAGAAGGCTGCATTGCTGATTTTTAATTGAATTAGGTATAGTCCAACAAGGTTTAGTTGGGGTAGGTATTAGGTTAGGTACGAGTAGGTTGTATTGTATTGTCCAACTTAGGGAACCGTGCAAGTTTCATCAAAATCGGTTCAGTCATGTTACAAAAAAAATATTCCTCTCTTTTTTGAAGTCGATTTATTTTTTTATAACACAACTGGCCATAAAGTGAAAAAGCCGTTTTCTGGCCAAGTGTAGACATAAAATGATGTACATGTCGCAGCCAACTGGTTTAATCAGCCATTTGGTTAAATTCCTAGCATTTTCACTAAATTATGACTCGCCAGTAGGTCGACGAAGCCCCGCTACGCGGGGCTTCTATTTCTGCTCTGAGCTAACTAACAAACCTAACCTAAAATTTAAATGAAAAGGCTAGGCAGTTAACTAAATGGCTAATTAAGCTAGTTGGTGGCGGCATACACAACATGGGAGGTAATAAATAAAGCCCTCGATCGCATATTTACGTCCCTCGTTTGCAGCTCGGGCCGCAAACATCTGCGACGAGTCCTTGCTTTGTTTTACCACCCTAGTTGTGTAGTATTCTATTAATTACATTCTTCGTTTCCAGAAAGTTCCAGTGCATGCTGTACAATGCCCTGTGTGGTGGCATTTGCCGGCGGCGGCCCGGGCCGGCTCTGTACGGCCAACTGTTGAATGCCAACGCGTTGGCTCGCATCGCCGACGAGCACGCTCAATATGTGCTGCCTATCCGAGCCAGCTGGGTCAGTTTAAGTATACACATAATAGGGTACTTGCCTGTAGTCAGTATAAATTACTTCACGTTAGCCTTGAAATCTGCTTTCGAAAATTTGCAAAAATCAACTAAAATTCACCTATTTAACGTTTTTAAACGATTTTTAAAAGACCAAAAGCTATAAATGAGGAGATGATTTGATGTTTGAGCACAATGACGTCATTATGCTTATTCTCATAGAAACTTCATACTATCCGAGCGTTTTGACAATTCATAAAAAGTAACTGATTTGATCTGTCAGGAAAGTACCCTATTTGTAAGTGATGCCAAGGAAAACAGGTGCAAACTTAGCTCAACCGGTTGGTATGAGAAAGTTAGGATGAAGCTGTTTACAGAATGAGATGATCGAGATGAGCCAGCTGGGTCAGTTTACATTTTAAATAAGATGGCAAAGTGTTGCATGTAATTCCTACCTAGAATTACGGGCGTTTTCCATTCCAATAGAAAAAAGTGTCCCAAAGGAGATTGACCAACTTTGTATGGGAGTTGGACCAAGTGCTGCCCAGACTAAAAATACAGTGCATTATGCTCCTTAGGCGTGTCCGTCAAGATAGCGTACACCGTAAAGATATTCAGAATCTGATGCAGCCAATAAATAGTACCCAAATAGTACCGACGAAATACCTAGGTGAAAAAAATAGTACCCTTAAACTTTTCGAAATATAAGGCATGTTCATGGTGTACGCTACCGGGCGTCAAGCTAGCGTACACCGTTTGTATCTCTGGAACGGCTTTGTTTTTGGAAACGCTTTATATCTCAAAAAATAGTACCCAAATAGTACCCTAGGGCCCTAAAATTTCATTTCTCTAGCTATCGTAGAAGCCGAGATATTCCATGACTTAACGGTGTACAAAAATTTCACACCGTCAAGCTGGCGTACCCGGGAATTTCTTATAGAAAGAGCTCACTATATTTCGGCTTCTACGATAGCTAGAGAAATGAAATTGTAGGTAGGGAATGCAATCTCGTTCTCGCGAGATCTCGTTTTTGCGAGATCTCGGCCTTTTTTAGCGAGACTGATCTCGATCGAAAAATTGGCGAGATCTCGCGAGTTTAACGAGATTGCGCTCGAGCATAAATACGTTTACTAATAACAGTTGTTGTCAAGTCAACGTGAAAACGTGATTGCGTTCGAGTGTTTTTGTGGTTATTAATGCAAAAAAGAGTTTTCTATGTGATTTACGAGTGTAATAATGAACGATGTCGGAGAATACAGTTTATAACGACTATGTGAGATTTGCGTGTGACGCAAACTGATTACTGAACAAGCTTTTTATTTTATTAGTATATCTGTTAATTAATATTTAATTTCTAATAGATCTCTGTGTAGGTATAGTTTTTCTTTAATTTTTAATAATATTTCAATTTTGGTCAACTCAACCACAGAATATTTAATACTCAACTTAGTTACTGAGATTCATTTTTCATTTTAGTTTTTGAATTGTTGTTGTTATTTTATTATTAAAAGACTTTTGTTTTATGTTAGAAGAGAAGACTGATTGTTTATTTTATTTATTATTTGATTAGATACATGATAATTGATAATGATACACCAAAGTTTACTTCTTGAATGTTTATTGAAAAATGATAGATTATTATTAGCTACGTCATTACCTACGTAAAAGTTTATAAAAATAATACGTTAAAATAAATGGTTATTTCATAACATCTCTAATCCTTTTTTTTCTCCTAATGTATTTAAGTATTGTTGCAAGAACAAACATACAAACCGCCAATCTCGCGAGATCTCGAAATTGGCGAGATCTCGCGGTATTCATATTCACAATCCCGCGAGATCTCGCCTGAACCCTAATCTCGCGAGATTGCATTCTCTAATTGTAGGGCCCTAGGGTACTATTTTTTGAGATATAAATCGTCTCCAAAAACAAAGCCGTTCCAGAGATACAAACGGTGTACGCCAGCTTGACGCCCGGTAGCGTACACCGTGAACAGGCCTTATATTTCGAAAAGTTTAAGGGTACTATTTTTTTCACGTAGGTATTTCGTCGGTACTATTTGGGTACTATTTATTGGCTGCATCAGATTCTGAATATCTTTACGGTGTACGCTATCTTGACGGACACCCTTAGGCTAACACTAGACTGTATACTAAAGCGCTTTAAGATCTATCCCAGGAGTCATGAAAAAAAAACTTTTTGATGGGCACTAAAAATTAATTACTTCTTACATTAAAAGTAACAGATTTTACGCTGCACGTACGGAAAAAGCCGCTTTATGGCCAAGTGCAGACAAAAAATGATGTACACAACACGGGAGGTAATAAAGAAAGCCCTCGATCGCATATTTACGTCCCTCGCTTGCAGCTCGGGCCGCAAACATGTGCGATCTCGGCCTTTCTTTGTGTTACCACACTAATTGTGTACATAATGTACTATTGATAAACGCTCCCAAACAAAAAACTGAAAGTGCAAAGTAAATCCGAAAGCGCTCGCTCGCTAGAAAACCTTAAAAACAAAAATTCATGTATTTTTTTTTTCTCCTGGACCGATTTTGAAAATATTGTATTTTCTAATAGAAAGTAACGCAAGGAACTCGTTAGAGGTATTTTCATCTCTGGGCAGCATTTTGGTCCACACCTGGTCAATCTCCTTTTCCATACATTAATAAGACTTTATTTCTATGACTGTTATACAAAGCGTATGGAAAAAAAGGTAACACAATAGAAAAAAAATGCTGGGACAAATTTTTGTCTAATTGGATTCTTAGTAGAAAAAAATTGGCATAAAATCACAATTTTACTTATTCCCTAAACCAGCGGTCGGCAACCAGCGGCCCGTGACCGTGACCCGCTTACTTGCGGCCCGCGAGCCTCCCTGGCTATTTTGTATGTAACGGTGGATATATTCAGAATTGTATAAAATCACAAATTATTGGCCCCTGGTGTTGCAAGCGTCCATAGGCTACGGTGACTGCTTACCATCAGGCAGGCCGTACGCTTGTTTGCCACCCTAGTTGTATAAAAAAAAACATAGTGCGGCCCGCGTCAATTTCGTTAGCTGCTATGTGGCCCTTGGGTGCTAAAAGGTTGCCGACCGCTGCTCTAAACACTTGTCATATTTCAGAGTCAACGCAACAAAGCTCTCCCGGTCGCAGTGCCACTAGACTCTCCTCTATCTCTCTCGCACTCGCGGCGCTCGCGCATCTTCCTTCGCACTCTCTCCGAAGACCCCATGCTGTTCGACCTCCATTCCCCGCAGGAGGACATTGTGAGTACAATAGGGCGATTTTCGAAGCGTTTCGACCGCGCGGTTCAACGGCATTATTTTTGATTTATTTTTCAAAAATGTTTTTTATGCCACACCTGGCCATAAAATGGCTTTTTCCGCATGCTGTGCGTACGGAGAAAGCCGCTTTCTGGCCAGGTGTAGACATAAAATGATGTACACAACACGGTAGGTAATAAAGAAAGCCCTCGATCGCATATTTACGTCCTCGCTTGCAGCTCGGGCCGCAAACTTCTGCGATCTCGGCCTTTCTTTATATTACCACCCTAGTTGTGTAATGTACTATAACGCGTTGCTTAATATTTATGTGATCAGAATTTTGCCCTTTAACAGATAGAAGTGCAAGACATAACGCTACGCGAGACGCCTTTAAACGCTCATCCTTGCGCGGCGACGCTAACAGCGTTATTCCGGCACGTGTGTGGCGTGCCCACGCTGGCGTCCCTCTGGCCGGCAGTGGCGAGCGGCTTACGGGACGCCGGCCGCAACCTGCAGTGGCTGCTAGCCCAGGTAAGCCAGACTGTGATGTGGAGAGTAAAAGATGTAGTTTATCTTTAACATTGTCATATCAGGGGACTTCTTATAAGGTAACTTAGTATACTTAGTAACTTGGTATGTTCGCTAAAAAAATCACTGTTAATACTTTCACGCTTTTCGAAACTTTTCCTGAGATGCAGGCCGTTTTTTTCATACCGCATTATTGTTCTCTCAAACCCGCCTAGCGGGCGCTGTCGGTGTCTGGGGTAGTTCTTAATTTTATGCCACACTTGGCCAGAAAGCGGCTTTTTCCGTACGCGCAGCGCATTACAGAACTAGGGTGGTAAAACAAAGAAAGGCCGAGAACGCTGATCTTTGCGGCTCGAGTTGCAAGCGACGGACGTAAATATGCGATCGAGGGCTTTCTTTATTACCTCCCGTGTTGTGTACATCATTTTATGTCTACACTTGGCCAGAAAGCGGCATTTTCCGTACGCGCAGCGTGGGAAAAATCCACTTTATGGCCAGGTGTGGCATAAAATTTCTTATGCCCTGTTTGTAGATAATCTGCAACTGCAAGGAAGAGCTGAAGCCACAGGCTAGTGTATTGCTCCCGGGTTTGCTCGCCGTGCTGTCTCGCTCCGTCGACGGGGCGTGTATGAACGGGCTGCATTTGGACGTGGTGAGTGAATTATGAACCTTCTAGCGTAGACAATAAGGTCGCTATAATTGGAAAACTGAAGTGAGTGTTAAGTTTGAACGGGCTGCATTTGAACGTGCTGAGTGTTGGATTATGAACCTTCTAACGTAGATAATAAGGTCGCTATTATTCAAGAAGCACCGTCGATGGGGCGTGTATGAACGGGCTGCATTTGAACGTGCTGAGTGTTGGATTATGAACCTTCTAGCGCAGACAATAAGGTCGCTATTATTAAGGATCACATACGACGCTACGTCCCAAGACAAAATGGTCGACGTAAATCGGAAATCGGCTAGGTTGAAGTGGGACAAGGCTGGTCATACCTTTTCACTCTTTTCTACAATAACCACATTTTTACTTTAAAAACCCGACCGCGGTGCGGTTTAAATGTGCATTAAGGCGCGGTAGGACCTGGCTCGCATTTCACATACAAACTAGGGTTCGGCGGAATGCAGATTATTGCAGATTATCGTCGATTTCTAACATAAAAGTATACGTTATCAACCCAAACATGAGAGGATGCCCTGCATGACTGTGAAATCATGATTGTCAGGTATTAATTTTGTCAGAAAAGGTAACTGGTAATGAACAAAATGAAAAAAAATGAAAAAAATACTTTATTTTATAGTGTTTTCGCGCTACTTTTCTATCGAGCGAAGTGTTCGCTATCGTGTTCTAAGTGAGAGGAAGCCCTAGATACAGTTCTGAATATTATTATATATGTTTTACAGTGACCTAAGAGTCAAATAAGTGCTCTAAAAATGATTTGGAAACTAGGCTTCCGTGCCCGATTCTGGTCTGGCCTCGCCTTAAATCCGCCATTTTGTTTATTTTAACGAACTTCATACCCAGTGACTCATTGATCACATGTGTGATGTATCATTTATCACAATCGGTTGTGCCGTTGAGTAGTTACAAACGGGCATACATACAGGTCAAACATCCCTTTTGGGCTTCGCCGCAGTCGGTTAAAAACAAATAACAGTACATTACACAACTAGGGTGATAAAACAAAGGCCGAGATTGCAGCGAGGGACGTAAATATGCGATCGAGGGCTTTCTTTACTACCTCCCGTGTTGTGTGCTTCATTTTATGTCTACAATTAGCCAGAAAGCGGCTATTTCCGTACGCGTAGCGTGCCGTAAAAGCCACTTTACGCCCGGTGTGGCATAAATTAAAATTTCCTTTCAGCTCGACACAATATTGTACTGGAAAGAGGAGACATCCAGCGAGGAACTGAGCATCATCACCCACCGCCTGATCACCACGTGTATGGAGATGAGGAGGAACTATGTCTTCGACAGCTTGCTGAAGACCTTGCAAGGGTTCCTGGAGTTGTATGGAAGCGCCATACAAATTGAATGGAAGAGCTTCGAGCCGTATTACGAAGGTTTGATTTTTATTACACCAGGGCGTCCCAATCTTTTTCACGAAGGTGTTCATCATTTCAACTTGATACGTCCATTGCTGAACATATGACGACCGCTTTAGCTTAGTTGGTAGTGACCCTGCCTACGAAGCAGGAGGTCCTGGGTTCGAATCCCGGTAAGGGAATTTATTTGTGTGATGAGCACGAATATTTGTTCCTGAGTCATGGATGTTTTCTATGTATTTAAGTATTTGTATCTATTATATATCGTCGTCTAGTATCCATAACACAAGCCTTATTGAGCTTACTATGGGACTAGTTCGATTTGTGTAAGATTGTCCCCTAAAAAAAAAAAAAAGTATCCCTCAAAGACTTCCAGAACGAACGGGCGCCTCCTGCCTCCATCGACTTCTGGCGACCCTCAGGCCTCCAGGTTCCTTCTATATGGCATGTACGTGTCATTTCTCGACACGTTTAGCTCAGTGGGAGTGCCACCGCCTACGAAGCTAGAGGTCCCGTGTTCAAATCCTGGTAAGGGCAAATATTTGTGTGATGAGCACGAGTATTTGTTCCTGAGTCATGGATGTTTTCTATCTATTTAAGTATGTATTTATCTATAAGTATGTGTATCGTCGTCTAGTACGCATAATACAAGCATTGCTTAGTTTGGGACTCGAGGTCGATTTGTTTAAGATTGTCCCTACAATACATTTGTCCCTACAACTTATTTATTCTTTCTCATTTGTATAAAGGTTAGCTGGAAGAGATCCATTTCAGGTATAAGTGTAAGTCGCCTTTGTACATTACCATTGATATTTGTATGATTTTATTTTATTTTATTTTTTTTTATTTATTCAGAAACAAACGGTCATTTGCAGATACAAAATACGTACTTAAAGTTATTATATTGTTCAGACCTACAGTTCCCTTTATTGATATAGTAAAGATTGAGTGTTAATTGTTAGTGCATGTATCGTTTTAACTATAAACAGTAATTTGCCCGGCCGAGTTTTCAATATCCAGTTAACATCATCTTTTAGATAAAAGTTAGGTCTACCCGGTTAAAAAAATAAAAATAAAAAAGCATGAGAAAATCAAAGTGTTAACTATATAACTATAAGAGAAGGGTTTTTTAACAGGAGATTGGAAACTCGCCCTTTATAATATCATTAAAAACTAAACACCACAACATGGTGCTTATCTATTTGTAATTAAGTGTAATGACAAAAACATTCAAACTTACTTAGGTAGTCGCACTGTTATTTGAAAGCTTTTTTTAGAGCGCCTAAGGTAAAGTTAAAAATATCAACATTTTCAAGTTTGGAAATTTCATTTTATGTGCAGTAAAGTGTTATGTATGTATGTAAACACTTTATTGCACACACAATTATACAAAAGCAATACAGAAATTAATGGTTTTGTACAAAGGCGAACTTATCCCCGTAAGGGATCACTTGTAAGTGTTTTGTTTCAAACGTATTAAACGAATAAACTTTAAATTGTTGCAGGACATTACCACGACTCCCAAAAAGCCATCCTCCAACTGATCAAACTGATATCCAGAAGCAAAATATACATACCTCAGACCCTGTCAAAAATGCTGTCAAAGCTCGACGCGGAGCCGTCAAAGGTGTCGGAATGCTTCGGTCTCGCGTTGACGGCCTGTCGGAACGATGAGAAGCGAGATGCACTGGGGCTATTTAAGAAGTATTTGGAGAAGTGTAGTGCGGTTACGAATTATGTTCGAGTGTTGTATTATGCCAGTTTGGGGTCGCCGGAGTGTTGTGGAGAACAGGAGTTCCGGTGAGTATCCTATCCTATCGTACAGTCGGCCTCAGAAGTAGCTGAACGCTTTAGTACAGTCAGCAATAAAAGTCGCTGACAATTTTAGTACTGGCACATGTGAAATTGCATACTAAAATTGTCAGCGACTGTTGATGCTGTTAATTTTTTCATCTATTTCTGTCATTACAGGAGAATAACTGACTACGTGACAAAAGTGACGTCCTCGGACAGGACCAAGTGCCTCCACATCCTGTCAGCGTACCTGTCACGCGGCCGTCACAGCGAGTACGTCGCCGACATGTTCGAGCTCGTCGACCTGTCGGACATGATCGCTAAGGACCACGCGGGTAATGTTGCACAGACGGCCATTAGCTGTAACCTGGCGACAGTGGCCCCCACATCCTGTCAGCGTACCTGTCACGCGGCTGTCACAGCGAGCACGTTACTGACATGTTCGAGCTCGTCGTTTGGTTTTTTTTTTGCGGAACGGTGATTTTCCCGTAGACGGTATACCTAATCACTTAATCAATCTCCGCTGGTCCGTTGCTCACTTTGAGCAATCAGGAAAACTTCACGGTGGCCCTGGTTCGATCCCAGGCGCTCTGGCTCCCACTTAGTCCGACCCTCTCAAGGTGGTCCGGGCTTAGCGACACGGTTCGATCCCAGGGAACGCCACGGCCTCCACCTGGTCTGATTTTTGCAACAGTCAGTAAAACTTGCAAGGGTTCAGGTTTCAAAAAAAAAATCAATCTACTGTTACAGCTATGCTGGTGATGAAGAACGGTTTCTCCAAAATGGGCTCGGCGCTGAGACGGCGCTGTGTGGCCCAGGCGGCGGCGCTGAGACCAGCGGCGCCCAAGGGCAGGAGGCTCGTGGTGGAGCTCATGATGAAGGCTTGCGAAGGTATGATATTACCCCTTGGCAGTTTGTAGTCAAACAATACAACTAAAGGTTTCTCCAATGGACTCTGCGCTGGGACGCTCGTGGTGGAGCTCATGCTGTGGGGTTGCGAAGGTATAAGACTTAGGAGTCATTGCGAAGGTGCGAAGGAACACATTTACCCCTTGGCAGTGGGTCACGGGTCCCCGACTAGAAAGAGCCCCACTGAAAAGTTGAAGGACGATAACGTTAGTGTAGCCACTTACTATACTTGACATTGACATTTATAACAGATTATTTTATAGGTCTGATAATCATAATCTTTATTGGTAATAATGAATGAATAATGTTTATTTCAGATTTTGAATCCATATTTTTGTTAGTAGGTTATACGATTTATATTGGTTAGTAAACAATTTTATTTAAATAATAATTATTATAATCTAGCCTATAGTAATATTTTCGGGGTGAAGCGACTTAAATAATGTGACGTGTGCGTCTTCACCCAGAAAAACAGGATTGGGTTGTCCCATCTCTCAGCAATTGCTTTCAGGAAGCTGTTGGTACTGTTCCACACCCTGTGCATCAGGGAAGCGACTCGTTTGCGGATTATTGTATAAAAATAATCTGTTCGAGCTTCCGCGAACATCCCTGATGCACTTGTAATAATTACAAGTCAATATATAAGATAAGTCCTTTACTTTCCGCATAGTATCTCTTTTGTCGATTTAGTGCTACCACCTTCCCTATGCCATTGAAGAATAAAGAACTTTGATGTTGACTTATTCTCCTATCGAGCCCTTTAAATTTTCCTGGATTTATTTTTCCAGGGCTCTTCTCACAACCGAACCAACCTCTGGCTAAGAGACAGAAAATAGAATCTACTCCGATACTCAGTGTGAGCAGAGATGACGTGTACAGCAACAGTATACTGACTTGTCTCGGTCTCGGCGCAGTGGACAGTGACCCGGACGTGGCTAAGATGGCTAGAGAGGGGTTAGGGGCGATACTGGACAAGGAACTGGGGGCAAGGTGAGTATTGCGATACCTAGCAACAGTATACTGACTTGTGTCGGCCTCGGCGCAGTGGACAGTGACCCGGACGTGGCTAAGATGGCTAGAGAGGGGTTAGGGGCGATACTGGACAAGGAACTGGGGGCAAGGTGAGTATTGCGATACCTAGCAACAGTATACTGACTTGTCTCGGCCTCGGTGCAGTGGACAGTGACCCGGACGTGGCTAAGATGGCTAGAGACAGGGTTAGGGGCAAAACTGGACAAGGAACTGGGGGCAAGGTGAGTGCGATGCCTAGAAACAGTATACTGATTGTGGTCTGTATGTAGGACCGCGAATAGCTATCTAAACGTGGCTAAGGTGGCTAGATAGGGTTTAGGTGCAAAACTGGACAAATTACTGGGGGCAAGGTGAATATTGTGTTGTGATTTATAAGCTGGCCATACACGTACGGATTTGCCCGCCGGACCTGCCTGACAGATGTGTCTGACGGGCACATCCATCTATGTGTGGCGAGAAATCGACACAGATTTGTCCGCCAGATGTATGTCCACTGTCCGTTGGTTTTTAGCACGGACAGCGGATAGGCATCAGGGATGTGCCCGTCAGACACATCTGTCAGGCAGGTCCGGCGGGCAAATCCGTACGTGTATGGCCAGCTACTGACTTGTCTTGGTCTGGGTGCATTTGGTGTACAGGTAGATTATGACCCCAGTTAACACATAGGATGCCTAAGCCATAGGTTGCCAAAGTGGTCCCTACCGTCCCCCAGTGGGCGCTGCGGATTCCGGGGGGGGGGGGGGGGTAGAGGCCTTGGAGGGGGCTCTATCACTTTTGAAAATAAAAAGAACTCAAATCACAATATCACCTACAGAACAAACTATTCACCATTTATTTCAGGTTCACGGAATGCTTCCTACTGACCATGTACCTGCCCGCACACACTGACACGGCGCCGGATGTGTGTCTGTGTGTGTCGGCGCTGTTGGAGTTGTTGTACAGCGAGGTTAGAAGTGCGGAGGGCTTCAAGAATGTCAGGCTGAGAGATGAGCCATTGCCGATAAGGTAAAACATTGCATTTATATTCTGTGGTTTTGTTTTTTTTTAAACCTGACTAACTAGCAATCCCTATAGGGAACGTGCACGATGAAGGTGCTGCCAACTGGTGCCGCCAATCTAAATCATATACCCTCTCATGCTGGGGCCACATTGACGATAACGCCGTTAATAACGTTAATTATCGCGTTGAAGGACGATTAACGTCAGTGTAGCTACGACTTACTATATTTGACATTGACACTTACATATTATCATTGACATTGACAGCTTGATTTGACAGGGGCGATAGTTTCCTGTATTGTCCGCCCGTGTCTCTTTTGTCGTTTAGTGCTGCCACCTATAGTTCGTGCACGTTCCCTATTGGATGTAGCTAAAGTCGGACCAGGTGGTGGCCGAGGCGTTCCCGGGCTATTCTTCAGAAATATGTGTGCGACTCATTCATCTGTCTCCATACATGAATGATAAAGGGCCAGATGAATGAGGTGACCGCAGACATAATTCTGAAGAATAGCCCTCCCTGGGATCGAACCAGGTCGCTGGCCGGACGACCTTGAGTGAACGGACTGAGTGGGCCCGGGGGCGCCTGGGGTCGAACCAGGATATTCTGTGGGTCTAGTGAAAAGGGGTACAAGTCACATTTATACTAGGTACAAAGAGGCTTAAGTCATACGATAAATAAATATTAGGGGACAACTTTGCACAAATCGAACTAGTCCCATAGTAAACTCAATAAGGCTTGTGTTATGGATACTAGACGACGATATATTTAATAGATACGAATACTTAAATACATACTACATAGGAAACATCCAAGGCTCAGAAACAAATCATCATTCATTTCCTCGTGTTTATTACGCTTAAGATATCCACATTTTTGTTTTGTAGGGAAAGAAAAATAAATCATGGTTTTATGAATAAAAAAATATATTTACATATTTATTATTGCAGGGAGTCGGACGGGGCATCAAAGCTTCTGACCCTCAGTAAGACGTTTCAGGGCACGTTTAGCAGCTACAGTGCGACGAGGGGACGGATACGCCAGACGCAAGGTACCGGTAATCTATTTAATATCGTACTGCAAAATTATAAAATTACTATAAGTCTGTTTCAAAAAAATTGTACACAATTAAGGGATTTAATTAAAATAAAACTTAATTTATTCCTCTGTGTTACGAAAGTTACCCATAACACAAAGTAACACAAAGAAAGCGGTCGTGATTTTGTTTTTATTAGGCCCTTAACTATGTACAATTTTTTTGACAATGACATAAAAGAGGTTATTAGTAAAAAAATCGTATGTCGAAATTAATAACGGCTTTGTTTTTGGAAACGATTTATATCTCAAAAAATAGTAATAGTAGTTTTTACGCCCGGTAGTGAACAGGCCTTATATTTCGGAAAGTTTAAGGGTACTATTTTTTGACCTAGGTATTTCGTCGGTACTATTTGGGTACTATTTATTGGCTGCATGAGATTCTGAATATCTTTACGGTGTACGCTATCTTGACTCACACATACAATCGATTCCTTGTTGTAGCCATAATCAATCGTAATAGGTTAATTTTAACAATTGATTGGCGTGATTTATAGATACGCCATTGACGATGTGTCAAAAGACCAATATTGCATATAGCACACAATAAATTACCGTCATATTGTTGTAATACTTGTAGTATGATTGAAAAGAGAAACTGGCGAGTTTCTTCCGGCACTTCTCACCAGAAGGTCATTACCCGAAGCGCCAAAAGAAATGAAGATAAAAGAATAGAATCAGACATGTAAAATAGTCCTTGAAAGCCTACTTACAGAAATATTTTTTTTTATTTATTTTTTTAAATAGAGACTATGTTTCAATTTATACTTATTAAGACTTATAGAAACAAAATCGCATGTGTACTTTCAGATACCAATAAGCCAGCCATTGATGTCCAAGTACCGATAGAAAACATATTAGAAAGCTTGCTAGAGTTCGCTAAGGTAAGGTAATTTTGATCATCTTTAGAATATTCTATAACACTCAATGCTACGGCCACATTATCGGGATTCGGCGAATATTCGTGTTGACGTCTCTTTCTGTAACATACAAAGAGAACGAGACGTCAAGACGCATATTCGCCGAATCCCGATAATGTGGCCGTAGCATCACAAAACGAGACTTAATCGCGTAAAAACATAGTATTACCAAGGACCACTAAAACAAGAGGACTGTCATTCTCCATACTTTGGATCGTAACCCGACCGCAAGGGGAAATCCAGGCAAAAACTAGATGGCGCTAAAAAACTAAACATTTAACGATGTTATAATTGAACAAAGAAACATAGTACAGTAACAATTAGTTCGTAAACAGCTAATAATAAATAAATTCTAACATTTAAATACTGTGTGACGCTTGCAAAGTTGAATAATTGTAAATAATATAATTCTTATTCCAAGCTTATACATATATGGCGTTGTAATATCGGGAAACAACTTTTTGTATGGAGAATGACAGTCCTCTTGTTTTAATGGTCCTTGGTATTACCTCGACGTTTCGGATGTGCCGTGACGTCCATGGTCGCGAAGGGACTTGACGCGCGAGTTTTTCGAACTACCCGCACCGCACTTGATATTGATTATCACATTGCATATTAGCACAGATTAGAGAATATAAACAGATATTTCACTGTCGGGCGTTTCCATACAAAAATCAAGAATTCCAACGCTCGCGACGATATCTATTGTTTCGACGCGAGCGTGGGAATTGCCACAGCTACAGCACGGAAACTTGGCACAGTACAATACCGACCGGATCGGCTACGCCCACCGCGCGGGCGGCCAAAATCGAGTGAAGTGCACTATTAGGGTTGCCACTCGACCGACAAACAACACTCACGACATCACGGCATGTTCGAAACGTCGAGGTAGCGTTGTTTTTACGCGATTAAGTCCCGTTTTACTATCGTGAAAGTCGAAAATCGTGAATGTTTAAATCTTGTGTAATTTAGGTTATTCTACCATCTGGCTCCATTATCAGATCAACTGCATGTCTTTATAATATTGCATTGTCAACTGATTTAGACATATCTTTGCAAAATTTCAGCTCAATCGGAAACCGGGAAGTGGATCAAATTTAACTTACTAGTACAAGATCATTATGATTACAGATAATAAATAAATATCTGAGAGTCTATCAGGCCTATTATCTCCGATTGTTCCCATCTAGCTAACGGCGAGTACTTGCACATACTCAAGTAGCCAGGATCATTCACCAGCAACTTGCTGTTCGATATGGTCTTGTGGGGTCTGAGGTGCCGTACTATAAGTACGCACCAACGCCGGTTCTCGAAAATGGTCGCGCCACGCTCTATTGGGATCGATCTATCATCACGGACAGGACTATTGTAGCCAATAAGCCTGATATCGTGCTGATAGATCGATCCAAGCGCCGTGCAGTGCTCGTCGACATCACCATCCCCCATGACGAGAACCTCGTGAAGGCCGAGAAGGACAAGCTCAGCAAGTACCTTGACTTGGCTCACGAGGTTACCGCCATGTGGGATGTTGATTCGACGATCATTGTTCCGATAGTCGTTTCGGCGAACGGACTTATAGCGAAGAGTCTCGATCACCATCTCAAGAGACTCTCGCTAGATGGCTGGATCAAGGGTCAGATGGGTGGATTTCAAATATCAGCGTAGCGGTACATGTCGGTCTTTATAAAAAAAAGTACTAAGGTTAGAGTATCGAAACTTTTACATTTGTTGACTAGTACTTTTATCTAAATGGCGCTTCAATAAAATTCACCGACAGCTTAATAGTTTTTTTATAATACAACAAAACATATGTCAAAAATCATTACCATGTAGCAAAAACATTCAAAACTTCATGTTTCTTGTGAAAAATTTCAAATACGCAACGTACGAATCCGATTTTTTATTTATTTATAATCTCTCCATACTGTATTCTTATATATACAAAAATATTGAATTATTCTTTCAACAACTAAGTATAAATAAAAATATTTAAACTTTTAGTACGAATTTTCGTCATCACCCTAAATGTAGTGTCAAAGTCAACACAGTTTTGTCTAAGAACGATGAAATACAGTGCGTATACCCTCTCCTGCTTCCTTAGTTCAGTTCCAATCACGACAGAGAGTGCATGTTGCTGCATGCGCGCACTGAGCAAAATTAACGACAAAAGTGTATCCGAGGAAGTCAATTGTCACGAATTCCAGTCATTACCATATTGTGAATTATTTAAAGTAAGTATTTGTATAATTTTAAAATTATTTCCCTACAAATATGTGACATGAAATGGAGATACTGATCTGGCACCGTCCATTCAAATAATATTAGGCGTTCTAGAATAATCTACAATAAGAATGCATATCGTCATCACCATATCCGTCATCACCGGTGCTTACACCATGTATGGTGATGATTTCGTATGTATGGTGATGACGATTCTTTTTATTTATCGAGTTATATCAATGTTGTTAACACTGTCATATAAGTAAATGTTCTCCAAACAATGTACCTAACGGATATCGCGTAGTTCTCTGTCAAAGGACGGCATAAAATTGGACTTTATAATACATTTTCCTGTCATGGTTTCAATATAAATTGAGCATTTGTTTAATTAATACCTTGTACCTACCACGTCATCAATTGTCGAAATTCACTCGGCATGTTTCGGGTGATCTCGACGCCCTTCTACAGGAGAAATTGCGACAGCGGCGCAGCGAAGACTACGGGCCGCCGCTCTGGTAACCCACCCATAGTCTTCGCGCCTGCGCGGGCGCAGGGGGAATAGGCGAAGAACTACCCACATTGTCAATATCAACCGTACGGTTGCAAACAACACTGACCACATCAAATTCTAAGGGCGCGTCACCATTAACCACGGGCGCACTACGTGAAACTGTCTTCTAACTATGGGGAACTGACCATCCACTATCCCGATTGAAATTCGGGCGACGACTAATCTCGATGGCCTCACGAACTTTGCGAGGGATAAACAACTTTTCTCTCGCTAATACGGAAACCTTATCAAAACTGATATAGTGCGTCGTATCCGAATTTAGCGAATGTTCCGCCACTGAAGAATGCTCTCCAGTTTTTTCATACTGCGTATGTGCTCCGTTAGTATTGCGCACTGTGCCTACTTGGCTGTGCCCCGAGCATATTGACCCCTTCGATTCTGTTTTGAAGGAATCAGTGGAGTGTCTGCTCAATGTGTCTCGGTGCGGGCCAGTGGGACCAAGCTTCTCTCCCTATCCGGAACGGTGGACTGGGCGTACGGCGCGCACGGGATGTGAGTCTGCCGGCTTTTTTAGCATCGGCTGGCGGAGTCAAAAAGCTCGTTTCCGAAATTTTCGCGCTGGGTGTTGGTAAGGCAGCCATTCCGTACGCGTCTGAAGCCCAGGCAGCTTGGACGGCCCTCAACCCAGGTTCGGTCCTACCGGAAAAAACTGGAACGTCAGCGGGCATGGGATGACGTAGGGGTAAAGCGGGTTATGGACGGCCTGTTAGAGGGTGCTTCCAATGTGGAGAGAGCGAGACTGAACGCTGTAACGAGGCCCGAGTCCGGGGCATGGCTGCACGCGCTTCCCTCTCCACACCTGGGTACCCTCCTTGAAAACGATTCGTTAAGAGTAGCTGTGGCTCTCCGCCTGGGCTGCGATGTTTGTGAACCTCATTTATGCATCTGCGGCACCATGGTTGAGGGTAACGGTCACCATGCCTTGAGTTGCTGTCGTTGTGCTGGGAGATTTCCTCGCCACCATGCCCTCAACGACATCAACCGGAGGGCGTTGGTATCGGCAAATGTTCCGTGTTTATTGGAGCCTCCCGGTGTTAGCCGGACGGATGGCAAGAGACCTGCTGGAATGACCTTGGTACCCTGGTAGAGAGGTAAGTGCCTACTGTGGCACGTTACATGCGTCAGCACTTTTGCTGCCTCGCATCTTGCTCGTACCACCAGGTCTGCAGGAGCAGCCGTTGAGGTGGAGGCTTGTAGAAAGCGCGATAAGTATTCGGTACTTACGGGTTATATGTTTGTCCCGTTTGCGGTAGAGACGACCGGGTGTTGGGGGTCTGACGCTAAGGCCTTTGTCGCAAAGATTGAGCGGCGTTTGCATGAGAGGGGTCTTGACCCTCGTTCCGGGTCATTCTTGGTGCAAAGGTTGTCCATCGCGATTCAACGCAGTAATGCGGCAAGTGTGTTGGGCACCTTTGCGCCAGGAATGACGCGGGTGGCTTACTTGACTAGTCAGATATTATTGTACTCAGACTTTGTGTAAATTTTGACTGTGTATTTTAATTGAATTTAAGTGTTGTTGAAATCCATAAATGTTTGTTTCTTTGCTTACCGGCTGTTTTTTTATCCTATTACCTATAAATCGTCATTACCCTAAACATAACATCATCACCATACCTCATAAAATCATTACCATAGCTTCGTCGTCATCACCATAACAAGTTTGAATTTTTAGGAGCTCATAACTCCGAAACTATGCATCAAATGATTGGCTAATTATACAGATATTAATAATCAAAGTCTCCTTAACAATTTATGATAGAATAAAATGCATTTCCATGAGTTTTTTTAGAAACCAATTTTTTGTATGGTGAAATTTAAGTCGATGAAATCCACCCAGATACAGAAAGCGGTTCTTCTGGACACGGCGCGCATCGTCAGGAGGTTCCTCTCTCTGCGGCCCTAACCGCCGGTAGCCTGGGCCCCGCCCCGCTGCCGGCGGCACCCTAGGTTAGGTTTTTTATAATGTGTTTATATTCTGTAATTCATCTTGTATTTTACTTTTTATATACATATTGTAAAAACCTTAACCTAAGCAAATAAAAAAAAATAAATAAAAAAAAAATAAAAAAAAAAATTAGGGGACAATCTTACACAAATCGAACTAGTCCCATAGTAAGCTCAATAAGGCTTGTGTTATGGATACTAGACGACGATATATTGAATAAATACAAATACTTAGAAAACATCCAAGACTCGGAAACAAATATCATCGAACAGATAATATTAGCTCTTACCGGGATTCGAACCCAGGACCGTCAGTTTCGACAGATAGACACCGGAACTAGTGAAACTAAATAAAAGCTTACATATATGTATAGATACAATAAATCAAAGTACCTACATAGAAAAATTAAATGGCACTCACCTGTGTCCAGACCAGGAATCGAACCCGGTATCTCTGGATTTCCGGCCCAGCGACTCAACCACTCGTCCACCGGAGCACCCAGTAAGCGTCCTCAATTTTGCCATCTATTTTGACTTCCATATCATTCTGTTTTAATAGGATTTAACCTAAACGCCACCTATGAGAACTTGTATTACACAGGTATCTCACCCCAATGCGCACCTTTGCAGCTACGACGATCGAGCGAGAGATGCAAAGTCGTAATTTTTCTATGTACTTTGATTTCTTGTATCTATATATGTAACATAAAATGTGGTGTAATTTACCCGCATTAAAAAACCAATGAAGAGACAGAAATGTTTCTTTCATATAAAGTAAATAAAAGCTTGTAAAAACTGGATATTGTAATTTCCAGAGCACCACCGAAGCTGCCCGCGCCCTCCTCACGGAAGTGCTACGCTCCGTCCTAACTTCCAGCAAGTTTGATATGGCCTCAAGTTTAGTCCCACTGCTGGGCACGCTGCTGGGCCGACAGCCCACGGAGCTAACGCCGGTATACATCGATATATGCCGCCTGTTCGTTGCGAACAGCAATGTGCAAGGGTGAGTAACAAAAACATAGAAAACTACTCTCATAACAATTTTTTGACTGAAAACTTATAAAATGACTCCCGTCCCTTCCCCTTCCCCTCCCTCCCCCTTACTCCCATTAGTAAATCATTACCCTAGTAAGACCCCCACTGCCAGCAAGTTTGATATAGCCTCAAGCCTAGTCCCACTGCTGGGCACGCTGCTGGGCCGACAGCCCACGGAGCTAACGCCGGTATACATCGATATATGCCGCCTGTTCGTTGCGAACAGCAATGTGCAAGGGTGAGTAACAAAAACATAGAAAACTACTCTCATAACAATTTTTTGACTGAAAACTTATAAAATGACTCCCGTCCCTTCCCCTTCCCCTCCCTCCCCCTTACTCCCATTAGTAAATCATTACCCTAGTAAGACCCCCATTGCCAGCAAGTTTGATATAGCCTCAAGCCTAGTCCCACTGCTGGGCACGCTGCTGGGCCGACAGCCCACGGAGCTAACGCCGGTATACATCGATATATGCCGCCTGTTCGTCGCGAACAGCAATGTGCAAGGGTGAGTAACAAAAACATAGAAAACTACTCTCATAACAATTTTTTTACTGAAAACTTAGAAAACGACTCCCGTTCCTTTCTTCCCTCCCCGCTTACTCTCATTAGTAAATCATTACCCTAGTAAGACCCCCACTGCCAGCAAGTTTGATATAGCCTCAAGCCTAGTCCCGCTGCTGGGCCGACAGCCCACGGAGCTAACGCCGGTATACGTCGATATAATATGCCGCCTGTTCGTCGCGAACAGCAATGTGCAAAGATACGTCACAAAACACATAGAATACTCGCATAACGATTTTTTGACTGAAAACGACTCCCGTTCCTTCCCTCCCTCCCCGCTTACCCATTAGTAACTCATTACCCTAGTAAGACCCCCCACTTCGAGTTCGATATAACCAGCAAGTTCGATATAGCCTCGACGCTCGTCCCACTGCTGGGCACGCAGCTAACGCCGGTATACATCGATATATGCCGCCTGTTCGTCGCGAAAAGCAATGTGCAAAGGTATGATACAAAACACCTAGAAAGCTATAGATAGTTCCAGCAGAGTTGAGGTCACGCACAACAACATGTCATGTAATGCCAGCGGGATTTTAATATTACCGATTTTTCGTACCGATAACAAGTTGAACAGTGAATTGCAAGATAGACCAAAAAGTTTCGTTATACTATGGCCTTGTGTTTATTTACTCGCTCATTCATTTCATTAATTCACTTTTTTTGCAATGAATACTTCATGTAGCTGTGTGTGTAATCATTCACCTCGACTCTCCTGGAACTACCTATACTCATAACGATTTTTTAACTGAAAACTTAGAAAACGACTCTCGGCTTTCCCTCCCTCCCCCTTACTCCCATGGGTAGGTCATTTCGGCCCTAGTAAGACCTCTACTAGCAGTAAGTTTGATAAAGCCTCGACCCTAGTCCCACTGCTAGGCACGCTGCTGGGCCGACAGCCCACGGAGCCTGTTCGTTGCGAACAGCAATGTGCAAGGGTGAGTAACAAAAACCTAGAAAACTGCTCTCATAACGATTTTGTAACTGAAAACTTAGAAAACGAATTTCATGACGATTGATTTTTGTATTGTTTCTGTATAATTTTATGAGCAATAAAGTGTTATCATATATTTTTAAACAGCCATCTTCCACTTATTATATAACTGGAAAACCTTGATATGTTCCATAGAAAATTATTTTCATAACGATTAATAGTAAATCGTGTCGCCTTTCGTGAAATTTAGGGTAGACATGATAGAAGTAAGATGTCCGCGCGTATCTTATAAACTATACGTCGGATTGCAAAAAATATTTTTTATTTGAACTAGGTTAGTCTAGGTAGGTAGTCTAACTTAGGGAACTGTGCAAGTTTCATCAAAATCGGTTCAGTAGTGTGTCGACATAAAATGATGTACACAACACGGGAGGTAATGAAGAAAACCCTCGATCGCATATTTACGTCCTTCGCTTGCAGCTCGGGCCGCAAACATCTGCAATCTCGGCCTTTCTTTATTTTACCACCCTAGTTGTGTATGTCGTATGACACTCGTGGGCTTTGGCCATTACAGTATCGGCTATTACAGCCTCGACTGTAATGACCAACATAGCCACTCGTATCATAATGTACTATTATACCACACCTGGCCAAAAAGCCGCTTTCTAGCCAAATATAGACATAAAATGCTGTACACAACACGGGAGGTAATAAAGAAAGCCCACGATCGCATATTTACGTCCCTCGCTTGCAGCTCGGGCCGCATACATCTGCCATCTCGGCCTTTCTTTGTATTACTACCCTAGTTCTGTAATATACTAATTGTTACAGTCTGCTGGGTCCCGTGGAGCGGTTGCGGACACTAACAGCTGGCACGGAGGGCGCGGGTCTCGCAATGCTCTTGCACGAAGAGGTCACCATGAGGTGTGTTGGACACGGGATCTTCCAACTGGGGTGAGTTCCTCTAATCTCTTCGTTTTTAGCTCCGTACCTCAAACGGAACATCTTCGTAGAATGGTACCTACACCCCGATGCATAAAGTTCGTCTAGCACTAAGCAACTATCACACTTTTTACCCGACTGCGGCGAAGCCCGAAGGAGGGTTAAATGTGTTTGACCTGTATGTATGTATGTTCGTTCTTATGTCCGCTCGTAACTACTCAACGGTACAACCGATTTTGATAAATGATACATCATTAGGTTCGTATTGATAGCGCGAGTGTCACTGGGTAAACAAAATGGCGGATTTTATGCACTTTTAAAGTGCACCGCGGTCGGGTTTTTTTTAGTAAAAATATTTAGTTATTAAAATACTCATTACCTGTTTAGATCATAATTTTAAATAAAAATATTAGAGCACCTATATTAAACAGTTGTCGTTTTTACCCGACTGCGGCTAAGCCCAAAGGAGGGTAATGTGTTTGACCTTTTTTTTTTTTTTTTTTTGACCCCGGGAAATGCATAAAACTGCATACCACTACGTAACCTAAGGCTATCGGGGGTGACAGCCAGATGTTACGTATTGGTTATGTGGGGCTCTCCGCTCCTGAAGGGATTGGCCTACCCACTAAAACCCAGGGATGCTACCGACACCTGTGCCTTCACGGTGATGGCATGGGAATCTACTAACGCCACGCCATCACCAGCACCTCCGCCCTAGGGCGGACCCTCTCCGAAAAAGGCACACTGTAGCATGGCCAGTGTGCCTTCCCTCACCAGCTCCCCCCCGACCAAATGGCCGTCCCCCGGGGAAGCAGGGACCGGCACCAGACACACGGTGTCCCGGTCCCTCCCTCGCCGCCACGGGAGGACAATACGCCCCTACCCCGTGACCACGTGTAGTGGGGATGGTATCCGGGAAAACTTCCCTTCAACCAAACCACCACTACACCCCCATCCCTTGTCAGCAGTGAACTCTGCTGTTGCAGAGGACACGCCGAGGGACCGTCAGGGTGGAAGGGTTAGCCTCCGGGACCGGATCATAGGCCCTCTGCCTACCGCATCCCTGGCCAACCGAAAGTAAGGCCAAGGGCTAGCAAAGTCAACGCAACGCGTCGACAGTTCTAACCCTTGCCCAGCCCAGATGCTGCCCATTAGCAGCCAATGTCTTGGTCTAGACGAGAGGGGTACCCATTACACAAGACATCGGGAGCAATCGGCAACACCTAGGTTACTCAACCACCCACCCTCGCTGGCCGAGAAGTAGCGATGGGTTGGAAAAGTCTACACAGGACGATTCCAACCCATTGCCGACGGCCGAGTGCTTGCCCTTTTCCGTGGGTTCCAGATCCATGCCCTCCCCCCCCTGCCCGTAGGCCCCCGAGGCCCCTCTCCCACACTCCCCGGATCCTCGGGAAAACTGCAAGCGGTTTGTCAGGTATTAGCCACCAACAAGCAATGGCCATTGCTTGTTGTTGTTTCCAGGGTGCACCGGCCCAAGCAGTACCCTTCCATGCGGATCAAACCGTGATCAAGATGGATTGGTAAAGATCGAGCAATGTGTTTGACCTGTATGTATGTATGTCCGTTCCTGTGTCCGCTCGTAACTACTCAACGGCACAACCGATTTTGATAGATGATACATCATTGGATTTGTCTTGATGGCGCGAGTGTCACTGGGTATGAAGTTCGTTAAAATAAACAAAATTGCGGATTTTTTTTAGTAAAAATATTTAGTTATTTATCAGAACATTTTTTCCTAAAAAAAATGTAGAACCTAAGAAAATGCTCTTACTAGACGAGATCTTTTACACCGGGGCTCGTAGAAATTAGTAAGGTAGGTAGAGTGATAAGATACCGTCTACCTTACTAATTTTTAGTCTCCTATCCCTACTAGGGAAGATGTTAGAGGTCAGCCAGTGTCTTTATGCAGTTCGCGATTGTATATAAAAGGTACAGTCAGTAGTAATATACAGAAATGCATTTACAAATTCTTTGCGTTGTGTGTTATTAACGATATGGTGCAATATTAACCCGATCTAAAATCATCTTACAATAAACAGTATAATAGCAGTATTTTTTTTAACTCGCTCGAATGTGTGCGTGCCGTATACGAACGCACTACGAGCAAAGATTTAAGAATGCGTAAGAATGCTCCAGTATGGATCGCACTCACACAGGCGCACGGCGTGTCGCGCGCTCCTAATCGGCCGAAGTTGGACTACTTGTTCGTCATTATACTTTGCAGGAGACCGGGCGACATTCAAGATGTGGATATGGATGAAACATCTGAATTTTCTATAGAAGGTAGGTGATTGGAACTTGGCATGTACAGTCAACCAATTTGATTCCTAGGCCACTATAGAACTTTGTCGCCTTAACTAATTGAGAATTACAACGTCAGTCCGGGTCAAACGATTGATTGATTCATTGTGACATGGTTCTATAGTGGCCTAGGAATCAAATTGGTGGACTGTATTTATTTTCTGTCAAGTATAGTAATTGTCCGTTCAACTGGGCTAATGCTGTTAACGAATACAATGCCATTGAGCGAACAATGCCATTGAGAGAATACAATACCACAAAAAAAATAACAATGCGTAACACGAGTAAACCCGGGCGGTCTACCTGGCTCCCCGCTGAATCTGTAAAAGCAAAACGCATTATTATTTTTTTGTTTGAAAGCATTTGCCGCCTTATCATTACGGTCATAGAACCGATAATCCGTTGAAAGCTCATAGTATCTCTAAGTCTTTTCTCTACGGAATACGCACTTGCAGACCGTCGGGCGAATGTGAAATGCAAAACAAATTAAGATCGCAGTTATCTATAACTGCATTTACACTTTACTGTCTAGTAAATAGAATCTAAAATCTAATTATCTTTCAAGGCAGTTATACTTTTTTGACACTATATTCTCGTTATCCTAATTTGTGGTTTACCTCTCAATGGCATTGTATTCGTTAACAGCATTAGCCCAGTTGAACGGACAATTACTATACTATTGAGTTTATTCATGTATGTACACTTTTCCACTCTATGGCTTTGTAATAAGGTTCACAAATGTGTTCATATCAGTCAGTTTGGCTGTATTAAAAAACCGAATCCTAATATGTAATATCGTCGCCACCATGCTATATGTACTTAAATATCTGTAATTTTTGTGAACTTGGATTTTAGACCTAAACCTCTATAGGTAATTTTTGTGAACTTGGATTTTAGACCTAAACCTCTATAGGTAATTTTTGTGAACTTGGATTTTAGACCTGAACCTCTATAGGTTTAGGTCTAAAATCCAAATTCACAAAAATTACAGAAATGTAAGTTTAGCATGGTAGCGACGATATCTCTGACCAGTCTGACTTTCGATTATAATATATGACGAAGTGAATAAATAGCTTAGCCGATCGGTCTCAATCATTGTTACTATTTGGGCGCGTATGTCAAGGAAACACTCGGAAATGGACACACTTCGTTACCTCAACTAATCACTTGGGTTCATGTGAACACTCTCGCCACTAATTACTGTGATTTTTACAAGTTTAAGAGCCAATGGTTTGGTTCGCGAACACAACAACATCAATTTTACCATATCGCGTCAAGCCCGCGCGCGAAACTCTAACTGTCAACAACTGTCAATGTCATTGAATCCTCGAACCACTCCATTCGGGTTACTAAATTGCCCGCTCTCAAATCATTGAAACATGTTTCCATTTTAAATTGGATTTTGACTACTAATTAAATCCACGCTTCGTCATATATATATTTTTTAATTTGGAATTCTGAGATAAAAATATTAGAAAATATATATGTATAACCGACGTCCTTTTTTTGAAGGCGGTTAAAAGCTGCTGTGATCGTTAAGAAATTCTTCCTGAACTAGTGCACTTGTTTTTAGACCTGAAGTATGCTTTCGGCAAACTGTCCAACTGGGACGACCTGACGCTGCAGCAGCGAAGAGTCGTCACCAGCTCCCTGCCTCCGCTCTGGGCCAACAGAAGAGACTTCATCGCCCGCTTGGACTCTTACGAAGGTACATTAATTAAACTAGGACCTCCACTGGCCCACGTAGACACGTCTACATTAGGAGCATTCCATGAAAATATTTCGTAAAGGACACCACCGTTTTAATACTTCCGAGAATTAAATTCAAGAAGCTAATTATCAGCATTGTAATATCATAACTCGGCTTTCAGATTGGTAGTGTTTCTTCGCAGCTAATGCGTTTTATTAGGGTAGCTGCCATAGCGTTTCGTAAGGGACAAAAAGTTGATGTTTTCATGGAATGCTCCATTATCATCATTCGCTTGCCCTTTTTCCATTCATTTGGGGTTGGCGCAGCATGTTTTCTTCTTCCATACTTCTCTATCACCCGTCATCTCAGCATTTACATCCTTCCTAGCCATATCATCTCTCACGCAATCCATCCACCTCTTCCTTGGTCTACCTCTTCTTCCAGAACCTTCGACATTCATACCTAACACATGACTTTCATCCCTCCGCATCACATGCCCATAGCACGCTAGGCGATGTCCAAAACGTCTCCATTAATCTATGAGTTTTTTATTAAAGTAAACAAATAAAAAAATATTAATAATATTATGCATATTCCCTATTCATTTGGATGGTTAGTTTGGTATTATATTATGTAATACCAAACTAACCATCCAAATGGATAGGGAATATGCATGATATTTTTTGTTTACTTTAATAAAAAAACTCATTCGTAAGAAACAGTAGGAAAAAAAATATTTTTCGAATAACTATAAAAATAAACATTTAACTCACTTTCTAGTAAAACAATATAATATGGAGATTGTATGCCGCGTACTATGACGTCATAGTCCATATCGGATCTGTGTCTAATCGCTGTCTAATTAGTTCTTTTAAATGTTTATATATTCCGTATTTATTCTTTGTATCAATAATTAGTATAGATAGATACAATAAGGAATATGCATGATATTTTTTTATTCATATAATAAACAGCAGGAAAAAATATTTTTCGAATAACTCTAAAAATAACCAAGATATAAGACAACAAAGATTTATCTCTATTTCTTTCTAGCAAAACAGAATATAGTATGGAGATTGTATGGCGGCCGTGTACTATGACGTCATAGTCCATATCGGATCTCTCTGTCTAATCGCTGTCTGATTAGTGATTTAAAATGTTTATATCTTCCGTATTTCTCAGTCGATTTTAATTTTATTTTGACTTTATCTCATCTTTTTTACGGTATTTTCAAATTTTGTTAAGAAATGTGTTAAAAAAAATTAATGCATATTCCCTATTTTATTCTATCATCCAGTGCCCGTAGACGCCAAGTGTTGGTTCGACAAGATGGCTGCCGCATATAAGCAGGAGATGGGGCCGAATTCCTTGCGCTGGCTGAAGAGGATGGACCAGTGGCCGAGAAGGCATTTTGAGATCTCGGCTGTGAGTACAGTTTTAGAGGTCGCTACCGCTTAGTGAAATCCTGACCAAAATAAGATCATAAGTCATAATTCTGTTCTCTTGACATATATTTAACCAGAATCATTATTTTAGTAGCTAAATGGAACGATTTACATATTTATAAACTGCATTTTTTCAGTTTTTAGATTTTTTTTATTTTGATTTTTTTTATCCCTTTTGGTTTTTAATAAAATATTGATAATTGTGTCTTATTTACGAATACCTAATTGAAAAAAAGAAACAGATTTTTTTTTTATGTTTTTTTTTTCGAACTTGAATAAAAAACAATTGAAATGCAAAAAAGTCGTCAAACTATGAATCACCCTAATCTCCATCTCAAAGATATACGCGAACCTTAAGTCTATCTTATAGTCTACGATTTATTCATGTTTTAGTGAAAACTGTGTAGGATTTAGATGCATGTTAATCTTAAAATCTATACCATAGTGTTTTGTATGTACGTCTATCTCTGTGTGTTCTCCAAATGAATGAAATATATTATTTTTTTTGCAGATAACGGAAGCGACTTCGTGGCAACACGAGGCATCAGAAGCGATGCCTTCGCATCTCTTCAAGACATCTGACTGCCTGGCGGAATGGGCGGCTAGACTCATGATTCGGTATAATAATTACCCGAC
The DNA here is from genome assembly GCA_947034925.1 of Eudemis profundana. Lineage (NCBI taxonomy): Eukaryota > Metazoa > Arthropoda > Insecta > Lepidoptera > Tortricidae > Eudemis > Eudemis profundana. The sequence goes on along the minus strand of OX344817.1, from coordinate 1,492,519 downwards.
TGAAGCGATGCCTAAAGGAGGGTTATGTGTTTGACCTGTATGTATGTATGTATGTATGTCTGTGGCACAATCGATTTTGATAAATGATACATCATTAGATTCGTCTTGAAGGCGCGAGTGTCACAGTTCGTTAAGATAAACAAAATGGCGGTCGGGTTTTTTAAGTAAAACTGGGGTTATCAATTCGACACATTTGGCTTAGTGAAAGTGACACCACCTACGAAGCTAGATGTCCCGGGTTCAAATCCTGGCAAATATTGGTGTGATAAGCACGAGTATTTGTTTCTGGGTCATGGAGGCTCTTAGTGCTTGAGACATGGTTAAAAGAAAACGAAAGAAAGTTGTATGAAAAACTTGTTTTGATCTGAGAAATTGTACTCAAAATCGAAAGTATACTATCGACCTTAATGCCATATGGCATTTTCTACCAAACTAAGAACAAAGCACTTGTGAAATTGAAGGTTTTTAAAACCTACCCAGAAGGGTCGACGACGAGCGAAGTGAGGAGCTTAACTAATTTTAATAAGTATCTTTCTTCCAGGTCATCATATTATAACTCGCTGCATCACAGCGAAACAGACAGCGATAGAGTGAGCAAGCTGTCTCGCTCACACGAGCTGCGGTGGTGTTTAAGTGCGAGCGAGATGGATATACCGGGCGTCCTGCAGTGTGTCGATAGGAATGTGGAGTAAGTAGTAAAACCATCATTTAACTTGAATAAAATTGTTTAAAATAAGAAGGTATATTTACCACTGATCTTCGGTGCAACAAGGGGTCAATGACCTCAATCATGCTAAAATGCATATGCTCTGGGATTACGGAATTCGAGTTTTAGAAAGAGGTCAATGTTTTTGATTTTAGGAAGTACATGAAATCAGGGATCGGGTAACGGTTATATTTTCATATAAAAATACCAGTATTCGATTTCGGTATCTCGCTTATTATTGAATATTTTGTTCTTTAATGAATTTAAATAATAGTATAATAATATTACCTAAATTGAAATCCAAAATATCAAGGTAATGTTGCAAATTAAGGAAGATACTTCAATTTTAATTAATACCCGTATCGATCCCTGCTTTAAATACATTCTAATTACAGTATAACAAAATAAGAGGCGCGTCGTCACATCAAATAAATAAAAATCATTGAACCATTGAAATAGAAAAAAAATATTTCAGGTAATTTAGCCCATTAAAAGAGTATCGATATTTCTTTATTGTTAATTTAATTTATCGGTCTGACTGTCCCAGGCCTCGCCTCATGACTCGGCCGTCTAAAGTGCTATTACATGTTAGGGACTTGTGCGAGAGCGAGACGCTGCCGTGGCTGCGACAGAAGCTGTTGGCGTTACGACATCTAGCGAAGGAGCGAGGCGACACGACGTTACTACGCGATGCTTTGAAGAAAGCTAGTAAGTACAACGTTCTAGAGCTCTACGGGTGTTTCATTGAACGTAATACAACTAGAGATGCAGCGAATTTCGGCCACTATTCGGTATTCGGCCTATTCGGCCACATTTTGACTATTCGGCCGAAGCCGAATAATGGCATAGTATTCGGCCGAATACCGAATAGTAAATTAACACAAAGCCGAAGGAAAAAGAAGGATGAATAAATATTTTAATAACAAATTATAAACAGTAATCTATATTAAATATTAGGTTAATCATCTTTCACATTAATTTCAAACATATATAGAACAGTAGCATAAACAACGAATTAGAAATTAAACTACAAATGAAATAAAAATTTTCATTTGCGCATTTTTCTATCATAGGTTGCCTACGACGAGTAACAAGTTGCACTGTACTGTGTACTGTACTGTCCTGTACCCGGGCGTTCAAATTTACTTCATTTTAGGAAAAACCGTTGGCCGAATATTCGGCCGTCGACTCCGCCGAATATTCGGTATTCGGTATTCGGCCAAATCATTATTCGCTGCATCTCTAAATACAACTCATGTTTTTTAAACTCCTCCCTGGTGCTACAGCCCTCTGCTAGGTCTAGTGTTGTTAAAGACATCTCAATTAATATTACTGTATTAATTATTGATGTTTAATTATTGAATTGCTTAATTTGTATTACGTTCAATGAAACAACCTGTATAATGCGATCCGATAGGATGAATCAAAACGTAAACAAATATGACTGACTGACAATTGCATCTATTGTCTATTGATTTACTGTCAAATAGTGATGGGAAAGGTATAACATTAATTATACAGTTTAAATTGCTCACTACAACTGACACATACAAATTGTATGGAAAGTTCGAGATATTTTTTTTCCAGAATGAAAATAGTATTCTGTGTACCAAAAACCCAAAATTATCTAATTCTGAAAACAGTAAAAGATACACCGGAAAGTGAAAATGCTCATCAATGATTTATTTTTTTCAGAAAAATACACTCCAGAGTACTCGACCGACCCGTCTGTGGCTATTGAAATGTACCATCTGATGCTGTTGCTTCACAAGGATTTGAAATGTGAGTTCTCTTTTGTGACGCTTTCTAATCGTTACGGTTCCAGATACTACCGTCATAATGTTCAGTAACAATAAAATTCATAAATATTTTATTAGAAGAGTCACCCAGGATGACGACACAATAGAGAAGACTGGTTGAAAAATTGGATGACTTGGGCAACGTTCCGGTAGCGTAGTTGGTAGCGCACTTGTGTTGGTCCGCATAGCCGAGGAGATGCAGGTTCGAATCCTGCCCGAGACATATAATTTTTCAATGTTTCTCTTCTAATAGAATATTTAGAATTCATTTGCAGTCGTTAATGCTACAATAAAAAAAAAAAAACATTTATAGTGCCGCGTCCAGACTGGTGAAATGTAACATGAAAATATATCATTCTACGGGCAGCGCGTGGGTCTAACCAAATATGACATCTATGATAACCGATAAACCGACTATGTTGAAAAGATGAAAATATAACATACTGTAAGGGCAGAAGTCGATATTAGGTCGAACCGTAGTAACCTCATATGATATTTAATACACCCGTCATGTAGATAAGGATAGATGCATCTGAAAACTGTATTGTAAGAGTGAGACAGAAGATAAAGAAATAAAACACTTCCAAAGATGTCGTTCTTTCAATAGTAGTAAATCTTTATGAAACAATAACATACAAATCTCACCTTTTCAGCCCTAACGTGTCACGAGCTGCAGACAATATTAGTCCAAGTCAGCCAATCGTCAGAACAGGTTGACTGGAGTAAATCCTCGAAGAAAGCCGTAAGCTCGGTCTACGAGCTCGCCATGGCTCACTACGACGAGGCTATTGAGACAGGTATGTTGATGCAGTTAATTAGGTAGTAAATAAGTACAGGTCGCTTCACAAGAGCTGGCACGAATGGATTGAACGAAAGTAATGTCACTTGTCATTGTTGAGTGACGTTCTTATACATTTTTAAACAAGTACATAACACTTCTTCGTTATTTAAGAAGAAAATAAAAAGCAGGTAAAAGATATGGCAGAAAGGTAAATTTGACGGTTCCCTATAAATATTTTAGTATCATCGAGTTTTTATTTAATTTATACCGTGTTTTCACACTGACACCGCAGTCTACATTTTTTTTAAATTATGATATTGGCAGATGCAATGGACATCGATGACGCTATATCCAACATGTCCCATGTTTTCTGCCTCGCGGCGGCCCTGGCCACGCCCACAGCGGCCATGTTGCTGCCGGCGCTCCTGAACCGGCTAGACGGGCGCCCTGGCCGGCTCGGGGCGCGGCCGGGGCGCCAGTTGTTAGAGACGGTGAGTGACCAGGTGTACTGTCCCGCATGTGTCCTGTCCCGCGGCCCCCTTGTGTCCTGTCCAGAGGTCCTTATTTGTAACAGCGTTACTAGAACGACCTTTGTATTCGCTGGGTGCGAAGTATAAGGTGGGGGAACCACGAAACGATCGCAGCGCGCGTCATGGCCAAAAAAAGAACTTTCAGCAGACCAGCTGTCACTTTTTACTAGCGAAATTTACGTTTTTTGTTGGCAAAGTGCCTTGCAGCAACACAAAAAAAAAGTCCGCTGTATTTGTAACCGCTAGTTGGCGCTGTCATCGCGCACCCAGCGAATATACAAGGTGAAATCTTTTACGTGTTAATTAAACCTCAATCTGTCCATGATTTTGAACAACTTTTACAACTTCGTAAATGCAAAAAAAAATACAACTCTCATCCATTTTGGTCACTTATTCATAACCTTTTCTATGAAACAGGTTTTTTTTTTTGCATTTACAAAGTAGTAAAAGTTGCTCAAAATCATGGATAGATTGAGGTTTAATTATCTTGTATCACGTAAAAGATTTCACCTTGTATATTTTTTTCATTTGAATGGCTTACAACCTTAGTAAGTGGGCACTCTTTTACAACAGTGTCAAGTCACCGAGAAAGATGACTCTTTAAATATTTGTTGAAATCAATATATTTACCGGATTTTTTATTAAATTTCCAGCTGTCTCCATTAATATCCACCATAGACCCGTTCACCCTGGAACTCCTGGAGAAGAACTGGCACAAGTTCCCCCCTGACCTTCAGAGGAGCTTCTCCACCTTGCTCCCGAAGAGCCCCAGCCAGGAGAAGTACCGGCGGTGCCTGCAGCTGGTCTGCGACCCTGAACACCTCCTGGCGCACTACTGTGGGGAGCTGGCGCTGGCGTTGAGGAGTCAAGGTGAGAATCGACAGTACATTACACAACTAGGGTGGTAAAACAAAGAAAGGGCGAGATCGCAGATGTTTGTAGCCCGAACTGCAAGCGAGGATCGTAAATATGTGATCGAGGGCTTTATTACCTCCCGTGTTGTGTACATCATTTTATGTCTACACTTGACCAGAAAGCGGCTTTTTCCGAACGCGTAGCGTGCGGTAAAAGCCTCTGGCCAGGAGTGGCATAAAGAGACAGTATAGATCCTTTGTATCCAGTACCTCTAGCACAACTGTGACACGCGACTCTTTGTCGCGCGACAAATGCTACCTCTCTCTTTCCATTCAATATCGTGTGACAGTGACAGGTGATGCTCTGTCGCGCGAGGAACGAAGTCGCGGCCAGTTATGCTAGACGTACAGGTATAAAACATAAGGACACTCTACACCAGCGCCATCTTCAATCAGCTTATTGTTTATTATTGTCATTTCCTGTAGATCCTGTCAAATGGAAGAGTATCCTTGACAGAATGAGAGACAAGATATATGAGAACCCGTACGCCGGACCCAGCTACAAACTGCTGGACAAATACAAGGGGGATTTGTATGGGATGTATGAATTCGGTAAGTATTAATATTTTGTACCGCTAAATGATTAGAAATTAACAACAGAAAATCCATTTTTTATGGATCAAGTGATCTTGGTCTCACCTATCAGGAAAGTGAAGACAAGGTCTCCGATGGCGCACGCTTACCCAGAACATGCCTTATCACTCTTGCCTTAAAGACATCCAGGTCGTAAGTCATAGAAGTACATATTTGTAATTATCACCCACTAGAGCAGAACGTTGGATTTCGTAATATTTTAAATTGCATTTTTAAATTTTTAACAGAGCAAACGCCAGATTTCGCATCCCAAGCGGAAGGCAAACTGAAATCCATTATGGCCGCCCTCCGGAAGGAACCACAGACAACGCTCCGTCTCGCCGACCTGTGCCCAACGCTGCTAGACCATAGAGAAGAGAGTGACGTGGCCAAGTGGTTCGGTCTGACCCATGCGAGGGTGGTCAAGTTTTATGATAAGGTAAATTGTGAAATACAGGGTGAACTTTTTTTCATCGTCCAAATTTTTACAGTGGTTCTTTAGCGAAAAATAGAAAATACCTGTTTTTTCAGTCAGTATCTTTCAGTACTAAAACATTGAGAAACAGCAGCTGAAAGATATCCAAAAAAATCATACGTTTGTGGATACCGCGGTAGCGCACTGCGCGGGAGACGGCAACCCTCCCCGCGACCCCTACCCCTACCCTATTTTATGGTGAAAATGTTGCCTACATATTTTTCTTCAGAAATGGCATCTTGTATAGATACCTTACGACTAGGAGAAATTTGGGCGATCAATAAAATTTCAACCTGTATGTATATGCCCTAGGTGGTTAAGTTTGCACCTGGCAGTTATGGCGGCGCATACAAACGCAGTGCAAACTTAGCTTAACCACAGATTAAATTTCAATAATGTCACAATTATTCTAATGCTTAATGTTTTTGAAAAGAGAAACTGCCGAGTTTCTTCTGGCGCTTCTTTTCACTAGAAGGTAATTTGCCGAAGCGCCTAAAGAAAAGAATGAGACATGTAAAAGAGCCATTGAGGCCTACTTGCAGAAATAAATGATTTGATACCAAATCATTAAACGTGCGGTGCGTGTCTCATTGATTTCTTTTTTTATATTTGTTCATATTAGTAGATTTTTGTAAAAAAATGTTGTGTTCCATCCATGTACCTTTTAGTTTTAGCTTTTAATTTAATTTGCATACCGTCCACGGTTAAACATGTAAACCTACTAATAATTGATTAAGACCTATGTATATAATGGTAATGTTTATTGCAAATAAATGATTATCTTATCTTATTGATATATGAATCAATAACTTGTAGGTGCAAGTGTTCACCGACTCGATCCGTCGACCAGTCGTGTTAACGATGCTGCTGTCGAGCGGCCGCACGCGCCGCGCCATACAGAAGACGGGCGAGCGACTCGCGAGCGACGCGGCCGCGCAGCGCGTCGCTGCGGTCACGCAGCGGTTACGCTGCGGTGGCGCGCCCTACTCCGTGAGTAACGCCTCCTACACATAGGAACAGTGCAATGTTTTGCACCACGCAGCGGTAACGCTGCGGCGGCGGCGCAGCCTACTCTGTGAGTAACGCATCCTACACGCAGGAACAGTGCAATGTTGTGCGACACGCAGCGGTCACGCAGCGATTACGCTGCGGTGGCGGCGCAGCCTACTCCGTGAGTAACGCATCCTACACGCAGGAACAGTGCAATAACACACGCCGCGACACAGACGCAGCGCGTCGCAGCGGACACGCAGCGGTTAGGCTGCGGCGGCATCGCTGCTTTTGGTCTTATTGTCTTTGGTGCTGACCTGCGTTTGGTCTTGTTGGAGGCCTACGCCCAGCAATAGAAGCAACTTGGCTGATGATAATGATGAGATTTTGTGTAAAACTGTTGTTTATTTACCAGGTAACTCTCCTGGATGAAGAAAGCGGTCTGATCGAGTACCTGGAAGGCCACGAGCGGCTGAGGACGCTCATCGCCTCTACTTGCAACCTAGATGGTGTGTACAGAGTATTTATTGAACAAATCTATACACATATAATGAAATCGTAGAAAGGCTATGTTTGCACATATTTTTTTTTTCAAAAAAGTAACTGGGGAGTGTTACTAATCACAATTAATATTATAAATGTGAAAGTTTGTGAATATGCTTGTTACTAAATAACGGTAACAAATGAATGGATTGAGCTGAAAGTAGACCAAGTCCTGGATTGAAACATAGGATACTTTATATCCCGGTAAAGAGTTCCTTTGGGACAGTAACGGGAACAACGCGGGCGAAGCCGCGGGAAAATGCTAGTAAGTAATAAATAACACGGATAATACGGTGTTTTTAGGGTTCCGTACCTCAAAAGGAAAAGACGGAACCCTTATACGATCACTTTGTTGTCCGTCTGTTAAGACCCTTTATCTCGGGAACGCGTGGAGGTATCGAGTCTATGGTCCCTTGAAGCTGTGGAAAAAATCAAGATTCTAAGTTAACGGGGGAAAAGATACGGCTGTTTATGCCGCACAAAATGTTAATTTTGGGACACTCTCAAGGAAACCAAAATTCAAAGGGTACTTTCCGTTGACCTACAACAATGAAATTTGGCAAGTAATACCGTTACACTACAAGTATAGTGAAAAATCTGAAAACTATAAATATTTCGAAAAATAGACTTTACTAAGGAAATCAAAATTAATTATATGTACCTACAAATTTGTACGGAACCCTCAGTGCGCGAGTCCGACTCGCACTTGACCGGTTTTTGTTGTTATCTGCTCTAATTGCAAGTATTGTCGGCAGTCCTGCAGTCGGTCAGTCGGCCGGCCGACCAGAACCTCGTGGAGTCGCCGGCGGCCGCGCTCCAGGCGCATGATGAGTTATGCGCAAGAGTGCCTCCACACGCTTTAAGGTAACGACATCAACTACAGTACAGTATCAAATTTTGATGCTAATGAGGGTATTTAGATCAGAAATCCACCAGCTGGCAGCAGGGTGGCGAAAGGTCTATTTGGCAGATGTCAAAATCAGGTGGTGTGATTGGTGGATCTTGACGCCTACTGTCAAAAAGACCTTTCGCCACCCTGCTGCCAGCTGGTGGGTTTATCATTTCTAAACACCCTCATTGTACCATGATGACCGTACACAATGGGGCTTTAATTAAAGGTTCGTTTCTACTCCTTAATCTGAGCTACTTTCGTTTTGCAACTTTTTACACGCCAAATTCTAATTTTATCTTTTACATACAAACATAGGAAAAGTGAGATTTCTTTGCTTTGAGAATTCGGATGTTGACTAATGTTGAATTTTACAACATAATATAGTCACATGGATTGGAAAATACTAAATTATCATAACACAAAAGAAATAAACCAGAATTGTATAAAAAATAAAAAGTTATGAGACCTCAAAGTTTAAAAAAAAAAGATATTTTTTTTATCGTCTTAAAGAAAAATTAAAGTCAATTTCGGAAGGCTTAAATAACACTGAAAAAATAAATGTACGACAACTATGTGCTTAAACGCACCTTTTCGTGCTCAAAATGGCAAAATGCTATTTTTTTCATACAACTGTACAGCGATAGAATGAAGCGATGACGTCATCGCTTCCGCCCGTTTTGTATAGAGCGTTTTCAATGCTCAGTGCGATCTGCTACTTTTGATTACAATTTGTGGCTGTTATACTTATACAAATGTATTAGGTGTCACATAGATATTTGTTCCTCACAAATAGTAGAATCGATTTACGACAGAAAAAAAAACGAGTCAACAGGCGAATTGAACTTTGAAGATGAATAAAAATAAATAAAATAAAATAATTTATTTCTGCAAATAGGCCCTCAAGGGCTCTTTTACATGTCTCATCTCTTCTTTTCTTTTGGCGCTTCGGGTATTGACCTTCTGGTGAGAAGAAGCGCCGGAAGAAACTCACCAGTTTCAACAAGTATTACACTTAATTTAAGTTACTTAACTTGCGAATTAACCTTATTTTAAGTTACTTGAAGATATTGCAAAACAAAAATATCTCAAAAGAATCGAACTTTACATTTAAAGCCACATTGTTAGAGCCAGCCTGTATTTGGCGTTATGGATGTTACAGACTATTAAATAGTCTGTCATCATCATACACCACACTCCAGGGGTCATTTTGCAGGTACGTCAGATGGTAGTATTAAAATTAATACTTCAATTTACGCCATAAATAAGTAAACGCGCTATGCAATGGTAACTTCTGTTGCCTTTTCATGGAATAGGCTAGTTTCCTGTAGTAAAAAAAAATATTTTACACTTATCTTATTCAGCTTCCAAAACTGATCCCAAATTAATCCAGATTCTCTTATTTTCTTGCTTTTAACGATTTTAAAAAGATAAAATATTAAAATAAGGAGACAATTTGACCCTAGCACCCTGTGACGTCATTTATTCATATTTTCTATGAAGCTCCATACTATCGTAGCGTTTTGACACTTCATAAAAAGAAGCTGAGTTGACCTGTTAGGAAACTAGCCTATTACCCACTTTATTGTTTCCAGAACCGCCATAGAACAGAACAGCTCGTGCGTCCAAGACTTCATCTGCAAGAAACAGAACTTCACTGATTCCTTGGCTGATATGACTCTGCTGACCTGGCTTCTAGGTGAGTGACCTCGGCTAACTCCGTCAAAAGTTGTAGCCATGAAGAAGTTTAAATTGAAGGGATGTTTACAAAAACAACATAACTAACTAAGCTGGTTGACACCTACTGTCGTTAAAAATGTTCCTCTGTAAGTGTCAACCAGTCTAGTCAGTTATGATGTTTTCGTAAACATCACTTCAATTCTAAATCGACATAGTTTTTATGCCTCCTCTGGCCGTAAAGTGGTTTTTGGGTCGATTTCAGGCGTTTTTCCAGCGTTTTTGTAACTTCATTAGTGTCACTGGAGTTTTACCGTGAAGGACTATCGAGTGACGACAAATTTTGATTAAATCATGTGTAGCCACGATACCGTCTATCGTTTATAGTAAAAGTTAACTGTGATCGCCACCGCTCGCTGCTATATTTGCTGGAACATGAATGAAAAACCCGCCGCGGTCGAAACGCTCTGAAATCGACCCCCTTCGATTGCAACTCGGGCCGCATACATCTGCGATCTCGGCCTTTCTTTGTATTACCACCCTAGTTGTGTATATGTATTTTACTTGCAATTTGCAAGTATGATAACTATGTTCGGGTGGGATCTTGGAACTCAATTTTGAAGCACATACCTTTAACCGATTGAGCTGAAATTTTACGAGAATATGTAAATCAGATGACAATGCAATATTATTATGACATGGAGTTAATCTGATGATGGAGCCGGTAGCCATAGGATCATCGAAATTACATAAGATATATTCACCGTGTTCGGGTTCATTTGATTAATTGTGCCGTGCAGTTTGCAATTATAGAAAAAGACACAGTTTTAGAAGCTTATTTGTTGAAATGTGTAGGGCTGGGCGACCGTCACCTGCAAAACATCATGTGCTCCCTCGCCGGGCGGGTGCTCAGCGTGGACTGGGGCGACGTGTTCAGCCGCGGCCCGGAGCCCCCCGCCCGCCTCACCGCCGCCCTGCTGGCTGTGGCGCTCCCTCCAGGTACAGAGCCCCTCCCTCCAGGTACAGAGCACCCCCTTCAGGTACAGAGCCCCTCCCTCCAGGTACAGATCCCCCTCCCTCCAGGTACAGATCCCCCTCCCTCCAGGTACAGATCCCCCTCCCTCCAGGTACAGAGCCCCTCCCTCCAGGTACAGAGGCCCCTCCAGTTACAATAATAATAATAAGGTGAGGTGCCGTACTGTAAGTACGCACCAATGCCGGTTCTCGAAAATGGTCGTGCCATGCTCTATTCTGCCGTCCTAGTCTAAAAGGCGACGTTTTGCTATGGAAGTTCATAGTAAAAAGTCGCCTTCTTTCTGTGACGTAATGTTATAGACCAGCGGTCGACAACCTTTTAGCAGCCAAGGGCCACATAGTAGCTAACGAAATTGACGCGGGCCGCACTTTGTTAATAATTTGTGACTTTATACGATTCTTAATATAACGACCTGTAGGTACATACAAAATAGCCAGGGAGGCACGCGGGCCGCGGGTTGCCGACCGCTGCTGTAGACAGATGGTCGGATGCGGGTCAACTCTATCTACTCACCCGAGGCGAACTACAGTATTGTTAAGGAGAACGTAGTACTAATTCTTATTCTGTGCCACGGGCGTAGCCGGGTTTTAGTAGGGGGGGGGGGGGGGGGGGTAATAGTTAGTAAGCAATGAGATATGCCGCACGCCTGCTCTTATTTTAATTTTAGGTATGTTAATATCGGAACTTTTCGGAGGGGGCTTGAACCCCCAAAACCCTCCCCCTGGCTACGCCCGTGTTCTGTGCCTGGGTATCAGTGGCGTAGCGTTGAACAAATCATAGGGCAAGCCGGAGCAGCTTTGGCTTAAATTTTCTTTAGGAGCACCAAAATTAAGTGCTGACCTTCCTAATATAAGGCAACCCGATGAGAATCGAGTTCTATGTTGTTTGTTGAGTTGTTATTGCTACTAAACCATTTAACTGTGTTAGTTATAAGGTTAGTTATAAGTCACATTGTGTACACCTGAAAAGGTAGGGTTTGGTGAAACTTATCTATAACTATTGCAATTGTAACTGCAAATGTAACCCAATTCCCACATACTTGAATAAATGATTTATGATTTATGGACGCCACGCCACTGCTAGGTGTGTAATGTACTAATGTCTGTCGTGTTAGTGTTGGAGGCGCGGCTGCAGAGGGCGCTAGGCGCGCTGCAGGGCTCGCCGCTGCTGGTGGAGGCTTGCGTTCGCGTCTGCTTCCGCTGGATGGGACCTGAACTTCAACAACAGGTACCGTAACAGCACATTACACAACTAGGGTGGTAAAACAAAGAAAGGCCGAGATCAGATGTTTGCGGCTCGAGCTGCAAGCGAGGGACGTAAATATGCGATCGAGGGTTATCTTTATTACCTCCCGTGTTGTTTACATCATTTTATGTCTAACTACACTTGGCCAGAAAGCGGCTTTTTCCGTACGCGCAGCAAGCTTTATAGATACAAATACTTAAATACATAGAAAACAAAGGGATAAGATGAAAGTTTGTATGAAAAAATCTAAAATGTTTTTATGCCACACGTGACCATAAAACATCTGCGATCTCGGCCTTTCTTTGTTTTACCACCCTAGTTGTGTAATGTACTTTAACAGATTTCCTTATTTTACGAACATTTTTTACACATTTTTTATTTTTATTTTTTTAAATTCTTTATTCAGATAACTATGATCCATGTTGTTAGTGCTACAATACCTTAATATCTATTGTTAGTAATTTAACTACAAAGGCACCTACATATTACAATTATCCCCTTATCATCAAACAGTTCAGATGACCATATATTGGGGAATCAGGCTTCGCCGCGAACATCATTAGGATGTTGTTGGCGCTGGTCCGCATTCTATGCATTAACGAGGCAGCTCTCTTGCGCACTATAGCGTGGAAACCGTCAGTGCGTGCCTCTGCAAACATTTGTGAAGCACTGCAGAAGCGGGGCAGCCCCAACAACGCCCGGTAACCATTATTATACTGGACTTTTAGGGCACTGAGCGATTTTTTTGTACAATTAAACCACAGGCTGCTCGTATAGAAGCTCTGACAATACGCTTTAAATAGTGTGATCTTCACTTCTTCCGAGCAACGAGCAAACCTGCGGGCCAACATGTTACTTCTCACCGCCAGTGCCCTGCGTTCTCTTTCAATATCTAATTGATCTTTGAGGTCGTCGGTTAGATAATGCCCTAGATATTTAAAATTAAATACTCTTTGTAAGGGAACACCATTAAGAGTAATTGCAGGCGTATTATCGGGTACCTTTTCAGGTCGTTTACCGGCGGCCTTAAAGATCAAGTACTCGCTTTTTTTTACATTATAGCACAATCCGTGACTAGCTGCATAACATTCACAAATTCTAAGTAGCCTTTTTAGAGCACTCATCGACGGGCACAGCAACACCATATCATCAGCATAGCTGATGTTGTTTACACAAACACCATCAACGTAGCATCCGACATGTGTGTTACTGAGCTGGTCGATGAGTCCGTCTATATACAAATTGAAGAGCTTGGGCGATGACAACCCCCCTTGCCGCACCCCGCATTCTAGCCCGTACGGGTCGGATAAGGCAGTGGCCCACCGTACCTCATTTTTTTGGTTGGCATACCAGTATTGAAAGATGCTCACTAGCTCGACTGGTAAGTTCCTATCCCTCATCTTTTTCCATAGGACCTCGTAAGAAACTAGGTCAAAGGCCCTAGAGAGGTCCAGGAAACATGCGTAAACATTAGTGCTACGATCAGTGTAGTACCGGACAGCGTGCTTTAGGCTCAAAATGGCACTTTCAGTCGAGAGACCAGGCCTGAAGCCAAATTGTCCGTCCTGAAAATGTAAGTAGTCGTCAAGTTGAGCGTTAAGCAAGCTATCCAATACTTTTGCAAGAACATTTGCCAGAGAGATTGGTCTATAGTTCGCTTTGTCAGCGATATCTCCAGTCTTGTTTTTTATTATAGGCACTACAATGGTATTCATCAGATCATTAGGCAGGTACGCATGGCTTAGACAAAGTGTGTAGAACATAGACAAAACTCTCGGCAAGTGCACCCCAGCATATTTGAGGTGTTCGATACTAAGGCAATCACTACCGGGAGATTTTCCTCTGGTCATATTTTTAACAACTGCTGCTACCTGCTTAGCTGTAAAATTAATTGTTGTCCTGTCCTGACTAGCCTCAGCATCGATCACCGAACGCGACGGACCCAAAGGGGACTTTACTGTAAAGTGCTTCCTGAATACCGTAGCAATATCCCGGGGTTCACTCACGCCCGCCACGCTCACGGGTAGGCCAGGCCTCAAATTAAGCTTTTTTGTAGCTTTCCAGAATTTGCTGAAATTTTTTGCCTTCCGGTGTGTAGCAATAATATCCATTTTAATTTGTTCTTTATGCTTTAGACACCAGTTCAGCTTGCTTTTAAATATTCTACGAGTTTCGCGCATTTCATCATAAATTTTCCCATTAGTAGGTTTATGACACCAAAGCCACATTTCATATTTGAGCCTAGCCTCCTCGTAAGCGCTGCGGACATGTTTATTCCAGCCACATATACGTTTTTCCCGTCTGGAGCAGGTTACATTATCAATATGACTTTGTATGGCAGCATCGGAAAGAGCCTGCAGAATTTCACTATACATTTTATTTAGGATATTTTTGTGCTCTCCACAATGGCAAATACTATGACAGCAATCAGTTAATTCACTAGGGAAATCTATTTGTCGTAGTCTATTATTGCATATGCTACGATACATATCTATCTGCTCACTATTTCGGTCACCCCATATTATTTTGTTACATATTTGCACACTCTGCGGTCGCTTTGTTCGTATTACACTAAAATTACATTCTATAACCAGTGGCAAATGATCAGAGCTATACACGTTGTAATCAATATACACATTTAAAATAGTTCGCCAGGCGCACTGGGAAACCACGCAGTGGTCTAGCCACCTTTTACTACCGTGAGCGTCACTAACGAAAGTATGACAGTCAGATATTCCGCTTAAGAGTTCTAAGTCCGCACATAACCACGATTGTTCGGCACAAAAGTTACGTAATTCATTGCAAAATAGCTCACCTGGGTGGGCATTGAAATCCCCCAAAATGTACACTGCTTCCACATCAATACTTTCCACGACCGCACTAATTTCACTCAGGCACTCCGTGAAAACCGGCAAGTTTTCAATCGAGTTTGTTGGCATATACACGCTAAAAACTAAAATTGAGCGCTCTCCTAATGATGCCTTAATAGCCGTAACACGAGAACTACCAATGTCCACAACTGAAACTGACTGAAAAATTCCCTTACGCCACAAGATCGCTACACCGCCGTAGGGTCTGCCTTTTAAAACTCCATTTGAAATGTCCACAGCTGATTTGCCAGTATATTCAAAATCTTTATCTATGGTCCCCAGATATGGAATATCGAATGGAAGTAACCAAATTTCTTGCAATGCAATTATGTCCGCATTCTTACATAGATGACGAATATTTTCAGATGAAGTCTTTACAGACTTGCAGTTGAAGCTAATGAACTTAATATTATCTCGGTTAACAGTATGATCCATTAATTCATATCTTTAGTTGATCTATCCATGCGAACCGGGTCGTGTACGTCTTTCTGTACTCGTTTCGCAAATCGTCTGTAGCTAATGCCATTCGGCCAAAAAGAATCGTTCAATAATATTTCCAATTTGCTTTTAGAAATATATAGTTTATATGAGTCATATCTTCTCCCAGTATGCTGATTAATTTTATAAATGATGATTGTTTCGCCTGTTTTTTCTCTCACGTATTCTACAATATCGTCTTCATTCGTGTCCTTACAGACATTAGATATATATAACGGTATCTTTACGTCTACAGACTTAAATTTACAGTTAGGATCAGAGCTTGCTTTGCCCATTTTTCCGACAAAATTACTAATTTTACGTCGCGCTTTCTTCCCAACTACGTTCGTCCATTTACCGTCCTCTACTTTTTGTTCGCATTCCAAACTCGTGAGAATCTTATTCGACTTACGCCCGATCGCCATGCTATATAGTTCTGGCGCGTGACATTCGTTCGAGCCGAGTTCGGTGACCTGCGCGCTTGTAGTAGGGGCCGCGCATTGTACTTGTGGCTGCGCGTTATCAGTAGCCGGTTTGTCAATCGCAATAGGACTTAACTGCTTGTTTACGCTTACAGTACTTTTGCGCTCTGTACTTAATGAATTGCCCAAATCGAGCGCAGCTCGATAATTGTACGAAGAAGACTCGCAATCGTCTTCAGTGTTTTGTTTCGTTATGCACTGTAGTTTAACGTCAGATGCAGCGGTGTTGGGTGCATTTTCTGTACTATTCTGATTTATGGCCTCGAGTGAATACGGGTTTAGGCCCATCGGGCCACTGCTACACGTATAGCTATTCATAATATGAGCACCTCGCCTGTGGTTGACGTAGTCAAAGTCGTTAACAATAGAAGCGCGCTTTAAATTTTCGAGCTCATTTTGAACTACCCTCAATTCTTCTTTTGAAACATATTGCGTTTTAATCTGATGTACTTCATTTTGCAATATAAGAATATCCTTTAGTAAACGAGTAGGATCAATATGGTCGAAACAGACCGGGGGCAGTTTGTTTAAGTCTCTAGCTACAAAGATTGGCAGCAATTCTTCATCGACTCCTTTTATTAAGGACACAATGTCTTCAATGTCTCGTATTGACTTTCCCGTATTTCTGCGAGTTTTCACTGTCGCATCCGGAACAGAATCGAAAAGTAGCATTTTCGCTTCTTTAATATCTTCAGGAGAAAATGCAGTAACACAAATTTGCACTAAATTGTCTTTGTTCATAATATTGGCCTTATTCTGCACAAAGGCCAGGACTTCATTAATTAGAATGTCACATTTATCACATTTTAACACTTTTGAGGCCATCCTCAATAAACTGGTAAGTCGAGACGAAGAACAAACACGGTACGACGACGACGGCTATTAGCCACGGCGAAGAAGCGTGCGCACTCGCTCATGCACCGAACGTCACTGTGTACATTGGTACAGTCAACATTCCTATTCATGAAACTTACGTTTTCAGGTTCAATACGTGCGGGGCATCCTGCGCGGTGTGACGTCATCGTACCATATAACCCGTGACGTCATCAGCCGCGGCCGGCTGCGGTGCAAGGACAAATACCTGGAGTTGCTCGATAGTGTACTGGGGGAGTTCCAGGGCAGAGAACAGTTCAGCGTAGAAGATCAGGTAATGAAGCATTACTAACCTCTTTCTCTCTTTTTTCTCTCTCTCTCTTTCTGTCTCATCTTAGGGCATTTCTCCAGAAATATGTCTGCGGTCATCTCATTCATCTGGCCCTTTTTCATACTAAATGTATGGAGACAGATGAATAAGTCACAGACATATTTCTGGAGAAATGCCCCTTAGCCATATCCCGGTTGCATCCCCAGCCACACAGCTTCGGAGCCCGGGGTCCATTTTCCGGCATTTTATTCACCACTTCGCACGGTCTGCAATGCAGACTCTGCATGTCCAATTCGCCTGTTGACTCGATTTTTTTTCTGTCGTAAATCGATTCTACTATTTGTGAGGAACAAATATCTATATGACACCTAATACATTTGTATAAGTATAACAGCCACAAATTGTAATCAAAAGTAGCAGATCGGACTGAGCATTGAAAACGCTCTATACAAAACGGTAGGACATTATGACGTCATCCGTTGCATCGCTGTACTAAGTCTGTATGAAAAAAATAGCATTTTGCCATTTTGAGCACGAAAAAGTGCGTTTAAGCACATAGTTGTCGTACATTTATTTTTTCAGTGTTATTTAAGCATGCCGAAATTGACTTTAATTTTTCTTTAAGACGATAAAAAAAATATCGTTTTTTTTTAACTTTGTGGTCTCATAACTTTTTATTTTTTATACATTTTTGGTTTATTTCTTTTGTATGATAATTTAGTATTTTCCAATCCATGTGACTATATTGTGTTGTAAAATTCAACATTAGTCAACATCCGAATTGTGAGACTATTGGCTGTTCACTCCGACCTTGCTCGGGCTCAGCTAAGTTTCTTGCCGGAGTCTTCTTAGCTGGGCTAGGTTTTAGCGAACCGGCAACTAAAACTCCCATTAGTTCGACACACATGTTCACATAAGGACAGGTCGATCCGCTTCATCCTTCCCGCTGGTCCGCTGCTCACTTTGAGCAATTAGCGAAAAGTCAAGGTGGCCCTGGCCAAACGTCCTGGTTCGACTCCAGGCGTTCAGGCCCCCGCCTAGTCCGACCCTATCGAGGTGGACCGGGACAAGGCGATCTGGTTCGATCCCAGGCGCCCCCGGCACCCACCCAGTCCGATTCACTCGGGGTGGTTCGGCTAGCGACCTGGTTCGACCCCAGAGAACGCCACGGCCGACCACCCGGTCATACCATCGCTACGCCCACTAGGGTTCAATCTTTCGCGTGTCTTTATATTGAGAATACAAATTCAGGTGTCAATATATCTAGGAATTAAAGTTATACTTATCTAGATTTTAATTAATATTTAAATTTACGCCATAAATAAATAAAAACGCGATAAAATGGTAACTTCTGTTACTTTTTCATGCACACAGCAGATAATTGATCATGTTGTACATGCACCAGCATAATAGGGTATTTGACAACAATCAAAATAAATTCATTAACTCTAACCAGCAAATTACGCTTCCAAAACAGCCCGGATAAAATCATTCAAACTTATTTTCGTGCCATCAACGATTTTACAATGACGAAAACTAAAAATAAGGCACCATGTTGAGCATGACGTCACAAGCACGTCACAAGATAGTATTTCATACTAAACTGCATACTTTCGGAGCGTTTTGACACTTCATAAAAAGAAGCTGATTTGAACTGTCATCAAGTAGCCTATTCAATTTCGGTTTTGACAGCGTTATGACTTGACGTCTGATTTGCATTTTTTATGTTTTTAACGTAGCGTCAGAAAGGTTGATTAATATTGGAGCGCGTTTGTTGTGCAGGTAACGTGTCTCCTGCGGCACTGCACGGCACCGGAGATACTGAGCGTCACCCGCAGCGGATGGGAGCCCTGGGTCTAATAGCCCTGGGAGACCGGCAGACCGGGCATGATAAGATAACCAAAGAAAGATAGTCTAAACTAAAATATGCTGGAGAAACCTAGGGCCTGATGGATTTGGAGACCGATAGCACAACCGTGCCTTATAGCCTAAGTGGAAGACCAGTAGGCGTATGATGCTTCACTTTGTCGCGCGATAAATAACTGGCAAAGCATGCGTCACGTTCTGATAAATAGCGTGTGAGAATGAGATGCTTTATCATGCGCAGTGGAAGCGTGCTGGGCCCATAACCTAATAATACACGTCGGATATTCGCAACAGACTAATTTATTCAACAAGAAATAACGGTAGGTATACATTACTACGTGAGTGGATAGATGGCGCTAGTAGACACTAAAACTATTTAAGCTAATTTGATACACCATTCTAACAGTTTATCGCGCGACAAAGCGTAGCATCATAAACCTACTGGAATATACTGGGG
Source organism: Eudemis profundana (assembly GCA_947034925.1). Taxonomy (NCBI): domain Eukaryota; kingdom Metazoa; phylum Arthropoda; class Insecta; order Lepidoptera; family Tortricidae; genus Eudemis; species Eudemis profundana. Next base: position 1,473,065 of record OX344817.1, on the reverse strand, counting down.
AGTCCTGATTCTGATGGATATGGGGGATCTGGGGCAGACGCGAGTCGCAGTATGCGTGGAAGACCGGACTTAACAATTTATTAACATACGTTATATATAGACACAAGAAATCAATATCAAAGAACATAGAAAAATTAAATGGCGCTCACCTATGGTCCAGACCGGGAATCGAACCACTCGACCCCCGAAGCACCAGCAAGTGCCTTCAACTTTGCCATCTACTGTGACTTGCATGATTCAGAGTTAATAGGTTTTTAACCTAAACGCCATCTATGAGAACACGTATTACACATGTATCCTTAAAGATATGGTGTAATTTACTCGCATTAAGAACTAACAAAGAAACATGTTTCTTTCATATAGAATTGATTACAGCTTAATATTTTTAAATTTAAATATGCATACCAGTTTCTAAATGTTCTGGTCTAAAATAAACGTTGTATTTACGGATGACTTGCGTTTATATTTCCCATGTGCAATACCTATTTCTAATCATAGAGGTTTTCATTCATAAAGGATTAGGCGCGGTGGTCGCGCTCGACATTTTTTTTTCTAGTTTTACAACGACGTGGTCTCGTCATCATCATCATCATTTCAGCCATAGGGCGTCCACTGCTGGACATAGGCCTCCCTCATAGATTTCCACTTAATTCGGTTGGAAGCAACCTGCATCCACCGTGAGCCAGCAGCCTTAACCAGATCATCTGTCCATCTTGTTGGTGGACGTCCGACGCTGCGCTTGCCGATTCGTGGTCTCCATTCGAGAACCTTTTGGCCCCATCGGCCATCTGTTCTACGTGCTATATGCCCTGCCCATTGCCACTTCAACAAGCTTATCCGTTTAACTATGTCGGTGACCCTCGTTCTTCTACGTATCTCCTCATTTCTGATTCGATCCCGCAGAGAAACCCCGAGCATAGCCCTTTCCATAGCCCGTTGAGCGACTCTGAGCCTATTCATAAGGCCTATAGTGAAGCACCACGTCTCGGATCCATATGTAATCACTGGCAACACACACTGATTGTATACTTTCGTCTTAAGGCACTGAGGTATTTTGGACGAAAAGACGTTGCGGAGTTTCCCGAACGCTGCCCATCCGAGTTGGATTCGACGATTGACCTCCTTCTCGAAGTTGGACCTACCTAGTTGGACTGTCTGTCCTAGGTATACGTACGCGTCAACAACTTCAAGAGCCGAGTTCTCAACCATAACGGGAGTAGGCACGACATGGACATTGGACATAACTTTCGTCTTGTCCATATTCATTTTTAGGCCCACTCGTTGGGAGACTCGATTGAGGCCTTCGAGCATCGTGCTGAGTTCCTCCATCGACTTTGCCATGACCACGATATCATCGGCAAACCGAAGGTGAGTGATGTACTCGCCGTTGACATTGATGCCTAGTCCTTTCCATTCCAGCAGTTTGAAGGCGTCTTCCAAAGAGGCCGTAAACAGTTTCGGAGATATAACATCTCCCTGTCTTACGCCTCCGCAGAGGAATGATGGTAGTATAGCGTCGACAAAAGCGGAAGTGTTAAGGGAAGTCGAAGAGTTCTATGGACAGCTCTACAATTCGGTCACTAAACCTGTTTCCAGTGCAGCTGCAGACCCAAGAGCCAAACTGACCCGACACTTTACCGAGGATATCCCGGACATCAGTCTGTACGAGATTAAAATGACCCTGAAACAGCTTAGGAACAACAAGGCACCGGGTGAGGACGGAATTACATCTGAGCTTCTGAAAGCGGGTGGATCACCGGTACTTAAAGTCCTTCAGAGGCTCTTTAACTCCGTCTTGCTCGAAGGTACAACGCCGGAAGCATGGAACAAGAGCGTGGTGGTGTTGTTCTTTAAGAAAGGTGATAACACCTTATTAAAGAACTACAGACCCATCTCGCTTCTGAGCCATGTTTATAAGCTGTTCTCCAGGATCATTACAAATCGTCTCGAACGCAGGTTTGATGACTTCCAGCCTCCCGAACAAGCTGGGTTCCGAAAAGGCTACAGTACCGTAGACCACATACATACGCTGCGGCAAGTTATACAGAAGACCGAAGAGTACAACTTGCCACTCTGCTTAGCGTTTGTGGACTACGAGAAAGCCTTCGATTCGGTTGAAACATGGGCGGTGCTTGAGGCTCTCCAGCGGTGCCGTATTGACTATCGGTACATCGAAGTGCTGAAGTGTTTGTACAAAAACGCCACTATGTCGGTCCGAGTACAGGAACAGAATTCGGAGGCGATTCCCTTGAAAAGAGGCCTCGTGGTCTCGTATCTGGAGATTTTTTTAAAAGTCCATAGTACTCGCGATTTTAATTAGGAATTATAAAATGTATCAAAAATGCCCATCTGTCACTGATCGTTCTAAAACAGCTAAATAAATAAAGCTATGGCTTAAAAAACCAGTATCCAAAGCACAAAAGTAATAAAAAAAATGTACTTACTGTCACAGTCTTTCTTACTACTCTTGCTCTGACTTCTGTCACTCACTGTCAATGAAGAGAAACAAACAATCGATATTTGATTTTTCAGATTTTCGAATCATTGTGCTAGTTGAAAATCGAAATATCAATAAAAATTGGATCTCTGATTGCGAAGTAAAGTCACAGTGTAAAGTTAAAACGCGACGATTGTAAGTGCTTGAAAATTTGGTTGTGGGTGGGGTGACATCCGGAGCCCAACAGTTTTGTCGAAACTCCACGGAGGTTTTTAAATAATTCTCCATAGGTAAGTGTAATTTTATCTGCTCATTTTAGCAGGTACCTAATAAATAAATAATTTCTTATCATATCAGTTTTTGAGTTTATGTCGTGTGTTGAGTGAATTTATAAACTTTCAAGATTTCCCGTCATTATTATAACAAAACGGTATTTAATTGTGTAATATCATTGTCATCATTTACCTCTATGTTCGGACGCATCGTAACAACACGGTCGCAAAATAGCATCTTTGGGGACTGGTCCTTCCCCTGGCTGGGTGAATATTCGAGTGTTTTAACGTCATTATTTCGCGACTATTATCACATAATTTTGATCAAACTAGACTCAGCATCGTGACTGCCTTTCGGTTTTATTAAAAAATTACCTCTTTCAACAATATTTTCTGAGATGATAATGATGAAAATAAACTCAAACGCCGAATTTTCACCGGGCTACAGTAGCGTGGCGTCCAAAGAACTGGATTCCTACTGGCTTGCCTAATATCAGGCATTTGAGCACCTTATTCTACAGCTCTGAAGGAAACTGTACACTAAATGCATCAGCTTGCCTAAGGACATCTTTTACGCCACGCCATTGCCGTGCTAAGACCTATTTTTGCAAAATGTGTAAAACTGATAATTGCATAGTTGTTTATTTAAAAATGTTTTTATTTTCAGATCATCATGACGCCTGATCGCCTGGCCTTTGGATTTTCTTCTTGCCTCATGATACAGCATCAATCGCCACGCCAGACAATAAATGGGAATCAAACCCAATATTATTTTGGGGCATAAAATACACATGAGGAAATATGAGAAATAAAATTTACAACCTGAGTAGAGTTTTTTTTAATAACTATAACAACATAGCAATAACTTAAGACATAATTATAAACCTTACGGCTTTGTTATGGAGGTTTGCCGTGGCCCTCATATAGGGCATATACTGTGAATGTGATAAAGTTTACTAGGTATATAAGTAAGAATAAGTTTACTATATAAGTTTAATGAATTGCCTCCAGGCAACATACTTATTACTTGCATAAAATAATCACAACTTTGACTTTATATTCTTATTGTCCAAAAACTCGCATAAAACTTTGATAAACCGTTCTGGGTTTGTGAAATGCACATCATGCCCACCCTCAACGGTTACCACAGTAAAATTATCCAAGTTTTTCTCCAGGTCTTGAATAAGCTTCTGTGTTGCCAGCTTGCCTTTAGCGTAGCCTCCTTGGGAGTCTTTAGCAGATATCAAGAGTGTGGGTGGGGAGTTTTTGGAGAAAATCTGGTAGTAATATTCTGTGGGGTAGTTCGGAGGGGCTAGGTATTTCAGCCTTCGGTCCCAGGACAATCTGAAATAGAAGATTGCTTGTCAAGTTATGAATCTTTAGAAGTAAAGCACGTCTCCGACCCTTTTTAGCACGCGAAGTACATACACTGTTTCTCTCTGTATTACTTATCTCAATATATTTCTGTAGAGGGCACACCCTGGGAGGAGCACACTCACTGGTACAGGTCGTCGCCGACGGGTGTGAGGTTCCTGGCCAGCGCTAGCTCGGCCCAGTGGAGTAGCGTGGGTGACAGCCGCCCGGGGAGAACTAAACTAATGTCGCCCTTGCCGCGTTTTACACAAAATGGATAAAAAAAGCTCATGCCCTGAATTTTGCCGCCCGGGACAGTGGACTCTGCATTAGCTCCATACAAATATATTTTGGTATTTTGTCCGTTCTTTGGTTTTTTTATACAATCTAATAATACGAAATCATTACTTAAATACTTTATTGAGCCCTACATACACTCGGGTGCAAAGAAATCGAGCCACCTTCACATTTTTTCTAAAATCAATTTTATGGAAAAACTGTAAAAGGAAATCTGAAAAATGGGGTATCGTTTGAAAGATAATTTTGTTTTCTATCGAATGAACTTATTTTCACGTGAAAAACGTGTGATTTTCCATACATTTAGGTCGGAAAACAAAACTCATGTGAAAATGCTATTGCAGCACCGCGATGAAAATTCGAGTATAGGGAAAAAATTCATGGAAAATTAAACATTTTTTTTTCTTTCAGTATTTTGTATTCCCTCCTCTAGCTCTACGACATGCTTCCATGCGATTATGCATGGATCGAACCAAGTTGCGAATGTATTCTTGAGGGATGTCGGCCCAAACCTCTTCAACGGCGGTTTTCAGCTCACGAAGAGTTTCAGGAACTGGATTCCTTTCTCGAACTCTCCTTTTCAGTTCGTCCCAGAGGTGTTCTATTGGATTGAGGTTAGGACTTCTTGCTGGCCAATCCATGACAGGAATACTGACGCTCCTAAGGTAAATTCTTGGTGATTGTGGCGGTGTGCGGCCTAACATTATCGTGCATAAATAAAAAATTATCACCGATAAAGCCCGCAAACGGAACCACATGTTCAGCTAAGATCTCCTGTATGTAGCGATGAGCAGTTAAGCCTCCTGCGTTAGGCCTATCAGGCCCTACGACGAATACAATATCGGTCTTCGCCTCCAATGAAATACCGGCCCAGACCATAACTGATCCACCGCCATATGCGACCTTTTCTTCGATGCAACACTGCAAAAATCGCTCTCCTGGTCTTCGGTAGACCCTTTTTCTTCCATCGTTGCCAAAAAGACAGATCCTGCACTCATCAGAAAACATCACGGTCCTCCAATGCTCAAGGGTCCAATTGATATGGTCCTGAGCGAAAACACGGCGAGCTGTGCGATGAGCTGCAGTCAACTTGGACCCATTGGCAGCTCGATGTGGTATCTGATCTCGTTCCTTGAGACGTCTTCTCACGGTCCATTGACTTATGGACACATTCCGGACCTCCTGCAGTTTCTGCTGTAGCTTAACAGCATTGAGTCGGCGCGCCCGTAGAGAAGTCATGACGATGAAGTGGTCGTCTGTTTGTGAGGTAGACCGTACCCTGCCTGTGCCGGGTCTTCTCGTAAAGGCACCAGTCTCTCGGTACCTCTGGAACACTCGTTGGACTGCTGATCGGCTTAAATTCAGTTGTTGGGACACTTGACGCTGACTAAGCCCAGTTTAGAGCAGAGCTACGGCTTGGGCGGCTTCAGCAGGGGTAGTATCCATTTTTTATGAACTTTCTAGCAAATTTAATAGAGAACAATGTCACCGGTAGAGTTGTAATTCACAATTGATGGGCAATTACTGAAAATGTATCATTTTATACCTTCCCAAACGGCATAATCCACACGTGCATTAATTAGCTCATTAGTAATGGGACAACATTATCACCCATAATTTCGTAATGACACCATTCTTGATTATAAAATTAGCTTTATTTAAAAGCTGAATAAATAACCTTTCTAACGACATCCTAATTTGTTTGTTTTCATGTGCAGATCTTGAATAAATCGAACAAACATGAAAGTTGCGCAGGTGGCTCGATTTCTTTGCACCCGAGTGTATAAAAAGCATAAAATAATTCAAAATATTCGGCGAGCCAGATGGTCGGGATTTGGCGGGATTCTCTCGAATTTTTGCATGTCCTCCCGACGCCAGATAAACAAAAAAGAACTCCCGAAAAACAACTTAATTTTATAAAACAACAATTTTAAGTTCCAAATTTTCGTCAAGCTAATCGTTGCCGCTCCGACGCAACGTTTCTACGCTCCATGTTGTGCACGCGGGGCATCTCCCGACCAAAATCCCGAAATATTGTATCTTTCTCCCGATAATAGGGTAGTGATCCAAAGGACTCGAGCCTTTTAGCCCTTTTTAAAAAGGCTCGCCTCGAAAAAAAGGGCTAAAGGGCTAAAAAGTCCTTTAGCCTTTTTAAAAGGCTAGTCTTTTTAAAAAGGCTAGGCTTTTTAAAAGGCTAGCCTTTTTAAAAAGGCTCGAGCCCTTTAAAAAGCCTAGCCTTTTTAAAAAGACTAGCCTTTTAAAAAGGCTCGAAGCCTTTAGGCTTCGAGCCTTTTTCATATGAGATAGTATAGTTGGTAGGTGGATAGATGGGTAGGCGGGTAGAAGGGTAGGTGGCTAGAAGGGTAGGTGGGTAGAAGGGTAGGTGGGTAGAAGGGTACGTGGGTAGAAGGGTACGTGGGTAGAAGAGTAGGTGGGTAGAAGGGTAGGTGGGTAGAAGGTGGGTGGGCTTTTTGGTTCGTGATGATGATGATCAGAGATCGGAATAGGCTGAGTATATTCACCTAAACTTCGCGGGAGGACGTAACTAAGAGTGGTTACATTACAACCATCAAAAATAATTGATTCTTTTTATTGAACCCGGGATTTCCCTGGTTTTGGGAACTCCGTAATAAAACGTCGGAACCCCATCGTGTTTGGGCTCATTTGTTTTGTCTTGACGAGTACTCTGAACCAAAATGATATCCAGGGTCTGATGATGGAGCCGGAAGGTGGCCATGGGAACTCCGTAATAAAACGTCGGAACCCAATCGTTTTTGGGCTCATTTGTTTCGTCTTGACGAGTACTCTGAACCGAGATGATATCCAGGGTCTCATGATGGATCCGGAAGGTGGCCATGGAAACTCCGTAATAAAACGTCGGAACCCCATCGTGTTTGGGCTCATTTGTTTTGTCTTGACCAATACTCTGAACCAAAAGGATATCCAGGGTCTGATGATGGAGCCGGAAGGTGGCCATGGGAACTCCGTAATAAAAGGTCGGAACCTCATCGTGTTTGGGCTCATTTGTTTCGCCTTGACGAGTACTCTGAACCGAAATGATATCCAGGGTCTGATGATGGAGCTGGAAGGTGGCCATGGGAACTCCGTAATAAAACGTCGGAACCCCATCGAGTTTGGGCTCATTTTTGACGTGATAACGTCTTATAATTCGATGGAGCCGGCTGCACGCACGACAAAGTGTGACGTCATGGGCCGTTACCTTGCAGGGTCGTTACCTGTCAAATAGGTACTTTATATTATTCCAGCACTAAAGTCGTTAAGACGATAGTTTCTTACAAATTGTTAATAAATTAGCCCTTATTCCCTAAGATACGGCTGTCAAAATCTCTATTGAATGACAAGAGACACTGCTGAGTTTGGCAAAAATCTTTAAATTTAAATAGTGGATGCTGCTTTGGCAGTTCCGTTTAACGCCTGCTTTAATCGTAGTTTAAAAATTATTAAAACAAATCTTTAACATTATATTCGTGGAACGGCAGATATTTACACTGGCCACTTAGCCATCATTTTAGCGTGTCAATGTCATTGTAGCAGCTTATTGGGAAAAAAGTCGAAGTCGAAGTCGAAGTCAAAGTCAAAGTCAGAGTCAGTCAGAGTCAGAGTCAAAGCCAAAGCCAAAGTCAATGTCAATGTCAAAGTCAAGGTCAAAGTCAGGGTCAAGGTCAACGTTATCACGTTCGACTATCGTCAGTAAACCGATTTTACAGACAACCGATTTTTTTTTGTCTTGATGAGTACTCTGAACTAGGGATGTAACGATACCGATATATCGGTATCGCCGATATTATACAACCGATATTTGAAGAATTTGCTGTATGAAAATAATCTGCAAAAAATAATTTCAATTTCTGACTTAATTTATGTACTGGTCTATTCTATTACCTTGTGCAATGATAATTACTATGTTAATTAAATCTTTGGTTCTTAATAAAAAAAAATTGAATTTTGAGTTGATAATTTATTATTTTTACTTTACACTTTCAAGCTTGACTCTCTGGTAAATATAGCCAGTAGTCATTGCCATTAGTTATAATAAGGACATAAAAATATCTGAAGTTCATACTTCATTATTAAGCTAAGATATCGGTATCGCCGATATTAACTACTATATATCGGTATCGGTATCGTATCGGCAAAACTGTGTATCGTTACATCCCTACTCTGAACCGAGATGATATCCAGAGTCTGATGATGGAGCCGGAAGGTGGCCATAGGAACTTCGTAATAAAATGTCGGAACCCCATCGTGTTTAGTCTCAGCGTACTCGTCAAGACAAAACAAATGAGCCCAAACACGATGGGGTTCCGACGTTTTATTACGGAGTTCCCATAGCCACTTTCCGGCTCCATCATCAGACCCTGGATATCATTTCGGTTCAGAGTACACGTCAAGATGAAACAAATGAGCCCAAACACGATGGGGTTCCGACGTTTTATCACGGAGTTCCCATGGCCACCTTTCGGCTCCATCATCAGACCCTGGATATCATTTCGGTTCAGAGTACACGTCAAGATGAAACAAATGAGCCCAAACACGATGGGGTTCCGACGTTTTATCACGGAGTTCCCATGGCCACCTTTCGGCTCCATCATCAGACCCTGGATATCATTTCGGTTCAGAGTACTCGTCAAGACAAAACAAATGAGCTCAAACACGATGGGTTTCCGACGTTTTATTACGGAGTTCCCAAAACCAGGGAAATCCCGGGTTCAAAAAGAATCAATTATTTTTGATGGTTGTAACCACTCTTAGTTACGTCCTCCCGCGAAGTTGAGGTAAATATACTCAGCCTATTCCGATCTCTGATGATGATGGACTGATCCACCGGGGGCGGGTCATTGCATACCAAATTTTATCAAAATCATCACAATCAGCAGTACCGCGGTTTTAATGTGCAAAAGGCAACAAACAGACAGACTGACAAACAGAATTACTTTCGCATTTATGTATGAATTAATTAAGTAAAGATTCCCAAACGCCGCAAACCCAGACTGCGACAGCATTCATAAATGTTAAAAATTTCAATAGACTTTAAAAAGCCTCGAATCTTAAAAAAGCCTCGAGTCTTAAAAAAGGCTGAGGCTTAAAAAAAGGCTTGAGCCCTTTATAGGCTTAAAAAAGGCTCGAGTCCTTTTTAAAGCCTACAGAGGGCTCGAGGCTTTTTTAAGACTCGAGTCCTACTAAGCCTTTTTTTTCAAGCCAGCTCTAAAAAAGGGCTCCGAGCCTTTTTAAAAAGGGCTAAAAGGCTCGAGTCCTTTGGATCACTATAATAGGGCCATTCGATCTGGCAACCCTAGCCCAGGGTAAGGACATGTGCTCACTGGTATAGGTCGTCGCCGACGGGTGTGAGGTTCCTCGCCAGCGCTAGCTCGGCCTGTTGCTCGCTGAACCCGCGCGCCTTCATCACTGACTCCAGCGCACGCCGCTTACTGCCAACATGCCAAACAAAACCTCACAGATACCACTAGATAAGGGGTCATCCACAAAGTACGTCACACGAATTTTCTAACTGGGTCATTATTTGAGCGTTTCACCCGCCTCACTTTCATAGACACATTATTATCGAAGTTCCCTCAGATTCTAGTCTCATATTGAGCTATTTGATAGTTATCCGGGACTATTAACAAATACCTTAAAACTACATTAAAATCTACCGGAATCTCAACAATAATGTGTCCACGAAAGTGAGGCGGGTGAAACGCTCAAATAATGACCCAACTTTTAGACTTAAAATGTTACCAGCTCTAAATGTACTTAAGAGTCAAAATGGATGTCATATTGCGTCTTTATGTTAAATATAAAGTTATGAAAAAGTACCGATTAGTACTTATTTAAAAAACCTATCTCCCCATAGTCGACTTTGTTATTCGTAAGGTCAGGTGGGTTAAGACTAACACACTAAAATGGTATGTCCACCCACCCAGAAGATGCCTGTTCACTCACCTGTACAGCCTCCTCTCTCCATACTTGTGGTAGTTATCGTAGTAGTGTTGGTGGAAGGAGGCGAAGTATTCGACCGGGTCGTGGATCTGCAGGCGTGCGAGGCCGGGCGCCGGGTCCAGCAGCACCAGGCGGGAGATGCGGCGCGGGTACACCGCGTTGAAGAACAGTCCTGACAGACAGACATGTTCAAAGTATAATGACAAACAAGTTGTTATGCTTTGGCCTATTAGGAGCGCGCGGTTCCCAGTCCGATCCACTCAGGGTGGGCTGGGGTTCCCAGTCCGATCCACTCAGGGTGGGCTAGCTAATGACCTGGTTCGACCCCAGGGAACGCCACGGCCGACCACCCGGTCAAACTATCGCTATGCCCAATAAGGGCCGCGAGTTAGTCAGTCTTCAAAAAAAAAGGAGCGCGCGATACTCGTACGTATTCAAGGTCGAGGCGCGAGACAGTGCGATCCGTACTGGGGCATTCTTTTATATATCTAGTTACATGAAAATAAATGCAAATAATTCATTTAAATACTTAAATAAGTAGTAATGTGTTTATGAAATTTAATAATAAAATTAAATTGTGTCTGCCTCCATACAACTCAACATCGACGCTGACGGCAAAGCAAGTATATAAGCATACGAATTTCCGATGCCTGATTATATCTAAAATGTATAATTACTAACGTATATATGTCAGGTTTTTATGTGTATTCAAAACTTGCCCTATTTTCCTGGTGTAAAGTAAATGAATTAAGTTTGTTAGTTTGTCTATCTTCTGTGGTATTAGTTATTCTTTCTCATTTGCTCAAAGGTTAGCTGATGCTGATGGCTGAACGGTTGTTGGTCACTTGCCTGGCTCGCAGCCCAAGGAGTGCCCGATGTAGACAAAGTCCTTCCAGCGGAGATGGCGGAGCGCCGCCTGCACCGCGCTCGTGAACAGCAGCCGGGACAGCATCACTCCTGGGGACGGGACAGAGCTGATTATTTATACAAACATTCAGGGAACTTATTTCGTCTCCATGAACAACACCCAAACCTGTCCGCTATGGAGTGTAGAATGGGGTTGGGGCTGGCCAGCATGTTTTGTTAATTTATTTAGATAATTATGGTGAAATATTCTCAATAGATTCTTAATTATAAAACATTATAAAAGATTTATTTATCATTTCAATAAATTGTTACCTTTAGGGAACGGATCAGAGCGGCCATGTCCAGGCAGGTCAAGCGCGACATAGTTGAATGTGTCCGGCAGTAGTTGTAGTAGTGGCTCAAACGTAGCAGCGCTGTCTTCGCGTCCGTGCACTAGCAGCACTGGGGCTCCATTGGGGGAGCCCCAGGACACCACTACAAATAAAATAAATATAACAGGCTAATCTTACATATATCGAAATAGTCCCTAACTAAGCAGTCCTTGTATTACGGGTGTATAAAATAAACTGAACCTAATGGTTTGTATATGACGATGGAAAATTTATAGAGTAAGGGAAAAAAATTGTTAACCAAATGAGAATTTGATAAAATAAAACATTGGTCAACAACCCTTGCAACCCTCTGCTCTTGTTCAAACTGTATTGCTTTAACATGTTCGCCGGCAGTACCCAAATTATGGAATGTACTAGAGTGACAGTACTGTGTGTGTGTTGACTTACACAGATGCGGTGTGAGTCAGCTGTTTCGACAGTGCTATTGTTGTTGTGCCCCACGCGACAGTAAAAATTTGCTCCGTAATAATGATATGGTATGGGTCTTGATCAGCACTGACTTATAGGTCGCGAATAAATACTTTAGCCGTATTTTCATATAGCGTGGTTCATACTTTACGGTGATATCACCGGTGAACATGTTAAGGAGTCAGTTAGCCAGATTTTCTATATAATTTCGGACCAAGAAACGGAAGAAGCGATCAAAGTCAAAGTACTTTATTCTTCAATTTAGTCATATTAAATAAAATGCACCTAGTCAAGATTTACAACTATGAGGTCCACACTATGAGGTCATTTGTCACGAACTACTAGTAGAATAAAATAAATACAACTTACTTGCTATCTTTCCCCATGGAGCTTCTATCGTCCATTCTTTTAAAATTTTCATACTTTTGGTGTATTCTGGAAATTCATCAAATTGTTTTCTTTCGCCGTTGTTCTGGCTCTGTTGCGAGGCACTTTGCGAAATCAAATTAATTACATTAAATTTATTCACAATCAGAAATTGCGCCGACGCTTGTTTACGATATCAAAGTTTAAAGGTTGATTGACATGGCATGTCAGCATGACAGTGACAGTGACGTTAGTGACATGTTACCTTCCAAAACCATAATATCTTTGTATCGAGGAAATTTAAGAACGGGTCAAACCTAAACAAACACAAGCGCAGATCCTATAGTACCGATAACAAAAAATTTATTTACTTTGGATTTGATCATTTAAACAATATATTATTAACTAATTCTCTTTGCCGTGATACTAGCTTGCGCTGAAAGTGTACTAAACAGGGTGATTTCTGAACGTATGTTAAAGGTACGTTCCAAACTGAGTCACTAACATAAATAATTTTATATATTGGTTTACCTGTTTTGGTTACGTATTTTTACGTTCTATCTATGGAAACGAAGCTTGAGTGTAATGAAACTAACATGTTATTTAAAAGATCTTATTTATTTCATGACTAGATAATGTACATCGCTTACAAACATAAATACTTACACTGCTGAGGCAACGCTCCAATCCCACCCACCATTAACCAACCTGCACAAAAACTATACTCGTACAGGTACAGTCCGACAATAAAGAGTAGAAATTAAAAAGTGGCAACATCGTAGTGTCATCCCTTTAAAATCAATCTAAGAAAAAAGAGATGACACTATAGTGTTGTCACTTTTTAATTTCTGCTCTTTATAACTAAAATAAAACTCTTCGTTCGAATCGTATCCCGTCGTCCCGCTCCCTCATGTACTATAACAAAAGAGCAAGAAGGACGACGCGGGGCTTCAAACGAAAGCATTCGGAGTTTAAGCTCTGCAGTTAGTACGGTAACGTTTAGCCACCATGAGACAAAACGACAATATAATATTTTTATTTGAAACTGAGTTGAATATACATTAGGAAACATAAACATTTTACAGATTATGAGTATATATACAACTCAACTTGGATAAAATGTTAGATGTGCTCTTTTTCTTTAAGGCGGCAGAATTTATCACCGACGCACAGACAGTATGTCTCTTTCCAGCGAGTATGTGCAAAAAGGACGAATGCTTTACTTGCGATTCACGTTTCTGTCTGTACTGGAGGGCAAGTGCATACTTTGCAGTCGCGAGGCGTCTGTAGAACCCAATTCCCACCGGCATTCATAAGGCATTTCTTTATTCTTAAAGAGAAACTAAAAGAACCAACATCTCAACCGTTTTAAGATAAGATGTTCTTGACTCTACGCCTTTGGTTTTAGTTCAATCGGTAAGGTTATGGGAGTTAACAAATCATGTAGATTTGACTGTAGCGTTGCCTAGTCATACTACCAATACATAGCTATGTTATTAATGGAGCTTGTGAACACTTAAAAAAACTGTTTTTACAGTGCCATGTATCCTTTCAGATACGTTTTTATTTTTGGCCAAGCAAAAATATCTTTTGATTAAATTGCTTACCTGTCTCAATTTTGGACAAAATACATAAAGTTGATGTTTATATTTTACAAAATAAAAGGACATCACGATAGGAAGTTCGTTGCAAAGTAATGTTCTGCAGAACGCGTTTATCAGTTTAAGTTCCTGTCTTTTGGACTCTCTGCCGTTCCACCGCATTCTAGATCGACCAAAACCCTTTGGTGAATTTAAATCATGTAACACATCCATTTTTAAACTCGTATCACAAAGACTCGAGTATCTGTATCACGAAAGAACTATGGCGACGACACTTAAAGACAGCTTATAGTTCTGAATTATGAATATGGCAAGCCCAATGTAAATCACGCTTAACATTGTACGTACTTTAATTATGATAACTTATGTTACCACAGATCGTCTTTATCGCGAATAGCACATGCTTAAAGTCACTATATCCTAAACACTTATGGAATTTTTCAGTTTTATAATCCGTAGTCACTACACTAAAACTCTCTCAGTCATTTAGAGTCACCTCCATATCGTATGTAGAATTTAGAGTCAATTTCTGCATCGGAGTACTTAAGAATCCACTCGCTTGCTTGCTATTTTCCTTTCAACTATGTGGCTGTACAAATAAGGTAACTTCTGTAACCAAAAGCAACTCGAAAACTTGGGTTTCTATCGACACGTCCTTGTATCGTTTGTATTCGAATTATCAACGTGTTTGAGTCGTGAAGAGCTCTGCTCAAGACTAGTCCAAGACGCTATTTGCTCAACTGAATAAATAAGTAGTAGTCTTCCGCAAGTCCTTCAATCTACAGTGTTGAGCGGAATGCTCATTCAACCCCTCACTTAACGGGATCTTATATTTTGCGCCTTGTCTCGTTTATCAGCCCTTGAGATAGTTTAGACCTTTGTTCAAAGAAATTCGTGCCGGCACTTCGCTGTTTACACATTGTCTCTTAAAATGTGACTTATTAACCTCATTATCTGACAAATTAGGTTTTCCTGTCAGCTGCAATCATGAGATCAACTTCATCAGACATCTAGGTCAATTTCGTTTATTTGTTTTGTTTGTACAATGTACATACAAGTACATTTATGCTTTTCGAAGCCTAATCCAGGTTTAACTTTGTGGAGTTGGTAAAGTTGAGATTGGTAGTGTGGTCTTATTCCACAAGCTCAGGTATTAGGATTAGATATCTTCGTCACGTATCATACTCAGCCGGATAGATACCATATCGTGATAAGATGCTTCATAGAGCATTAAATTCGTCTACAGAACAACAAGTTCTCGTAAAACTTCATGTCTGTCTCTTGGAATTTCTTAAATCCGGGATGAAGCTGGCAGGATTAAAGGTCCTCATCTCCGTCGGGCCAGTGCCAGCAATTCATTACTTTTTGGACAGGCATGGTAGGGCAACAAGCGATTATACTTCATGTCTGGCTGAATCTGGGAGCCTCTCTAGCTAAGATCAACCTGGTTTCCAATTCGTGGATCAAGCCGGTTGGATTAGAGATCTTCATCACCCTAGGTGATTTGAACGTATCATACTCAACGGCTATTGCCTTATCATGATAAGCATCGTCAACAGTCCATCCAAGAGGATTGGCTGCATGTTGGAGCCTGTCCAGCTCAGGAGTGAAGCTGGCAGGATTAAAGGTCCTCGTCGCCGTCGGGCCGATGCCGCTGCAGCACGGCCAGCCGCTGCTGCGTCACCTCCAGGTGGTGCTTGCGCCACTTGATGCGCCGGTTCTGGAACCACACCTTCACCTGAAACAATCGAGACCATCACTAATAGTCTCTTTTAAAGACTGGTCGACTATAACAGGGATTACATAGCCCCTTTAGTTTTTCCAACAGTTATATCTGTTTTGGTTAGCAGCACCATGTGTTCTGGACGGGAACCTATTGGATCGCATAAATTTAAAAGGCATAATGCATCATTTGGCATAATTCATCATTCGGCATAATGCATTTTTTTCTTACACTGTAGAATTTTCAGGACTCTTTAAGGCCTCATCCTGTTAAATAGGTTAGGTTAGGTTAGGTTTGCGTTATAATAATCCTGAAAAGTTTACGGGATCAGAAAAAAAAGCATTATGCCAAATGATGAATTATGCGAAATGATGCATTATGCCTTTTAAATGTATGCGATCCAATAGTAAACCGTTCTGGAGATATATCTATCTACTAGAATTAACAAGTTGGAGTGGCAATGCGCTGGGCATATAGCTCAAAGAACCGATGGCCGATGGGCCGTAAAGAATTACGAATACAGACCACAAAACAAAAGACCGTGGGTCTCCCCCCCACAAGATAGTCTGACCTGAAGTTTTTTTATCTGTCTATCTATCAGCCACGGACGTCTGCTGCTGGACATAGGCCTCCTCCATAGATCGACACAGAATGCGATTCTGTGCAGACCGTGTCCATCGACTCCCCGCCACTCTCACGAGCTCGTCTGTCCACCGAATCTAGCAGTCTTTAAGGGGAAACCTATGTCCATTCGTGGGCGTCTCTGGGTTGAAATGGTATAGTCTAGACCACCTGGTCTAGTGGTCGTACATGTCATTATTATAACAAAACGGGACTTAATCGCGTAAAAACATGCTATTACCTCGACGTTTCGGACGTGCCGTGACGTCCATGGTCGCGAAGGGACCACACGTCACATTAAGTCCCGTTTTTTTATAATAATGAGTGAAAATCGTGAAAGTTTAAATCAATATCTCGTACATGTCATTTCAACGAGACGTGGTTCTGCCTAGAGCTGCTTGCAACCTGTGCGCCTATAATTTGAAGTTCATGTTCATGCTGCTGCTGGCACTCTGCTTCAAGCCGCTCCAGCTGATTTGGTGCGAAGGTGGTTCAAAACTGACCTGCGCTTCTGTGATCTGCAGAACCTCTCGGGGCCAGCATCTACTACTACTGGTAGCTTAACTGTCCAACTGCTCCATCACTAACCTGTGCTTCTGTAAGTTGTAGTGCGTGGGCTAAGTAGAGCCTCTCGGGCCCCACCATGTACTGCTGCCGCTCGAACTCGGCCTCCAACCGTTCCAGCTGTTCCGGGGTGAAGATGGTTCTGATGCGTTTGCTTCGCCCGGAACTGGAACAGTTCGAAGTGGAAATGTTATTCTGGTCAGTTACCCCGGTCGTGGCGAACACAAAAATCGGGGTGAGGTCGCAAATAATCACGCAGCGCTGCAATGAAGTAGGAAAAATGGCTATTTTTTGAAGGGCCATATCTCAACAGCTTCTAAACATACAGAGTGGAAATTACACTAATTTGAAGGGAATTTTATCTACCTTAATAGTATCATAGACAACTTTTTACTTTAAAGTGCAATTTTTAGAAATTTCGGTGTTTTTTGAGCACCATACAATACAATTAGCGCAATTCTTTCGAAGCTGCAAAAGCGGATTTACACTAAGTACTAATAATATAGGTATATCCCGACAACACACCAAAATTGCAGCGTTGCGCGATTATGTGCGACCTCGGATGTTCGAAATGACTGGAGGGTGCGGGGTGAAGTATTGTTTGGACCGGTTTAGCACACCCGCGGTTTAGTACACCCGGCTTTTTTTTGGCAAGTTTGCCTAGCCTTTCAGGTGACCCTGAAACTGCACGTCGCTAGCAATGTCAACATCGAGGATTCTGATACCATTGGTGATGGAGGGACTTTCCTTGGAACTGTGGCGCTGGAGAAAATGGGGTTTTATTTACAGAGAAAGCGTAGACTTATATCTTCATGGGATTAAATTGTTAGATTTCGTCGACCCTATTCGGAGGAAGGAGGTTTCAATTTCAGACACAAGGCTCTCTTCCACAACTGACCAAGGGATATTTGCGCAGCCAGTGTATTGAAGGTTAGCGAGTCATCCGCATAGCAAAGAATATTTACCGTCACACAACAGGTTATCAATAGTAGTATAGTATTGGCGACAGAACACAGGACAGCCTTGACGCACACCCATTGAAAAAAAGTTTTATTTCATGTAAATAAACCAATATATACAAATTAGATTTAGCATGTTAAATTAAATTAAATGAAATTACATTAAATGAAAATTACAAACGATATATACTTTAAAAAAAAGGTGTGCGACACTGGGTAAAGAGCATTTCTTTTGACCAGTGATGATCTTTACCCAGTGCTTAAGCGTGTAACGTTTTTCGCTGGGCGTTTGCCGCCAAAAGGGCTATTTAGTGATGGAAAACATAAATTTTCCATTTCATTTGGTGGTATTTGAACAATTAATTATACCATTACTATCAGATTTTTAAATCTGATAATAATATTGACGGGAACTGAAGTTGAGGGCGTGCAAAGTAGGTGACCGCCACTTCTTTTTAGCACGCGAGGTACATACACTTTTTCCTTCTACTTTGATGGTGGCTGCGGTTATCAAGAAGTTGGATAGCTATGTGCAAAATCACTTGGAAAGGAAAGCCCGGACGATGGCAACTTCGAAAGTGCCCGATCAAAGGCCTTAGCGAAAGCTTCACTCTTCACTGCCAAATACACTCACGGACAATGAATTCGGGTCATTTTCGATATAATAGGCTACTTGATGACAGTTCAAATCAGCTTCTTTTTATGAAGTGTCATGAAACGCTCCGAAAGTATGCAGTTTAGTATGAAATACTATCTTGTGACGTCATGCTCAACATGGTGCCTTATTTTTAGTTTTCGTCATTGTAAAATCGTTGATGGCTCGAAAATACGTTTGAATGATTTTATCCGGGCTGTTTTGGAAGCGTAATTTGCTGGTTAGAGTTAATGAATTTATTTTGATTGTTGTCAAATACCCTATTGTTCATAGAAAATGACCCGAATTCACTGTCTGTGACTGTAGAAGGTACCCTTTCGTAAGATATGCACAGTGCCGTAACTGGCGGTGCCACCGGTGCCCAGGTACAGGGCGTAGACTCTGGGGGGCGCAAGAATGGCCAGACCAGGCAGGACCCTGTGTACCTATAATATCTAAAAAAAAACAAGGGCGCAGATATAGAAGCTTGCACAGGGCGCAGAAAAGGCTATTTACGGCACTGGATATGCACATGCAATAGAAAACACGGTTTCTTATGTTACAAAACTCTAACAATAGCTGGACCGCATGGCGGTAGGTTTGCCGTAGCGAAACCTCAGCACCATGCCAGGGGGTTTTGTGACAGTTCTAACCAGAATTACCTGCTGGTGCAGGACAGGGCGTGCGTGCGGGGTGTCTTCAGCTGCGATGGCCTCGTCTCGGGCCGCGGGCTGTCTGTGACACACAAAATAATATGTTACTGTTACAAATAATAATAATAGTACATTACACAACTAGGGTGGTAAAACAAAGAAAGACTGAGATCGCAGATTTTTGCGGCCCGAGCTGCAAGCGACGGACGTAAATATGCGATCGAGGGTTTTCTTTATTACCTCCCGTGTTGTGTACCTACATCATTTTATGTCTACACTTGGCCAGAAAGCGGTTTTTTCCGTACGCGCAGCGTGCGGAAAAAGTCACTTTATGGCCAGGTGTGGCATAATAGTACATTACACAACTAGAGTGGTAATACAAAGAAAGGCCGAGATCGCAGAAGTTTGCGGCCCGAGCTGCAAGCGAGGGACGTAAATATGCGATCGAGGGCTTTCTTTATTACCTCCCGTGTTGTGTATATCATTTTATGTCTACACTTGGCCAGAAAGCGTTTTTTTTCGTACGCGCAGCCTGCGGAAAAAGTCACTTTATGGCCAGGTGTGGCATAATAGTACATTGTGTATCAAGGGCGGTAGGTAAGGAATTACAAACGAGTGTTTGTTACAAGGCCGAGGCGAAGCCGAGGGCTTTAATAACACGAGTTTGTAATTCCTTTACCGCCCGTGGCACACACAATGTTTTTCATCACACTTGTGAGGAAATCTAATTAAAATTAACCTTACTTAACCTAAATAAAATTGTAAAACTGACAGTGACATTAGTGACATATCCATAGACAATGCGCAACGTTCGGAAACCATAGCGGTACAGACCTTAAACGGTTGATTTTATAATTGCAAAATACTGAAATACACCATTGAAACATTTAATTAATGTTACAGAAATATGTGTTTACATGTATTTGCAATACCAGTTCTCTTTAAATAAATATTTCAGTGATAAAAGTTAAAAAAGTAAGTTGGCGTTTCCTTTGAACATGACAAATAAGAGTAAAACAGAACCAGCGTTTCAAATTTAAAAAGAAAACCATTACGCCCTAGGGCGTAATAGCTCATTTACGGCCCGCAAAACCTACGTGTAATGCACCATTTTCGAGCAAGTGTGATGAAAAAATATAAATAGGCATTGCGGGTCAATCTTACACAAATCGATCTAGTCCCAAACTAAGCAATGTTTGTACATTCTATGGGTGCTAGATAACGATAGGACATAGATAAATAAATTCTTAAATAGATAGAAGAATAAAACATCCATGGCTCAGGAACAAATAGCGCGTAGGTGCTCATCACACAAATTGGTCGATTTCAGAGCGTTTCCTCCGCGGCGGTTTTTTCATTCGTGTTCCAGCAAATATAGCAGCAAGCGGTGGTGATCACGGCTAACTTTTATTATCAACTATAGATGGTATCAAGGGTACGCATGATTTAATCAACAGTTGTCGTCACTCACAGTCCTTGGCGGTAATTTTCATATATTATTATAAGTATCATATTCAGGTATTTACAAACACCCAAATGCCTTTAACTCGGTCCTTATGCTTGCGTAGGTGCGAGCTACATTGGGATAATATGCGTAGTTGGTGATACGCAGAAAGTTACTCTTCAGCTCCGAAGTATTGAACGTGCAATCATCGGTTTTGTACCCTGAAACTCGTCATTGGTACTCGCAAAAATGAGATGAGACTTTACCTTTAAAATTGATTAAGCTTTAGCTTTCTAATTCAATCATCAAATGGGTTACTATTACTAGTACCTAATGTTTGAAAAATTCTACTGTTCAGCTCCTGACTTTCTTCGGGCTCACAAAAATGAAATGAGGATACTTAGTTCAAAATAAGGAATAGTTTGCGCAATGGTTTTTAGTCAAAAGTTGAATATTAAACTAAAAACTAGAAAATAAAAATAGGTAAAAAAACTTTTTAAGTTAAACGGTTTTGTCTTATGTTAAAAATGTACCAAAAAGTAGAAAATAAATTTAGGACACAAAACTGGATCTTTTCGAGATTTTGACATCTGTTAGGTGGAAAATCGTCCAATAAGCGGAATAACTAATAATCTGGGACTTAAAATACTAAATAAAAATGTGGGGCGCAATTTTTAAATAATATTCCTTTGGACGGGCTTTCAAATACATGAGTTTTCCTACTTACGTGTGTGTGTATGTGCCGATGACAGGCAAACGACGATAGGTACCTATAGGCTGGTTTAGTTAAGGTTTAACATTGGTTTACCGTTTCCATAAATTACCGGTATCGTTTAAGTTATGAATTAATTATATTTTCTACTTTCATTGAATGGCATAATTTTGTAATTAAAAATGTATACGTCTGTTTTTTTATTTATATAACGGAAGATTGGAAATATTAATCGGATATGTGATTTTTAACATATACTTAAACGAATTATTATATTCATGCGGTCCCTTCTATATCAAAATGCGTTTCTGATTTATTTTCCAATATCCCGTTTCAATAAATAAGATTACTCAGACAGACACATCTTGATTTAGGTACCATGGACACTAACTAATGAAAGTATTGATAAAATTAATTCATAGCTTTTAGGATACCGGTAGGTAATTTCCGATAACGATAAATCAATCTAAAACCTAAATCAGTGGTTCCGAACCTGGGGGTAATTACCCCTACAGGGGTAAAACGAAGTTTTCTCAGGGGTAATACGCATGAATGTTAGCCGTTTTACTTTGAGCAGTTTCTTATAAGCTTATAATACCTATTTTTGGAGGGGTAATAATACAAATCTCATGTGGGTGATATGATAATAAAGGTTAGGAACCACTGACCTAAAGTGAATCATGCTGTACGTAGCTTGACGTCATTTTTACGTCATCGGCACCAAAAGTAGGTACGCTCCCACCAAAGGACTGCATATCACTCAGTAGCCTACCTTGCCGAAGCCCCGGCGGCGCCATACTTCTACAAAACCCTTCATTCAGCCTCTGTATCTCGTGCCCCGCGTACAAATAGTTCAGCTGCCGCTGACTCTGCAACCTCTCCACACTCAAGTTCATCGCATCTTCCTCCGCGTTGCTCAGTCCCAAAATGGCCGCGATCGTAAACGATTTTCCCGCTAGATTCGTTTTCCCAGTTAAATCCACGCCGAACGCCGATTGACTGTCTTCTTCTATAGTGGAGACGGGCGACGACGACCGGTCGGCGATCTCGCCGAACCCGTCGGCGATCAGACGGTCGCCTTGGTACGAAACCGCCAGCAAATCCGTCAAATTCGCCGGGTAAATCGAAGGCGACGGGCGCTCCATCATTTCGGCTAAACTACCACAACACTAATCATTTCAAATTTCGAACACTCATCACATTTTTTTTTAATTGAGCACCTAATTGACTAGAGTCTATTAACGGTCAATTTGAACGACCGAACGAACTGGCTGGCGCGACGCGATTGCGGTTTATGATTAAAAGCGCATTTTAAAATTGGAACCGGGGCGGGGCTAGACGTCAAACGATCGGTTTGGCGGGAAAAAAATGACATCGCATAGAGCGGTCAATTGAGGGTGCATGATTTCGGTCCGTTGTGGGGGGAGCCGGCGCGCTGTGATTGGCTGCCGGCGCGCGTGCGCGGCGCGAGGCGTGGCCAGATTTAGGGGGGTGTGGTCCCGCAGTGATTTGCGGTCCCTAAAGCCTTTGATTGAGGCAGGGAGGCATTCGGGGCCATTTAGTTTAATTGTATACCAGATTTGGGATGATATGGATGCGATATATTGATATATGTTGATATTCTTTGGTATAAATTGGTAGAGCAAATGAAGGCCAACATATCTAGTCTATGACCTATTTTTATTTTGAATACCTTTACGACACAGACGGTTATGGAGGTAGCTGCGTGCCTATCGATTGGCCATTAGGGCCAGCTTTATTTCGCAAAATTATCGGTCAGAAGGAACTGTCAAAGTAGTTAAATGCTTTCTAAGTATCATATATGACCCTTTTTTAGAAGAGTTACCTAGCTAATAGAATTTTTAATTCAATCTATGGCTATGCGCGCAACTAGGTACCGGACCTTCTAACGTTCGTAACTACTTAGAGATAACTGTCAACCGGGAAGAAATGTCAAAGTTATTTAGACAATGACGGTTGTCACTTTAGCCCTCCAAAGTTTTTTTTCCACGACCTGCGGTCGTTTCCTGTGTCCCCGTCATGCATTTCGCGTATAATCTATAGGAGAATAAAATAAATCGTCTTGTTAAGACTTGTGGAAAAGACTCAGTGACACCACGAAATACCGAAGAGCTGGCATCTACCTCGCTCAACGCATCAGCCCCACAATCCAGCGAGGAAAAAATAATTATAAATAAATTATGATAATAAATGTTTATGTCATAAACACACAAGAATATAACAGAACATAATTTTCCAGCAGACCTTAAACTAGGCTGATCCTGTATCTGAGTTTTCCAAAAAAAATATTTGAGCCAAATATCGCTGTCCCACGACTTTAGAGTAATTTTTTTCTATTAAATATTGTTCTTAAGTATAATGTTTGTTTGTAAAAATGGTAAAGTAACTCATTTACTGTATAATTATGATGAATAATCCCTTTAAAACCTACTAACTACTACTATCCAATACCGGTTTAATGGCGTATAGGTTTATTATATAGCTTGTTAATAATAAATCATAAACTAAAAATTTTTAAACTAACATTTTTAATTTTTGCTAAATTCTGCCAGCATCTTCGATACCATGCCGCAGGGGCGATTTTTAGATTTATTTTAGTTTTAATCTGATTTTAGTCTATATTTAATTTTAATTTCGTTTTAGTCACTCTATACTGTTTTTATTTTTAGATTTTATTAAAAAAGGTAATGTTTCAGAACGAAACATTACTCGTTAAACTATGTATGTTGATTAGTCTGTGGCTTGAATGAAAAAGGACCTACATTCGTTCCTTCGGGTCACCGACTCACTCTCTCATTTAAAACTTGTTAGACTGCACATGCGTCTCTGATAATTAAATCTGTTAAAAATAGCTAATAAACAATATATTGCTTAAAAAGTGGTTTTTCTCCATAATCAAACAGGTAACAAAAATAACTTAGGGAGTACTTATAAAGATGAAAGGAGTAACGGGAAATCACGTGTTTCTGTTCTGGGATACCAACTAGTATCAAATTCAATCCAGGTAATTAAATATGCCAACTAGGTATATTTTATAATTCCGCCAAGTGCGGCCCTGCGCGTCTTGCCCCCTCCCCGTGAAACAATTTAATATCATAATCTGTGCGCCGATACGTCGCGGAGCTGCGACGCGCGTGGAGGCGGCGTTCGCGCCTCGTGCCAAGGAGTGCGAACCGTGGAGGAGGCATGACCAATGGCAAATGTGTTTATTTTTGTCTCACTGACGGTTCGGTCGGGATTCGGCGAAAGTTCGACCTATCGTGACATGTAGCCAAACAGTTCTGAACGTTTCCTTTGGGAAACTTCTATGTCTTCTTTTTTTTCACGACTGGGTTAAAATAATTATATCATTCCATTTAGTCCGTCCGTTAGATTATGGAAAAATATGGGACACGTATTTTTTGGTTTATCAATATATTAAAAATCGACAAAGGTATAGATCATCAAACTTCGGGAATGAGGACTTGTGATGCTATTCCTAGGTGAAAATTGTACCAAAGAGTGACGCCACTCGAAACTTCTAAGCACTATATCCTCGTAATTTTTTGTTTGATTTTATTTTTCATAATTATGTTATTTTACACACTTTATAGTGACAAAACTTCGTCCTGAACATAATTGACAACATTTCATTTTAAGAACACTTTAAAATGTATATACGATTCGAAAGCATTTTGTCTCCTGAACACTTCACTATTTTTATAATTTTTTTATATCGCTTAATATAAAAAATACAAATGAATAAAAAATATGTTCTCATTTTACCAGTTCTACGGCACAATAGATGAAATGCCAGTGCCTTTTGCCACAGAAAAAATAAGCTGTCATAATTTTGAATTTGACATTGTCAATGCATACTGTGAGATAGCTTACTTTTTTTCGATCGCGATAAGACTAAAGTAATGGTTTATTCTACCGTAGAACTGTAGTTACGCCCTTTTAGAATAAGTAAATATTAATATATTAATTATAAATTAATTACAAATCCTGGTGAAACAAATAAACTATCAACGTATTCGTCTTTTCAAACCAAATACAGTGAACCAATAAAATTAAAGGCTCAAAAAAATGAAAGGTTGTCAATTATTAATTATGAAGACTCTTTAAGCGACTTAGTTATTCCAAAGACTTTTTGTCGTGTGGATGCTTGATTATTTTTCTAGGATCTAAGACGCTAATTGCCAGACCTTCTAATTGCTTTACACGACTAAGCTAAGCGCTACATACGCCTGACCTTTGGCAAAAATTCCGTTTTTGAGTCATATGCGAGCGATGCTGAGCAAGTCTTGCTTCTTGACAGTTAGCAGGTCGTCACAGAACTGACGATTAGTGTCAAACTCCATACATTTCGTCACGGACTGACAGGTTAGACGGTATTTGAACATAGCTTAAGTTTCGCCTAGCCGTAGATTTTAAAACAAAAAAATGCCCATAGACTCACGTCCTATTCGGGAAGACTTGTTTTGGCCCAGATGTCTCAGAAACTCTTTGTTTTTTTTTCGTTGGAAAGTTGCGAATAGTGTTCCGCTCCGACATTCTCTCTCGCATACTCTTTAGTACCTAATCGCATTTTACGAGAACGAGGCGACTCGTTTTTGAGTTTATCGGCTACTTCGCGTGCTTTCTTGAACTTTTTTGACAGTGGCATTTTATCACGGAATATCGAAAAGTATTGTAGGTACTTAATAGCACATTACACAACTAGGGTGGTAATACAAAGGCCGAGATCGCAGAAGTTTGTGGCCCGAGCTGCAAGCGAGGGACGTAAATCTGCGATCGAGGGCTTTCTTTATTACCTCCCGTGTTGTGTACATCATTTTATGTCTACACTTGGCCAGAAAGCGGCTTTTTCCGTACGCGCAGCGTGCGGAAAAGGTCACTTTATGACCAGGTGTGGCATAAAATACTTTTTTTTTTTTTAATTTATTTAAACTAAAATAATTTTAACATATAGGGTGAGATACATGCTTATGCCACTATAGGAAACCTTAATGGTTTTTATAATAGATGGCGAGATCGCGCGGATCAGTCCGCATTTACATTTTTGCTTACTTAACTAATTGTCTATGTAGGTACAGAAATATGTATGAATATAACTATCAGTTTCTAGAAAGTGTTTCTTTAAGATTTTTTTGCACTTTCCAGTGCTAGTAATATTATTTATGGTAGGTATCATGTAGCAATGTACTTGTGCAATACAATAACTATATATTTGTTCGGTATTTGTTTTAATTGAATGTGCATTAATTTCACAGTGATCCGAATTGCGATACGGTGGCTGAAATTTATTTGATAGAGCTAATCAAAGTCTAATAACGACAGTTGTAGTACGAGTAGGTATATTGACAGTTGAAAAGATAGTAAGCGCCGCGGCTGCCATGCCAATATAGCTGTCATGAATTTTTTTTATAGCGCGATGTGTAATAGAACATTTCGTGTTTATTCACCACAAGTAAGTTTAAGTACATACCCAAGTAGCACAGCTGGGTGGGAAATAGCTCGTATATCATATCTATTTAGGTACTTAAGTGAAATATATATCCATGACTAAGTTCTATATAGGTGGAAAGAACCCTTATGCAACCAATATAGAGCCACGGGGAGAAAAATTGCAGCCTATTTTTGGTTCTATATTGAATCCATAAGAGATCTCACGATTACCTTAAGTGGCAATTAGAACTATGGGTGAAAGTTATGCGCAGTGAACGACGATTTTTATTGAACGATTTTGGGTTCTAAATTGAATCCATAAGAGATCTCACAATTACATTAAGTGGCAATTAGAACTATGGGTGAAAGTTATGCGCAGTGAACGACGATTTACTGAACGATGAATATTTCAGTTCAGTCAATGAGTGATAAATGGGACGCCAAAGTTCTTTTGAGTGACGTGGCAACAATTAAGTCGGTAAGTTGTGTTTTTTTAAAGTGACTGTGATCTGCCATTTTAATTTTGGATTTATACATCTGTTTGGTAACTGATTAAAACTTCACGTTCAGGCATTGAAATAAGCACGAAATTCTTGCGAATGTTTTTTTACCGTGAAACTATAGTATGGTTTCTTTGTAAATTTCGATGCGCCCTTGATTTGATCAGGAATATTTAAAAAGAGAGTGTTAAATCATATAAGGAATTGATACTGATAAGAACTAAAACTGTAAAAACCTGACGTAATGATTGTAGGTTACGTACAATGTTAAAGTAACATCGTCACAACTATCAAAAGTCTGTGATTATGCGTCAGTGTAATAAAATTCTGTTTAAAATAAATCATTTTCAAGGACTCCAATTTGTAAAGATGGCGAAACAAAAAAGATCTTACAGTGTTTATTTCTACTTATTTGTTCTCTATTTGAAACTATCAGGTCTGAAAATCACTTATTTGTATCTTGCGAGTGGCAAAGCAGTGAATGCTATTACGAATACTAATTATTTTCTCTTTTGTAGATCGCCCAGTGCTCGTGAATTAGGCCCAAGCAGCACATTAGTGAATTTTGCAGCTTATCTTATAGCTTTATGTTCTAAATTAGTGGTTTAACAGTGTTTGACTACACTTATAGCTTTAAACACAACTCAACCTTATTTACGAGTTCATCCTGTCACTTATAGTTGCTTAGGAACGTTTTTTGTTTCTACTTTATTACTTATAGTTGAGTAAAGTCGATTTTTCTACTTAAAGTTGCATGCAGGTTGTAATTGTCACTGAATAAGAAGCAATATTGATATATAAGGCCCTAAAGTTACTTATGAGCCACTTTTATATATAAGTGGGAACATACCCTTATTTGGAACTTTTAATTCCAAATGACTAGTATAATAGAGTAGTATATCACCAATAGTGGCTAAAGAGATAATTTTACGGCCCTTTTGGAACCTAAAGTGATTGCAACTTTAAGGCCTAGAAGGGTCGTAAAATTATTTCTTTAGCCACTATTGGTGATATGGGCTTTTTTATTTAAAGTGCGTTCTCAACTGACAGTTACAGAACTGACGGTTAGTGTCAAACTCCATACATTTCGTTACGAACTGACAGGTTAGACGGTATTTGAACATAGCTTAAGTTTTGCCTAACCGTACATTTTAAAATAGAAATGCCCATATACTACTCTATTATACTAGTCATTTGGAATTAAAAGATCCAAATAAGGGTCCCAAGCAGAGCAGCACATTAGTGAATTTAGCAGCTTATGTTATAGCTTTATGTTGTTCTAAATAAGTGGTTTAACATTGTTTGACAACACTTGTAGCTTTAAACACAACTCAAATTGTCAGTGGCGGATTTACCAGCAGGCTGAGTAGGCTGGAGCCTAGGGCGGCAGATTTTTAGGGGCGGCAAATTCGGGGGCCAATATTTTTTTTCTTACAAAAATGAAATAGATTTATGTAAATATACCTAATAATAGGCTAATCTAGTACT
This sequence comes from Eudemis profundana, assembly GCA_947034925.1. Taxonomy (NCBI): domain Eukaryota; kingdom Metazoa; phylum Arthropoda; class Insecta; order Lepidoptera; family Tortricidae; genus Eudemis; species Eudemis profundana. Next base: position 1,444,362 of record OX344817.1, on the reverse strand, counting down.
AGCCTAGTAGGTAGAAATCAACACTAAAAATGCTAAAATGCAAACGCAAAGCATGATATAGTTTTGATTTATTGTAACTTAAGCGGTTTTTCGAAGTTACATAAATATGTAACTTCGATAAACCGCTGTTCGCTGTACACCGCGCGAAAAACTGCGTAATTTTGATACTTTTAACTCTAAGCCTTAAAGGGGCTTAGAGTCTAAGCCCATGGACTAAGCGTTTTTCTACAATAAAATTCGGTAGCTTTCTATAGTAAGTTAAATTTGAATCAATTTAAGTCCAACCGCTGCTTTATAAACACTATACGCTACGCACTAACTAAACTATCTTCTTCTTCGTCGGTATCACTCTTGACAGAGTGGTGGTAGTGGTCGTCATTTCAGGTGTCGGTGGCACATTTCACGATGCGTCGCCACCCCGTCGCCGCAAACTATACCCCATCGAAAATTTACAATTTTAAGTATGCGTCATTTCCGCGAGTACCTAGTTCACATAGAACCTCGGTTTTGGGTGGATTTTCGTCCGCGACATTTGTATGCCATACATTTAGTTTGGCATACAAATGTCGCGGCAAAAACGACCCTTTGGGCAAAAGTGAAATACAATGATAACTACTCACAAAATTTCGCATTTTTTCGCGACGCGCGCAGCGAGCATAAGTTTTTCGAAGTCGCAAATATGGATTCTTGTATCCCACTTGACACAACTCTGCCGCCATAACGCAAAAGGGCACATCTAACATTTTTATTTTTTATTCGACACTGAGTTCTATACATATTCGGAATCAGGAAATTTCACTGATTCCGAATGTGTATGCAAATCAGTGTCAAAATAATATTTTATGCAACACTTGTAAAAGTAGGCTCAAAAATGCGACTGGCGCGAGTTGCGATACGAGCCGCCGCGGCGGCGAGTATCGCAAATAGAGACGCCATGAGCGTTTTTTGACTTAATTATACAACGTTGCATACAATACTTTTTCAACGACTAGGTTTTAAAGTTCAAAATTAAATTAATTAAACAAAGCAAATATGACTGAGAGTATGTGTCTATGGGATTTTTTTTTTAATTTGTCGTATACTCGCTAGTGACACGCAGTGACGATATTAAAAATACTTTTTTTATGTTGGCATCAATGAATTTAGTTCGGAAAGTTTTGTTTTTCTTAAAAACCGTAGTAATTTAATTGTTTGTTAAGTTGGCAGTTGTGCATTTTTATCGTAAAGTTAGAATTGAGCGCTTAACTATTTCCCTTTACGTTATTTACAAAATAATCGTACCAAAATCTAAGTACCAGTCAGTTCGGCGCTACCCACGCTCACTTAGACGACTGCAGTTCCGTTGTTTATAGCTCGATTTTAATGATTTAAATTTCATTAGAAAGGTGATAAATGTATCTATTTTTCTATGATATTCCAAATTTCCATTATCCTAACGGTTTCCGAGTTTTTCACATGAAAAAAAACGTTGATTTTACAAAATGTAGTTTTTTGAAAATATTTCATTTGGTTTTAGGACTTTTAGGTGTACATTATTGAATCCTTAGTTTAAAACAATTGTTCATTTAATTATCTTTCATTTGAGCCCCTCCTTGAGTAAATCGGCCCATTAGTTATCTAAACATAGCGTAAATAGAATAGGCCCGGCTGCCATCTTTGTTACGTCATAGCTACCCCCTCCATACCCCTAGGAAAGGACTACCGCACTTTTTATGTTCAGGAAAATATGCCGAATAAGTACATACCAGTAGTTCGTATGGCGGAGATGAGTCACACGAAAATCGTTATTTGAAGACTTTTTTTACAAATGGGTCCCGCTCTATTAGGAACAGTCCTCGCCTGCTGGCTCGGGCTTGGCAATACATCCACGACTGTAATAACCAAACCAATGTAGCCCAGTCGTATCAATGTACTATAATAATTATTTTGCCGCATGGATTTTTTTCATATCGGGTGGTGTAATTAGGAAGATAATGCTCATATCACAAATCAAAACATAACTTCATGATTGGTCAGTTGGTAGGGGGCGGCAAAATTTGAATAGCCCCCTGGCGGCAAATCTGTAAATCCGCCACTGCAAATTGTATATGAGTTCATCTTGTCACTTGTAGTTGCTTAGGAACGTTTTTTGTTTCCACTTTATTACTTATGGTTGGGTAAAGTCGATTTTGCAACTTAAAGTTGCATGCAGGTTTTAATTTTCACTGAATAAGAAGCAATAGTGCTATATAAGGCTCTAAAGTTACTTATAAGCAACTTTTACATATAACTGGGAGCATACCCTTATTAGGAACTTTTATTTCCAAATGACTAGTATAATAGAGTAGTATATCACCAATAGTGGCTAAAGGGATAATTTTACGACCCTTCTAGGCCTTAAAGTTGCAATCACTTTAGGTTCCAAAAGGGCCGTAAAATTATCTCTTTAGCCACTATTGGTGATATACTACTCTATTATACTAGTCATTTGGAATTAAAAGTTCCAAATAAGGGTATGTTCCCACTTATATATAAAAGTGGCTCATAAGTAACTTTAGGGCCTTAAAATATCACTATTGCTTCTTATTCAGTGACAATTACAACCTGCATGCAACTTTAAGTAGCAAAATCGACTTTACCCAACTATAAGTAATAAAGTAGAAACAAAAAACGTTCCTAAGCAACTATAAGTGACAGGATGAACTCGTATACAAGTTTGAGTTGTGTTTAAAGCTATAAGTGTAGTCAAACACTGTTAAACCACTCATTTAGAACATAAAGCTATAAGATAAGCTGCAAAATTCACTAATGTGCTGCTTGGGTACATTGTATCTTGTTGTGTGTGTATTGGGTCCTAATTTATTAGTTGCAGATATTTTAACACATTATACTTTACATTAAAATAATTAACTTTAAATAGAAATTAAGAAATCTTTTCATATAACTTTTTTGATTTAATTTACATTTCGTCTTAAAAATATCACCATGTGCATTATCAAATGTCACAATAACACTATCTGTCAGGTCAACAATTGTTTGTCGTAAATGTCGTAACGGTTCGGCGGGCAAACTGCAAATGTCATTAGGATGGGATTTATCGACGTGAAGTGGCCAGTTACAGTTAAGTGGTACGTAAAAGAGCTACTAGAATCTGTTCAATGAGTTTTCATTTAGTAATCACATTAACAGCAAGGACCTTAAAATAAATAGCCGGACGTAGCGTCGCGAACAGATAAGTGAAGCCATCATGACGAGCCGGCGCTTTATACCTACGAGCAGCACGCACACATCAACAAGCATAACGCGCCGGTCGGCTGTCATAATGCTCCGTACTCCGCGGAATGAAAACGTTGACGTTGGAAATTTGTATTACAAAAATATGCCTTCTTGCGTCGTAAAAGTCTGTCGAAACAACACTTGTGACAACAAAAAAAATCAAGGAATCACTTTTCACAGGTAACATAATATTTAAAGCACAATTTTACATCGATTTACTATTTTAAATTATTACTTCAAATGGATAGCCAAACGTCAAAGCCGGAGCCAGTGTGACCAATTAATAAATGGGGTAATTACCTGAAATTTCGGGAGATTGATTTTCTTGTTACGTGTTGTGTGTATGTTACTATTAAGCAATAAAATGGTTGGTACAGGTATAGTGCGAAATATTTTTCCGTCGTCTTTTGTTAGATAAGCTCGTTTTTATATTTCCATCTCAACTTTTTCACCGAAGTTAGAGAAAGCATGCTAAAACAAACTTTTCCGACAAAAACGACTGAAAGACATTATGCACTACATTTGTTTACACGTTTTTTCATACATACTTTGGTGAAACAAAATATTTAAATAATTCATTATGACAAATTTACTGAATTTTACTTTGAGTCCTCCTACTAAAGTTTGAGAGCCACCAACTCTTGGTCGGGTAATTCCGAAATAAAAGTAAGACAACCACGCGTGTAGGTACTTCTATAGGCCAAACCGAGCCAAGGAGTCAGGAGGGTAAATGTGTTGTAAAAAATAAAAAGTACCTTCAGACTACATGTAACAAAACTCATTTTTAAGTGTATTCGGAATTACCCGATCAAATTCGGAATTGCACTTTTGCAATAAAGATAAAACTAGATTTTGTAATGCCTGTATTTTGAAAAATCTACGTTATTTATAAATATTAATGAAGTCAAATGTTAGGGTAGGCTATCCAGTACGAAAGTTATTCAGTATTGGTGTCCAAATATGTAGATATTTATACGATACAATTTTTTTCTTGAAAATACAAATGCCTTATTAACTGATACAAATATCAATCGAAATATGCCGAGTACACCTTAATTATTTTTACCTGCCCATAAACCGAAGCAAAAAAGAGACATTTAAATTTTTCATATCCGCGAATGACAAACAAGTGTCCATAATGTTATAAAACATACTGAATATTCATTCTGTTTTTTATAGAGACGATGTGACTTTGATATTTAATAGACATAAATAAATATATTACGAATATCTCTTAGATTGGGGAAAATCTGATTTACATGGCAACACTGCATCAACACACACATACGCACTCGGCGGCCATTGCTTGGCTTCACTGGCGTATTAGACCGCGCGGTATCCTTCTATTTTATTCATCCATGATTAACAGGGTGTTATATTATTACGTAGCAAATTTGTTTTTCCCTTTTTCTCCAAAAAAACATCGTAAAAGCTATAATGTTTCATGCTTTAATATACTCCAGAGACCGAGTACTATCAGCTGTAAAAATATCTGCAACTAATAAATTAGGACCTTATATATATTTATAATCGCCTTTGAAAATCCTTTATTTTAATACCGTACTCGATGGGCGCGAGTCACAGCTCACATACATACCTACATATACTATATACAATACATACATACCTACAAGAAACCAGAAAAAAAATAAAACTCCGTTTTTTGAGCAGTCGTGTAATAAAATACGGAGTATAGATTTGCTTGAAATGTGTGTAGGATGTAGGTATGTATTTTAGTTGCCGATATAACAACAAACAATAAAAACGAAACAAAATAAAAAAAGATTTGCAGGTATTGCATTTTATAGTGTATACCGCAAGTATTACCTACGTTTGCGATCGCAAACTGCATAAATCTAATCCAATTGCATACGGCTAAGATGAATGGTCGCACTCTCAATAATAAACGTCATAAGCGCCTTTACCGATCCTATGTAGTTACGACGTCGTGATGTAACTGGTTCCAGCCAATAAGCGTCGGCCGACACAATAAAACAACGGAAGGCGCTCGGGTAACTTCGGGAAGCCGAACTTTGCCGAATGAAATGCGAACGCTGTTTGTTCGACCATTTTTTCAAGTCCCAAGTTAGTGGCCAAACTTTCTTCATGTGGGTCAGAAAAAATAAGAAATATCAGACTAAGGCCGGCTTTACACTTGTAAGTTTTACTTACGTAAGTAAGGACGCAGCTATACGTTAGACTGAGATAGCTGACTGACTATCTCAGTCTAACGTATAGCTGCGTCCTTACTTACGTAAGTAAAACTTACAGGTGTAAAGCCGGCCTTAGTAAAAAGTAAAGTAAGTGGCTCATCATCACTACATGAATGCACGAGGAAGACGGCCATCAGAGAAGAGTGGCGGCGTGTTGTGAAGCTTGCAGTACCGTGGCGTCCAAAGAACTCGATTCCTACCGGCTTGCCCAATATCAGACATTTGAGAACCTTATTTTACAGCTCTCAAGGAAAATGTACGCCAAATCTGCACCGGCTTGCCCAAGGATATCTTTTACGCCACGCCACTGGAAGCTTGCCACCAACGCCTGAAGTGATGAGCACGACCACTCTGCCAAGCAAGCAGTGTACGCCAGCTTGACGCCCGGTAGACCGTGAATAGGCCTTATATTTCGAAAAGTTTAAGGGTACTATTTTTTTCATCTAGGTACTTCTTCGGTACGATTTGGGTACTATTTATTGGTAGCATTAGATTCTGGATATGTTTACGGTGTACGCCATCTTGGCGGTCACCTACTGGAGGTCTTTGCGGAGGTTTTTTCTATTCAGATCTTTGTCATATTTTGATCTGATTGATTCAGAAATTGTAGAGCCCTGTGGCCTATTTGTCGAAGAATTGTGACGTTTTAATTTTGATTATAAGTTGATTTGTCTGTGGGGTTTGAAACGTTTGCGTGCAGGATCGGAAGACAAATGTCTGAAAAATCAACGTATTGATTTATGGTGCTCTCAAAATGCAGTTATAAAATGAGGGGCCAACGAGCAGACGGGTCGCCTGATGGTAAGCGATTATCGTCGCCCATAACCACCTGCAACATCAGAGGAGTCACAAGTGCGTTGCCTGCCTCTCAGTTATATGTAGTTTTAAGTTTAATGTAATGTAAGTATTAATGAAATCGCATGTATTAACGTCACATTGTTGTAATAGGTACTTACTACTTAAGAGAAACGGTGAGTTTCTTCCGGCGCTTCTTTTACTAGAAGGTCATTAACCGAAGCGCCAAAAGAAGAGAAAATAGAATCAGACATGTAAAGGAGCCCTTGAGGGCCTACTTGCAGAAATAAATTATGTTTTTTTTTATCAGGCGGAAGTACACTCTTTTCTTGAAGGTTGGAAGGTCGTATCGGTCCGGAAATACCATAAGCGACAATTCATTCTACAGTTCAGTAGTGCGAGGCAGAAAGTCTCTAAAAAAATGCACAGTTGTGGACTAGGTACCAACTATCAATTTACGGAGATGTAAGGTGTCTCTTTGGTCAAAACATAGGTACATTTTGGAGGTCTAAAATTCAAAATGAGAAACATAGCTATGTTTCGAATCTGGAAATAGATTATTAATTAAGCTAACAGTACTTAATTTCAACTAGCTACAGTAAATATACATAAGCAGTTTGTATTATTGAAATTATTAAATAGCGATTCAGCGAGGAAACGCTGCCAGTATCTTCGGCACCATGCCAAAGGGGCCGAATTTTTAGATAAGTATATTTTAGTTTTAGGTAGGTATATTTAAATTTTTACTTTAGGCTTTTATTTTACGTGAAGAACCTACCTACCTATATTGTTTCTACTTTAGGGTTTTAGGTTTTAATTTAATTTATAAATTTCTTTCGATGAATTTGTCAGGTATAGGGAAAAAAATCTTAAATTATTACATGAATTAATATCTCTTTTACTAATAATGCACATATTTATTTATTAAAACTTTATTGCACAATACAATAAAGTACAAATGGCGGACTTAATGCCGCTATACCATATTTCATAGACACTTCATACTATTTGATCATATTGATACTTTATAAAAAGTTACCGATTTGGTTTTTCAAGAAAATACCCAATTATGATGTAATCCGTCTGTAATTCAAAACAAACAAATTAATAAAACCTGTTTTAATATCCATAAATCATTCAACATTCAAGTACACTCCAGCGCTGCGACACTCCCTTATAAAAAAGCAATAAAGTGGGCCCAGGGCTGTCGGTTCCGACGATTAGGGCACTTAATATATGGCCCGGGATATTAGGACGCGGAATTTTAATTACCGCCGGGGACAACCCTATTGACAACGGCGCGGTAGGGTTGCCGAGTGAAGACTTTGTTTGGATTTAGATTTATTTGTAAATCTATGGCATTGTTATAACGATGTATGAAAAATAATAATAACATCGAAATTGATATAATTATGAAAATCTATTTTGAAATATGGTACTCGGTATAGGCGGTGCAATGGCGGCCATTCTTACAGTTCCCGAACACATTGAAGATTTATAACAATACATTTTTAATTGAGGAATATAACTAGGCTCAATTATGTACAGTTGCATACATTATTTTGAATTAGGGTGGCGGCACCAATCATCGACATGTTAAGCACAGTACCCAGTAATGGACAGCAAAGATTCAATAGCTTATAGCCGACCATTCATGGACTTTACCAGTTATCTGAACATAGTGTTGATACTTTAAAAATGTAGTGTCTCCTAAAATGTGGGATTTTCGGTTTTTTTTTTTTATATTGGTTCTTGCCCATTACTGGAGCCGTCACAGTAGGTACTCGTATGATCTTATTATGAATCTTTACACCAAACATAACTAAATTGATAATTTGATAAAATGAGTAAAGAACTATTTCTCCCATCACGAGTAATAAAAATTCTGTTCAAAGAAAAGTATCATACACTTCCACGAGTCGGCCTTAATTTTATTATCAATACTTTAACCATAATTCGATTAAAAGGATTTATTAAGAAAAATTTAAGGGATAATTACAAAAACACCATAACTGACTAGACTAGTTGACACATACAGAATTATTTTTAATTACGGTAGCTGCGTCAGCCAGTTTATTCAGTTGTTGTTTTTGTAAACATGCCTTCAGTACCAAGTTATTTTACTGGATTCGGATTTTGTTGAAATTATATAAGATCCTGTTAAAATAAGCAAAATAAGGAAATATATTGCAGTGTTGAGTTCGATACATAAAGTGTAATTTGGTTTATAAGCCTTAAAAGTTTGGTGTGAAAGTGAAAGTCCATTTCAAAAGTAGGTATGAAAATATTAAAAATGTATGTATGGTAACTTTGTTATGAAACCATTTGGATAAACGTTAATTTTAACACAGCTGCAGGACACATTCTTGATTTCTCTTTTTAACATTGTTTTATCTCGGTGAGTTTTTATGACACTGAAGTAGCTTTTTAACTGATATTTTAATTATTTTGAGGTACTTCTATAACATATCACAGAAAAAAGTTGTCAAGAAGCCAATTGCAAAGGCCTCTTAAAAAATAATTATTTGTGTTGTGGCAGCCCTATTGGAGGGTGCTCGCATCAAAAAGCGCATCATACGATTGCGGGCTTAGACTCTCGAGGGGGAGGGGGGGAGCTAATATTGTGTACGCAACACCAGCAATGACGAAATGAAAACTCGCCGTTTGCTCCCCCAACGCGACACCGCGCAGGCTCGACATATCAAACCGGCTACTTTATGAAGTGTCGAATCGTCTGCTAGTTTAAGTTTACATAAATTTATAATTAGATAAAACTTGACCTAAAAATACCATATATAAACCCTGTGACCCGTTGTTTACCATTTATGCTGTTTTAGATTTATGTTTTTGTAATATTTTGTTTTGGTGCACAATAATAGTAGGTATCTCGCATCGCAGCCAACTGGTTTAATCAGTCATTTGGTTAAATGCCTAGCATTTTGACTAAATTATGACCCGCCAGCAGGTCGACGAAGCCTCGCTACGCGGGGCTTCTATTTCTGCTCTGAGGGACACAAGCTAACTAACAAACCTAACCTAAAATTTAAATGAAAAGGCTAGGCAGTTAACTAAATGGCTAATTAAGCTAGTTGGCGGCGACAGGTACATTACACAACTGGGTGGTAATAGGTAAACAAAGAAAGGCCGAGATCGCAGAAGTTTGCGGCCCGAGCTGCAAGCGAGGGACGTAAATATGCGATCGAGTGCTTTCTTTATTACCTCCCTTTTATGCCTACACTTGGCTAAAAAGCGGCTTTTTCCGTACGCGTAGCGTGCGGAAAAAACCCAACATTATGGCCAGGTGTGGCATAAAGAATTATAATAGTATAATTGGGTCATACAGATTTTGTAGTAGGTATGAGATAAGTATTCGCGTCTTTTCTGTGGACATCGCACACACAACATTAAAGGGTTTAAAAGCCTAATTTTCTAGCTGGACCCCTATAGGCAAATAACCCTACTCTGACAAAAGCATAGTGATTGTATTCGGGTCGTTAACTATCATTGTTTTGTTCACAGGAAAGACGTTTTTTCGAAATCTGTATGACTCAATTAGAAGATGCTTCAAGGTCCAAAAAAATTCTGCTAGTAGAGCCCTCAAGAGCTCTTTTACATGTCTCATTCTATTCTTCCTCAAGTCCTTTTATAAATAAATCTTAGTTATATTTTTCTATCGTATTATTCGTATTCATGTTGATTATTTAATTTGTTGTACTTACACTTACAAGCAATTTGTGTTACACACATAGGTACAAATAAATCTTTATTCGGTATTAATTAGGTTTTAGCCATTTAAAAATTATTGCTCAGAAATATTGCAATCAAAACTGGTGTTATTTAGCTTGACTTCTCATAAGAAATATTTAGATACCTACCCTATAGCTTAATGTGGAAACACCATAATTTTATTATAATTATAGATACAATGTACAAATACATTGAAAAATCAAATGTAGGTATTTATAATTACGTTACATACGATACGATTGTCTCCATAATATTTATATATTTTTATCTCGCGAGGTCTACAGCTCACAGAGCTACTTCTATTAACAAAATATATATTAAGGTGATCATACCGCGACGTCCCGCGCCGTCGGGCCCGCGTTTTACTCAACGTTCATTTCGCGTCTCGTGGATAATTGGAAAACTTCCCCACTCCTGCTTGTTTTGATAATGTTACGTTTCATTTGATATCCTTCAATTGTTGACATATTGTTCGTCCTTGTAATAGGCTACTTGATGACTGATGACAGTTCAAATCAGCTTCTTTTTATGGAGTGTCAAAACGCTCCGAAAGTATGCAGTTAAGTATGAAATACTATCTTGTGACGTCATGCTCAACATGGTGCCTTATTTTTAGTTTTTGTCATTGTAAGATCGTTGATGGCACGAAAATAAGTTTGAATGATTTTATCCGGGCTGTTTTGGGAGCGTAATTTGCTGTTAGAGTTAATGAATTTATTTTGATTGTTGTCAAATACCCTATTTTGATTTTTAGTCAGTTGTATTCAGCTATATGTCGATGAAAAGAGCGTCATTTTTGAAAATTATCATCTTTTAGTGTCTTTAGAAAATAAAGTTTGATTTTTTGTAGTGTTTATTGCATATTTGAGAAAAGCACTAGACATACTTCGGCGTGAAAAGGGGTTGCCAGCCTCGTAACTATATGTATAAGCACAGCTATACAGGCAGTAGCTAGTTGTTGAACGCTATACAGCTGGCTATTAATGCGCTATAATAACAGTTATCTCACTATGTGTCACACACTGACACAGCCCAGCCTCATGTATAAGCACAGCTATACAGGCAGTAGCTAGTTGTTGAACGCTATACAGCTGGCTAATAATGCGCTATAATAACAGTTATCTCACTATGTGTCACACACTGACACAGCCCAGCCTCATGTATAAGCACAGCTATACAGGCAGTAGCTTGTTGTTGAACGCTATACAGCGGGCTAATAATGCGCTATAATAACAAAGTAAGTACTATAAAAGTCCATAGAACGTTTCCAGAACACTAATTAGTGTTTCATACATGTCCTATAACGTTGATGTAAACGTTTACTCAGGCAGGTTTTGGCACAGTTATATCGCAATTTCGTGACATAACCGTGTTATTGTGGCTCCATACATCACATTTTAGTGCTATAGTTATACTAAAACCGCGACGTGTAACACTTTTTAAGCTTTTAACAGTGATTGTTGAGCCATCTACATCACAAAAAAGTTACAAAAAAGTAATCAGAGTTCTGTTAATGGACTTTTAAGTCCTATATTAGAGATAAGGGAGCTATTATAGTTCATCCGTAAAGTTCACATCCGGATACCAGCACCAAATTTTAGTATGTTGTTAGGCATGGTCTCTGGACCCCAAAACTGCCGGGAAACAGTCTCTGAAAGGTCAAGGTCACCGAATATGACGTCATTCATCTAGCCGCTCCCGCGTTCTTAAGAATGTTTAATTGCGACAAAACTACACATCTCACAGGCACATAAGAGATATCAAATGAAAGGTAATTAAATGTACTATAAATGACTTTAACATTTGAATTTAATAAATGATATACTTTAGGAATTATACCCACAAAAATTTCGATGTCAAAAAAAAATAGTACGTAAATTTAGGTTTTACAGCAAAACTAAAAACACTAAGTTATGCAAATGTACTACAAAAACAAAAGCAATTTATTAAGCTTCATAACATAGTTTAAATCTTGAAAATCTGTCAATAAATATAGAAGCTATAGCTCAAAAACCTTGAGCGCGCGAAAAAACTCCCGTAGTGCGCAGAGTTATGGAAAAAAAATTACTTCCGGATACCAGCACCAAATTATAGTATGTTATTAGGCATAGTCTCTGGACCCGAAAACTGCCGGGAAACAGTCTCTGAAAGGTCAAGGTCACCGAATATGGCGTCATTCATCTAGCCGCTTCCGTGTTTAATTGTGACAAAACTACACATCTCACATCCACTTAAGAGATATCAAATGAAAGGTAATTAGATGTACTATAAATGACCTATACATTTGATTTTATTAAATGTTATACTTTAGGAATTATTCACACAATAATTTCAATGTCAAAAGAAAAATACGGAAATTCAGGTTTTACTGCAAAACTAAAAACATTAAGTTATGCAAACGTATTACAAAAATATAAACAATTTACTAGGCTTTATAACGTAGTTTAAATCTTGAAAATCTGTCAATAAATATAGAAGCTATAGCTCAAAAACCTTGAGCGCGCGATATACTCCCTTGAAATTATTGTGGGAATAATTCCTAAAGTATAACATTTATTAAATTCAAATGTTAAAGTCATTTATAGTACATTTAATTACCTTTCATTTGATATCTCTTATTTGAATATGAGATGTGTAGTTTTGTCACAATTAAACATTCTTAAGATACGGGAGCGGCTAGATGAATGACGTCATATTCGGTGACCTTGACCTTTCAGAGACTGTCTCCCGGCAGTTTTGGAGTCCAGAGTACATGCCTAATATCATACTAAAATTTGGTGCTGGTATCCGGAAGTAATTTTTTTTTCCATAACTCGATGCACTACGGGAGTATATCGCGCGCTCAAGGTTTTTGAGCTATAGCTTCTATATTTATTGACAGATTTTCAAGATTTAAACTATGTTATGATGCTTAGTAAATTGTTTATATTTTTGTTCTACATTTACATAACTTAATGTTTTTAGTTTTGCTGTAAAACCTAAATTTCCGTATTTTTCTTTTGATATTGAAATGATTGTGTCAATAATTCCTAAAGTATAACATTTATTAAAATCAAATGTATAGGTCATTTATAGTACATCTAATTACCTGTCATTTGATATCTCTTAAGTGGATGTGAGATGTGTAGTTTTGTCACAATTAAACACGGAAGCGGCTAGATGAATGACGTCGTATTCGGTGACCTTGACCTTTCAGAGACTGTTTTCCGGCAGTTTTGAGGTCCAGAGACCATGCCTAATAACATACTATAATTTGGTGCTGGTATCCGGAAGTAATTTTTTTTCCATAACTCGGCGCACTACGGGAGCTTTTTCGCGCGCTCAAGGTTTTTGAGCTATAGCTTCTATATTTATTGACAGATTTTCAAGATTTAAACTATGTTATGAAGCTTAATAAATTGCTTTTGTTTTTGTAGTACATTTGCATAACTTAGTGTTTTTAGTTTTGCTGTAAAACCTAAATTTACGTATTATTTTTTTTTGACATTGAAATTTTTGTGGGTATAATTCCTAAAGTATATCATTTATTAAATTCAAATGTTAAAGTCATTTATAGTACATTTAATTACCTTTCATTTGATATCTCTTATGTGCCTGTGAGATGTGTAGTTTTGTCACAATTAAACATTCTTAAGGACGCGGGAGCGGCTAGATGAATGACGTCATATTCGGTGACCTTGACCTTTCAGAGACTGTTTCCCGGCAGTTTTGGGGTCCAGAGACCATGCCTAACAACATACTAAAATTTGGTGCTGGTATCCGAATGTGAACTTTTCCCATAGAAGCATGTCCGTAACTCGGCGCACTATGAGTTGTGAGACGGTGCGTACTGCTCGGAACTAAAAATCTCCTTGGTAAGTAAATTGATTGAACTACACATTTAAAGCAAAATGGCTGCTCACTGTTTGTGAAATTAGTGTTATTGTCTTAGACTCCCATTTTTACTTGCGATTGAAGATTTACGTACAAAGTATACTAGTATTATAAACAAAATTTTTATGCGCCCCCTTAATTATTAATATTTATGAAATTAAAATCACGAAAATATATAAATTTCTCGATCGCTGGTATAAAAGTGTCTTCGTGCTTACTATAGGCTTACTATATAACGTCTATCAGGTCAGTCATTTGCCGCCATGACAAAAATAGGGTTCCTTGACACCTGTTAAACCGTATAAGAAACCTTTGATGTCATTATGATATTATTTGGTGGTACATGTTCCTTCCATATATTTATATAATTTGCAATGTAGGGGAGACCGGGTATGGTTGTCTCATGGGTTGGTTGTCACAGCGGCCATAAAATAATACTAAACGAAAAAATAAGTGCGGAAGAGAGCGGAGTGATTGAAGTGCGGAAGGTTTTGCAGTCTTTTAACACCAATCGTTGCACTTATACCGTCGTTTAGTATTATTTTATGGCCGCTGTGACAACCAACCCATGAGACAACCATACCCGGTCTCCCCTATGTTACAGGATCACTTTTCACAAGTAATTGTATTATTAACAAATTATTGGGTACCTACTTATACCCAGATCCAAGATCAATATATATTTTTTTCTTTTCCAGTACGTACAGTAAGATGGATTACGACTGCTTTTTACGAAAAGATGATTTTATGCGCCAATCTGATTTGGAACATTATTAAACATTACTTGCTGGGGTGGTTTCATTCGTATTATTATTTTGTACGGAACCCGGCCTTGCTTAGAACAACGTGGTAAGAGGATAGTACCATACACCAATATGTCTGTCTTGTTCTAAAAGAACATTTTAAATTTCTACTATTGGACATTTTGGCTGATTATAAGTGGTCAAATGCTACTTTTATATATCAGAAAGGCCCATTAAAAGTATTTCAAACTCTTTAATACAACTATGAGACGTAACAGTTACCAAAACAATGATTTCAAGACTTTTTAGTGTTTTAACAGTGTCCTCGGGGCAACTATAGTATTTGTCCTATAGCAGCTATTTGGAAATCTTTATTTCACAAATCCGATACATACCAGTGTTAAAGAAATCAATAATAGTACATTATTATCCTATAATAGTATTCTTTTAACAATTATAGTACTTGCACTATAATACTCATTTGGAAGCGACAATAACACATATTTGCCTTAAAACGGTAATATATGTTCCTTTAATAGGACAAGGAAGCTCTTTAGTGGTATAACAGAATCATTTATAGTGCAGCGTTAAAGGCATGATTTAGGACTGTAATGTAAACGTTTACATCACTATTAAACAGTACTAAAGTGCTGTATAATATTATACAGCTGAAAAGTGATATAAGTTGCTTTTATAAAACACATGGTCATAACGAAAACCTTTATAACGCTTTAATAGGACTCTTTAGTGATAAAATGATTTCTTAATGGACTATTTTGCTGGTTATCTCACTATGTGTCACACACTGACACAGCCCAGCCTCATGTATAAGCACAGCTATACAGGCAGTAGCTAGTTGTTGAACGCTATACAGCGGGCTAATAATGCGCTATAATAACAGTTATCTCACTATGTGTCTCACACTGACACAGCCCAGCCTCATGTATAAGCACAGCTATACAGGCAGTAGCTAGTTGTTGAACGCTATACAGCGAGCTAATAATAGGCCATAATAACGCAGTTATCTCATTATGTGCTATGTACATACTGAATCACAGCGACACAGGGGTGCAGTGGAGCTGCTTTAGGCAATTTGCTTTAAATCTTCTAAGAATAAATTATGCCACTTTTAGCTCAATTTAAGGACTTTCCTTATGCTAGCATCGGCGTATTTTATATGATTTTTCGCAGGTTTTTTTCGTGGTATTTGAATGACTTAAACTCAACACGTCTAATAGAATTGATTGCAAATCACTATTTAATGCTGTTTCGGGGAGATTGGAACTTTATGCATCCAAGTCGTCACGTCACTTCACCTGGGCCCGCTTCGCCCGTCTTTCAATAGCAATGAATCCCCATCAAAAAAATACTAATATCAGGCACCTGCTCCGACCGTCCCTTTCTATCTATATCTGCTCTTTCTAGTCGCTGGCTAAGCCCTACCGTGGAGCCATTTTTTGCGCTCATCCATAACCTAACTCAAATCGTTGAAATACTCAGCCAAAAAAATGTTTTAAGGGGCAGCTCCACTACCACCGCTGTGCCGCCGGAACGCCAGCCCCTCGCGCCGCCAATAAACCGCCCTTTGTCGCCATTTGTCATCGCCGCCGACGCGCGCCGAAAAACAATTAAATCTTGTCTATGCGTCCAATTCGGATGCTCGTTTTTTCGACCGGCTGTTTGGGCATTTGCTCGCTAATGGGTACCTTCCGTATTTGGGTATTCTATTGATGTTTTGATAACAATTTAATTTTTATTTTAGTAGAGATATTTTACCAAGTAAATTAGTTTTTAACAAAAGATTATTTATATGTATCTGTCTAAGTCTTTACTATATATGTACGTAAGGGAGCATCCATTACGCGTTTGAAACGCTCTGAAACTAACCCCCTATTCTGCTGTCCTAGTGTAAAAGGTGACCTTTTACTATGGAAGTTCATAGTAAAAAGTCGCCTTTTACACTAGAACGGTAGTATTAAACATTGTAAGTAAATAAAAAGCTTATAAAAACGCACATTGACAAACTATATTGCAAGGTAACTTTCTAAACAGTCCCATTAACTAATTTTCAGTTCGACCCGCATTTATCAAATATGCAAATCATTTGTGGTCATTTGGAGTATACGGCGATGTTATATGGGTTTAAATGTTGCCTTTTTGACTTCCGAAAAAATATGTTTTGAAATAAATGCAACCGAAGTCACAGGAAAATCTATTGAACTGTAGACAGATTCAATTAATTTACAAAAATACCATTCAAATAATTAAATAAAAACAATAAACGCTCAACTCAAAGCGACCGTAATCAATTAGATATTAAAATAATCGTTTTTGAGGCGAAGCCATATTTCAGCCCCGAACGATTCATTATCACTGCGACAAGGTTCTATGCTAGGGTTGCCACAAAATATAGGCATATCGACTGGGATAACCCACGGTAGAAGAAAACCAGGTATGTTATTCCTACATCTGACATAGTTCTGACACGTTCGGCTTAAGGTGGATTTAGACCAAACGAATTCTAACACATTCTAACCCCACTCTACCAAATTCTTTGTGTACATACAAAGAATTTGGTAGAGTGGGGTTAGAATGTGTTAGAATTCGTTTGGTCTAAATCCACCTTTAGTGGAAGTGACACCGCTAGGGAATGCAATCTCGTTCTCGCGAGATCTCGTTTTTGCGAGATCTCGGCGTTTTTTAGCGAGACTGATCTCGATCGAAAAATTGGCGAGATCTCGCGAGTTTAACGAGATTGCGCTCGAGCATAAAAACGTTTACTAATAACAGTTGTTGTCAAGTCAACGTGAAGACGTGATTGCGTTCGAGTGTTTTTGTGGTTATTAATGCAATAACCACATTTTTACTAAAAAAACCCGACCGCGGTGCACTTTGAAACTGCATAAAATCCGCCATTTTGTTTATTTTAACGAACTTGATACCCAGTGACACTCGCACCATCAAGACGAGTCTAATGATGTATCATTTATCAAAATCGGATGTGCCGTTGAATAGTTACAAGCGGACACAGGAATGGACATACATACATACAGGTCAAACACATAACCCTCCTTTGGGCTTCGCCGCAGTCGGGTAAAAAAGAGTTTTCTATGTGATTTAAGAGTGTAATAACGAACGATGTCGGAGAATACAGTTTATAACGACTATGTGAGATTTGCGTGTGACGCAAACTGATTACTGAACAAGCTTTTTATTTTATTAGTATATCTGTTAATTAATATTTAATTTCTAATAGATCTCTGAGTAGGTATAGTTTTCTTTAATTTTTAATAATATTTCAATTTTGGTCAACTCAACCACAGAATATTTAATACTCAACTTAGTTACTGAGATTCATTTTTCATTTTAGTTTATGACTTGTTGTTGTTATTTTATTATTAAAAGACTTTTGTTTTATGTTAGAAGAGAAGACTGATTGTTTATTTTATTTCTTATTTGATTAGATACGTGATAGACCAAAGTTTACTACTTGAACGTTTATTGAAAAAATATAGATTATTATTAGCTACGTCATTACGTAAAAGTTTATAAAAATAATACGTTAAAATAAATGTTTATTTCATAACATCTCTAATACTTTTTTTTCTCCTACTGTATTTAAGTATTGTGATCACAATTTGTGATTATTGCAAGAACAAACATACAAAGCCGCCAATCTCGCGAGATCTCGAAATTGGCGAGATCTCGCGGTATTCATATTCACAATCTCGCGAGATCTCGCCTGAACCCCAATCTCGCGAGATTGCATTCTCTAGACACCGCCTATGAAGCTAGAGATTCCTTGTTCAAATCCTGTTAAGGGCAAATATTTTTGTGATGAACACGAATGTTCCTGACTCATGGACGTTTTCCATCAACTTGTGTATGTATTTATCTATATAAGTATGTATATCGTCGGCTGGTGCCCATAGTACAAGGATTGCTTAGTTTGGGACTAGGTTGATTTGTGTAAGATTGTCCCCTAATATTTAGTTATTAAGTTACTTCAGGTGGTTCACTCCGCGATTTTGCCCGGAGGGGCTTAGCCAGCGACCAGAAAGAGCACGCGTTATCCGCTAAGAGAGACGATCGGACACGGTGTGTTCCGTCCGGTGGACGGACCCGAACGTCAGTTTTGTTAGAAAGAGAAACTTCTGTATGTACTACAGTTATACCTTACCCAGTTTGAAGAGAGCTCATCCACTTACCTGTACTTACAATAGCATTGTATCTATACAATGCTATTATCTACTTTTGTTCTCGAACCGCCAACCAAATACTTACAAAAAAAAAAGGTTAGAAGTACACTGTATGTATATCGAATTTTCAACCTTATTTCTTGTCGAGTAGGTTTGAAATGGAAATGAAATGCAACAAATGTTATGATCGCCATTAGTCTGTTAGTGTATTTTGTAGTTTATTGTCCAAAAAAATAAAGTAGAAAAATTATATTAACCTTCCAAGGCGTTTATTATCTTCTTTTACTACAAGCTCATTATCATAATTTGCGGTTAACCACTCAATGGTATTGTAGTCTCAAGTAGAAGAGCTCGCTTCAAACTGGGTAAGGTATACCTACGTCACTTATTCTGTGGTAATGCGCAGATCCCCTTCAAATTTAGTTCACTGCTAGATTTAGCCCTTCACTCCTGTGCAAAGACCTGTACAAATTGCAGGTCCGACCGCATATCAGATGCACTTCACTCGATTTTTGCCTCCCGCGCGGTGGGCGTAGCCGATCCAGTCGCCGGCGACCAAAACGTTACAGTTTCACAATATAATTATCGTGACAGTACGCAAACGTCGTTGATGCCGGCCGAACGCCCGTAGCGAAAACTATGCGAGAACGTATTGTACTGTGCGAAGTTTCCAAGCTGTTGCTGTAGCGGTGGGAATGGGTTCGGCACTTGCGTGGGAATTCTTGTTTTTTGTATGGAAACACGCGGCACTGAAATATCTGTTTATATTCTCTAATCTGTGCCCATATGGAGTACTGCTGTCATCTGTGGGCTGGGGCATCTGCATGCCAACTTGGCCCTCTTGACTCGGTTCAAAGACGCGCTGTGCGAATAATCGACGATCTCACTCATAAGCGGTATTGAACCCTTAAGTCCAGAGAGACTTCGCCTCCTTACGTGTGTTCTACCGCATGTATAATGGGCTGTGTTTTGCGGAATTGTTCGACATGATGCCTACGGCTACCTTCTACCACCGCACCGCTCGCCATCGGCAGGGTATTCATTCACACACGTTGGAACACACACACGCGCGCACCGTGCGGTTCCAAAGAAATTTCCTGCCGCGCACAATCCGAATGTGAAATTAGCTCCCAGCGGCAGTTTTCCCGGAAGGCTACAGTATGGAGTTCTTCAAGAGGGGAGTGAATAGGTTTTTAAAGGGTCAGCAACGCGCACGTAATTCCCCTGGTGTTGCAAGTGTCCATAGGCTGCGGTGACTGCTTACCATCAGGCGGGCCGTATACTTGTTGGACACCCTAGTTGTAAAAAAAAATACCCACAAAATATGGTTTTAAAACTGGGAGACCATTTCCTTCGGAACACCACGCTTCAAACCGGGACATGTCCCGGCGTACCGGGACGTATGGCAACCCTGTCCTACGGTGTATTGTGGGAATAACGTGGAACCCTGCCATTGTTGGGATTGGAGATGGATAACGATTTACCAATTTACCGCAATCACAATGGGAGTAAGGCGGGGTGCACACTAGCTTTAACGATATTTACTTTCTAGGGTTCCGTACCCAAAGGGTGAGAACCGGACCCTATTACTAAGACTCCGCTGTATCTTTTGTATCGTTTGAACCATCATAGGCGGAGACCTGAAATGTTTGCAGAATATGTATGTCTATTGCCACCATAACAACAAATAATAATAAATACATCTTACACAAATAGAACTAGTCCCATAGTAAGCTCAATAAGGCTTGTGTTATGGATACTAGACGACGATCACTAAAATAATATTTGCTCTTACCGGGATTCGAACCCAGGACCGTCAGCTTCGTAGGCAGTCACTAACCACTAGGCGATACCGGTCGTCGAAAGATGAACAATTATCACAGCCAAAGTTAGACATCTTCGGCTTTTAGGAGCGCGACACGTATTCACACAGACGCGCGATAGCATAGCACAGGTTAGCTCACAGAACAGAAAAAAACAGCTATTCAACACTAGATGGCAGCAAATAGTATGACAAATAGATATTTGGTATCAATACATCGTAAGTCGTAAAATGTGTAGTGTAATTTCGGCAATGCGGCATTGTTATAAAGTTTCAATTAACGTATCAAGGTGCATAGTCTTGTATAAAATAAAATACTAAGACCAATCAAATTCAAGATTTCATTGTATGTGTTTTTGTCAATGTATGAGATTGGCGACAACGGTTCTCGCAGTTATTGAAGCGTACACTGGGAAAAAAAAGGGTCGATTTATCGGCTATCCACAGCCGTGTAAACCCGGTACTGCAGTTGCAGCCGTGTCAAAACGGTAAAGTCAGCCGTGTGACGCTGAAACGGCTACGGTGGACACACGGTTAAATTTGCACACGGTACTGCAGTTTTAGTCAATTGTCAACACGGCTATGAGCATACACGGCTAGATTTGCACACGGTACTGCAGTTGCAGCCGTGTCAATTTGTCAGCCGTGTCGATTTTTCAACACGGCTATGAGCATACACGGTTAGATTTGCACACGGTACTGCAGTTGCAGCCGTGTCAATTTGTCAGCCGTGTCAATATATCAGCCGTGTCCATTTTTCAACACGGCTATAATTAGACACGGCTAGATTTGCACCCGGTACTGCAGTTGCAGCCGTGTCAATTTGTCAGCCGTGTCCATTTTTCAACACGGCTATAATTAGACACGGCTAGATTTGCACCCGGTACTGCGGTTGCAGCCGTTTCAGTTTGTTGACACGGCCAATTATCGGACACGGCTAGATCAGACACACGGTTACGGCCAAAATGGCTAGAGTAGCCGTGTGAAACGGCTGCCTCATCCATATCGACACGGCTAGTTCAACCGTTTTCCTACGAAATGACACTGTTGGTTAAGCCGTGTGACGCGGTCTGATGTGGACGTGTGAACGGCTGCCTGGGCCATGTCAACACGGCTGTTCCAGCCGTCTTCCTACGTTATAACACGGTTAGTTGAGCCGTGTGACTCGGTTTGAAGTAGCCGTCTAAAACGGCTGCCTGAGCCATGTCAACACGGCTGTTCCAGTCGTCTTCTTACGCTATAACACGGTTAGTTGAGCCGTGTGACTCGGTTTGAAGTAGCCGTCTAAAACGGCTGCCTGAGCCATGTCAACACGGCTGTTCCAGCCGTCTTCCTACGTTATAACACGGTTAGTTGAGCCGTGTGACTCGGTTTGAAGTAGCCGTCTAAAACGGCTGCCTGAGCCATGTCAACACGGCTGTTCCAGCCGTCTTCCTACGTTATAACACGGTTAGTTGAGCCGTGTGACTCGGTTTGAAGTAGCCGTGTAAAATGGCTGGCTGAACCATCTCAACACGGCTATCCCAGCCGTCTCCCTACGTCCCTACACAGCTGGCGCAGCCGTGTGACGCGGTCTGAAGTGGCCGTGTAAAACGGTCGCCTCAGCCACGTCAACACGGCTATCCCAGCCGTCTCCCTACGTCCCTACACAGCTGGCGCAGCCGTGTGACGCGGTCTGAAGTGGCCGTGTAAAACGGTCGCCTCAGCCACGTCAACACGGCTATCCCAGCCGTCTCCCTACGTCCCTTCACAGCTGGCGCAGCCGTGTGACGCGGTCTGAAGTGGCCGTGTAAAACGGTCGCCTCAGCCACGTCAACACGGCTATCCCAGCCGTCTCCCTACGTCCCTTCACAGCTGGCGCAGCCGTGTGACGCGGTCTGAAGTGGCCGTGTAAAACGGTCGCCTCAGCCACGTCAACACGGCTATGCCAGCCGTCTTCCCAAGTCCCTATACAGCTGGTGGAGCCGTGTGACGCGGTTGAGGCAACCGTTTTGCACGGCTACCGCATACCACGTCACATGGCTCCGCCATCTGCGCATGGACGTAGGAGCACGGCTATCCCAGCCATCCCTTTACGTCCCTACGTAGCTGGCGGAGCCGCGTAACGCGGTTGAGGTCTCCGTTTTTTGCAAAACAGTGGTCTCAGCCGACACTGACACGAATGTCTCAGGTTCACCAGCTGTATACCACAAAGGTAGAAGAGGCAGATATACTTGAACACCTGCGAAAGAAAGCTGCAGTTGAATTATACAAGATAAACACTAAAACTACCTAAAAGAATACAGGAAATCTCTTAAAATTACTTACTTTTCTATAAAGGGTATGGTAAAGAATGATGTGATTAGTAAATAATTAATAACATTAAGTTTAAGAAACTGTTCATTTATTTTTCATAATTACTTAAATGTTTTTAAATTTACACACAACAAATTGTTGACAATTTCAAATTATAACATATTTCCTATACACAAAAAGATTTAGTGAGCATTTAATCAAATGAAACTGGGTAGTAGAGGATCTTGTCTATTTGAATCACCCCTTTGTTATGCGGGCCCACACGCTTGCCAAGCCTTGGCAACCTTGCCGGACGCTGTAATACGTAAGAGTTAATAAAGGACGTCCTGCAGGTTTTCCAAAGCTTGACTAGCGTCTAGGCCAGCATAACTTTATGTCCTACGAATTTGGAGACAATAAATAATACAAGGAGCTCATGGCCCATCAATAATTCCCATCTAATTAATGGGCCATGAGCAGACTCCTAGGAATCCGCGGGGTAAAATTGTTAGACAAGTAGGGAGTTCTTATATCGATAAACTCGACTATCGATGCTAGATCTATATACTAGTGATCAATCAAGGGTTTGCTTGTAAAAATATGTTTGTATTAAGAGTAAAAAAAAAATTATAACAACTCAATTACTCTTCTTCGTTATTAAAAACAATTTTATAATTTTACTCATCCCAATTTTTTTCTTCGTGAATAGACGAGGTAGTTTAGATTACTTTATGAAATTTTGTTAAGCCTCTATAACCTCCACAGAAATTAAAAAGTCATTTAGCTACCTGAAAAGGATTTATCAGCCAAGAAACGTTTAATATGGAAAAAATTCCAGTCGCTTACTTTAACAATAGCAAATGGGACATTCACGAAGAAAAAAATTGGGATGAGTAAAATTATAAAATTGTTTTTAAAAATGAGAATTATTTATTTTTTAATCTTAATAAAAATAAAAACAAGAAAACCCTTGAGTGATCAGTATATAGAACTAGCACCTATAGTTGAGTTTATCGATATAGGAACTCCCTACTTGTCAAAAAATGTTGCCCCGCGGATTCCTATGCCGGTTCTCTAAAGTACTAACCGAGGATGATACTAATATGAGAGGAATTGACAATCGCTTGATCGATCACAGGAACTATTTGAAACTATCCTGGGGCCTTATTGCTTAACGCCATACCAAGACAGTCCCAAGAATGACAGTCCAGTTATAGAATGTATGCATTTTGACATCTTACTTGTCAAAAAGAACCCAACATTGATAAAGATTTGATGTTGATTGCTATTAGAGAATAAGGCCCCTGGTAGTGAACAATATTAATAACATTCCCAATGGGATATTTAACAAACATAATATGTAGAGAGGGATCGCCTCAGCGGCAATTTTACAAACATAATACTTTGTATTTTTGTACTTTTGTTAAAACAACATTGACTTATTAATTTTAATTGGCAGTTCTACGTATCGTATGTAAAGGCGAACTTTATTCCTTTAAGGAATCTATTTGTAGGCCGTTAAGGTTCAAAAGTGGTAGTACAATGTTCGTCGACAATACTACGAGACAATAGGCTACTTGACAGTGTGAAAAATAATGGAAGAATTATGGATATATGTATTAATTATAAGTATTAAAACCAATTTACGTCAATACTACTAAAAATAAAGGGATAATTTATTTATAAAGCTCGGATGAAAATTGATTATTTTTTATCTGTCGCCATTTTATCGAAAACGTTTGGATTGGCCGATGACGTCACACCATAGTAAACAGCATCGACAGCATCTGTCAATCCTATTTTTAAAGGTAGAACGTTATGCGATCCTCGTTGACATTTGTCGGTTTACTATCATGTGTCGTCATAGACGCCATATTGTCCGAGAAACCGTTTTGGCGGCTAATTTTAAAAGTGCATTTTTATTTGCTTTTTTCGGAAAAAATACACAAAAGAATTAAAAATTACCACTTTCTGAGTACTCAATAGACATCATTAAACAATCGGATTGACTTTTCAGAAACCTGTCAAGTAGCCTATTACAGTAAAATGCAAGTTTTTAATATACATTCTAAAATTAAATACCTTAATACACAAAAATAAGAACAGTCGCTCATACTCCTAACTGACCATACAAAAATAGTCAGTTAAGAGTGTGGGCGACTGTATTTGTAATATTATCACTGTTAAAATTATCGATATTTGTTACTTTTCTTTCCTTAAATCAAGCACACGAATCATGTTCCTAATAGGGTCGTTCGTGTACATTTTGCGGCCACCTATTTCTCAAGGGCCGACTATAAAAATATCTCATGACTAGACGTATGACATGCAAACAATTGTGTTAAGGGTCACTGTCACCTGCTTGATAATTATGACAAAACTGAATGAAATTACTATACGTATATAAAATTGTGATTAAAAACTGTACACTTTAGTTGAAGTTGACATAAAATACGCTGGCTTATGAAATACACTTTGAATAAGCATAAAACCCTCCAGGGATGTAAATAGCGAAATACAATTTAAACCGGTTATACCTTATTTAAAACCGGTAGTAAGAATACCGGTAACGATCCCGTGTCCGTCAAGATAGCGTACACCGTAAAGATATTCAGAATCTGATGTAGCCAATAAATAGTACCCAAATAGTACCAACGAAATACCTAGGTGAAAAAAATAGTACCCTTAAACTTTCCGAAATATAAGGCCTGTTCACGGTGTACGCTACCGGGCCGTCAAGCTAGTGTACACCGCTTGTATCTCTGGAGCGGCTTTGTTTTCGGGAATGTTTTAAATGTCAAAAAATAGTACCCAAATAGTACCCAGGGCCCTAAAATTTTACTTCTCTAGCTATCGTAGAAGCCGAGATATTCCATGACATAACGGTGTACAAAATTTCGCAGCGTCAAGCTGGCGTACCCGGGAATTTCATAAAGAAAGACTTAAAATTCCGAAATGAGGTATATACCATCCGCCTCTGCACGGCCTCATGGGAAATTATATGACAGGTACATAACAAAATAATTTAAATGTGAATATTTATAAATATTTATTTTTATAAGTTTGACGTGTCTAGAGATGTGCCATTCCCGGGAATATTCCCCGTTTGTATGGGGAATATTCCCCATACAAGTGAGGAATATTCCCGCGAACGGCCCATCTCTAGACGTGTCCGTGTGTCTGTGTGTGTCTGTCTGTCTGTGGCATCGTAGCTCAAGTGCAATCAGTGCAATTATGTCTGTACTGAATGATTTAATCCAAATCTTACTCTTATGTAATTTTCGGATGAAGATACGGCAAAAGGCAGGCTATTTGGCGGGAGACCAGAGGTTTAGTAAACAAAAAGACCTCATCCATGGCTACGGCAAAGACATCTGATGATTCGGAGGAAATTGGTAGAGGGCGACGTGGCCTTAAAAGGAAACAATCACAGCAGCCATTACAGGACGAAGAAGTTGATCAGGACCATAATTTAGAAGGTAGGTAACAACAGTTCATATAAAATGTTCGTGTATCTTTTCTAGTTTTGCCGTTAAGTCTGTGTTTATGAATAAAGGGGTAATTATTTCCATTAGCAATAACTGGTTAAACCCGCGGGTTAGCTTCCTTGACTTGAATTACAATCCACTATTATATTTCAACATTTTCCACAGAGGAGCTGAAAAATAACGGCGACATTATCACTATAGCCAAGTACCAGGGATTAGAATCTTCATCTATACTAGAAACGGCCTGGAAAGCCACGTGGTCACTTCGCAAGCGATACTTAATGACCGTTTCAGCCGCACAGTACATGAAAAAGTTTCCTTTGCTTTCTTTGACGAGCGTTGGTCCACACCTGGTAAGTGATTTGCACATTTGTGATTCATATGAGTGTTTTAATCTTGATATCTATTTTTTACAAGCTTTTATTTAACTTGCACAATATGTACATTACAAACATTTGAATATTTACTAACAATTTTTTGACCACTTGGAATATCTTATGGAAACGGTAGGTATTTTATGGCCGTTTCTAGTTACTGAGGTGAGGTAACCCCTTATTTGTTATAAAATCAATGGTCAACTGACTGACTGACTGACTTACTGGCTCATCAACGCACAGCCGAAACTACTAAAGCTAGGAACTTGAAATTTTCACAGTAGGGTGGTTGTATAACGTAAGTAAGGGATAAGAAAGGATTTTTCGAAATTAATCCCAAAAGGGGGTTAAAAGGGGGTTGAAAGTTTATATGGGGACCACACGATTTTTAAAGTAGGAGATCTGAAACTTCGAACATGGACTCTTCATTATAAGTTGAAAAAAGTAATTTCACCGTTTTTCGAATTTCATCCCTAAAAGGGGTTAAACGGGGGTTGAAACTTTGTATAGGGACCAATCGATTTTTAAAGTTGGAGATCTGAGACTTCGGACATAGACCCTTCAATATGAGTACAGGAAATTTATTTCACGGTTCTTCGAAATTCATCCCCAAATGGGGTTAAAGGGGGGTTGAAACTTTGTATAGGCACCAAACGATTCTTGAAGTTAGAGATCTGAGATTTCGCACATAGATCCTTCAATATGAGTAGAGAAAAGTAATTTCACCGTTTTTTGAAATTCACCCCCAAAAGGGTTTAAATGGGGGTTGAAAGTTTATATAGGGACTAAACTATTTTTGAAGTAAGCGATTTAAGACTTCGTACCTACATAGACTTTTCAATAAGAGTGAGGGAAGCTAATTTCATCGTTTCTCGAAATTCATTTCTAAAATGGGTATAACGGGGGTTGAAATTTTGTATACGGACCATACGATTTTTGAAGTAGGAAATCTAAAACTGTTTGAACTGAATAGAACTGAAATGATTTTAACATTTATTAAAGTTTATGTCCAAAACGAAATGCCTAATTATAATTTACACCGCAGACGAAGTCGCGGGCATTAGCTAGTTTGGTATAAAGCGTTTCTTACAAGGCAAACAAAAAGCATTTTGTGTCTATGGTGAGCATAGCAAAGAAATAAACGCAGAACATAGGTAAATGGTGTAATTAAAATACATCAATTTAAGCATAAGGTTTTTATTTTTGTATTTCACCAAAATTAACTTGTGTATTTTTGCTTCACAGATAAACATTGACTTCACAAATCTCAATTATAATATTAGTCCTTCCGCTGTACACAGGGATCGCTGTACCTGGGATCCCATCATCAGATCCTGACTTGGTGTCAGGATCTGATGATGGGATCCCAGGGAAATTGAGGGCAACCCTCAAATTTTATAGACACTTATTACGTGTGTCATATTATAACATATTTTCTAGTTATTTATTTATAATTTTTATGTATTTTGTAGACATTCGCTTGATTAATTAACATTTAATTCTATTTTTCAGATACTGAGTTGCAAAAGCTAACTGCAGTACTTCTTTTACTGCCATTTGCAATCGTCGGAGGAAAAACCGGTGTTCGAACTAAAGCCTCGCGGTTCGACGCAGCTATCCGCTTCATTTTCGTTGCCAATAGCAAGCAAGGGTTTCGATAGTGTTTGGAGCTTTGCGGAAGCTCTATTTTCTATCAGATCTGAGTTTTGTCTTAACCCTGTATACAGCGCTGAAGGAGTAATATTATAATTGAGATTTGTGAAGTCAATATTTATCTGTGAAGCAAAAATACACAAGTTAATTTTGGTGAAATACAAAAATAAAAACCTTATGCTTAAATTGATGTATTTTAATTACACCATTTATGTTCTGCGTTTATTTCTTTGCTATGCTCACCATAGACACAAAATGCTTTTTGTTTGCCTTGTAAGAAACGCTTTATACCAAATTGACCATTGATTTTATAACAAATAAGGGGTTACCTCACCTCAGTAACCAGAAACGGCCATAAGATACCTACCGTTTCCATAAGATATTCCAAGTGGTCGAAAAATTGGTGTGCGTGTGAATTGAGTGAGCACCCTTCTGAAATAAAAAAAAACATCCTGTTCATTTAGTCAAAGTTCTAAAACAATTGTAAAACTAATCTCTGTATTTGTAAAAAGATAAATCAAAAGATACAGCCTTTAACGTGCGCTCACTCAGTTCTCACAAACTACCAACGAAATAAGGGAATGTATTCATTTAACATATAATATTCATATACGAATCTTTAGTAAAACCTATGCTAACTTACCTTTATAATTTGTAGATCACCTAGTAACGTATTTAAGATTTTACAAATAATTTCTTATCCTCACTCAATCCGCACACTTTCGAACACCCGATTTCTGATGAAAAAACTGAAGATTTAAACTGTGTGTGTTGTATCAATCAAAACAATTGTTTACTTTAAAATTTAATTCATGGATATGACCATAATATAATGAAGTGTGGTCAACCTAATCGATCTACTTACATTAGAAAAATTGCAATTGAATATCTTTAAAAACAGACAACGAATATAAAATATTAGATGGTGGATATTTAGTAAAAATTTTTACTAAAAGTTAAAGTAATTTATAGTTTATGTAATACTACAAATATTGAGATATTTACATTTTTAACTTACTTGTAACGTGTGGACTGAGTGAGCATTCACAAAAAATTATTATCCAAAAACCTGCCACGTTAGTGGTTCGTTTTGTATTTTACAAATTCCCACATTAATTTTACTAAAATATACACATATATAGCAGTTTAAATCTTCAGATTTTTCATCAGAAATCGGGTTTTCCAAAGTGTGCGGATTGAGTGAGCATAAGAAATTATTTGTAAAATCTTAATTACGTTACTAGGTGATCTACAAATTATAAAGGTAGGGGAGACCGGGTATGGTTGTCTCACGGGTTGGTTGTCACAGCACTCACAGCAGCCATTAAATAACACGAAACGAAGGAATAAGTGCATCGATTGGTGAAGTAGGGAAGGAGGGGAAGCTCTTGCGATCTTTGAACACCGAGCAATGCAATTATTCCTTCGTTTCGTATTATTTAATGGCTGCTGTGACAACCAACCCGTGAGACAACCATACCCGGTCTCCCCTAAGTTAGCATAGGTTTTACTAAAGATTCGTATACAGGGTGTCCCTAAAACCAACTTTTATACGATCAGGGCTGATAGACCAGCTCATAAGAACCTAGATTAAGCAAATTTGACCTCAGTAAAAATCTCTTAGTTTTCGAGATATTGACGTTTTTGTACAACTCGTGCTAAGTGATACCCTGACTCGGTGTTTTGAGTGTCATTGCTAAAATATCAAGTATTTTACAAATCTGTTTTTTGCTATGTGTGGCCAAATAACTATGCTATTGAACGTATTTTCTATTTTTGCTAATTTATTCATGCTGTGGACACAGTACAATAACAAAAAAAAATTATTCGATTTTTTTCAAATTTCACCTCTGACTTCGAACTAGCGTGGTGAAAAAAAAATGTACCAACATAACCAGGCACTCAACGTAAAAAAATTGCGCATTTATTGTAGTTTCTAAAATGGTATAAAGTTTACTAAACACTGTAATAATTTTTGAAATAATGATATTTTGTTACAAAATTTACTGTCTGCCGCCTTCATCTCATACGATCCGGTTGAACTAAGTTTGCACCTGGCGTGCTTGACATCACATACAAATTAGGTGCAAACTTCACGTAATCGTCAATATCTCGAAAACTAAGAAATTTTTATGGGTCAATTTTACTCAGTCTCGTTTTTTATGAGCTGGTTTATCAGCCCTGTTCGCCATTTTGTAAAAGTCGCGAATTTTGATAGCCTGGATCAGTCTTTCGAAAGTCATGACTTCACATTTTAGTATTTTCTTAATCTGCTTTTTGTTTTAAACATTACTTAATAATTATGCTATCATACCTTATCAAAATAAATTAGATTTTACGTGATTCAAAATATGACCTCGGATTTGAATCGCGTAATACTTAAAACAAATTTACCATGCTAAAATAAAAAAAAATAATGTAGTTTAAAATAGTAAGATTTTACACACTAGACACCGTAGTTTTTAAGATAATAGCATTTTAATTCAAAAGGAGGTTATACTACAATATTCCATTGGTTAAATTTCGTACCAGAATTTGAATTTCGAACAGAAAAGTTATGATAGCATAATTATTAAGTAATGTTTAACAAAAAGCAGATTAAGAAAATACTGAAATTTGAAGTCATGACATTCGAAAGACTGATCCAGGCTATCAAAATTCGCGACTTTTACAAAATGGCGAATAGGGCTGATAAACCAGCTCATAAAAAACGAGACTGAGTAAAATCGACCTCATAAAAATTTCTTAGTTTTCGAGATATTGACGATTACGTGAAGTTTGCACCTAATTTGTATGTGATGTCAAGCACGCCAGGTGCAAACTTAGTTCAACCGGATCGTATGAGATGAAGGCGGCAGACAGTTAATTTTGTAACATAATATCATTATTTCAAAAATTATTACAGTGTTCAGTAAATTTTATACCATTTTAGAAACTACAATAAATGCGCAATTTTTTTACGTTGAGTGCCTGGTTATGTTCGTACATTTTTTTTTCACCACGCTAGTTCGAAGTCAGAGGTGAAATTTGAAAAAAATCGAATAATTTTGTTTTGTTATTGTACTGTGTCCACAGCATGAATAAATTAGCAAAAATAGAAAATACGTTCAATAGCATAGTTATTTGGCCACACATAGCAAAATACAGATTTGTAAAATACTTGATATTTTAGCAATGACACTCAAAACACCGAGTCAGGGTATCACTTAGCACGAGTTTTACAAAAACGTCAATATCTCGAAAACTAAGAGATTTTTACTGAGGTCAAATTTGCTTAATCTAGGTTCTTATGAGCTGGTCTATCAGCCCTGATCGTATAAAAGTTGGTTTTAGGGACACCCTGTATAAATATTATATGTTAAATGAATACATTCCCTGATTTCGTTGGTAGTTTGTGAGAACTGAGTGAGCGCACGTTAAAGGCTGTATCTTTTCATTTATCTTTTTACAAATACAGAGATTAGTTTTACAATTGTTTTAGAACTTTTACTAAATGAACAGGATGTTTCATTTTCTACGATAGCTAGAGGAGTGAAATTTTAGGGCCCTAGGGTACTATTTGGGTACTATTTTTTGATATATAAAACATTCCCGAAACCAAAGCCGTTCCAGAGGTACAAGCGGTGTACGCCTGCTTGACGGCTCGGTAGCGTACACCGTGAACAGGCCTTATATTTCGGAAAGTTTAAGGGTACTATTTTTTTCACCTAGGTATTTCGTCGGTACTATTTGGGTACTATTTATTGGCTACATCAGATTCTGAATATCTTTACGGTGTACGCTATCTTGACGGACACACGATCCCTGGGTATAACTAGTTAGTCTATGGCATTACGAATGGTTACGAAAAAAGCATCATCGATCAAAGAGGGCGTTAGTGTATTGGGGAAGGGAAATAGCAACTGGTCTAAAGCAATATATTTCACCTCATGGGTTTTTATAACTTTATAAGCATGAAAGTGACCGTCGAAGTACAGTGTTTCGAAGAGGTGGCCTTTTGCGTAAACCTTGCCCATTCCGCTTTCGTAATAAATGTTAGTAACAGACATTAACAAGGGGGCAAACATATCCTCAGACAACAACTCAAGGAGCAAGACATCACTAATACGATAAGTAACGTTATAATCAGGAACAGTAACGTGGGGTGTGGAATATATAGATGTATTTGTACGTAACGAGAACACATTTATAACAGCTATTTTTTCTTCTATTGGGAGAGTAGTTAAGGAACCAGGTAAATTGACAGCAGCAGTCAGATTTGTCAGTAACAGGTGGTTCAATTGAAGCTGAAGTTTTTTTGCTGCACTTTTACAAACATTTACTCTACCAGCTCCTGCATTGACAGCAGCTTTGCCAGCTCTGTGTTTAGACTCGTAGCGCATGCTAGAAATGTGGCCAATAGGTCCTAGCCTCAACATCATACGTGGGTAATGAATCAAATGATGAAATTTTGGTTTTAGCGTAGATTTGGATAATTTAATGAAAAGTTCATTGAAATCTTTAATATAAATGGCAAGCACTTCAGCCAACTGAGGATAAACTTGTTCAGTGAGGATAATATCCATTATTTTGCGTAGTAAGAGATACAACTCATAGTATTCGTAATTTGTTGAAGGCAGGACTTTTCTATGGCCACCTATCCTTCTATTATCTACTTCATCTACCAGGTGCCCAATCATCAAGCTGAAATATCGTACAAGTCTGTGGCATTCACTTGCCGACATTTTGATTTGAACAGATTTGGCACCTAACCTTTTTAGGGTGGGTGGTTTGTTATTAGAATCAGGACCATAGTCAAACTCTATTATTCGTGAATTCAGATAATCTAACGTGAGACGGTTCTTTTCAATAAGATTTTCGATAACGACTTTCATAGTGTACCTACAAACCCCCTCCAACAAATCATGCATATAATCAACAGCAACATGTGAGAAAAGATCGAAGTATTTTACATCCAACCAAACTGAACGCTCCCGGACACCAGTTTCTGTGACATTATCCAGATAGACATCCTCCAAATATGTCTCTTTGCCTCTTAACAAATTGGGGTCTTCAACGCTTTGTGAAATAGTTTCTTCCTTTGAGGCTTTACATATTCTGCAAGAGTAGTTAGCACTGAAACTCTGACTGAAACCCAAAATAGTGTGCAAACCTAGATTGTCTCCTATGATGAGACCAAGTATAAACCTCACATTTCCCTCGAAGCCATCAACTTTGATGTGGACACCTTCTTCGGCAAGAAAATTTATTTCATCAATTACAATTTTAAATATTGAGTTACCAAACTCTGTGCGATCATCTGAATGAAAAAGGTACAACAACAATATATATTTCAACTGAGAAGCCAAGCGAGGAGGGAGTGAAGGAAGAGATATATACATCCCGCCAAGTTTATGAATACCAGCATGAGATCCTAAAGCATTTCCGGTCTCGAAATCATCGAAATATATGTGATAAGGGTACACTTTACTATCAGCGCCTAGGGAATGTTGGGACTCTGTCTCCATCCAGACAGGAGACTGAGTAAAGTGCTTTATGCAGGGTGACGTATGGCAGCGTTGAACATACACATCCATTTCTGACATCAACCCTGGAATTGAGAGCAACCGCTGAAGAACTCTGCGTAGTGGGATGAACTGACCAACAACCGGAATACTGCGAGGTGGAAGGTGACGTCCCACTACTTCATTTCGAACCCCTAGAAAAATATCTTGAGGGGGAATATAAGAACCCAAGCTGGTGAAGTATTGCTCTCGCTTGTAAATCGACTGAAGTGGCTCTATAACTGCATCTAATGTTTGACGTAGCTGTTCTATATATGATGAGACATGTTCACAGACTACATCGCCCGCTGATGTGGAAAGCTCTTTGCTCATTAATTCTAAAGCTACATCCACGAGGTCTCTGTTGAAACAGCGAAAAGCGTCTACAAAACTCTGGACAGTTTTAAAGGACAAGCCAGTGTTAGTGTGAAAAGAACTGATCAATAATCCTAATTGTTGCTGCAAAAATTTTGACGCATTTTGTGATTCTGTTGATGGTTGCATAACTTGTTGAGAAGAGGTGTCACTAAAAACGGATGTAGCCATTTTCTCAGGGGTTCTAAATATGTTACCTGCAGTCATTACTCCACTGCTGGGACAAGGTAAATTTAAGCCCTTAACAGGAGTCGACTCATACGAAGGGATTGATTTACACGGAGACACAAGAGCAGAGGGTGGAGCGTGGTGGTGCAGGACATGACGCTTCCATGTGTATACATCAGAAAACCAGCGTGAACACATTCCACACCTAAAACCTCCCCAACCTTCGACATCACTGTACTTCGGACAACCCACTGTATTATGGGAAAACAGCAAACACAGATCATGGAAACATTTTTTACAGTAATAGCAAGTGAGCATCTTGAATTAGTTATTATTGATAATTTTCATTTCAGATAATTCAGTCAAAGGGAGTCTCCAGATTCTTGAGAAAAAGATTCTATTGTTTCTAGAGAGGAAGGAATCTCGCTAGACTCTTGAGAGGGAATCTCTCTAGTCTCTTGAGAGGTAATCTCTCTAGTCTCTTGAGAGGTAATCTCTCTAATCTCTTGTGAAGAAGAGTTTCCGGTATCTTGTAAGCCAGGGTATTTACTTTCATTTAGGAAACGATTGACGTCAATAATATATTTGTCATGCTTTGCGTCTCTTATGCCATAGCAAATGAACTGAAGCACTTGCCAAATGTGCTCACACTCTATTGGGTATCTTAGGTTAAAAACATAGAAACTTTTAAAACATAGGTCTACAGCTTCCAGAATATTAAGACAGTAGAACCAAACTTGATCTACAACAACGAATGCGCTATTAATGTTCGCCAAGTTCTCACCTATAGCAATAACTAGAGGCTGCACTCCAATCCCTGCCGGTGCTGACTTCTTTAAGGCTTCCTTTCTGAGTTCCTGTAAATGGGCCTCGCCTTCGCTGCGAGTTTTGGCAACGAAAATGAAGCGGATAGCTGCGTCGAACCGCGAGGCTTTAGTTCGAACACCGGTTTTTCCTCCGACGATTGCAAATGGCAGTAAAAGAAGTACTGCAGTTAGCTTTTGCAACTCAGTATCTGAAAAATAGAATTAAATGTTAATTAATCAAGCGAATGTCTAAAAAATACATAAAAATTATAAATAAATAACTAGAAAATATGTTATAATAAGACACACGTAATAAGTGTCTATAACATTTGAGGGTTGCCCTCAATTTCCCTGGGATCCCATCATCAGATCCTGACACCAAGTCAGGATCTGATGATGGGATCCCAGGGAAATGGGACAGGCTCGGGAGTAGGTATATTCTTTCAAATAAAAAAGAAATTTCTACATCGGTTTATAAATGACGCAGTTCTGACACAGTATAGAAGAATAGTACAGTAGATAATCATCGAACAAAGGTACATCGCATGGCTGTACGCACACACACATAGCCATCGGGATTGATGGACACTGATTCTGCTTCAATCGGGGCCAAGCATGCGCGCGTGTTGGGTACGCAGACGCACACATACATGAGTGTGTGTGCGTCTGCGTACCCAACACGCGCGCATGTGTGCAGCCGTGCGATGTACCTTTGTTCGATGATTATCTACTGTTATATTTCTTCTATACTGTGGTTCTGAGGTCACAAACATAAAAAAAATACAACCGAATTGAGAAACTCCTTTTTTTGAAGTCAGTTCAAAACACTATCCATTACCTTTTGGAAGATCGTGGATTCTTTGTTGCTGAGCCCGCAAGGGTTTCGATAGCGTTTGGAGCTTTGCGGAAGCTCTATTTTCTATCAGATCTGAGTTTTGTCTTAACCCTGTGTACAGCGCTGAAGGACTAATATTATAATTGAGATTTGTGAAGTCAATGTTTATCTGTGAAGCAAAAATACACAAGTTAATTTTGGTGAAATACAAAAATAAAAACCTTATGCTTAAATTGATGTATTTTAATTACACCATTTACCTATGTTCTGCGTTTATTTTTTTGCTATGCTCACCAAGTCACCATAGACACAAAATGCTTTTTGTTTGCCTTGTAAGAAACGCTTTATACCAAATTGACCATTGATTTTATAACAAATAAGGTGTTACCTCACCTCAGTAACTAGAAACGGCCATAAGATACCTACCGTTTCCATAAGATATTCCAAGTGGTCGAAAAATTGTTACTAAATATTCAAATGTTTGTAATGTACATATAGTGCAAGTTAAATAAAAGCTTGTAAAAAATAGATATGAAGATTAAAACACTCATATGAATCACAAATGTGCAAATCACTTACCAGGTGTGGACCAACGCTCGTCAAAGAAAGCAAAGGAAACTTTTTCATGTACTGTGCGGCTGAAACGGTCATTAAGTACCGCTTGCGAAGTGACCACGTGGCTTTCCAGGCCGTTTCTAGTATAGATGAAGATTCTAATCCCTGGTACTTGGCTATAGTGATAATGTCGCCGTTATTTTTCAGCTCCTCTGTGGAAAACGTTGAGATATAATAGTGGATTGTAATTCAAGTCAAGGAAGCTAACCCGCGGGTTTAACCAGTTATTGCTAATGGAAATAATTACCCCTTTATTCATAAATAGGGTTTGCAATATTCGTCGAATTTTAGTATTCGAATAATACGAATACTTAGATTTCCGATATTCGAATAATTCGAATATTTTCGAATATTAACCAAAAAACTTATTTCGAGCGTTTGAAATCACGTAAATAGTACCAGAATAAACTAGCAAGTTATCTACGATGAATAAACAGAGTTAAAAGAGAGAGGATAGCTGTTTCCATTACATGTTACATTCCATTCATAAGGCCCATAGCGAAGAAGATCATGAACCGGAAAACGCAGCGTGCTCACAAGATAACGTCCAGGTTAGGATCACCAGCAGTTGATGGGGGCAATAAACGTCGTCAATTTGATTGTTTAAGTCTTTAGGCGATGTTTATATTCAGCAGTGGACACCTCCGTGTTAAAATGAATGACAAAACTACGAAACCCAGCAAATAGTAATTTAATTAGGCACAAAAATGCAATTTTAATAATTACTTGAGCTAAGACTGCACTTTTTGCGCCTTTGTATGTTCCTAGTGGTAGGCCGTGGTGGGCCTGCTCCATGGATACCAGGGGCAACTGCGTTTGTCATACCGGTACAGAACCCTGGTTTATTTAGTAGCTTTTAAATTACGGATTAGACAAAGTCAAGGTTTTTCCTGAGGCCTCTTTCGAATTCTACGCCATGAACTGCTACCGGTTCGAGATTTATCTTAATACTTCACGAAAATATTGTTTTATTGTTTAACTATTCAGGTGGGCTTCATATTTACGTAAATAATAATGAACCCTAGCAATTTTTGAAGAAAAATTAATGAATTCATCCATCATTTTTAGTATTCGAAATATTCGTTTTATTCGAATAATTAATACTTTAATATTCGAATATTATTTCCGGCGAATATTCGAATACCGTAAGGTCGGGGTACTTTGGCCAAATGTAGGGTAACTTTACCTACCTTGTAAATCACAAATCTCAATTCTATAAGGTCTGATAATAAACACAAAAACATGAACGGTCAGCTAAACCCAACCATATGGCAATGTGCCGTAATTGAAATGCAATAATAAAACCTGAATCGAGTTAATCCCTATGGCCAAAGTTACCCCCCTAGGGCGAAAGTACCCCGACCTTACGGTATTTCGAATATTCGAATTGCAAACCCTATTCATAAACACAGACTTAACGGCAAAACTAGAAAAGATACACGAACATTTTATATGAACTGTTGTTACCTACCTTCTAAATTATGGTCCTGATCAACTTCTTCGTCCTGTAATGGCTGCTGTGATTGTTTCCTTTTAAGGCCACGTCGCTCTGTTCCAATTTCCTCTGAATCATCAGATGTCTTTGCCGTAGCGATGGATGAGGTCTTTTTGTTTACTAATCCTCTGGTCTCCCGCCAAATAGCCTGCCTTTTGCCGTATCTTCATCCGAACATTAAATAAGGGTAAGATTTGGATTAAATTAAGGATGTAACGATAACGATACCGATACCGATATATCGTTATCGCCGATATTATACAACCGATATTTGAAGAGCGCGAAAAGAATTTGGTGTATGAAAAAAAATCTGCAAAAAGTAATTTCAATTTCTGACTTAATTTATGTATTGGTCTATTACCTTGTGCAATGATAATGACTATGTTAATTTTAAATCATTGGTTCTTAATAAAAAAAAATTGAATTTTGAGTTGACAATTTATTTATTTTTACTTTACACTTTCAAGGTTGACTCTCTGGTAAATATAGCCAGTAGTCATTGCCATTCGTTATAATAAGGACATACAAATATCTGAAGTTCATACTTCATTATTTAGCTAAGATATCGGTATCGGTATCGGTATCGCCGATACTAACTACTATATATCGGTAACGGTATCGTATCGGCAAATCTGTGTATCGTTACATCCCTAGATTAAATCATTCAGTACAGACATAATTGCACTGATTGCACTTGAGCTACGATGCCACAGACAGACAGACACAGACACACGGACACGTCTAGAGATGGGCCGTTCGCGGTAATATTCCCCACTTGTGGCACGTCTCTAGACACGTCAAACTTATAAAAATAAATATTTATAAATATTCACATTTAAATTATTTTGTTATGTACCTGTCATATAATTTCCCATGAGGCCGCGCAGAGGCAGATGAAGGTGCTTTAGCTCCTGGAGAAAGTCGGGTCAACTCTTGTTTCAATGGAGGGGTGACGCTAAACCAAATAGCCTCTGGTTCCTTCGGGAACAAATCGTGGACGTGCTTTGCCCATTGCAAGAAAACACCGTATGCAAGTTTCGGTTTCTGATCGCTCCTATCCTTCAGGAGGTGGTCAATAATGATGTCACAGAGCTCGCTCTGCTCACTTCGTCGGAATTCCCTTTGAAGTCCAATCTTAAGCAACTGCCTGGTTGCACCAGATTTCTCTAGCAAATCTTTAAGAGGATTGCAGGTGCCCGGTGCGAATACTGCTGCTGCTGCTGGTGTTGACTCACGAGCTGGAGGTTCAGCGGGAGCTGTAGGTTCAGCGTGAGCTGCCTGCTGGTTTGGAGGACTGCAATATAAATGAATAAGTTAATGTTTAATTAATAAAGTTACAAAATTACAAAAATACGTACAAAGTATTTCTATGATAAGTGAAATCTGAAATAAAAATAACTGTTGGTGATACATGATCGAAGAGAAGATGAAATTCAGTTGGGATAACTTAATGTCTTACCCCCTTATCCATAAGACTTAAAATGCCTCTGCTAAATAAAATGTGCTTTGTTGTGTGTTCTTACGAACGCAAATGTCAAAGTGACAGATAAGGACAAACGAATTTTAACGCCATTTTAACTAAAACAGGCTTGTAGTACGTTTATGAATACGGCCGTTAAACTTTACAACGCCATTATTCACGTAATCACGTAGGTACTAAAGTGCGACTGACACACCAACCTTTTTTCCATAGGAGAGTGACTATGAACCTTATATAAAAGAAAGGTTGATTTGACAGCGGACGTCATAACGCCTATATGTGTTCTTGGTGTGGTGTGCATGTCAGCACACGACGCCTTAAGACGTTATTGGCATTGAAAGGGTTAGATTAAATATAGAATACTAGCTTCATTCTTTATACACTTTTTACTTCATATAATTTATATATTTTGTTTCATAAATTACTCTAAAAAATTTACTGACGATTTGAAAGTGCTTGTTACTAGGCCTACTTGAATAAAGATCATTTTGAGTTGAGTTAAAGAAACTTTTTGGTCTATCTTGCAATTCACAGTTGAACTTGCTATCGGTACAATAAACAGTAATTTCAAAAGCCCGCAGTCAACGTGCGTGGCGTCAACTAGCGTGGAACTACCTATAGCTCCATACAAACTATCACCCCCCATTTCACCCCTTAGGGGTTGATTTTCAGGATAAAAACTATTCTATGTCCTTCCCCGGGACTCAAAATGTATGTATGTATTAGAGATGCAGCGAATATTCGGCCACTATTCGGTATTCGGCCTATTCGGCCACATTTAGACTATGCGGCCGAAGCCGAATAATGGCATAGTATTCGGCCGAATACCGAATAGTAAATTAACACAAAGTCGAAGGAAAAAGAAGGATGAATAAATATTTTATGCCACACCTGGCCATAAAGTGGCTTTTTCCGCACGCTGCGCGTACGGAAAAAGCCGCTTTCTGGCCAAGTGTAGACATAAAATGATGTACACAACACGGGAGATAATAAAGAAAGCCCTCGATCGCATATTTACGTCCCTCGCTTGCAGCTCGGGCCGCAAACTTCTGCGATCTCGGCCTTCCTTTGTATTACCACCCTAGTTGTGTAATGTACTATTAATAACAAATTATAAACAGTAATCAATATTAAATATTAGGTTAATCATCTTTCACATCAATTTCAAACATATATAGAACAGTAGCATAAACAACGAATTAGAAATTAAACTACTTACAAATGAAATTAAATTTTTCAATGGCGCATTTTTCTATCATAGGCTGCCTACCATCATCTGCCTACGACGAGTAACAAGTTGCAACCTGTACAGAGATTCACGGCGCCGCTCACCCGGGCGTTCGAATTTACTTCATTTTAGGTAAAACCATTGGCCGAATATTCGGCCGCCGAATATTCGGCTATTCGGCCGTCGACTCCGCCGAATATTCGGTATTCGGTATTCGGCCAAATTACTATTCGCTGCATCTCTAGTATGTATACCAAATTTATCAAAATCGGTTCAGCGGTTTAGGCGTGAAGAGGTAACAGACAGACAAACAGATACACTTTCGCAGTTATAATATTAGTATGTATGGACTGCGAAAGTAAAATTTCAAAAATCTCAAGTAACTCATACCTAGTGCTGCATTGGTAGTCTCTGCCGGGTGCAGACTGCACCCAATCAGCAAGACATTTTTTAAATCTGGCCTGCGGGCCAATAGGAGGAATGAGTTCCTTTATCTGGGCATTGTCCAATAAAGGCAACGTAGATAGGTCCACTTCGTTTTCTAGAAAAGCAAAAAAACAATGAATGCTAGGCAAATTATTCAATATAAATAAATAAGCCGACCAATTTACCCGGTTAAAATGTTAACAGCCAGTACCAAAACAAGGATAGATTTAGTTAAGTTAGTGGTTAGTGACCCTGACTATGAAGCTAGGGGTCCCGGGTTCGAATCCCGGTAGGCATGCATTTGTATGATGAATACGATACATGCATACTTGAATGACAGAGACGGAGATAGAGAAATTGTGAAAAACGGAGTAATAGCTCTGTTCTATGTCTGATTCGGTAGGTAGACTTAGAATTCTTATCTTAAGAACTCTTCATAACAGGCCGCCTGATAGCTAACATTAGCTAACTCGCTAGATGGCCCTTAATTTACATTTAAAACAACGCCATCTCTAATAATGTGCGGAACCAGAAGGTACCGGCGACGATAATAAGTTTTAAGCGAGGTTTGTAGCGTTGTACCGAGTTGACAATCTATACTTTTCTATTATCTTTGGTAGTAGTGTAACGCGAGCTAGGTCTAGATCCATTGGTGGGCGTTTCTCCAGAAATATGTCTGCGACTCATTCATCTGTCTCCATACATTTAGTATGAAAAAGGGCCAGATGAATGAGGTGACCGCAGACATATTTCTGGAGAAATGCCCTGGTGGCAATGGGAAATAGATGATAATGATATCTTAACAATCCATGGTAAACTGTCACAGGCAATGATGGCACAACAATCCAATATATAATATGTACTTAAATACCACCATACCACAAGTAGACCACACAATATCACATTCACTTATAAATTTTACCATTATTTTAGTATTTCGGTTCGCAGTGACAATGGCCGTGAGATTTCTGAAATAAATTTTATTGCATGAATGAACAAACGGCTAACATAACCGTGTCTAAGCCGGTTAAGGTCTCAGTTTTTTGCAAAACAGTGGTCTCAGCTGCTTCAATGCTTTTATTTTATAGAACGGATCAAAATAGCCATAAAATGTCAAAGGAAGGTATTCCACTCGTCTTTCTGTTTAAGTTTCTTGATCAAATGTATTTGCGTCTAAATTTTGGACGAATCGAATACCTATTAGTCCCATTACACATTCCAACTTAACTTACCAAGAAATGCTTCGGCGTATTTCTCGAAACCCCACGTATTCAAGAGGTCGCTTATTTCTTTACGCAAACTGGAAACAAAACATATCTGTACTGTAAGAAAAAAAGCTTGCGCGTGTCGACGCCATTTTGAACACGCAAATGTTCAATCTTGTCGCTTGTTCCGCGGCAATTTTCTTACTAAAATTATTCACTGCATAAAATCCTATTATTGACATTATAGGTTTAACAACCAGTTAAACAGAAATAAGAAGAAATAGGTAGCAAAAAAATGAAGGTTGCGTTGGTAGGTACTTATTACGCCTAAGCGTTTTCGCAGTTTGATAATGCCCCACCTCTACTGAATACATTATATTCTAGTATTACAATTAAAATTACTTACTTACCTCATTTTCCGTAATGGGTTTCAAGAATCAGGACTTCTAGAACACTGTTTTAGAGCCGCCAGACCGACACTAGCGAGGGACTCTGCTCTGAGCGACAGATTGTGCCGGAGTTGCCGGACTGACTGGTCGCTGCTGGCTGCGTCCGTCGCCGTCGCGTGTGAGCGCGAAGGTGCGCGCGAGCGAGAACGGAACAAGTTCTCGAAAGATCTATGAATCAATCGAATGCCGATTTTTGTTTTGTCATTGTCATTGCATTGAAAATTCTGGTTCATGAACAATGTTCGCGGGCAGAGTGTTTAGTATGTTTAGTATATAGGTAAATAAGGTAT
Source organism: Eudemis profundana (assembly GCA_947034925.1). Lineage (NCBI taxonomy): Eukaryota > Metazoa > Arthropoda > Insecta > Lepidoptera > Tortricidae > Eudemis > Eudemis profundana. The sequence goes on along the minus strand of OX344817.1, from coordinate 1,401,011 downwards.
GCGTTTCTTTAGTGTCCTATCACTATAGTAATTAGACACTCTTCAGGTCGTCATGGTTATTTACTCACTAAAACTCACTCACTAAAACTAAAAATACGAAGAGAACTATAGAAAATACAGAGAAAAAGTTTAAATAAAACATTTAGAGCTATCCAAATAGGTACTGTTAGAAGGAGAAATCAGTATATAGTCCTAATATCGTCTGTTTTGAAAATAAAGCCTACTTAATTGAGCAATTTCGGTTTTTAGGGTTCCGTAGCCAAATGGCAAAAAACGGAACCACTTTTTTCCGAAACTATAAGAGCTATACTGTTGAAACTTGGTAAGTAGATGTATTCTGTGAACCGCATTAAGATTTTCACACAAAAATAGAAAAAAAACAATACATTTTTGGAGTTCCTCATACTTACAACTGAAACTCAAAAAAATTTTTTTCATCAAACCCATACGTGTAAGGTATCTATGGATAGGTCTTCAAAAATGATGTTATTTTTAAACTGAATAGTTTGCGCGAGAGACACTCCCAAAGTGGTAAAATGTGTTCCCCCCCCCCCCCCCCCGTAACTTCTAAAATAAGAGAATGATAAAACTAAAAAAAATATATGATGTACATTACCATGCAAACTTTCACCAAAAATTGGTTTGAACGAGATCTAGTAAGTAGTTTTTTTTTCAATACGTCATAAATCGTAAACCGCAATTTACCTTTCATTAAATGCTACGGAACCCTTCATGGGCGAGTCCGACTCGCACTTGGCCGCTTTTTATTTTCTTGCTCAAAAAGTCCACCTTATTATTTTGTTATTTTTATAGACTAATAAGGTAATTAATTACCTGTCCTATTAATAGTTGAATGTGAGCTAATATTACGATTACGACATTCATTCAGCTAATATTTTGTAACACTGTGGGGCATATCAAAGGATGGATTCTACTTATACACGGTGGGCGCGAATAACCCGTAAGATTTTAGCCATGCATTCCTGAGGTTATAATGTACAAGCATTATGGTAGTATTTATTTCATGCGTATCACAGTATGAAATTTGACCTTAAAAGCGGTCATCCTTATTTTATGTCTTCATTTGGTGGAATTATTCAATATAAACACAATACGAGAACTCCCGATTTTGATCATGAATGGCAATTTTGAACAATACTGGAGTTATATTTTCTTTTTCATAATTTCTATGGATTTCCAGAAATATCATAGAAATTATTTTAACTTGAAAATAAATCAGTTTCGTATAATAATTGACATGGCTTCAAATAAAACTATTATCCAGGATATTTTAGAAAAATAACCAGAATTTTGTTGTAAATAACAGTCGAGTTCTGGTTGATTTTGTCTATTTTGGTTTATATTTTTCTATGGTCACATAGTTATGTATTAGGATTCCATTTCACGATTTTATATTTAATTATGTTACTGTTAACCTCTCCCAAAAAAATGGAACGCATATTCCAAAGAACCTTCAAGATTTTTAACTTTCAAAATTATAAGTTAGGGTTGTCACTTGCTATGAAGTACTAAATATTAATTAACAAATCAGGTTATTTTGCAGCGTGTGTACCAATGTATATGTATGGATATATTTATCAGTGGCGTCGTGTCTATATAACTCGATTCCCATCGGCTTGCCTAATATTAGGCAGATCAGCACTTAATTCTAGTTCTCTTAAAGAAAATTGAAGCTAAAGCTGCTCCAGGTTGCCCAAGGATTTCTTTAACGCCACGCCACTGATATATATATATATGTGTGTGTGTGTGTGTGTATTTGTGTATGTATGTACGTTCGCCTGTTCCGTCGCAACACCAAAACTAGTAAATCGACCTAAACATAAATCTAGTTACTGTATAAGGAGCGGTTGGGACTTCAGCCACAGAATAAGTAATAGTACTTTGTACAGAAGTCGCACTGTCTAACAAACCCCACGTTCGAGTCACGAAAATGCGCCTAACTCATACGTTCTCGCTCTAACTCATAACGCGCGCTCTTTCTGGTCTCCACGCTCACCGCTAGGGTTGTCAACAAAAATAAAATTATTATTATAGCTTGAATTTCCTAGTGAATTAGAGGTAGTTAAATAAAATATTTGCGTGACGTTATATAACTGTTATGATAGATGTCGTCATACATACTTACATACATACATACCGGTCAAACACATAACCCTCCTTTGGACTTCGCCGCAGTCGAGTAACATACATACTCACGTACATACATACATAAATACATACATACGGGTCAAACACAACCCTCCTATAAAAATATTATGTAAATAATTGAAAATGAATATTCTTGCTAGTGGCAACCCTAAAATCAGAATAATCTGAAAAAACTTAGAACGCCATTTTCTCGAAGGTCTTCAGAGCTTTTACTTTGATTTTTTTTTCTACGCAAGAGCATAATCAAAACAATAATTTGGTGCTAAAAGTGAATCCTAATACTCATAGGTTACGTTAAAAATAAATAAATACATAAATGTAAGAAAATATATTTAATTAGATTTCTTTAATACCCTGGGCTAAGCTGCTTTCTTAGATTTGGATCTCTTTGTTATCTCTATTTGATTTTGCTAAGAGCGATATTAATTATTGACAAATAAATGAGAAAAACGATTTTTTTGATTTTCATATGTTTTACGATTTTAATTTTTATTTTGAATTGCATGCATAATTGCCTTTCGGGAGTTCTCGTCTTGTGTTTATATTGAATAATTCCACCAAATGAAGACATAAAATAAGGATGACCGCTTTTGAGGTCAAATTTCATACTGTGGACTGGAATAATGTAAACGATATGCTCCAGTCCACAACTGGACTAGATTAGCCCGCTAGATCACTGGACTGGAATAATGTGAACTGGCCAGTATATAATTTCGTACTGGAATAAAAACTAAGTAAAATCTAGACACGCGGCAGCGTGTCAAGCCAAGTTCAAGCAAAACTGGCTAGCCAGCGCCAAGTGTAATATTACACGAACCACTTGGTGCCACTTTTCACCCTTCTATAACTCAAAACCTATTTAACGTAAACACATAAAATTACGTGTGTTTAATTATATCCATAAGGACATCTAGAAGCTAAAACTTCATGAAGCTAGCTCAAACTGTTATAAAGATATGAAGGTCAAAAAGTCGTAAATTTTAGCACTGACTGACTGACTGATCTATATATAGTAGCTAAACCTAGCGCTTTGTTCCTATTAACACATATTTGGATTTTGCGTAGGATTTGGCACTCATTTAGATCTCCATTCTTTTTGCGGCGAAGCCCACAGCCTAGCATAATTTTTGTATTGAACTTGGCTCTCCTTTTTTACATTTATGTTTTTGGTGGGATAATATATAAGTGATTGTTTTCATTTTAAAGTAACGTGATTCCACAATAAGGAGTTAAAAAAAGGATATCCAACTTTGTCAATTCGCGCAAAAAAAATCTTTCGTACTTATTGTTGTCTATAAAATATGAAGTAATGTCACTTTGTGCTAAACACATCAACCAAAACGAACTATCATAGTTTTTTTTTCGAGTACCTAATGATTAGTTATGGGTGTGTTTTCTGTCACTGTGATTCGTGTCAATTACTGTTTAGACTTAGTTACATTAGTGCCAATGTCACCGTTGAAACGTAATTTTTTACAGAGTTAGGACATAAAATGGTTCACATCAAAATCAATAAAATCTCAACCCTAATTAGACCGAACCAAGAAAACTTTGTATGACATTTTAGTCTTCAAATATACTCAGGAATACAGTATTAAAATCTTTCGGGTTATTCGCGCCCACCGTGTATAAACATTTTAAGGTACTGGTAGGAATTCTGTAACTTAAATGATAACATTTACCTAAGAGTATTCTTAATTTGCAACAAATAAAATCAACGTGTGGTGACCAAGAGAAGTTTTCATATTTTTTTAAGCCAAGATATCTTTTTATCCACATGTGAAGAAAGAGTTTTGACATTTGAACGCAGCTTAAGTGACATTTGACAGCTAAAAAAACGTAAAACGTTAAAAGTGCTGAAATTTTAACATCACGATTAATGAATTGCATCGAGTAAAAACATTAAATACAGTCTTAAAACGTTATTTTAATTCATAAATATCAGCATTCAACATTAATCTTCATTCTTGTTGTAAAAACGGATAAAATGTTCTGACAGTCCAAGTAAGTCAATGTGCGAACAAAACGCATCCGAAATATTTAAAAAAAAAAACTCAAGCAAGACAAGACGTCAACATTAAAATATTTGTATGTTTTTGCTTTTTCTAGTTTGTTTTGTTATTAAAAATGAATGATTGACGAAGACATTTTTAACACCTGTGAAATTACGGGAAACCGTGCAAAATGCGGAATTGAGCTAATTGCCTGAAAAATCCCGTTTAAGATACATGAAAGCGTTTAAACTTTTCAATACATGGAGACACAATAAATGTGCAAAAACCTTTTCAGAAACTGTAATTCTGTCCTATTTTGTCGACTTGGCCAAAAGCATGAAGCCAAGCACTCTTTGGAGCATATTTTCCATGCTTAAAGCGACTCTAAAACTAAAGATATTCATATAGAAATGTATCCAAAGTTACTGGCATTTTTAAAGAAAACCTCATCCGGTCAAACCAAAGAAATCAAAGGCCGCAGATAATACAAAAATTTTAAATGAAGCTCGGACTAAACATCTAGGTACAAAAGTAAGTAATAGTAATATTTTGTTTTCATAACAATGTGTAGTTAAAACAAATACAAAAAATGCCTCATAATAATTTATAACTACCAAAAAACGAATCCGTTCTTCATATTTCAGGTAGTCTTCATCATAGGAATTAGCGGAGCATGCAGGACCGAAGAGTTCACATACCTCAAGACAAACAATGTTGAGAAACATTCTGAAAAATTACTTCTATTTAAGTTACCAGACACAAACAAATATTGAAAAAACTTTGTAGTTTGTGATGAATATGTTGAAGTTGTTAAGAAATATCAAAACCTACGGCCACCCAAATCATCAACCGATAGATTATTCCTTGGCTATTGCAAAGGAAAGTGTATTAACCAGCCAATGGGTCCTAACAAAATTGGTAGCTTGCCACGAGAACTCGCAACTTTCCTTGGCTTGACTTAAGCGGCACGGAGGATGGAAGTCTAGCCCTGAGAGGTACCTAGAAGACTCAATCGAAAATAAGTCAAAAATATGCTAGCAGTATTAGTCTGAAGTCTCACACTGACATAGCATCATAGCATCCTTTCGCTAGCTCGTGTTTCAAATGAACACTCGCAGGTAAAATAAAACTTTGTGTAACAAATAACTACTTATTAAAAATAGTTCCAGAGAAAAAATAAGCATAAGTTATTGTTTCAAGGGAACGAAGGCGCGCATTTCGTTTTATTTTGCTTACATTATTGATTGCTGTGCCGTAACAGGGTTTATATCGGAACATACACTTACTTTTAAGAACTTCTGTAACCATATAATGCAATTAATAAATGAATTATGAACGCCACTAATATGACTATAAATGTTCAGTCAAAAAGAATGGGCAATCCACCGGATTGGTTCCACATTATGCTGAGGTGGGACCGTTTTGTGTCAGCATTTTCTGGCAATCTTTACATTAAAATATATATATTTTTTCTATGTTGTTTTTATGCTGTCATGAATAAATGTATTTTCTTTCAATCAATATATGGAAATTTAATAAAAAGTGTATTTGTTTTTTTGCTCTTGAGTGCAAGCTGCGCTCGCGGTTCCGCCCGCGTATTACAAAGCACAAATTATATTATGTCCCAAAAGTTCCTGTTAATACTTAACAAGACCTTTTCTCTTTGACCTTATGCAATAACGTTCCAACTCACAAAACAAAGTATCAACCTTCTGTCTTTAAAAACAAAGTCCATAATCCAATAAATTTTGCATGTGGAATGGTATGTTATTGCATAACTATGTCCAATTAAGCACTCTGTATATCTAGATAGTTCAGGAGCGCCTCGCTAGAGGTCACTACAATCAATTTATTAAGTTATATAAGCGGATGACACGGGGCCTCTTTCTCTAACCGATAACTTCTGTTAACTCCAAATATAACCTAAACAAAATCCTTGCCTTTCTTTGCATCCGCCATTAGCCGTCGCCTTACTAGTTCCATTATATTAAATAAATGTTAAATGTTTTTGTAATCGAATGAGTAGTTTCGGAGATTGCCCCGTACTCACTAACTTTACTACTTACTTACCTACTTCTTACGATAATTAGCACATAAGTAGAAGTATAGATTATTAATAACCCTATATAACACGGCTAACGTAGCCAAGTTTTGATAAGCACACGACGTGTAAATGGCTCCGACTGCCGTGTTTGCAAGTTAATTTATGACACGGCTAACGTAAGCAAATTTTGTTATGCACACGGTCCACTGTACCGTTTATAGAACGGCTACGACAGCCATGTTTGCGAGGTTCATCTTCATTTAAGACACGGCTAACGTTTGATAAGCACACGACCTGCCATATCGTGTCTAAACGGCTCCGACAGCCGTGTTAGCAGTTTAATATATGAAACGGCTAACGTAAACAAGTTTTGTTATGCACATGGCCAGCTGTACCGTTTATAGAACGGCTCCGACAGCCGTGTTAGCAAATTTATTATATGACACGGCTAACATAGCCAAGTTTTGATAAGCACACGGCCAGCTGTACCGTTTATAGAACGGCTCCCACAGCCATGTCGGCGAGGTTCATTTATGACACGGCTAACGTAGCCAAGTTTTGTTATGCACACGGCCAGCTGTACCGTTTATAGAACGGCTCCGACAGCCGTGTTAGCAAGTTTATTATATGACACGGCTAACATAGCTAAGTTTTGATAAGCACACGACCTGCTGTATCGTGTCTAAACGGCTCCGACAGCCGTGTTTGCAAGTTTATTATATGACACGGCTAACGTAGCCATGTTTTGATAAGCACACGACCTGATGTATCGTGTCGAAACGGCTCCGACAGCCGTGTTTGCAAGTTAAATATATGACATGGCTAACGTAGCCAAGTTTTGTTATGCACACGGCCAGCTGTACCGTTTATAGAACGGCTCCGACAGCCGTGTTAGCAAGTTTATTATATGACACGGCTAACATAGCCATGTTTTGATAAGCACACGGCCAGCTGTACCGTTTATAGAACGGCTCCCACAGCCATGTCGGCGAGGTTCATTTATGACACGGCTAACGTAGCCAAATTTTGATAAGCACACGACCTGCTGTATCGTGTCTAAACGGCTTCGACAGCCGTGTTAGCAAGTTTATTATATGAAACGGCTAACGTAGCCATGTTTTGATAAGCACACGACCTGATGTATCGTGTCGAAACGGCTCCGACAGCCGTGTTTGCAACTTAAATATATGACATGGCTAACGTAACCAAGTTTTGCTATGCACACGGCCAGCTGTACCGTTTATAGAACGGCTCCGACAGCCGTGTAAGCAAGTTTATTATATGACACGGCTAACATAGCCAAGTTTTGATAAGCACACGGTCAGCTGTACCGTTTATAGAACGGCTCCCACAGCCATGTCGGCGAGGTTCATTTATGACACGGCTAACGTAGCCAAATTTTGATAAGCACACGACCTGCTGTATCGTGTCTAAACGGCTTCGACAGCCGTGTTAGCAAGTTTATTATATGAAACGGCTAACGTAGCCATGTTTTGATAAGCACACGACCTGATGTATCGTGTCGAAACGGCTCCGACAGCCGTGTTTGCAAGTTTAATATATGACATGGCTAACGTAGCCAAGTTTTGTTATGCACACGGCCAGCTGTACCGTTTATAGAACGGCTCCGACAGCCGTGTTAGCAAGTTTATTATATGACACGGCTAACATAGCCAAGTTTTGATAAGCACACGGCCAGCTGTACCGTTTATAGAACGGCTCCGACAGCCGTGTTAGCAAGTTTATTATATGACACGGCTAACATAGCCAAGTTTTGATAAGCACACGGCCAGCTGTACCGTTTATAGAACGGCTCCCACAGCCATGTCGGCGAGGTTCATTTATGACACGGCTAACGTAGCCAAATTTTGATAAGCACACGACCTGCTGTATCGTGTCTAAACGGCTCCGACAGCCGTGTTAGCAAGTTTAATTTATGACACGGCTAACGTGACAAGCACGCGGTGCACTGTACCGTGTCAACAACGTTACCGAGGCCGTGTTTGTTGTGTGCACACCGCTCCGACAACCGAGTCAAAAGGTAGCCGTGTAATTTTACACGGCTACGATTTCAACACGGCTGAAAAATTAACGAACATGGTACACGTAGCCGCCTAAAGCGGCTATGTTAACCGTTTACACGGCTACGTTTTATGTAGCCGTGTACACGGTTCTTCACACGGCTGGCAAACTCGGTTGTCAGAGCCGTTTACGCGGCTACGCAAAACGTAGCCGTGTTCAAAAGCCGTGTATTTTTCCCAGTGTATGCCACTTCCACTGTTTTTTTTATTACGTTGTTTAGCTAGCGATCAGAAAGAGCACGCGGTATGCGATAGAAAGAGACGGTCGGATCAGGTGCGCTCCGTCTGGTGGTCGGATCCGTACCTCAGTTTAGTTAGAGAGAGAGAGACTTCTATACGTAATACTATTAGTTATTCTGTGGTTGGGTTATTCTTCAGAAATATGTCTGCGGTCACCTCATTCATCTGGCCCTTTTTCATACTAAATAAATGTTTTCGCAAATGTTGAGTCGCAGACATATTTGTGAAGAATAGCCCGGTTACATTAAACCTCAGTTTTGAGTCGGCGCGTGTGCCCCGGCCGCGCCGCCGCCGAACCAATTTGCGGCGTTATTATTCCGAACAACATTATAATTAATCACGGGACTGCATGAGAGCGCCGGAGTGAACCATGGAGTCGGCGTTCCTTAACTTGAAAATATGAAGCCCGAATGAAACGAAATTAAAACATGAATATTTTTAGGTACATACTATATCGTACCCTAGAAAAAGTCCACGAAAGCCAATTGCGTAGGTATGGACACGTATTGCGCCGCGTCGATGACCACCCTGTTAAAATCGCACTAAATATTGACATAGGAAAACAACCCCGAGGTCGCCCAAAAGCTACTTGGTGGAGAAACCTTCAAAAACTATCCAAGGACATTCCACCTGACCCTTTTGACAGAGCCGACTGGCGAAAAAATATTCGGAGGGCCGACCCCATATGAAATGGGAAGAGGCACGGAGAAAGAAAAGACTATATCGTACCCTTGGTCAAATAACGACGCATGTGACTTTACGTCCAAAGTTTTTTTATTGCTTAAAAGTCATACAAATCATACGAACTACATGATACACGACACTGATCCTGAAAAGTTGTAATTTTGCAGATGCGACGTTATTTGACCAAGAGTACGATATGTATAAGAGAAACATGATGTTTCTTTATTAGTTTTCTTTTATTATTTTATGCCACACCCGGCCATAAAGTGACTTTGCGCGTACGGAAAGAGCCGCTTTCCGGCCAAGTGTAGACATAAAATGATGTGCACAACACGGGAGGTAATAAAGAAAGCCTCGCTTGCAGCTCGGGCCGCAAACTTCTGCGATCTCGGCCTTTCTTTTTATTACCACCCTAGTTGTGTAATGTACTATTATGTAGTATCTCTACATTTACCCAACAATATTTTATAGATGGCGTTTAGGTTAAAAACCTATTACACCAGAATGATAATAGAAGTCAAAGTAGATGGCAAATTTGAAGGCACTTTGCTGGTTGCTCCGGTGGTCGAGTGGAAATCCAGAGGTATCGGGTTCGATTCCCGGTCTAGACCATAGATGATCATATAATATTGACGGAAATTGAAGTTGACGGCGTGCAAATTATACACTTTTTTCTTCTATGGGCTATTACACATAAACACGACACGATATCGTGTCGTGCTACGACACGGCATCGTTTCATGATGCGACGTCGTGTCGTAGAAAACATTTAACAAAAACAACTTTATGTCAGTTTAGAAAGATTAAAAATTATAGTATTTTATACAACAGTTGTATAAGTGGGTTCAAAAAATGCGAACTGCGTGAGTTGCGATACGAGCCGCGAACGCGGCGAGTATCGCAAATAGAGACGCAATGAGCGTTTTTTGACTTAATTATACAACGTTGCATACAATACTTTTTCTACGACTAGGTTTTAAAATATAAAATACAAAATTAATCATAACCTGGAAACAAAGCAAATTATGACGTATGACTGACAGTATGTGTCTATGGTAAACTTTTTTTTTTATTTAAAATATACTTAAATTAAAAATACTTTTTTTATGTGGGCATCAATTAATATAGTTCGGAAAATTTGTTTTTCTTAAAAACCGTAGGAATTTAATTGTTTGTTAAGTTGGTAGTTGTGCATTTTTACCGTAAAGTTAAAATTGAGCGCTTAATCCGTGACCTAAGTTTAACCTAGATTTAGAAGTCTGTGAACGACACTAGTGCTGTTATGGGGAATAGAGTATAGAGTTCTCTGAACTCATATTATGTATGTTCTTATATTAGTGTTCGTGACCAAGTAAAAGACAGATAACAGTACAGGAGTAGAAAAAAGTACAATTTTCCACGACACGATGTCGCATCGTGAAACGATGCAGTGTCGTAGCACGACGCGATATCATATCGTGTCGTGTCGATGTGTAAAAGCTCTACCTCAATATATTTCTGCGGGATTTACAATTTATGTCTACCGTCTAATTTTTTATCGCACTTAGTACCGATTTCTGAATTTTCTGATGACCTAAAACTGGCAACTCAACTCTTACTTTTATTTTGTACCTCCAAATTTAAAAAGAAACTGTTATGCCACTCCTTCTGGCTACCTATCCTGTCCTTACAGTTTAAAGGTCCGTATTGAATGCTAGTACATTAAACGGTATTTTTTTCTGTAGACACATGATGTCTGAAAAGTAGCAAAAGAAATATATTTCTGCGGTGGACAAAAATAAAGACTCCGTAGTTTTTTATTAAACGGTAAATAATTCTAAATATCTTATTAGAAGAGAAAAATATTTAGAACTCGTTGGCAGTTGTTAATGCTACAATAAAAAGCCATGTTTGTAGCACATCGTTACTCATTTCTCAATACGAGTTTGGACGACAGTTGCCATACATACGTCAGCCAGGATGACGTCACAAAGAAGGAGACTGGTTGAAAAATTGGATGACGTGGACAACGTTACGGTGGCGTAGTTGGTAGCGCGCCTGTGTTGGCCCGCATAGCCGTAGGAGATGCAGGTTCGAATCCCGCCCGAGACATAATTTTTCACCTTTTCTCTTTTAAGAAAATATTTGAAGACTCCAGTTTTCACAGTTCGTAGCTCCTTGTTCCTCCCGCTGGTTACTCAGCTCGAAAACGACGCAAAAGCCTCACGATACCAGCCCTCTTGCTGCCTATTCCGACGGCGAATGGTAAAGGCAGTCTACCCTCAATTATAGCACATCATAATTTAGGCGTTCGCGGATAGTTACGTAGATTCACCCGCGTTATGGCAGTTTTAGTAGATACTTAAAGTCTATGTATGCTTAAACATATCAGACTAATACCTATTATAAATGTGATGCTTGGAAATTTTGACGTTTGTTTCTAAATAACCGGGTAACATCTGGATGGATTTAGTTGAAATTTGGCAAGCAAGTAGACTAAGTCTTGGATTGAAACATAGAATACTTTATATCCCGGTAAAGAGTTCCCTTGGGACAGTACCGGGAACAAAGCGGGCGAAGCCGCGAGTAAATGCTAGTTATGTATAAAAGCCTACCAAATATGCGAGGCTTGTCAATCATATACAAAGGTGCTGTTTTTAAGATTAGTATGGCAACAACAATGTTATATTCATTTAGGGCCAAGATTTGGCCAAGATAATGCTAGAAAAAGTGCTCAAATTAATAGATAGCTGTGAAAAAATTGTCTTAATTGAAATACTGCCTTATTTAGCAATTAAAGGATATTTCACTTCTAGAGTAACGCCACTTTAAAGATTTCATCTACTCGAACTAGAATGACCACAAGTGTTCTAACTATGGAAATGATTTTACAAGGGATGTTAATGACTTATGTAATCACAGCGATTATTCACCGGTATGTGTCCGCGCACCCCCTCGCCCGGGGCTCGCCCCTCGCAATATAAAAGTTAACCTGACTGCCACCGCGCTTTATTGAATATTTTTATTAATACTGAGACTCACGGCCCACCCGCCCCGCGAATACATAGATAAACCTATACCTATTACAAAACAATGCGAATACTTATACCTACTTTATTGCACACCAGATAAACAGATTATAAAAGGTACGAGACATATTGTCCTTCCTGATACACTAATATTAATGCTCTCAGATGGCAACAAATCCTTATTAGATTTTAATTCAACGCAGGTTAATTGGCTAAGTTGCTGATTGCAGCATGTTAAAATCCGTTTTTCTAGTCGTCGACTTTAATCTTTCCATTAGGATCCCATAGACTAAACTATAAATGCTAACTTTTCAATGTTATTTAGTCTATGACACTCTCTACTCAACTATAATATTTATTATAATATGCTTTAGACAACTATAATAATTTTGAAAATAGAACTTTCAAATTTAAAAAGTGTATCCTTGTGTAAAAACCTCCTTTTAATGCAAATTCGATGATTAAATGCGTTTCAGAACGTAACACCTGTCAAATTTGCCTCTACTTAAACACGCTCCTGCCACGCGATTGGTGCAATTAGTCCTGTAATGAGCCAATCACAAACCGCTTTACAACCAATGCTGCCGCTCAATAGGCTACTTGATGACAGTTCAAATCAGCTTCTTTTTATGAAGTGTCAAAACGCTCCGAAAGTATGCAGTTTAGTATGAAATACTATCTTGTGACGTGCTTGTGACGTCATGCTCAACATGGTGCCTTATTTTTAGTTTTCGTCATTGTAAAATCGTTGATGGCACGAAAATAAGTTTGAATGATTTTATCCGAGCTGTTTTGGAAGCGTAATTTGCTGGTTAGATTTAATGAATTTATTTTGATTGTTGTCAAATACCCTATTGTTTTCGGCCTTTAAATAAAACTTTGAATGAATAGTTTTAGTGGAAGTACGGTGATTGTGATAGTTTATTTGTTTGCTTGATGTTGTTTTAGTTGACTCATAGAAAAAGTATTGTATACAATAGTTCTCGTACCTTATATAGGCCACTCGGCAAGCCTCGTGGCCTAAACACGGTACTCGACTTTAAGAGCCTTCGTTATGTTACGATTGTATAAAATACTATTATGTCAGTGGTTCCGAACCTGGGGGTAATTACCCCTTTAGGGGTAAAATTAATTTTTCTCAGGGATAATACGCATATTTAGTCGTTTTTGAGTACTTTCATATACTTGTCTGTATTATCTATTTTTTGGAGGGGTAATGATACAAATCTAGAGGGGGCATGTGGGTGATGTGGCAATAAAGGTTAGGAACCACCATCTTTAACTGACCTACGATTAACGTCTGCAGCGCCTGACGGTAAACGACTACGAGGCCAAGCGTAGCTTGACAATTCAGTAAATGCCTACTCACTCGTGTAAGAACGTACTTTCTCGATGCACGTCGAGCTTGTTTTTTTTATGGCATGGGAAAGGCAAACGAGAACACAGGTCACCTGATGGTAAGTGGCTTCTGAGGCCCATGGACTAGTTGCCAACCCCGAGGACCAAGATAGAATGCCTCTATGCTAGTTATTTCACCGGCTGTCTTACTCCCACACCGGAACACAACAGTGCGAACACTGGTCTTTGGCGGCAGGTTAGTACAGGGGTTCCCAGAATGTGCGCCGCGGGCCGCGGCGCCCCGGGCCCCGGTGCGCCGTAGAACGTAAAGACGGGCGCCGTGAGTCGATCCTCTATCATTATCTAAAACCACAAATATTCGCGGGTACCTATAATAGTATTTTTTCTACTCCTGTACTGTTATCTGTCTTTTACTTGGTCACGAACACTAATATAAGAACATATATAATATGAGTTCAGAGAAGTCTATACTCTATTCCCCATAACAGCACTAGTGTCGTTATAGCCACTTTACGTTATTGCTAGCAACCACAGACTTCTAAATCTAGGTTAAACTGAGGTCAAGGATTAAGCGCTCAATTTTAACTTTACGGTAAAAATGCACAACTACCAACTTAACAAACAATTAAAATCCTACGGCTTTTAAGAAAAACAAAACTTTCTGAACTAAATTCATTGATGCCAACATAAAAACAAAAGTATTTTTAATATATTCACTGCGTGTCAACTTCATTTAAAAAATAAAAAGTGTACCATAGACATACTGACAGTCATACGTCATATTTGCCTTCTTTGCAGGTTATGCCTTGTTTGTATTTTATAATTTTAAAACCTGTCGTAGAAAAAGTATTGTATGCAACGTTGTATAATTAAGTCAAAAAACGCTCATTGCGTCTCTATTTGCGATACTCGCCGCATTCGCGGCTCGTATCGCAACTCACACAATTCGCATTTTTTGAACCTTCTTATACAACTGTTGCATAAAATACTATTATGCAACAGTTGTATAAGTGGGTTCAAAAAATGCGAATTGCGTGAGTTGCGATACGAGCCGCGAACGCGGCGAGTATCGCAAATAGAGACGCAATGAGCGTTTTTTGACTTAATTATACAACGTTGCATACAATACTTTTTCTACGACGAGGTTTTAAATTATAAAATACAAAATTAATCATAACCTGGAAACAAGGCAAATATGACGTTTGACTGACAGTATGTGTCATGGTAAACTTTTTTTTTAATTTAAATTAAAAATACTTTTTTTATGTTGGCATCAATGAATTTAGTTCGGAAAGTTTTGTTTTTCTTAAAAACCGTAGGAATTTAATTGTTTGTTAAGTTGGTAGTTGTGCATTTCTACCGAAAAGTTAAAATTGAGCGCTTAATCCTTGACCTAAGTTTAACCTAGATTTAGAAGTCTGTGGCTGCTAGCAATAACGTAAAGTGACTATAACGACACTAGTGCTGTTATGGGGAATAGAGTATAGAGTTCTCTGAACTCATATTATGTATGTTCTTATATTAGTGTTCGTGACCAAGTAAAAGACAGATAACAGTACAGGAGTAGAAAAAGCACCAATACCTATTTCGAGCGAACTAGGGTAGGGCGCCGTGACGAAGTACTCTAGTACTTACTTTGGGAAAGTAAATTTTTGGTCAGCCGTTATTAAAATTGATCCGCAAAAAAAAATAAGCAGTTAAATCATTTGGGCAGCATACAAAGATTTGGCTGGCAATAAATAAAATCGGGCGGCAACTCTTGTTCAGCAAACAGTTTAAAAACGGTTAACATTTTAACCAATATTAATCTGCTTTTTTTATCATTTGGCTGCCTAATAAACAGTCGAGCTGCAAAATAATTACTTGGGTAGCAAGATTTTACAATTGGTCAGCAGAGAGTTTAATTAAGATATACAGGGTGTCACTGTGATATATACTGGGTGTCACTGTGATATATACAGGGTGTCACTGTGTTATATACAGGGTGTCACTGTAATGTATACAGGGTGTCACTGTGATAGATACAGGATGTCACTGTGATATATACAGGTTGTCACTGTGTTATATACAGGGTGTCACTGTAATGTATACAGGATGTTACTGTGATATATACAGAATGTCATTGTGATATATACAGGGTGCCATTGTGTTATATACAGGGTGTCACTGTGATAGATACAGGATGTCACTGTCAGCAGAGAAAACATGTCTGTATGCAGTTTAATTGAGAAATACAGGGTGTCACTGTGATATATACTGGGTGTCACTGTGATATATACAGGGTGTCACTGTGTTATATACAGGGTGGGGTGTCACTGTGATAGATACAAGATGTCACTGTGATATATACAGGGTGTCACTGTGTTATATACAGGGTGTCACTGTAATGTATACAGGGTGTCACTCTAAAAACGAAACAGCTCCCAAAAATAGGTAGGTTAGGGTTATTTTTTTTTGATGACCCTAAAAACGAAACGGCTCCCAAAATAGGTAGGTTAGGGTTATTTTTTTTTTGACGACCCTAAAAACGAAACGGCTCCCAAAAATAGGTAGGTTAGGGTTATTTTTTTTGCTGACCCTAAAAACGAAACGATACACGTTGTGAATAAATGATATAACTTCTAAACATTATGAGATGTATAAAAAATCGAAATACCAATTTTATATGAGCCCATCACAGTGACACCCTGTATACATTACAGTGACACCCTGTATATAACACAGTGACACTATGTATATATCACAGTGACACCCTGTATATATCACAGTGACATCTTGTATCTATCACAGTGACACCCTGTATATATCACAGTATCACTCTGTATCTATCACAGTGACACCCTGTATATATCACAGTTACATCCTGTATCTATCACAGCTACACCCTGTATATAACACAGTGACACCCTGTATACATATACACATACGTCGTATTGGGACACATACGTCGTATTGGAAGTGTGTTATACACCTACCTTCATTATGATTAAGTGTACTGTTTGTAAGAAGTCAGTGACCAAAAAGACTCCAGCTTTAACGTGCAGCAGGTGTGAGGGAATTGTACATGAGAAGGCGGATTGCAGTGGACTGACCAACAAGCAGCGCACCGCTCTTCATGCCACGGAAACGTTAGAGTGGGTATGCAGAGACTGTAATCTCTCCTCGACCAGAAAAACATCATTCTTGTCCGCTGAAGAAGATGACGAGGAAGATGATATCGAGGAACCAGTTTACGCAACGGGACCCGCTTTCGATTTGAAAAAACTTCTAGACAACATCTCGAAGGAAGTGCACAAGATCGTGATGCGTGAGTTAGAGGCCGTAACAAAAGCAGCCCAGCATGCTAGTGATAAAATCGATGAGTACGAGGAAACTGCCCAGGCTGTTAAGGAGAAGGTAAAAAGTCTTGAAAGGCAAAACATCAGCCTAAAAAATCAGAATACCCACCTAGAAACTAGAGTTGCCGCTCTTGAACAGAGGCTCGACCAAACGGAACAGGCGGCTTTCGATGATTATATTGAGCTAGTTGGCATTCCTGTCCAAGACGAGGAAGATACAATAAAACTGGCCCAAAATGTAGGATCCGTACTTAAAGTTTTAGATGAGAATAATCTATATAATGTACAGTCAGCTCGCAGGCTACCCTCCCGCGATGATAAAATAGGAGCTATACTCGTGCAGTTAAATAATCCATCTACCAAGCTGCAATGGATTGAAGCCGGACGAAATGCAAATCTCCTTGCGTCTAGTATACTGCCTTCCCTAACCGCGGAGGAAGCTGCCTTAATGACAAATAAAGTAACACTGAGGGAGGCATTAACTGGCCGGATTAAATATTTGCTTTTCCAAGCCAAGTCTCAACTAAAGGATACGCAAAAATGCAAGTATGTTTGGTGCAAGCATGGTAAAGTTTTTGCTAGGCAAGGAGAAAAAGACAAGGTCTACTGGATCCGCAATGAAAAAGATATCGAAGATTTAGTTAGCAAAGTCCGTACTAATTAATCTCTGCCCCTGCAGGTAGATCAGTGCCTAACAACTATTCGTTATACTTAATGGCGAACTTTAGTGATAGCGTAATTGAATTAATTAATTGTATCGATGTAAAACACTTTTTAAACCGAATACCTGATAAATCTAACAAAATAATTTGTATTCACATAAATCTAAAATCAATCGTAAAGTATTTTAGTAACCTACAACAAATTATATATTCATGCAAAACACCTATTATTGACATAGTAGTAGTCACGGAAGCCAACATTTTCGCTAGTGTAAGTAACTTGTTTAATCTGTCGGACTATACTATGCACACACAGCTACGGAAAAATAAGAAAGGCGGAGGCACAGACCACTAAACCTAAAGACGTCGCATAGTCAGGCGACCCCCGCTGCCACTCATACGGTAAATTTACTACAAGATTGAGACACGCCCCCGTTACTAACTTCAGTCTGTTCTCGGAAGTTGCGTAAGTAACATGATTAAAAATGCATTATTGTTGCGTGAAATTGTGTGGCAAAAACACTAAAACATCTGGCGTGCAATAGGATGGAATTTCATTTTACAGGTAAGCAGATTTCAATCAAATTACTAATTAAATATGCGTATTATCAAATAAAGTTTTCTAGACTGCCGTAGTCACTCGTTGATGTCTTTTAACAAAGTCTCTTTCTATCACGCTATGCGAATAATCGCACCTTCCTTGTCTACCATTACGTGGCATTACTAAGTACGAACTAGTGATGTCCATAGTATGTGTTGGTTTACTTTCGATAACTGATAACATGAAATATGCAATACATCGCAAGTAATTTAAAAATATCGACATATTATACATCATATGTACATACCTATATGGGCAAAGTATTTGCGCGCAGCCGCGTCTAATTATTATTTATATATTTAAAGTGGTAAATTGTCTTTTAATAAGACTGCAGTGTTACATTATAAATGCATGTCAACTTAAATGTGTTTAATTTCTTTAAGATTTATGAAGTGTCCTAATATAAAGGAAATGTGGATTGATGCTACAAAATAAAGTATCGTATGTTCTCGCCATTTTAAATCAGAATATTTTAGATAGACAAAATCTGGGAACAGGCGACTTTTAAGTCCTAATGCCATTCCTACGCTTCACTTACCAACTGTGATGAGTATATTGATTCTTCGTTATCAGCTGAGTTGTGTAAAGGCAATGTTTACCGTTATAGTATTTCGTTGACACTCAGACTTACAAGAACAATTGTTGCCTCAAGTGCTCGCCTAGTCTGGCCTCAAGTGCTCAAATAACAAACAATAAATTAGCTAATTTATTGCCGTGACTACGATGCCCAAACTTATTATACAGCAGCACTTAAGTAGTGACATTAATTATTACAATTAAGCTCAAATTAATACCAATTTATAATAAAGTTTTATTTTTAAGAATTAACAATATATTTAATGATAATGCCAGTAACAATCCATTGCTGTCAGTATTTAAAAATCATGTCCTACTCAATAGTTTGAAAACAGTAAAGTGTAATAGAGTAGGTATGTAAGTCGGGGGGGGGGGGGGGGGGGGGTATGTTTGAATGAATGGGGTTGTTTTATTAATTTAGCTCTAATCATCGATCATCGTCACATCACTAGCGGCCCCCAGACATTTTGTTTATATTTCTGTGTGACGCCTACTTGACCTTCAATCGGCAAATCACAGTGCGGTAAGCGCTCGTCGCGTCTCCCGCGCCCCTTTAGTTTTGGCAGAATCGGTTTCAATGAAACAATCCTACGAAGCGACGTCTTTAGGTTTAGTGGTCTGTGGGCGGAGGTATCATTGTGTATGTACACAAAAAGCACAAATTCGCACAATTCAATCGCGCGACGTGTAACTTCGAGTGCCTTTCTGGCAATCTGGTTACCCCGTCAAAACATAAAATAGCCCTGTGTGCGGTATATAGGCCGCCAAATAATAACAAACACTTATTTGTAACTGAGCTTGAACGTACTTTGAATTTTTCACAGGGTTCCGACTTAATCGTTATAGGAGATATGAATATTGACCTCACGGTAACTAACACTGTTACAGAATCATACATGAACATGATGAGCAGTCAAGGCCTTGTAAGCGGGATTGCGAGCTACACAAGAGTTGAAACTCGAAAAAATGAGGTAACTAAGTCGTGTATTGATCATATATTCGCACGATCCCGCTTGCAAGATGTTTACTGCGCGGCGCTTGCAACTAAACTGGCCGACCATAAAATGACCGCGGTAGCGATGGTCTGTGGACGCCACGTACAGGATGCTCCTAATTATGTTACAAAAATTAATTACAAAAAATTACAAGATGAGCTTGCACACTTTAATTGGACATTGCCCACAGAAATGGACTGCCCACTGGCCATATATAAGTTTATCCAAAATAATTTATCCAATTGTTATGAAAAGTGTAAATACACTACTAAAAAAAGCGAATCAAAGCGGAATAAACAACCGTGGGTATTTGGCAAGGTATCCATAGAATGCAAGAAACGAGATGTTTTATATCTAAAATGGCTTAAGGACACAAATAATATGGTTAACCGCCTTGCATATAATAAACAAAGAAATAAAACAAATAAACTAGTAGAAACCCAAAGAAATATATATTACAAGCGTAAAATAGTCAATTCGGAAGGGGATATGAGAAAACTTTGGCAAATTTTGAATGAAATGTCAGGCAAAATATCTACATCTATAAATTATACCCTAGACAGGGCCTTCCAGTCAATAAACTCTGATAAGACTGTCGCTAATATGTTTGCTAACAGTTTCAAGCAAACAGTACAAAATATAATACCCAACTGCAGTACACCATTACTTAATCCGAATACTTTTAGGAAACCCATCGATCGGTCAATGCTAGTTAAAAAAGCAACACCTAAAGATATTTATAAAATAATTATGAAGACCCAGAGTAACAAAGCACCAGGAATAGATAGCGTACGAGTTATGGACCTCAAGCCCATAGCAGACAAAATCTCGGCAGCGATAGCGCATCTCATAAATAGTAGTCTGACCTGTGGCTTATTTCCCGACGAGCTCAAAGTAGGGCTAGTTCGACCAATATACAAAGGAGGTGATACAAAAACCTGTTCGAACTATAGGCCTATCACAATGCTCCCTATCCTAGACAAAATTATTGAAAAGTACATTAGTAATGCAATACATAAATTCTATAATACCCATAATATTCTCTCTGCTAACCAGTTTGGATTTCAGCCTAAAAAAAGCACTTCTATGCTACTTTCTAGGTTTACAGATGAAATCAATCAACACCTTAATAATAAAAACCATGTACTCATAATTTTTATTGATTTTAGTAAAGCGTTTGATACGCTGCGTCACGACACATTGATAGCTAGACTGGAAGATACCGGAGTCCGAGGACAACTACTAGAGTGGTGCAAGAGCTACCTACGAAATAGATCCTACCACGTCAAAATAGGGGATACCCTTAGCGATAAAATGCTAGTGACGGAGGGCACAGCACAGGGCTCTGTGCTCGGCCCACTTCACTATCTAGCCTACGTAAATGAGATGAACAATTGCGTGGAAAATTGTAGTGTATACCAATTCGCGGACGACACTTGTCTTGTAGCTGCGGATAAAGATGTAGGTCGAGCACAGGAAAACTTACAGAATGATTTCAATACAGTCTGTAAGTGGTCCCACGACGCAGGCTTAGTTCTAAACGCGATAAAAACAAAATTACTGCATGTCCACTCCAGCCAATCAAGAACGGTACGGGCAGTGAACATTGTGGGACACGACCACCAGTGTCTGCACTCTGGAGCAGGGACCACAAATAACTGTAAATGCGCGCCATTGGAACAAGTCTCTAAACAAAAGTATCTGGGCCTTATAATTGACAACCGACTCAATTGGGGTGACCACATTGACACAGTCTGCACCAAGCTGCGTGCAGTTATGGCGAAGCTGTATATTTTACGTAATCGAATACCCTATAAAATTAGATTAGACGTCTATAATGCGCTTGTTGAAAGCATAATCTCTTACGGCCTGAGTAGTTACGGTCGTACCTTTAAGTCATATCTTGACAAAATATATAAGCTACAGGTTAGACTACTAAAGATGATAGTACCATATAATATTAAAAAGCAGTTGAAACAGGATACTGAATTATTCGCCATTTGCAAAGTGCTTCCGGTCCACACTAAATTCAGATACCAAATATTAAAAGAACAATATTTTAGAAACGAGATACAGCAAGTAATATCACACCCAAAAATTACACGACAAATTACAAATCGCGTACTAAAGAAACCCCAATTTCAAAACTTTTACGGACGAAGAACTTCAGAATATATTGTACCAGACTTAATAAATAAATTACCAAAATCATGTAAAAATAATATAACACCCACAAATATAACAAATATTTTAAAAAACGAATTGCTCAAACAATTAAACCCTAACAATTAAAAAAAATAGTAAATAAAATCTTACAAACAAACCAAATCAACATCTACGACAATAATAACACAAAATCCGAGCATCCTGTATCGCGGCGATGGGCGAGCGCAGACCGGTCTATTGTTCTGCAGCGCATCTGGCGATAACGAGCAAGACATTTGCGTTTAGCATAAGTAATACTCGAATACGAGTTATACGAGCATATTATTGATGTTTTAACCTTTAAGTCTGTCTGTATGTAGTGCTATAAGTTTATCTATAGCGGAATGAAGCATCGAGACAAACCAACTTGTGGTTTAACGATGCTATTGTAACAGAAATATGTAATATTTATGTAAAGACAATAAATAAAAAAAAAAAAAAAAAAAAAATATATCACAGTGACACCCTGTATATATCACAGTGACACCCTGTATATATCACAGTGATTGGCGGCAGAATAGTTGCGCCCAGTTAGGTTTTATTGTCCCCTTTTTTTTGATGAACAAAATTAAATATTTTGCTTAACTACTGATTGCTTACCAAAATTTGATTAACCGTAAATCGCTTAATGCAGCTCAAATATTTAATTTGCTGACCAAAATAATTTAGAGCAGATCAGTATATCATTAATTGCAGCCTGATCTATAAATGTTTGCTTACCATAAGTTGCTTACCAACTAGCTATTTTGGCTGACCAAATACATATTTCTGCTGACCAAAATATGAATATTTTGCTGATCGATTAAATGATACCCCTTACTTTGTAAGTCCGCCACGAGCTGAAAAAGATTGAGATTGGGGACCCCTGTAGTGGGTAAGATAGTGGTAGCGGTCCGGGTGGACCCTGCAAGGTCGGCGAGCATATTGGCCAACTCCAGGTGGTTGGCCAACATGCTCGCCGACGGAGCCGCCAGTGCATCTCGCCGCGCACATCAAAGGCCACTTTATGAAATTATTCTCGTTTGAAGGGAACTCCACGATAACTATTTTGTAAATTAAACGGGCATATTTCTGGCTGATATTTTGTTATGAATTGTTTATCGGAAGCGATGTATATAATTGACTTTTTAATACATGTTTATACATATACATGAAGAGAGGTAACACGTGAGGTTCTCGACATGACAGTGCAATGCAATCCATGCTGAAAACACGCGCAACTGTTGATTTGATACATATCACATTTCTATTAATATCCTTTTAAGTATTTGGCCCATATGTTCGAAACTGGCATTTATCCTTCGCCTCGGGCTCCTAACAAACACTCGTTTGTAATTCCTTTCTTACCGTACTATTTTATATTTTAAGTCCAATAAAACATTACATTATCATTTTGGTAATTGAAATAACAAAACAAATATACTTAAGAATATTGTATTGTATTGTACACTTTATTGCATACTGCATACCAGAAAAACATATTACTAGAGGTACATTACATAATTGAAACAATTTAAAAAGGTAGACAACCGGCGGTTTTATCACCAAAACCGATCTCCTGCAGATACCTTTAGGTAGCGGAATGTACAGAAAATAAACCAGAAATAACCATTTAATAACAGCTGTACCCTCCGTCCATCACAATGGTCTGCCCCGTGATGTGGCGCGCCGCATCGCTGGCCAGGAACGCTACTACCCTGGCCACGTCCCCTGGCTGTATAGCCTCGCCCAGGGGGACCAATGGCAGGAAGTCCTTGCTGAACTCCTCAGCGTCCACGTTGGCGCGCTGCATGATCTTGGTGCCAGCTACGAAGCCGAGGGCCAGGGAATTAGCGCGGACCTGCCACAAACAGAGGTTAGACCGGGGGCGGTGGACCGCGATCCGGATCCGGACCGCCGACCTATTTTTTGCGGGCCGTAAGTACCACCTTACCTACTTTACTAAGAAATGGACCGAGATGATAATTTTATTTTAAAAACTGGACCCCTGCAGAAACTAATAGGTGCCCCCTGAATTAGACTAAAAGTTTTCCCACATTCATTGACGTGAAATCGGTTTAGGTAAGATCAGAAAAATCCACCACATTACGCCCCCCTTCCCCCTGGTGTGACGTCACATTTTATGCAATTTTAGACGTAATTTTTTTGTATAATTTATAATTTTCTTTATGCCACACCTGGCCATAAAGTAGCTTTTTCCGCACGCTGCGCGTACGGAAATAGTCGCTTTCTGGCCAAGTGTAGACATAAAATGATGTACACAACACGGGAGATAATAAAGAAAGTCCTCGTTCGCATAATTACGTCCCTCGCTTGCAGCTCGGGCCGCAAACTTCTGCGATCTCGGCCTTTCTTTGTATTACCACCCTAGTTGTGTAATGTACTATTCTACTTCGATATATTTCTGTGGTATACCCATTACTGCTCGCTCTTTCGTTCGGAAATATTCAGATTCGGAGCTACTGAGCCGTTGACACACCACGGCGCTACTGAGCTAAAGAGTTTGTAAGCTTAATGAGTGAAACATAACGAACTTGATTCCTACCGGCTTTCCTAATATCAGGCATTTGAGCACCTTATTCTGCAGCTCTTAAGGAAAATGTACGCCAAATCTGCACCGGCTTGCCCAGGGATATTAGACGAAGACTAAAGACGCCGCTATACGTTAAACTGAGATAGTCAGATAGTATCGTGTCTAACGTACACCTGCGACCAGGGCTGCGCTGACCCCCGGCAGCGCCTGTGTGCGAAACCTATGAAGCACCTCTTTATTATCGTCGTGTTTTGACTTCCGGCGCCCCTATTGCCTTGGCGCCTGTGTGCGCTGCACACTTCGCACACAGGGGCGGCGCGGCCCTGCCTGTGACCTTAGTCAAAGTCAAAGTCAAAGTCAAATATTTTTATTGTAGATTGCGGGTAATACAAAGATATTTATATGATTAGGGCGCCGACACAATCAGCCAGTTATGGCATACAATAATTAACATGCACATAATGCATACTACGCTACAGGTACTTAAAACTATCTAGCTAAATTCTTTCAAATAAATATATTAATGTCAGATGTGTTTAACATTTCAAATTACATTGGCTCATAGATACATGTCGAATCGAATATATATTACTTATACAGCTATAAAGTGGTCATTAATATTATAATACGCCTTCTTTAAACACCATTTATACAGCTTTGTTTTAAATTCAGGTAACTCGGTTTGTTTTAAGTCCTCAGGCAGGTGATTAAATATCTTGACTGACATATACAGAATGCTTTTCCTGTAGTGTGCAGTTTTGCAAGTGGGTAGTACAAGATTAAAGCCGTGGTTCCGAGATGTCGTTCTCTGAGACCTGATTGCTGTTTCAAAACTGCGGAAATGTTTCCTTACATATAGGCAAACTTCAAAGATATAGAGAGACGGTAACGTTAACAAGTTGAATTTTATAAAAAATGGTTTACATGAGTCCCTCGGCCCTATACCAGAGATTGCCCGAATACATTTTTTTTGTGTCTTAAAAAGTGTTTGCATATATGAAGAGTTGCCCCAGAGTAAGATGCCATAGCGCAGGTTCGAAACAACATGACCATGATAAGCTAATAGAGCTGCATTTTCGGATGCAATATTACTTAGTTTCCGTAAAGCGAATACAAATCTATTGAGCTTTTTTGCGACATATTCCGTATGCGTCTCCCAATTGCCATGGCAGTCCAACATGATACCTAGAAATCGTGTTGATGTTACTTGTTCTATTTCACAATTGTTGTATTGAATAGCCATTTTCACGGGATTTCCTTGTGGCGCATAGAACTGCATGGCGTTTGTCTTTTTTAAATTAACCTTTAATTCATTGCTCTGAAACCACCGGTTGATGTCACAAAAAGCTTGATTAACTTCTGCTTCATATGTGTTTAGATCATTACCACATATAACTACAGAGCAGTCATCTGCAAATAGGATAACTTTATGGTTGGTCACATTTGGCAGATCGTTTATATAGAGGAGGAACAGTAGTGGGCCTAATATACTCCCCTGAGGCACGCCTTGTTTAACAGTCTCCATGTTCGATTGTATGTTTAAAATTGTTTTTGTCTCTGGACAAAACGATTGAACTTCTGTGTACTGCTGTCTATTGTCTAGATATGATTTGAGCCAATCATAGCAGTTCCCTCTTATTCCATAGTTTCTCAGCTTTTGGAGAAGTATGTCGTGTGAAACCAGATCAAACGCCTTAGACATGTCCATAAAGATGGTCGTAACAGGCACTCTTTTATCTCGACATAAAGTCGTAATTTTAAGTAGTTCAAGAATGGCTAAGGTGGTTGATCTGCCTTTCCTAAATCCGAACTGACTGTTAGTTAATAAGTCATACTTTTCCAAGAAATTGACGAGTCTATTATGTATTATTTTTTCATAGATTTTTGACAGTATGGGTATCAGAGCTATCGGCCTATAGTTTTCGGAGCAGTGGGGATCCCCCTTTTTGAATATGGGTTTAATAATAGTTAATTTTAGCCTCGTAGGGAATACTCCGTGTGTTATTGAGGTGTTAATTAGATGTGTAAGTGGTAGAACCAAGAACTTGGCATTTTCCTTTATAATCATTGTGGTGAGACCATCATAACCGCAGGATCTGGAATTTTTTAGACTTCTGATGGTTTTGTGTACTTCTAAAGGATCTGTAGGGTATAAAAACATTGAGGATTTATTAGGAGGTCCTAAAGTATTCGAAACTTTCGCCTTGTTGATGTTGTTTGCATTATTAGTGTCAATGAATTGTTTATTAAATGCATTGGCGATCATTTGTGGGCTAGTGATAGTGTCTGTACCAAATTTAACCTCTTCAAATGTTTGAGCTGTTTTTTCTTTTCCCAAGTGGTCGTTTATTATGCTCCATGTGGCTTGCGCAATATTTTCCGCATTTTCGATAAAGGCGTTATTTCTTAGTTTCTGTGATTTTCTGATACATGTTCTTAGCAGCCGTGAATATTTTTTGTAGAAAGATTTAGCCTTCACCTTATGCTCTGATTGTCTACTGTTAAGATATGTATGTAAAAGATGTCTTTTAGTCTTAAGCGATGTTTTCAAGCCTCTTGTGATCCATCGCAATCGATTATTATTGTTCAGTTTGACTTTAACCGACGGAAAACATAGGTTATAGAACAGCACAATCTGCTCATGGAACATACTAAAAGCCATATCTGGGTCATCACATGTAAGTACGTCTAAGAACGAGATCTTCGCCAAACAATTGCTAAATTTTTCCCGGTTTATTAAGGAGAAGTCCCGTTTTTCAACAAATTTGAGTGTTGTGTATTTAATATTTTTGGGTAAGGGTATTTTTATTATTTGCGCAGAGTGATCTGAGAGATTCAGATGATGAACGGAGGAGGCCCCTTGGTCGTTCGGGAAGTTTATTGCAATATTATCTATGCATGTTTTTGAGTGCTCGGAGATGCGAGTGGGTTCATTGATTTGTAATTTGAAGTTATAGTTCGATAGAATGCCATCAAACTCTTTTGTCGCTGCGGAGTTTGAATTCATGCGATCAATATTAAAATCACCGCATATTACTATCCTTTTCTTATTTTTACCATTTCTAGTTAATGTATGAAGTACTTGATCGAGCTTTAGAAAAAATAAATTTAGATCAGCACGAGGCACTCTGTATATACATAGCAAAACTATATTAAAGTCTACAATTTCGACTCCACAGCATTCGAAAACATTTTCTAAACAATGGTCATTGATCCATTGTAAACTGGTGTGCTTCAGTTCTCTGCGGCCTAGAATACACACTCCACCCCTTTTATTATTATGCCGAGAATAGGCGGACAGTAGGCGATAGTTCTTTAATAACGCGTTTTTTTCCTCCCCTGATTTTATGAAGGTTTCGCTAACACATATCAGTTGTGGGGCAGTCTTTTGATCTTCATATTCACCAATGACTAACTCTAAAGTGTCTAACTTATTCAGTAACCCGGCAATGTTCTGGTGGAGGATGTTGAGGTTGAGTGGTGCCTCTAGCTCCCTTGTGGTATGGGTGACCTTGGCGACTGATTTTGGGCTAGTCCTAAAAAAGTACCATTAGTGTCCAATTTTTCGGGATTTGCTTCGGTTGAGATATCCGGCTGTGCGACTGCGGTACAGGAAAAAACTTCTGGTAGCCGCATTTTTAAGTCGCCGAATATTTGAGATAGTCCTACATTGTTTAATAGGCCAGATCGCATCCAAAACATATTGCTATTGTATTTTAAATTACTGTTAGAATCTAGTAAGAAGGCGTATTTATGTTGCAATATATCTAAATATAACATATCGTTGAATATTTCAATTCGCTTATTTAATAAATTGCTAAATCTATTTAGTTTAAACGTAGGAGTGCAGATAATTACATTTGTATTGTTTACACTACTGAGCTTATTTCTAATGATGTTTACAATCTCTTGGTAGTTCTCTGTTTTCTGAAAGTTTCTATGTCCGATCAATATTATACAGAAGTCATCTGTGGTAAAGTCCTGAAGTTTTCTGTCTATTCCTTCCAGTAGCTGCGGAATCCCTCCATGAGTGTAGAGATGATGACAAATTTGATAGTCGCTAAACGCGTGCTCAGCTTTTTTAAGCACTGCATTCTTATTGTAACTGCTTAGAATACATAGCTTTCGTTGTGCGTGTGGATTACGTTCGCATAGAATTTGCCGTCTAGATAGTTCGCTAGTTTTGGGTGATTCGGAAGGTCCAGCTTTAGTAGTAGGTGATACGTGACCACGGTGACTCTTAGGAGTAGACGTAGATGGCTCCAGATGTTTACTAAAAATAATTGTGTCATTCTCAATGTCACTAGTTTGCGTTGACGAAACGATCGAGTTTTCTTTTGTTGTACTGGGCGTCCGCAGGCTTTCCAATGCCCTACACACAAAGTGAGATCGCTGCGTACTTGTGGTCTTTAAGTGACACAAATTATTAATTTTTCTATAGGTGGGAGTGGATGTCATTCTAGAAAATATGGTCGAGACATGGTGTTTATGTTTAATAACATCAGATGAGGTGACAGTTCGGTATAAAGCGATTTTCTTTTTATATTCATCGTTAGAATGTCTCAGCTCTGAAATCTCCAGTGACAGTTTGACTATTTCCTCGTTCGCACTGTCCAATTCGCTTTGGAGATCATTTACTTGATGTTCTAAGTCTTTTAGTATTGATAGCTCTCCAGACTGTATGTTAGGTAGGCTATTTTGACTGTTGCTCAATTTGCTTTGCGAGGATAGTAACAGCATATCATCTGTGAAATTTAATCTATTCCTGTATTTCCGTACGGTAATATTATCGTATGAAGACATAGTGGTATGAATTATATAGTTGAAAACAAATTGTGATTTCTAGCGTAGGCCTATTTTCTATTGTTCTCTGTTTGCCGACGGCAAGTGACGAACGCGGTGGGCGGAGTCCGATGTTAATGAGAAATGTGGACGGATTCGCTCGAACAGGCGTTATCTCGCTCGCACTTTGCGTTTCAATACGCACGTTAAGAGTTATTCATTATGTACCTATTTCACTTTAACGAGCCTTGACCAGGTAAAGCACAGTCTTAACGCGAGATGGCGTTGTTATACGATATTTATATATGGAACTTAATTATAATGCAATTTTAATTTCAGTTCTATTTAGTGTGTTATATCATTTTATTGTAGCACCTGGATATATGCACAACACTGAACACTTGCGTCCTGTTAGTTTTTTGACACTGAAATGTTTAAACTTCACCAGTAACGGTTCGTCTTATATCTAGCGTAAAAATCAATAAGTCTGTTCACTTTGTCCTGTGATAATAATTGTCACGGTTGATTAGCACCATTTCGCACTTTAAAACTATATTCTCACTATAAACAATCCAATATTACTATTTTTAAAAGTGGTATAACAGCAGAGGTGATGTTTGCGTGACACTGGCGCCACCTATCCCTTACTTACGTAAGTAAAACTTACAGGAGTAAATCTGGCCTTATGTAGAGTGTGTGTTCGAGCTACTGGGACTGTTCAGTCCGTGTTTGACTCACCTTCTTCGATCCAAGCTCCTTGGCCGCGTATTTAGTGAAGTGCTGGATGGCCGCCTTGGAGATGCTCTCTGTGAGCAGACCCTCGCAGTACTTCACCGCTTCCACGCCGGATATGTTCACGATGTTACCTGAAAACATTTATATTTGGGTGATTGCACAGTAGCTTCCAACTGCCTCCTGACTACTGAAAATAAAGTGGGGCGCTGAAAGTAAAATAAAATAGAACTACTTACTTAACTAAAATCATGCATAAAATTAAATAATGTTCCAATTAATTTATTTTCTTCTAGGAGTTAGTCGTCGTTTCGTCATAAAGTTAGGTGTAATTAAGTATATTTTATATCTTTTCTATTTTTTTTTACTAGCCATAAATTGAGAACAATTTTACACAGTGGTCGTAGCAACATAAAAAAATACTTTCACTAGTAAAACACTACACTAAAATGACATATTAATTATAACCTAACATAACACATGCATTAACAGATCTTATTTTATTGAATTTATTGTGCGTTGTTGATTTTGTTATTATTATGATTTCCAACGAAGAAGATGTATATTTTTTCTCTACAGTCTATTTTTTTACCTACGAGTAGGTATGTGGTATGGGGACACAGTCTTTTCATCAATGTGCTTTTGAAAAAAATATCGGAACCATGAGTGTTGAGACTTGCGGGGTCTACAGCTCCCAGCGCTAATAGTGAGAGACATAGGAGTAGGTACAGATTGAAGGTATACAACTTTTTTGCAGCCAAATATTTGGCGGCAAATACCTATGACAGTTGTTGCATGAAAATTACTTTGTGTCGATGCGGCAAATTTGTTATGGAGCGTTTTACGACGGAACAACGTACTTTAATTATTAAAACCTTACTCAACCCAGCCATGTATGACGGTCACGGTGGTAACGGTGACATTGATTGGCCCCTAAGAAATTAAATGAAATAATAACAGGCCAATGAACCTTCAACAATTAAAACAAAATATGCGATACACACACAGTCACTTAGGTAACGCAGGAAATGTGATGAAAAACGCGATGAAAATGTTCACATCTGCCATATTGCTAGAGATGGACATTTGTCTGACATTATTTTCCATATTTAATTGCCGGCCCTAAATACTATTTTTAACAAAAAATACTTAATATTTTTTACTTATTATTCTTCATAACCCCTATACCTGTTATTTGCCGAACCTATATACAGGGTGGATTCTAATCGATAATCAGGAGTAGACAAATATTAATATCTAGCTAAAATCAAACTTAATAGGCGAGGTCTCACACAAATACCTCACTGTTTAATTAATTAAAGGTTAAAACATAATTTAAACTAATAACCACTGGATACATGGTCACCTACATTAATTATTGAAGTAAAATCACGTGATCACGATACGTCAAGTGCCATCGCTTTCGCGGAAAATTTGACAGATCTTAAGTAAATAAACTTATCTACGAGTATGAGTAGTTAGGGCGTGATAGATAACGAATTAAAATTGATAAAATGGCCGAAAATGAAAAGAATGCAATTCCGACGATTTAAGCAGCCGCCACACGAAGGACTGACTCACATGAAACCTTCTCGCTGCTTGCCTATTGCTCCTACGAGGATCCCGAGCAAAGTATCTTAAAATGCGTCGTTCCAGATCGTCAGGACGACGTCGAGGCCGGCCGGGTGCTTGAGCGTGGTTTGGCACTGTGAACTGTCCGAAGTCACAGAGGTTTTAGTTCATGCGGTTTATCAAACTGTGCGTTAGAATTGGTACGTTTGGATGAATTTCGTGGAATAATTCTTGAGTTCATCTTCAGCTGTTTGGTTTGTATTGATAAACGTACCTACAATATTGTAACGCTCGATATTTTGAGCACAAATATGGTCGAGGCAAGTTTTTTAGGGTTTTTAATTACTAATTTACTTTTCTCATTCAATATTTGCGACTTCTCTATGACTTCGTTTACATACATGACAGTGACAAGTTATTACTCATAAATTATCATTGTCATTAATTTTTTAAAGAGGTTGTAATCTCACAGATACAGATTAGTAGGGTGACAAGGAATTTAGGATAAAAATGATTTCGAAATAAAAATTATCACAGAAAAAAAATTGTTTAGATGTAACTAATTACGACATCAACGTGACCGCTATCAATTACTGAGTTAGAAAAACTGGTACCTGATTACCGATTAGATGCCATCGTGTATATGTGTTACGTCTCTTTTGGCCTTCCATAACCTTCAAGGGTCGCGGCGTACAAAAATAGCATTCTGCCGTCATTGCACAAAACACGATCGACCTTCAAATGGCATATGTATAATTCGGTCCAGACGAACAATGATTAACGTTCGACGGCTAGAGATAACTCGTGACGATAATAATGCAAAAAAATTGTTTCACCGATTCGTCATTTTTATATCATTAACCGGCTTCAAAAAAGAAGAGGTTCTCCGTTCGTCGGATTTTTTGTTGCTTTTTTATGTATGTTCCCCGATTACTCAAAGGTGACTGGTTCCATTTGTAAAATTCTTTTGTTTGAAAGGGTACACCTTAGTTTAGATGTACGTTGCCACCCTATAAGCCGCTTTTTTGTGTTTTGTTGGGGGAGGGGGCACTCCGCATGCAACGATTGCATGTCATAAAATTCTCCTTTTTCGTGACCAGTGGGGTTTAACCCCCCAAAGCATCTTAGTTCCTCCATGAGAAACTTTAGGGTCTTGGATCTTAGTGCTACAGACCTTGTGATTTAGCGAGCAACGGCGCGAACAGCCGCGTGAAGTTGAACACGGAGCGCAGGTTGGTGGAGAGGTGCACGTCGAGGTTGGCCAGGGTGGCGGTCGAGATGTCGTCCGTCACGAACGTGCCCGCGTTGTTCACGAGCACGTGCAGGGCCCCGTGTGTGCGTGCCACGGACGCTACCACGCGCTCCACCTACACACCAAAAACACAGAATAAGTTAGTACTAGCTAGGGTTTCTGGTTTCTCGCCTCATTTTTTTTCTCGAGTTTCGAGAAATCTCGACTCCAATTTCTCGAGTTGTCTCGACTCTCGAGTCTTTAGTAAGAAATTGTAAATTATTGTTGAAAATAAAATAAAAAACAAATAAAAAGGGTATCATTTAATCGATCACCAAAATATTCATATGAGCGTGAGCAGAAATATGTATTTGGTCAGCCAAAATAGCTAGTTGGTAAGCAACTTATGCTTAGCAAACATTTATAAATCTGTCTGCAATTAATGATATACTGAACTGCTCTAAATTATTTTGGTCAGCAAATTGAGTATTTGAGCTGCATTAAGCGACCTACAATTAATCAAATTTTGGTAAGCAATCAGTAGGTGAGCAAAATATTTCATTTTATCCATCAAAAATAAAACCTAACTGGTCATTCACAAAATGGGCGCAACTATTCTGCCGCCAATCGTGTGCGTATTTTGTCATTCGGTAATTGTTAGCTGTCAAGTAGCAGGTGTCACTGTGATTATATACTGGGTGTCACTGTGATATATACACGGTGTCACTGTGTTATATACAGGGTGTAACGTTTCAAATGTTTATCATTGTTAAAAGCCAAAAAATGGCGAGCCTGACTTTAGCCCTTATTTCGTTTTTGCCGGAACTCGAGAGTCTCGAGAGTCAGCTATTTATTTCTCGTCTCGAATGGAGGTGAAACTCTCGAGTTGTCTCGAGTTCGAGAAGTCTCGAGCAGAAACCCTAGTACTAGCTAACAGCTAGTAGGTAGTCAGTTAGCTCTGTTCTAGGCCCACGGAAGACCAACGTCGTGATACGCACGAGTGTCGCGGCACATGCTGAGTGGGTTCCATTTTTGTTACCATCGTGACATTAATTCTAAGAATAGATTCAGTTTGTATCCTAGTTTATAAGCAATAATGGTGTTTTTGGTTGCAAAATAAATGTTTCTTCTTCTGCTTCGTAGAGAAGATTCTCTTTCTAGTAAAACTGATTTTCGTGCAGGACTGTCTCACTCCTCGGTTACGCGTTAAATCTTGCCGCATGGAATAGGACAAATGGGCACGCGTTATGCGGTAGATAGAGACGGTCGGATGCGGGTCAACTCCGTCCGCTCCTGCGACGCGAACGGGAGTTTTGCTAGGGAGAGAGACTTCTGTACATAGTACTAATTCTCATTCTGTGCCCGCAGCTCGCTCGCAAATCGCAGGTGTGATGAGGCTAGGGTTGCCAGATTGAATTACCCTATTATCGGGAGCAGGAAACAATATGTCGGGATTTTGAGACTTTGATCGGAACATGCCCCGCGCGCTCGACGCGACCTTTTTTTTTGTTTAGCCTGAAAGAGCAGAAATTTTCACTCGCCGGACCACATTAAGTGGATCGGACTAAGGTTTAAAATGAAGTCGTTTGTCGGGAGATTTTCTTCTTTGTCGGGAGTCGGGAGGACATACAAAAAATCGAGAGAATCCCGCCAATTCCCGACCATCTGGCAACCCTAACGCGTGTTCTTTCTGATCGCTCGCTAATTACCATCCATGGGTGGCGAAATTTAATAATAATCTTCTTCTCACCAGAAGGTCGTTTGCCGAAGCGCAAAAAGAAAAGGATCAGACATGTAAAAGAGCCCTTGAGCCCAATTTGCAGAAATAAATGAGTTTGAGTTTGAATAGCCGCGCAACGGAATCGCGAACTCCTACCACCAATAGGGAACGTGCACGAACTATAGGTGGCAGCACTAAAGGACAAAAGAGACACGGGCGGACAATAAAGGAAACTATCGCCCCTTTCAATCAACCTGTCAATGTCAATGATAATATGTAAGTGTCAATGTCAAATATACTTAGTAAGTCGTAGCTACACTGACGTTAATCGTCCTTCAACGCGATAAATTAACGTTATTAACGGCGTTTTCGTCAACGTATTTGGAAGCTGTTGTGTACTCACGTCATCATCCTTGCTGACGTCAGCCTGCAGAGCTACGGCTTCCCTTCCACTCTTGCTGCACTCCCCCCTCACCCTCTCCAGCGCGGTCGCGTCCCTCCCGACCAGCACCAGCGCCCCCCCCTCCGCGGCGAGGTGGCGCGCGATGGCCGCGCCGATGCCTGCGCTCGCGCCGGTCACCACCACGACCTTGTTCGTGAACGACATTGTGTGGAATGATTGCGTTTTATCGTGCGGTTTTTATATGAGCGGCCTAAGAGTATCTAGAATAGAGTGGTTAGTATTTACTCAGTTGGTGGCTAAGTATCAATTTTAGGGTTCCGTATCAAAATGGTAAAAAAGAAACCCTTATGGTGCGACTCTGTCTGTCTGTCCGTCTGTCACAGCCAGATATATGGGGAACTGCTTTTTTAAAGGGGCTGAAATGGGATGTTGAAAATTAATAAAAATAGGTAAATTATATCAAATAGGATATCAAACTTAGTTTGTAGATCCTAAAACCATTTTTTTTAATCATGTACTTTTTGATTTAGGACGGAAAACGTTAAAAAAAACCTACGATTTTTTTTTCTTCAAGAAATTGTACTTTAAAACGCCCTCCTGTAAAGTGTACAAAGTGTCGCTTAAATGGTTTTTCCTTTCCACCGTCGATATGAATCAAAGAATAGGTAAAATATATTTAATAATTCTACCATACTTATCCTTAGCTAAAATAATTGAACTAACGAAGACTAAACTAAACATTGCCAAATAAAATCAAATACTATTGCAACTAGATGACAGTGGGGATCAAAGGCCCCTTGCAGCGGCGCAAGGGCCGCAGGTGCCGGGCCCCTCGCGTATGCCAGTTTAGGGTCCCGCGAGAGGGACCACTTACACTAAAACCCTCATTCTTGGACCATGTTCAGCTCACGAGGTATGACAGAGTGTT
This sequence comes from Eudemis profundana, assembly GCA_947034925.1. NCBI lineage: Eukaryota > Metazoa > Arthropoda > Insecta > Lepidoptera > Tortricidae > Eudemis > Eudemis profundana. The sequence goes on along the minus strand of OX344817.1, from coordinate 1,365,154 downwards.
GGCATATTTTACTGTTTTTTAACAGAGTTCAAAAAAGCGAGGTTATCAATTGGATCTGTATGTATGTATAGTTCCAATCTTGTGAGGTGAATTTTTCGCTTCGAGCCCTAATCTTTCAAACAAAGGCCATTGTATTCATTATGGTAGCTTTGCTATAATAGATACAATGGCCTAGCGGCAGGCGCTACAAGCTAGTTACAATAGATACAATGGCCTTTGTTTGGCGCAAGCTAGCTTGTAGCGCCTGCCGCTAGGCCATGGTATCTATTATAGCAAAGCTACCATAATGAATACAATGGCCTTTGTTTGAAAGATTAGGGCTCGAAGTGAAAAATTCACCTCACAAGATTGGAACTATAATAGTGTCAGAACTGCACAGTTTTTAAATATGTTACTCTGCACCAGCTTCTAAATGTGTGTGCCCAATTTCGTAAGTGTATGTCCGCGCATATCTCTAAAACTATAAGTCGGAATACAAAAAATATTTTTAGTCAGACTAGGTATAGTCGAACACTGACCGAACATACACCATTCACACCCCGTACATTGGCACGAATTTGCATGGATTTTGACAAAAATGTGTCCACAGACGCTTACCATCAGACGACCTGTCTGCTCGTTTGCCCCCTATGACAGAAAAAGAAAACTAGCTCGACTGAACACATTTCAGTTTCTAAGTCTTAATAAAAAGGTACCGGTATATTTAAATCAAACAACGGGAAACAAAAGACTCAAACGGAACCCTCGCATTTCGGCGGCAGTTCACAGTTCAGATTAGGGCAAATTTTATGACAACATTCACCCTTTAACTTTAAAAGACCCTAACCGCACCTGCAGTCGCTACAATCTGAACCATACACCAGTCTTTATAAAGTGCAATCTTCTTCAGCAAATGTACAGTTTAGGATGTTTGGATGGTCATGTCACTTGTCGCCCGTTTAGTCGTGGGTTTTAATCTAATCCCTCTCAGCGTCGCTAATTTGTAAACTTTTATTATGGACAGCCGATCGGCAGTCATAAAAATACCAGCGTCCCCTCGCACGTGGCGGTCGTCATTTGTCTTTCATCTAAATAGATGCACTTGAGCTATGCTACATTTATTACACGCATATTGAAATATTTAGAAACGAATTTCTTTTTAACCGACTTTCAAAAGAAAAGAAGGTCGATTTTATTATTAGGAGAGAAATATTGAATAATTCCTCCATTATATGTTTCCGGCAAGGACCATTAAAACAAGAGGACTGTCATTCTCCATACTTTGGATTGTACCCCGACCGCTAGGGGATCTCCGGGCAAAAACTAGATGGCGTTAAAAAAACTAAACATTTAATGATGTTATAATTGAACAAAGAAACATAGTATAGTAACAATTAGTTCGTAAACAGCTAATAATAAATAAATTCTAACATTTAAATACTGTGCCACGTTTGCAAAGTTGAATAATTGTAAATAATATAATTCTTTTACCAAGCTTATACATAGATGGCGTTGTAAATTCGGGGAACAGCTTTTTGTATGGAGAATGACAGTCCTCTTGTTCAAATGGTCTGGGCAGGATTCGAACCTGCCTCTCCTACGGCTATCCGGGCCAACACAGGCGCGCTACCAGGCTGCGCGTTTTATTTTTTTCTTCTAATAAAATATTTAAAAGGAGGACGGCCCTCAAATCCTCTCTTACGCTATTACTATATTATTGTCTACGTTATGTTTTACGTCTGTTGTAGTTTGTGTGGATACTTTGTTCTGTTAATTAAGCTTAGAATTTAAGTTTGCCAGTGCCTTGGCGTATAGCTGTAATGCTGGTGAATTTTGTAATGTTAATAAATAAATAAATTACTCGAAGATAGCAGATTTGGAAAACTATTTTATTGTTAGAAAGCAAGGACCTTAAAATAAATAGCCGGACGGAGCCTCGCCAACAGATAACTGAAGTAATTCTAGTGGGCCGGTCGCATTGTACGGTCACGTAGACGGACTTTAATACATACAATCGCATCACACTGATCACACTAATATTATAAATGTGAAAGTTTATGAAGATGTTTGGATTGGATGCTTGCTACTAAATAAGGAGGTAACAACTAGAGGGATTGAGCTGAAATTTGGCATGCAAGTAGACCAAGTCCTGGATTGAAACATAGGATACTTAAGTATATCCCGGTAAAGTGTTCCCTTGGGACAGTACCTAACGGTAACAACGCGGGCGATGCCGCAGGAAATTCTAGTTCTACATAATTATCAAACCTTTCACGAGTATCGATTTAGAAATGCGGCCTATCAGACCTGTCAGCAGCAGTCGCCGTCTTTTGAGCAGTGGTTTGGACAGCATGCGTTAAAATCGACGCCTTGCGACGTCACTGCGTTAACGGTACATCAACGTCTTTTAAACAGCGGACTACCCGCCCCTTAAGTCCATATTTTTTTTAAGTTGTGTAAAAAAAATTATATGAACCAGAAAAATCTGATTGAACCCTGTACCTACCTATCTGCAACCGTTTCGAAGTTATTGCGATTAAAAAAAACGCCATACATTTTTTTTATTTATTTTTTTGCAATATTTTGAATCAGGGGCCCAAAAGTGACCCCCATACCAAATTTCCACTCTCTACGACCATTTTGACAATTTTCCGCCATTTTGAGGTCGCCATTTTGAAGAAATATGATGACTCTTTCGCCGCCTAGGGTCTTCTGTAACATTTGGTTCCGAAACTTTACTCGGTAGACCTGAAAGTCAGATTTTTCCCGGGATCTCGGGGCGGCCCCCTATACCCCCATATATACATCTACAACCCAATATAACTCCTTCTTGGAGATCAATTCTGTCAATTAGTAATCAGTGGTATTGCAGCTTTATACTTAGGACTTAAGGGATAACCCGCTAGAGTCTGTGCGGAAAGAGAATAGGATTTAGATTTGGGTGCGCTGTAATGCTTTTCTACCGTACTGGTTAGGTTAGTTCCGTTTTTCGCCACGCCTATTCTCTTTCCGCACAGACTCTACTATTTATTATAAGCCCTAAGTGTAAAACTGCACAGGCTGCACGTGTAAAACATTTAACAGTATGCTATAAAAAGCGTCAGCCTAACTTGTTCGTTACAACGTGCAAACCTGCGGGCAAACTACTGTCATTGCTCCCCTCTACTATACTTTGTTACCAGTTAATAGTGCAAATTTCCACGATAGTATTAAGCCCTTTTCTAATGTAATTGACGTCCAGCGCTGATTGACTGTAAGCTGCAAGGGTCGCCGTTGCCATAGCAACGCTGACCAACCTTTGAAGTACACGATCGCCTCTCCATTAACCGGGAGCTTATCTAATAAACCCATCAATACGCCAATTAGTGGCGTGTAGTTTCCTACTACCTCGATCCCATACACACATACACATACATACAATAAAGAAAAGTTGAACCGCCTCAACTAGACATGTGTAGCTCGTGAGTTAGTGGTTCAAAAGAGTTATGTCAGTTGGTCTAGCTCACCAGCTCACTAGCTCAGTTCCGATTCAAACAACTCAGTATATATTTTAACTCACTCGCTCTAGTAGCTCTATTGAGCCGTGAGTTGCGAGAACTGACACGAACAACATGAACTTTTCGTCTCTGTCTTGTCACCTGCTGTCTCTTTCGTTCAGAAATATTCGGATTTGGAGCTACTGCTACGCCACGGAGCTACTGAGTTTATAACAGCTAGTGAGCCGTTGACACACCGCGGAGCTACTGAACTAAAAAAGTGATACAAACACAATGTCTTTGAGAGCTGAAGATTCATATCACTCTTTTCACTTTAGTGACACATTTTGCGCATGTCTTACGAAAACCATTTCGAGGAATGGCCTTCTAGAGTATTTTATAAATAAATATTAGGGGACAATTTTACACAAATCGAACTAGTTCCATAGTAAGCTCAATAAGGCTTGTGTCTGAATACTAGACGACGATATATTTAATAGATACAAATACTAAAATACATAGAAAACATCCAAGACTCAGAAACAAATATCATCACACAAATAATATTTGCTCTTACCGGGATTCGCACCCAGAGTTTAGTCACTACCCGAAGCGCCAAAAGAAAAGAAACGAAATAATACATACATATTTAGACTCAGACTTGTAAAAGAGCCCTTTGAGGGCCTACTTGCAAAAATAAACTATTTTATTTTATTTTTATTTTATTTTTAGTTTTAGTCATAGGGCGGCAGAATTAGCTTAGTGTCCTATTTACCAAGCAAAGCACCTATTATATAGGTACATACTGTAGCAGAATCGGAACGCATCCGTTCTGCCGTGTGTTGTCTGTGGCTCGCCCCGGCCTCTTGCGATTCTGACAGCTTTAGCGTAAGACGATTGCCCATTAATATATTTTATAAACGTGTTTTATATTAAATAAATACACAGTGATTCACTTCAAGAAACATCTTTTATTACAAATACTACATGGCGCAGCCGGAGAAGAACTGAAATGTCCAGATGCCTATGGATTCAACTTTGCCAAAAGTAATCACGCTCATGGCGACCGGCCGGCTTAATAATAATAGTTTTAAATGAGTGAAAAGACAAAATAATACCATCGAATTAATACGAAACTACTAAAATAATTAATAATGCCAGACGAAACAGAAAGTGGGGCTCAAGAAATGGACAAAATGTGTGCGATTGAGTACAAAATGCCCCAGGGACTAAATCTAGACGACATCGGGAATTGCTGGCCGCAATGGCAAAGATTCAAGCAATCCTTTCGCATATTTTTGCTCGCGGCCGGATTTGAACGACTAGCAGAAACGAGAAAAGCTGCTATACTGCTCAACTGTATCGGGCAACAGGCCCAGGAATTGTATTTCAATGTATTGAAACAAGATGATAAAACAAAGCTGGAAGACATCATAACATTATTTGATGAACATTTTAAGCCCAAACAAAATGAGGTGATCAACAGTTACAACTTTAACAAGAGGAAGCAAGAAAATGGCGAATCATTTGATGCATTCTACACGGACTTGAGAAGAATAGCGGAAAATTGTAATTACAAAGAAAGAGACAGGATGCTCAGAGACCGGATTGTGATAGGTGTTATGGATCAACGGGTTCAACAGAAACTTCTGGAAATCAAGGAACTGACTCTCGAGAAAGCTGTGGAAGTCTGCTGCTCTGCTGAACTTTCTAAGGAGCACATGAAGGCATTGAACCAACCGGAGGTGCATGCAGTGCAGATTAAAAACTCCTCGCACCAGTATCATCAGGCCTCAGGATCAAAAGCTAAGTATTTTGATAATAATAATAGGTCCTCGCATAGGAATAATGGTGTGAATCAGTATAATAAGACATACTACCTATGTAGAAAATGTAATACTGAACATGGCCCCAGGAATTGCCCGGCTTATGGAAAAATGTGTACTAAATGTAAAAAATATAACCATTTCAGTGTCGGGTGTCATTTTTCAGAGAAAAAGGTACATGAAGTCAATGATAATGACTGTCTTAACAATGTGCATGACTTATGACTAGTTTATTCTATAGATTTAACTAAGAATGAGTGGACCGAGCAGCTTAGGCTTGAAAACAAGCGAGTGTCTTTTAAATGCGACACAGGGGCCCAAATTAATGTACTTTCTTTAAAAGACCTAAAACTGATTGTCAATGATGATAATAACATAAAACTGTCTGAGACAAAAACTTTAATTGAGGTCTTTGGGGGCGGCAAGTTAGTGCCAATAGGTAAAATCACTTTGAAGACTTACTCTAAAAATGATGAAAATAATTTTCAGACAGAATATATAATTATTAAGGAAAATGTCCGTCCTATTCTAGGACTAAAGTCGCTAATAGAGCTGGAGTTGTTGACGAATAATAATATTAATACAATAATGAATAAAACTACAAGTTCCAGTAAAGACTTAATTATTAACGCCAATTCCGAACTTTTTCAGGGTGTTGGGGAGTTTAAGGAGCCGTTGGAGTTGCGCATTCAATCAGGAGTACAGCCAGTGGTGCGACCTCCTCGGCGAGTGCCCCACGCACTGATGTCACGCCTTGCAGATAAGCTGAAGGTTCTGGTGGAGCACAAGGTCATAGCCGAGGTCAAACACCCTAGGAGTTTCGTAAGCAATCTTGTTATAGTAGAAAAGAGAGACGGCTCGTTAAGAATATGTCTTGATCCGAAGGATCTTAACAAAGTTTTAATAAGAGAACATCACTTAATTCCTACATTGGATGAAATTGTCCCTAAGTTATGTAACAAAAAATTTTTCTCGGTTCTCGATTTATCAGATGGGTTTTATAACATAAAATTAACAGAAGAGTCCAGCAATTTATGTACTTTCAACAGCCCTTACGGGTGCTATCGCTTCTTAAGATGCCCTTTTGGGATTTCAGTAGCTCCTGAAATGTTCCAAAGGTACAGTGAGACTGCCTTTGGTGACATTCCAGGTGTAATTGTGTATTGCGATGATTTACTAATTTGTGGTGAGACAGACAAAGAGCATGATGCAATATTAAAGAAAGTTTTTGAACGTGCTAAGGAACATAATGTTCGTTTTAATAGAAACAAGTTTCAGTATAAATTAACCGAAGTTAAATATTTTGGACACATTTTTTCCGAACAAGGCATGAAAATTGACCCAGAGAGAGTAAACGCCATTATTAATATGAAAAGTCCAGGCAATAAAAAAGAACTACAAATTTTCCTCGGCATGGTTAACTATTTAAGAAAATTTATACCAAATATGGCCGATATTGCATCACCGCTCCAATTATTACTAAAAAAGGATGTAAACTGGTTATGGACGGAAACTCATGAAAATGTTTATACTAATATTAAGAACAAATTAACAGAAGCCCCAACCTTACAAAATTTTAATCCTAAATTGCCAATTGTGATACAGTGTGATGCATCAAAGGACGGCTTGGGCTGTTGTCTATTGCAAAACGACAAGCCGGTAAGTTTTGCATCAAGAAGTCTAACATCAGCTGAACAGAACTTTTCTCAAATAGAAAAAGAGTTACTTAGTGTAGTCTGGGCCACACATAAATTTCACTATTATATATATGGACAGAAATGTACAATATTAAATGACCACAAACCTCTAGAGTCAGTGCTAAAAAAACATATTTATGAAGTTCCGTCTCCTAGACTTCAAAGAATGAAACTTAAACTCCTGAAGTATGATATAATGTTTAAATATTTAAAAGGGAAATACATGTATATAGCGGACTTGCTATCGCGTGCATTTATTAAGTGTAATGATGGAGACGAACCATACTTAAACGACATGATTCATTGTGTTGGACTCGCAAGTCAATTACAATGCACGCAAGAGCAAAAAACCGAGCTTATAACTGAAACAAGTAATGATGCGGAATTATCAACATTAATACACTATATTAAAAATGGGTGGCCGGATAAAAAACATGTCATGGATGATTTAAAATATTATTTTAAATTTAAAGCCGAATTACATACTGACGATAATCTAGTATTTTTGAATTACAGATTAATAATTCCGACGTCATTACGTTTGAAATTCATGAAATTGTTACATGAAGGGCATCTTGGTACAGCTAAAATGAAACAACTTGCAAGAAATTTGTATTATTGGCCAAAAATCGATGAACATCTAGAAACCTTTGTAAAACGATGCTTCATCTGTCAAACTTACCAAAATAATAATGTGAAGGAACCTTTGCTATCGCACGAAGTGCCTAATTTGCCATTTCTTAAAATAGGAACCGATATAATGGAATTTAAAACAAAAAGCTATCTAGTAATCTATGATTACTTTTCTAAGTGGTTAGACATTAAATTAATACCAAGTAAAAGTGCTAAGTGTATCATTAATACTTTAATGGATGTTTTTTGTAACTTTGGCATTCCTAATGAAGTAGTTTCAGATCATGTACCTTTTGATTCTAAAGAATGTAAGCAGTTTGCCCGGGAATGGGGATTTAAATTTACTTACACTAGCCCGAGATATCCCCAGTCTAATGGAATGGCCGAAAGAGGAGTACAGATAGCTAAAAAAATCTTGTATAAATGTAATGAAGATAAGACAGACTTTAGATTAGCTTTACTACAATATAGAGTAGCACCAGTTTCAGGTACAAATTTTTCACCTAGTCAGCTATTAATGAACAGGAATTTGAAAACAAAATGTATAACGAATTATGATTACTTGCAGCCAAAATTAAACATTAATGTTGAACAACAATTTGAGAAAACTGCACAGAAAAATGTTAAATATTATAACAATACGGCTAGAACAAAAGCAGTATTTAGTAATGGCCAGCAAGTTTGGTTCAAAAAAGATGTTGCTAAAAATGTTTGGTTACAAGGAAAGATTGTAAAAAATAATGGGTTTAGATCGTATGATTTAGTTGATAAGGATAATGTAGCATATACGAGAACCTCTTTTCATATTAGACCGGCTTAAGACTTTGTGTTCCACTGGAGCCATGCTGCTGATTGAATGCTTAACTACTAGGGTTTCTTTAATTGTTTGTGAAAGGGGGGAGAAAATAACATGTAACTTGTTTAGTATATAGAAGATGTAGTACACTAGTTTAATTTTAAGTTAAGGGGAAAGATGTAGCAGAATCGGAACGCATCCGTTCTGCCGTGTGTTGTCTGTGGCTCGCCCCGGCCTCTTGCGATTCTGACAGCTTTAGCGTAAGACGATTGCCCATTAATATATTTTATAAACGTGTTTTATATTAAATAAATACACAGTGATTCACTTCAAGAAACATCTTTTATTACAAATACTACACATACAATAATCAATTTGATCACTGTCCTGTGTCTGGGGATTGCCTGATGTTATTTTATGATCACGTTTTCATTACCAAGCTAATTGGCAGTTTGGTGCAAAGACTACAATATTATACTAGGTTATAGACAGGCAACTCGGCCAAATTTCTAATCATCGTACTTGTGCTGCCATCTATCCTTCATTACACGTCAACAAATCTACACACACATATACACCCACACCCACACACATACATACACGCATACACACATATATATAGCTACGTATATATAGGTAATTATAGTTTGGCATGGTATGACACATCTTAGAAGTTACGTTGAAATAAGTTTCTAATTACAATCACCAAGTTTAAATAAAATGCGCCCAATAAAGCAAATTAATTTAAATTTAGTAACCTCAACTAAAAACTTATTTCTACGTAACTTCTAAAACGTGCCACACTGCATAGTTTGAAAGAGGATTACTAAAGAGCAGTGTAAATAAAAACACCAGTTTCCGTTTTTTAGTTTTACTTATACCTACTTATTTCAAACGTGAATTTATCTTCGCATTCGTTTTTAAATTGACAAGAAAATGTACTTATCATCTTTCCCTTAAAAGTCAGATCCACAACTGTGCTTCGATATTTTAAATTTTTCTGGATTGCTAGCAGGATTCCGAAATCTATGCAATTGGATCCCTGAAAAAGAAAAAGTATTAAAGATGATATCAACGCCGAAATACGCAAACCTATTTAGTACCACGAAACATTTATTATAGAATTGGTAAAAGGTTCACTTTGTTGGATATTCATAGGCGATTTCAATTCCGTGATTACCGTGTCTAAATTATAGTAGACCAGTAAGCTTATGATGCTACGTTTTGTCACGCGATAAATAAATGATAAAGCATCCGTCACGTTCTAACTAATAGTGTGCGAGAGTGACGGATGTTTTATCAGTGATAAACTATCACTTATTTATCGCGTGACAAAACGTAGCATCATAAGCTTACAGCTTTGATAAAAACCCATAACATTATAATTACCTTCTCCGTCACGAACTTTGCGGCCGGGTAGTCAGAAAATTCTGACCGACATTTTGTTTAAAACAAAACTTAACACAACAAAAGGATAACAGCACATACAACGGGGGAATTAATGCTCAACTCGACGTTGAAATGAAATAAATAATGGAAAATACTGCACTCGATAAAATTCCCGACATTTTTTATTTGATTGATGTCAAGCAGCACCGATTTCTTTTTTTTTGGGAATGTTATGGCCAACCAGCACCGCCTTGACAGACTATTGTTGCCATGTAACAAACAATAAATAATATCATGAGTGGTTAATTTTAATCAATTGAAATTTAAATTAAAATATATTTTTAGATTCACACGATTTTTATATGTATTATCTGGTATATATCATGTTTATTTAATTACATTCACATCATTACGTATGTTAAAAGAAGGCCAAGTGGTACGTGTAATATAAGGTAGATGGCAATCAAAGCAAAGCGGTTCACTTTTTTTCTATTGAGTTACCGGGGCATGGTTTGGTGCAAAAACTACATTTAAAGAGATCAGCCTATATAAAGAGGCGACTGTAGCCATCGCCATCTGTCGGTGACTGTTGTCAACACAACGACGGCAGTCGTCCCTAATAGAGAACGTGCACGACGAAGGTGCCGCCAATCTAAGTCTTGTACCCTCTCACGCTGGGGCCACATTGACGGAAACGCCGTTAATTTATCGCGATAAAGACGATTAACGTCAGTGTAGCTACGTCTTACTATGTATATTTGACGAGATAATTTGAATTGGCAGCTTGATTTGACAGGCATGATAGTTTCCTTTATTGTCCGCCCGTCTCTTTTATCGTGCAGTGCTGCCACCTATAGTTCATGCAATTTCCCTATAGCGACACTTACAATGGTAGCAACAACCGCTTCCAACGAGTTGATGAATCGCGCCGAGCGCCTACAGATGGCACAGAAACATATCGTCGACCGTAGGCTGAATTACGGTAAGGGACATTGTTTTGCCTGTCCCTTACCGTAATTCAGCATACGGTCGACGATATCGAGATAGAGTCTGTGCGGAAAGAGAATAGGCGTGACGAAAAAGGAACTAACCTAACCAGTATGGCCACAGAACAGAAAATACGGCACATACGGTACAAAAGCATTACAGCGCCCCCCATAATTAATCCTATTCTCTTTCCGCACAGACTCTAGAAGGAAATAATTCATCGATTTGTATGGAATACAAGCGTGTAACGTTTTTCACTTGGCGTTTGACAGCAAAAGTGTAATGTAATGATGGTCATTTTCCATTTCATTACGTAGTATTTGAACAAACAATTATACCATTATTATCATGTCGTACCCTTGGTAAAATAAAGCCGTATCTGCAAAATGACGACTTTTCAGGGGAAGCGTTTAAAGATTCTGTCAATGAATATTTCTGGATAACTTTGATATGCTTCATGTTAGGTTTATAAAATTTTACCAATGTTCTTACAAAAACGTACTCTATTTAATAAGCAGTATAAAATAAAAATAAAATAAAAATAGCCTTTATTCTACCACAATACACTATTATACATGCATATAATTTGATTGGATTTTAATTTAACAATAATTTATTTAATTTCATATATTCGAATGTCTTAGTTATTATTTATTAATTATATTATTATTAAAATTATATTATTCTTGTTATTTCTTATTATTAAAAATATATCTTCTTACTCTAAATTGTGGAAGTCGCTTCCTTAGCGTAGGCCTCCCCCAGCTTCCTCCAGGTGTCTCTATCTCTAGATTCTCTTCTCCAGGCTAGTCCACATCTTTCTTTAAACACGTCTCCCCATCGTTTCCTCGGTCTACCTCTGTTCCGTTGCCCTTCTCTTGGTTGCCATTCTGTCAGTCTTCTAGTCCATCTTTCACTGTCCATTCTGATCACATGACCTGCCCATGCCCATTTTAAAGCTCTTATTTTTTGAATTACGTCTGTTACATTTGTTCTATTCCTTATAGTTTCATTTTTAATTTTATCCGATATTCTAATGCCCAACATGCTCCTCTCCATTTTACGTTGGTGCACAGCTATTTTCTTTTCATCTTTCTTTCGCAAAGACCAGGTTTGACAGCCATAAGTTAGCCATAAGATTACAATGTCGAAAAGTTTACTTTTAATTTTTATATTTACATCTTTATTTTTCATAATTTCTTTTAAGGTCCAATATTTTCTCCAAGCAATTGCAATTCGCCTGTCTATTTCTTTTTCTGTTTGGTCTTTAAAAGAAATTGACTGACCTAAGTAAACATATTCTGTGACGTACTCTATGCTCTCTTCGTTTATTTTAACAACTTGGTCTCTACCATTGGTAATAATTTTGGTTTTGGAAGCATTTAGAGACAAACCCACTTTTTTGCTCTCCCTGGCTAGATCGTTAATCATGTTTTCTAGTTGTGTGCTATCCTCGGCAAATATAGCAATATCATCAGCGAATCGAAGGTGGCTTAGGTATTCTCCATCAATTTTTATACCTTGATTCGTCCAATTTATATTCCGAAAGACCATCTCAAGAACAGCTGAAAATATTTTAGGAGAGAGTGGGTCACCCTGTCGAACTCCTTTTCTTATGGAGAATTCTGATCCTACTCTTTCCAATCTTATCTTAGCCATAGTCTTAGAGTATATGCTATGTAAAATCTCTAGGTACTCTTGGTCTACGTGTTGTTGCATTAGGGCCTCCCATATTTAATAAGCAGTAGTTCATTTTAATTATTCAATTATTTTCGGAAATAGTATGACGTATGTACACATGCGTCCTTATTGCACGGCGTACCCTTGGTAAAATAAAGCCGTATCTGCAAAATTCTGTCAATGAATATTTCTGGATAACTTTGATATGCTTAATGTTAGGTTTATAAAATTTTACCAGTGTTCTTACAAAAGCGTACTCTATTTAATAAGCAGTAGTTCATTTTAATTATTCAATTATTTTCGGAAATAGTGGGCAGCATGTGCACTTACGGCTATATTGCACCAAGCTATAGCAAACGTATGTGTACATGCGTCTATATTGACCAAACTATTACTTTTTTCCAATTTTGGTGCGACGTGCGAGCGCGACACATGCTCTCCAGCCGGTAACACTGATGCAACTAACTTCACACTGCGTATGCGCTCCAGTAACGTCGGGAAACAACGGCGCATGTGTAGATACGGCTTTGTTTTATGTTCGCTTAATCACATACTGTCTGTTTTCGCTTTGTTTATTTAAGTAACTAATATAGGTAGAAAAAAAATCTGTTTGTTTCGTATAGTTTACAGCATTTGTGTAACATTCGCGTAATAAAAGCACTTTGGACGTAAAGTCACATACGGCTTTATTTTACCAAGGGTACGTGTATTAACGTCGGTTCACTATTGTCATATTGTTGTAATACTCCATAATTATGTTTGAAAAGAGAAACTGGTGAGTTTTTTCTGGCGCTTCTTTTCACCAGAAGTGCCAAAAGAAGAGAAAATAATAGAATCAGACATGTAAAAAAGCCCTTGAGAGCCTACTTGCAGGAATAAATTACTTTATTTATTTTATCAGATTTTCTTGTGTTTGTTTGTGCTGCTCTACACTTATACACTTGGGGTAGACTTACTTACGTTAAGCAATCGACGTTTCTGGGTTGAAATAAAAGAAATTCGATTTATCGCAAACAAACTTCTATTAATTTCTATTTCTCTTCCGTTTTGAAGAAAATATTTTGGAACTTACTACTGTGCCCTTATCTGCACTCCTACCACGGGCCACGGGTCTTGAATTAAATTTGATATTCTCATATTTGATCGGTACTTTTTTGTTCAAATCCTCTATCGACTTTAATCTGTCTTCTAATGACTTCATTATGTCGATAACTTGCTTGAAATCTTCGCGAAACTGCTGTCGTATGATGTCGTTAATCTTCTTGAAATCATCGACATTCTCTTTGACTTCTTTGTAAGAGTCTTCTATTGACTTTATTCTGTTGATAACTTGCTTGAAATCTTCACAAGTCTCTTGTCGTATGATGTGGTTGTTCTTCTTGAAATCATTGATAGCCTCTTTGATTTCTTTGTTAGAGTCTTCTATAGACTTAATCCTGCTTTTTAACGCGACAGATGGATTCGGAACGCCTCCTTCGTCATGACCTTCCGTACTGTTTGGTGTTTCTACTACTGTATCGTACAGCGCATCCAACTTATTTACGTTTCCTTTCTTCTTTACTATATTTAAAATGGCATGATGCAGTTTCAAGGGCAAGGTGCCAATACATAAAGAACAAAAAACACGTGCACGTAAAGGACATGGTTTTATATAATAATACGCTTTACCTGTTTTACCTGTGTTTATGACTATTTGTTTGTGCATAGTTACATGTGATAATCTCTTCCACAATTTCCCGAGCGCTGTATGCCCGAGGCTATCTAAAGTGCTCAGCAATTCCACTTGCTTCTCCAATCTCCTGACGTCGCCACGTTCGCGGAGATCGCCGATGTCGCTCACGGCGACGCCTATCATGAAATTCATCAGCGCTATAGCGATGAATGCGATAAACAACGCGAACAGCAGACGAACGACCGCTCTCGTGTCTTTGATCTCCTCGTGGTCTTCCGCGAACAGCCCTTCATAGTCGAACTCCGAGGTCATCATCACCAATGTCTTGAGGAACGCAGCGGCGGGGCCGTCGAAGGGAGGCCGCGACTTGTATTCTAGCATGAAACATGTAGAAAACACGAAGACACAGCACATCGACGTCACGAGAACCTGAAAAAGCATAAGTAATTTGACGTTTAACTAAATTTCTACCTCTTACTATTACGCCGATCGCTTGCCATCAGCAGATATGAGACCAAAATAGTCGCGCATCGGGCGGTTTTAAAGGAATTTCCTACCGCGTGCACTCCGAATGTGATGTAAACTGAGCTCTCTGCAACGGTTTTCCGATGAGGTTACAGGGTTCTTCAAGAGGGAAGTGAATAGGTTTTTAAGGGATCGACTGGTAACGCTACTAGCTTAATATCAGGAGGAACAAAAAACTCAAGTTTTACTCAATTCTGTCAAAGCACCAATCGCCAAAAATTGGCGGAACAAGGTAAACTAATTGTAAGTAGACTAAACCTTGGAGTCACGAGAAGACGACGTACCTTCAGCACGTTGACGGCAGCTCTCTCGAAGGCGTAGAACGTCCAGTTGGAAAGCCTCGCCACCAGCAGCGCGGCCTGCAGCCAGGACAGCAGCAGCGCGGCGCAGGCCGCGTGGCGCGCCCAGCCCGCCGCGCCCGACTGCAGCCAGCACGCCGCCGGCACCACACCCGCCAGCGCCAGCCCGCACAGCCGCGCCCAAGGCTCCGCCCGCGCCATGTGCTGCTGCTTGCACGCGTACACCCACACGCACTCCTGGAATATTCATTCGATTCATATAATAATAATAATCCCATGACACGGGCAGGGACAGCATCCGCTGGGTGTACACGTTGCCTTTCATTAAATTGTCGAAAGGGCCTCTACGCGTTGGCTTCGGCTCCGCGCACGCCTCCCAAAGGGCCGGGACACCATTGTCCCGTGTACGGGAAAGACATACAGATAATAATAATAAATATTAGGGGACAATCTTACACAAATCGAACTAGCCCCATAGTAAGCTCAATAAGGCTTGTGTTATGGATACTAGACGACGATATATTTAATAGATACAAATACTTAAATACATAGAAAACATCCATGACTCAGGAACAAATATTCGTGCTCATCACACAAATAAATGCCCTTGCCGGGATTCGAACCCAGGACCTCCTGCTTCGCAGGCAGGGTCACTACCAACTAAGCTAAAGCGGTCGTCATATAGAAACAATGATTGAGAAAAAAGTGATTAGAGCGCTACAGAATGTCCTAATTCTGTAAAATCTTTACGTGGACATCCACGAGACCGAGAGATTCCTCGGCGGTAGATATGGGAAGACCCTAAGTTCATAGCAGTGGCGTGGCGTAAAAGATATCCATACGCAGATTTGGCGTATACATCTTCCATAAGAGCTGTAGAATAAGGAGCTCAGTTGCTTGATATTAGGCATGCCGATAGGAATCGAGTTCTTTGGACGCCACTCTACTGGTTCATAGATAAGCACCAAGGTATGTAAGTTGATTAGAAAAGTTAATCGACTTTCTGTACTGCTGCTTGCTTTACTGTGTTTAATGAGATAATTGAGAGTTCTCTCAATAAAAGTCAGTCCGTTCCATTCCAGAGTACCTAATACATTGTTATTTTTAAATACGAGATTTTAAGATGTAGATTTTACTAGAATTTACCAGCGGCTTCGCCTGCGTTATTCCCCTTTTTATCCTTTACTGGGTTTTAAAGTATCCTATGTTTCAATCTTGAACTTGGACTAAAATCCATCTCATTCAGTCGTTACTCCATTACTTAGTAACAAACAAAAATCCGAACATCTTCACAAACTTTCACATTTATAATATTATTAGTGGTCGGAAGGAAGTAGGATTTACCTGAACGAACAAGACTCCGATGCATACATATGTGAACACGCCCAGCGCCGTGTGCCACGCTCCGTAGCCGGCGGCAGTTGCAGTGGTATCTGACATCTCATTATGCGTGTCATTTGTGTCTATTTCAATAAATGTGGTGATTACAAATGTGCTGAATGCGCCTAGAAACAGGACATGTGTAGCTATGATGATATAGAATATTGGCAGCAAAAACTTCCACTTTAAATATATGAGAGTCTCTATTATAGGATGTTGCAGCAACTTGTCAAGGCCACATCGCGCCAGCTGCTCTATGACTTTCAACTGGCTCATGTTTTCACCGTCTGTCAACACACTGTAGTCAACTTTTACTCGAAAATCATCGCCATTGACTTCACTCACAGAGACGCGCTCATCGAATAAATCTTTAAAGAATGTTAACGGATCAGCAAATCTGGTCGCTATTTGTTCTATTGCTGTAGCTTTTTCACCCTTGACAGACAGAGTGCCGCCAATGCGTAGATAAATCGCAGTCCTATTCGCATAGCCTCCGCTGGCTGATCTATATGTTGGACTCTCTCCGTCGTTATCCACGATATTGTGAAACAAGCTATTTTCATAGTGCTCAGCTAACAGGAACTCCAGAATTTCGGTGTTACTGGGGATCAGGTGCCACACTGTCCACCCGTAGTTCGTTTGCAATTTCAAATGCTCATTTCCAAATTTTTCTATAAGGAGCTTCACCGACTCCGCCTTGCCATATTGTGTGGCGCGGTGTATCGGAGCAAAACCCTCTCTGTCCAACGAGTTTGGAATATTATGATTGTCCAGGAAATACTTTAAAATGTCGACGCATCGATGTACCGCAGCTATGTGAAGGGCTGACTCGGAGTGATAGTTGATGTTGCTCATGCTCGCGCCTGCGCGCACCACGGCGTCGACAATCTCGAGGTTGCCAGACTCTATGCCATAGTATAGAGCGGTACATTTGTTGGCGTCCCGGTGATCCAAGACTTCGCTTCCATTATTGCTTTGTACGGTGGCTGTCAAAACGTCTTGGATAATCTCAATATCCTCCTTTCCTCCGAGATTCTCGAGCGGCAATATATCCTGAAGAAGAAAGTATTTGGTTGTTATTTCGGTAGTTTATTCAGGGCCATCTTAAGCCCTGCCGGAGCCTTTAAGCACAAGAATTTGGAGCCCAATGGGAGAGTAGAGGAATAGTACATTACACAACTAGGGTGGTAATACAAAGAAAGGCCGAGATCGCAGGAGTTTGCGGCCCGAGCTGCAAGCGAGGGACGTAAATATGCGATCGAGGGCTTTCTTTATTACCTCCCGTGTTCTGTACATCATTTTATGTCTATACTTGGCCAGAAAGCGGCTTTTTCTGTACGCCCAGCGTGCGGAAAAAGCCACTTTATGGTCAGGTGTGGCATAAAGAAAATACCTATTGATAAAAAGTAATTACCTAAGTGCTTATAGTGTAAGCGAATCGGTCTTCCGTGGCCTCGCGGGCTCATTGGGTGAAAACGGTACAGTTTATACTATTATGTAGGTACATTTCTTGTGTTGAGAAAATCACGGAGTGAGACATGCCTGCCCCGTGTCTACTTTGTCGTTTAGTGCTTTCACCTATAGTTCGTGCATTCCCTATAAAGGCACGTGGCTTGCAAAACCGATACGGGAGCGGCAACGCTGGCCCACAAGTGACACACAAAAGTGGTGCCCGACGGTGTTGGAGGGCTCAAGTAGTAGAAAATCTTACCGGGTATCCCAGATCTTCACATTCCCGGAAATTCAAATATGGCGAGTAGACAAGTATGCACAACTGCAGCAGGGTCCTCCCTTTTCGATCGCGGTGAGTGCAGGAGGCGCCCTCGACCAGCAGCCGCCGGACGGTCGCCGCGTCCCGCGCCACCGCCGCGTCGCGCACCGCGCGGTCTCTGCGGATACCGCGTTATGATCACTAGCGGCCACGGCCATTTCAATTTGTATGTACCTACTACACACGCGTCGCAGTTCGTCATCAGCGTAGCACTGAATGCATTTTCGCAACTGACGGTCATCGCTGACGGTCAGGAACGACGGTCAGCGATGACCGTCGGTCGAGCACTGTTTCCAGCCTATCGGGTTTCATCGGAGTGGTTTAGGCTGCTTTATGTACGTTGGCCCCGATATGCATTGAAGACGAAGCTGGTACTAACTTGGCCCGGAGGGGCGGGCGCGGCGCGCCGTCTGCTGCGGTGTCCCCGGCGTCGCTAGATCCCTCTGAATCCTCAGATGCTGCTTCCACGTCGCGGCATCTGGTGCGGAGTGGCGGCCAGCAGTAACGCCTAAAAATATTTAATACTAAATTAAGAAATTTGAAACGCAAACAGTCTAGGCCAGTGGTTCCGAACCTGGGGGTAATTACCCCTTTAGGGGTAAAATTAAGTTTTCTCAGGGGTAATACTCATATTAAGTCGTTTTTCTTTGAGTACTTTCATATACTTGTCTGTATTACCCATTTTTTGGAGGGGTAACGATATAAATCTAGAAGGTGCCTGTGGGTGATATGGCAATAAAGGTTAGGAACCACTGGTAGGCATACGATGATTGAGCATACCGTTTAAATGGCATACTGATAACAACGTTAAAAATATACAGCATCGCTTGAAATATTCATTAAATTATCTAGCGCCCCCAAGGTTGATGGCTATTCTAATGATGATTCTGATTTTCTGACTTCCTGTAATTTCATTTGCCCTCAAACACGAGAAAATTAGTTGCGGAGAAGCAAAATGTATCAAGCTATAAAATTAAACTGACTTCAACCAAATGGTGGCCCGAATTACCTTGTCCCTTCTTTTGCTTATATAAACTACAATAATTTATTCAAACGTCCTCACCATAAGAGAAAGCGGATATCCCTTAGCACGCGGATAAATAACTGAGCGAACGTTTCGCTTTGCGTCGACCCTGTGTCGATGCACAGTCTCCCGACGGATGACGGCGCTGTGTGGGGCGACGTCGATGCCACCGGGACGTCCAACGGCGCCGTGGCGAGCGACGGCGCTGTGGCGGTTGAAGGCAGCAGCGCTATGTCTTCCGTCTCGCTCTGCTGGCGACGGCGCAGCTGCGAACCTGCTTCAGGCAACACAGCTTGATCACAGAGCAAGTTACATCTTCATTTGTCATGGGGTGGCCACATATTACATCACACAGTATAGAGAGGAGTGTGGGGGAGGTCTAATCTAATCAGACGTGACAGCCTATGTATATTAAAATCTAGCTTGTACATTACACAGGCAGCTAAGTGCGGGCCGTACTCGCGCACGAAGGGTTCCGTACCACCGTACAATATTTAACTAAAATATTTTTTTAGGGTTCTGCACCGAAAGAGTGCGCAACAGGACCCTATTACTAAGCCTCCGCTGATCGTCCGTCTGTCTGTCACAGGGCTGTATCGTTTGATTCGTAATACTTAGGTAGAGACATACAATTTTCACACAATGTGTATTTCTATTCGATAATATACAAAGTTGACTTGAAACCATACATACCTTTATTTCGAGTCGCGCGGGAGCCAGGCATGTTGCGTTTGCACTCGACACCTGCAGTCCTATGATGGTCGTATATCTCTTCTTGGCTGTACACTCTTATCAGTGGTCGTGGTTCTTTGTATGTTATATAGCCGCGCTATAAATAGCTGACACAGCACCGTCACTCTGCCATTTGCATACCAGTAGGTATGCAAGTTGTACGATAATTTACAACTGTGACGTCATTTTCGTGACTAATATAACTTTACCCGTGAACTTTGTCGGCCCGCTCGTCGCTTCGATTTCGACGGACCACAGCAACGTGACCCCCGATTACGAAGTGTAATGTCTGGCTCACGGGTCAAATTATATTAGGCACGGCGAAGTTTCGAAGTATCCCACTACCTAATGTTTTATTTTTTAAACGCGATGCTTTATTTTTTATTTGTTACTCGATAAGTGTGAGTACCAAAGGCCGCTGACCGTCCGGGACTGCAGTCCGGCAGACACTGGTAGTCCAGTCGACTTGAAACGTTTCATTCGAAGTTAATATCCTGCCGTCTCGCGTACTTAAATGCAAATACGGAGAAAACGAGAGAGACGGTAGGAGACGAACGATGACGTTAGTAGTTGAGCTCCTGACGTCTGACCTGATGACTCAAAAACCGGCAGACCAAGGGCAGTCCATTCGCAATAGGGCAATAACACTGCAATGCACTGGTTTCATCGTCCCATAGGTAGTAGCATCCAAAGCGCATAACTATTTATAGCATAACACATATTTGTGCCTATAGGAATAAACGTCATAGCTATATGGCGCAAGAGACTAGTGAGACAATAGTACATTACACAACTAGGGTGGTAATACAAAGAAAGGCCGAGATAGCAGATGTTTGCGGCCCGAGCTGCAAGCGAGGGACGTAAATATGCGATCGAGGGCTTTCTTCATTACCTCCCATGTTGTGTACATAATTTTATGTCTACACTTGGCCGGAAAGCTGCTTTTTCCATACGCGCAGCGTGCGGAAATAGCCACTTTATGGCCAGGTGTGGCATAAAGGAATAAATGTATCGATTGGTGAACTCCGGAAGGAGGTGGCGCTTGGGATTTTTTAACACCGATCTATGAAGTTAGTCCACCAACAAACTTCTGTGACAACCATACCTAGTCTCCTAACATAAACAAAAACTAAAGGAAAATTAGATAGAGAACTTCCTCCCTTTAGTGCTTATCACACTTGCGATATGCGGCGAGTTAGAAGCGAACTTCCATACAAATGTCGAGTTCGTCGCGACTGGTTTTGTATGGAATCTCGCCCGCAGCTCGCAAACTAGTGTGATAAGGCCTTAAGGCCCTTTAGTGAAGTCTGTTCGGAGTTGCGGCCCGAGCTGCCAGCGAGGGACGTAAATATGCGATCAAGGGCTTTCTTTATTACCTCCCGTGTTGTGTGGGCTTTTTTTATTTGCGTTCTTAACTGACAGTTAGCAGGTCGTCACAGAACTGACGATAAGTGTCAAACTCCATACATTTCGTCACGGACTGACAGGTTAGACGGTATTTGAACATAGCTTAAGTTTCGCCTAACCATAGATTTTAAAATAAAAATGCCCGTGTACATCATTTTATGTCTACACTTGGCCAGAAAGCGGCTTTTTCCGTACGCGCAGCGTGCGGAAAAGTCACTTTATGGCCAGGTGTGGCATAAAACCTTTTTTTGACCTCTGAAAATTTAGCATAGTCGCACTCTGGTAAATTGTTAGGCTATAAATATATACTTTGAGGTGATGTTGAAGAAAATTTCCTTGATTCATAAGAACTTCATTGAATTTTGTGTATTAGTATATTTTTATTAATTATTACCATATTACAAAATATTTAATTTAAAAGTTATTTCACAAAAACAGGCAAGTTCAATACTTTTGGCCACGTCTTTATACAATATACGGATAACACAAATAAAACCCCAGTTAATAGTAAGCGTTTATTATCAGTGTAAGTACAGTTTTATTATAACCTTCAGGCTGATACAGATACTATACAAATTCGTCATAAGTGCCCAGTGCAAGTCACTTAAAAATGTAAACTATAGCTTGGCAACTTCGTTGATGACACTCACATGTGTGCTTTTTGTTATGTGCAGCCGTAACTATTTACAAAAGTTACCGCCAACACGAACGGGGGCCTCCAGAGGCTGCCTCCGTCGGTCGCCATTCGTGTTGGCGGTAACTTGAGTAGTTACGGCTGCACAGAACAAAAAGCACACTGGTGAGTGTCACCAACGAAGTTGCCAAGCTATAGTAGGTAGTTAATCATGGTCACAAAACTGACTATTAGTGTCAAACGCCATGTAAATATCACGTCACAAAGGAGGTTACAAGGTATTTAAACATAACCTAAGTTTCGGTTAAAGGTATTGTCGGAAATAGCCTTTGTACATATATTTAGTAGTTAGGTATATATAATGTAACAATCAACTAGGCTAAGTCAATCACGTAGGAGAGAAAATCACATTGAAATCTAATTACAATCTTTTATTGTTTATTATTGTTTACTATTCAATCAGTCTTACTGTTTAATCATTCAATCATAAATAACGTGTAATTTACTCTAATTTTAAGTATTTTCAATGTCCATCGTTTATAAGAAATTAATTAATTATTACTATAATATTATCCTATTTCTGTGTAATGTGCAATTGTATACGAATTATTGTGTTTTTTAATAAAATAAACAAACGTCCGCTATCCCCACTCAAGCGCTAAAATAAATGGCTGATTCTCAGAACAAACTCGGCTCGCCGGGAGTTTCTCAGTAAAATCTCCCTCTTTTAAAAAATAATCTTATAAAATGGCGGTTCTCTGCCATTTTCTATCTATCTTACATTTATCATCAAGTGATAATCAGCTCTTTACTAGTGCCTGGTTGAGGTGGCACTCACTATGGAAAATTAAATAAGTCTTTTCATTTACAATCTACAGTCCACAAACCATCGAAGGCCCTTTACACCTCACACCTATGTAGTAATCTAAGATACTGTTATTTGTATGTTCTATCTGTTGGTAATCCTTAATAAATAAATAAAAAAAAAGAGTAGTAGGTAATTTAAGAAAGTAATAGGTATAAGGTAATATAAGAAATTAAAATAAAGTATTATATATTTTAATGTGTTATTAAATTAACAGTCTTCTTTTCTTAAAATAAAGGTTCTGGTTATTTTTACCATTGGGATTTGAAAAGAAGATAAAATAAGGGGAACGAATAAAAATTTCATGAAAAAATGCCCATGGAAAATTATATATTGGGGAAAAAAGGCACTGGGAATATATGGGAATGGAATATTACCACCAAGAAAAAATGATTTTCGGAAAAAAAGAGCCACACTAAACTACGCCATACAGTTTTTCTAAAAGTATTCACGTATCTACTTACGAGTTTGTACGGAACTCTCGGTGCGCGAGTCCGACTCGCATTTGACCGGTCTTTTTTCTATGTAGTGTAACAGAATGCTTTTGGTGATATTTGGTTGACATAAATTTACGGTACTATAATAGAAATTGTGTACAGCGATCACTAAGCGAGATCAAATTTTATTGCTCTTGCCACGGGAATGTTGTAAGCGAAATTGAACACTAACGCTATGCAAATAAAGTCGATATTAGAATGAAAAAATCACATTTGTCCAGCCTGACCGAGATATCGTAGAAAACCACGAAGTCTGGAATAGTATAGAGATCGGAAAGAGTTTTAAGGTCTGAGATAACGGAAATGACTGAGAGATCGGCATACGTTTAAAAGGAGGTATGTAGTAAGCGAAATTGAACATTAACGCTATGCAAATAAAGTCGATATTAGAATGAAAAAATCACATTTGTCCGACCTGACCGAGATATCGTAGAAAACCACGAAGTCTGGAATAGTATAGAGATCGGAAAGAGTTTTAAGGTCTGAGATAACGGAAATGACTGAGAAATCAGTATACGTTTAAAAGGAGGTGCACGGAAGAAACGGAAATCTATTTTTTCTTTGCTCTGGTCTGGAGAACTGTGCGATAGTCTGTAATACTTTTATTTGCGAGCGAGCATGAACTCCAGAAAGGGTCGCGGGAAGTCAGCCGTGGCCTGGGGAACCAAACGCTAAACTTATAATAAGGGCGCCTTGCGAATGGTCCACCAACACGAGTAGGGGTTGGTCGTATTTAAATAAAAGGAAGGTCTATTCTCATGAGCGTTGTTTAATTATATCTTTAAACTATTATTTTAACAATTTAAGCCAATCATAAGATCTAGCGCAGGGTTGTGTAACTTACTAAGTACTAGCGCAAGTTGTGAAATTAACACGAAGTTTCTATTTCAAGATTTAGCCCTTGGCTATATAAACAAACCTAACTTAAAAGAAAAGGCTGTACTATCGGGGTAAAATCCGAACCCAAGCGTGAGGCAGACGCAAAAAATTATAGACAAGCGCAGGGCAAGCGCAGATTCACGGAGCGGCTTTTATCTCAATAGTACATACCCAATGCGAGCGTCCCCGCAATACACATTTAAATAGTAGGAAAAGATCTTCCACTAGGGTTTATGAAACTATGTAGGTGTAAAGTGGTGGTGTCTATCCAATCACGAACATCCCGGAGTAACGGGGTATATAAAGATCACTTAGCGTTCAATCCGCGGAGTAGAGGCGGCTTCACACGACACCACACGACGCTCTGGTCCTCACAGCACTAGCGCAGATGCCAGATGATGCAGCTCTCCTCACAAGTAGGACTCCGACCCAAATACGGGGTGATTTAAGCCTCAGCGTAGAAACCCTGAAACGTTATTTCAGACAAATTATATTCTAACTCGATTTTAGAAACTTGTGCAAAGGATTGCAACTAACGGCTTGATTACTAATGAACCAATCATTAAACTTACCATAAAAATGGGTTTATTTCAGATGTTGTGCGATTTTTGACCTTTATACTCGGGTTCGCTGAGTTCTCTGGAATGTTAAATATACATTAGAAATACACTCATACTATCACGCCTATTTAAGAGGGACAATCATAGTCTTGTACTCACCTGTAGTGTACAGGATGTCGCTTTAAGCATTTTTGACCTTTATACTCGGGTTCGCTGAGTTCTCTGGAATGTTAAATATACATTAGAAATACACTCATACTATCACGCCTATTTAAGAGGGACAATCATAGTCTTGTACTCACCTGTAGTGTACAGGATGTCACTTGGAGCATTTTTACCAGGAATGCTAGCACCGGGAGACGAAGGCTGTAACAATAAATATTATTTCCATGAAAGATTGTAAACGTGGACTAAGTAAAAATCATTTAAGCTCAATGCATAGCTGAACAACACTCACCAGTAAAGGAGGCAGCTACTTTCCATAGAGATTCGAAGTAATTAACGCGTAATGGGATCAGACTACCAATTACGTAACCGGCACATGGTACCCGATATATATCGTGAGCGCCAGAGAACGCTACAAACACGATATTAAATGTTCCTCACCGACGCGCGGCTTGAACAAACACTCCTCAATCCGTCTTCTAATTATTTTACATTTTCATGTATTTTTCATCTCTCGAAAAAAAACACCTAGTCACCTCACCGACGTCTTCCTTTTTTCTTCTCGCTTTGACCACTCTGCGCAAAGGCACCACGCTATTCAGCCAAACTAAACGATTGAGAAAATCGACTTAGGAACGCGGTCCGAATAAATGCTTACAAACAAATTGAGATCTTGGCTGAAACGTTGTAAAAAAACTTAGGGTATTTTATTGACTCGGTTTTATTAAAGACTGACTTAAACAAACAGCAATATAGTGCGTACCAACCTTAGGAAATTAAAATATGGATTAGGAATCGATTTATGCGAATATCGGAGTGTTCATTGGAACGAATCGATAAATAATCGTGATGTTGCCAGTAAAAGAAATTAAAATTAAGCTGAAAAATGCGTATTGTTACTAGCACAAAAAAAAAACAGGTGTTACAGTACCCTTCCAGTTAGTGAAATAATTTTATTTCAGAATTTTTACTAAAAATTCTGAAATAAAATTATTCTACACTGTCAGATCTACTGAACAGAGCAGAAGAATCAAGGGAGGGGTCATCTCCGTCCGCAGAGGAAGATGTCTGAAATCCTTAACCTACGAAAACTCATGAGAAGTTTTTTTTATGTACTTAAACTAAACCAACACCCTGTCTATGTTTGGATAGATATCCCTCTATCAAACACTGTTGACACCTTAAACTAAACAGCAGAAAGCATAGGCAAAATATTAAAAAAAAACCTAGCAATGCTTAAATTGAATCTTAGGTATTAGAGTACAGAAAATATTATAAGTCGTTCACTAAGTCTGGAACATTACCGCTATGCCGACGTGACACACAGCCTGGCAGGAAGCTCAATAAACTAGAATTAAGAACCTAGCAGATTATGCTTAACATAACTCTGCCAAGCGAGGCGTGACACACAGCCAATAAGAGAACTTGCAAATTAAAATCTGTAGACGAGGTATTATCGTTAACAAGACAAACAAGGGGGCGTGACACACGACCTACAACCCTTTGCGACGCATATGGAACAAAAGCCATTTCATTAGAAGCCAAAGGCATATCAAATTAAAAAAATTATAATTGAAATAGGACGCACTCTGGTGACAGAATGTCCATTTCTCAAAGTATCCATGCAGATAAAAACTTTAAAATTGTTTTTATCTCAAGAATTGGTTACACCCGTTGTGTAACCAACCGAAAACCTAAACTACTTACTAAAGTAATCCTTAGTTTTAGAACGGCACGAGACAGCACAATTAATCTAATGTATCGATAGATACCTTAGCTAAACTTCTTACCTATCTACTTAACTAATTACTTATATTAAACCCGGGTGTACTTAAACTAATACATACCTTCAGTTTACACATACCAAATTTAAACCAACAGTCAGGACCAGATGTTCTCCAAACAACAAAAGCCTACAGTCCAGACCAAAAGAAATCATTCCTACAGATAAACATTCCAAATTTAAACCAACTGACAGGACAAATCTTCTTCTAACGAAATATTACCTGCATGTCCGGTCATACGTTCTAAGCTAACCTTACATTAAACCTGTGGTGCAACATAAAAAACACATAGAAGAACACTATGCTAAAACACAAAACATAAAGAGGCGCAGAACACAGTTCGCAAGCCACGCTTTACTTGGAACGAATGCCTGAGGTACGCGCTAACCTTAACTACCTGGGGTGCTGCTGGAGGCAGACACAAGTGGGTCGGGTGGCTGACCGTCACCACGAAGCAATAAGTCCTTGATGTGGAATTTACCCAAAGGCTTCCCGTCCATGGACTTCAACGAGTAAACCAATGGAGAATGTTTCCTACTGATTACGCACCTCTCAAACTTGGGCGATAGTTTAGCGCTAAAATATTTAGCCGCATTGGAAAGAGGAAAGCAACGCTTGTAAATAATTTGACCCTCGTCAAATTGAATAGGGCGCTTCCGCAAATTATAGTATTTAACGTTATGAGTGTAAGCCTTTTTAAGGTGGCCTTGCACTCTTTTATATACGTCACAAAGCTTAGGTAGGTTAGAGGAAAATGGCTCGCGTTCCACGACCACCGAGACCGGGTCTACAGGAACATCGAGATTGAGCAGCGCTCCATCTATCACCATCTCTCGACCATGATTTAAGTAAAACGGAGTAAACTTTGTACTCTCGTGTACGAAGGTATTTAAGGCACATTGGATCTCGGAAACCTTTTGGTCCCAAGTACGATGATCCGACTGCACGTACGAGGCAATGGCTCGAACAATATCTCTGTTGGAGCGCTCAGTTTGGTTCGTTTGCGGGTGGTATCGCGGGTTATAGAAGACGTTAGGAACGTTATATCTAGACATGAGGTCCCTGAACTCCTTCGAGGTAAATTGAGGCCCGTTATCGATATATATATACTTGCATACTCCATGTAGTAAGAAAACACCCTTTTCTATACACTTGACAATTGCCTTCGCCGTTACATTACGTAGAGGAAACAAAAGAACATATTTGCTAAAGTAATCGACGCATACGAAAAGATATTGGTTCCTAGCGTAAGATGGAGGGAATGGACCTAAGATGTCACATGAGACAGCTTCCCAAGGTTTAGTAACAATCCTAGGATTACCCATTAGTCCTGCTCGAGCAGTGTTGGCAGGCTTGTAACATTTACACACCTCACAAGCGGCAACATACTTCTCGACATCCTGAAACAGGCCTGGCCAGAAGTACGCCGCACCAATTCGCTTATGGGTCTTAGCAACACCAAAATGTCCAGAGGTCGGTGCATCGTGACACTGCTGGAAGATTTCCTCACGATGTTCTCGAGGCACTACAAGCTTCCAATCGAATTGCGCAGTAAGATTATATTTATTTTTTGACAAACGATACAGTTTCCCGTCAGTAATGGTAAAGTTAGGAAAGAGACGAGGATTTTCCGAGCAATCTTTCAATAGTTTTTGGTACCACGGGTCCTGCACTGTTATCGGATCAAAAGTGATAGAGGAGATCTTAATTCGAGATAGAGTGTCAGGTATGATATGCTCTTTGCCCTTTCTATGTATGATCTCAAACTCGAACTGACTCAAACGACAAGCCCATCTATTTAACCGTCCTGTCGGGTTTTTAAGTTTATAAAACCATTGTAGAGAACTACAATCCGTGACTATGTAGCACTTTGATCCCTCTACGTATGCGCGGTACTGCTCAAGAGCAAAAATCACGGCCAAAAGTTCCCGTTCCGTTGCTGTGTAGTTAACCTCTGGCGCACTCAACGTTCTACTACAATAAGCCACCGGGTGATCCACATCGTCAATCCGTTGAGTTAAAACCCCTCCAATCGCAAACGAGCTGGCATCGGTATGTATGTAAAAAGGTTTACTAAAATCCGGGCATCTCAGAATAGGAGCAGAGATGAGAGCTGACTTAAGAGTGTTGAAAGCTTCATCCGCCTCGGAATTCCACTCAAATCTAAGTTTTTTACTAGTCAAACGGGTTAGAGGACGGGCAACTTGGGAGAAGTTATTAATGAACCGGCGATACCAGCCTGCCATACCCAGGAAACGTTTCAACTCTTTAGGATCTTTCGGAGTAGGAAAATTCATAATCGTTTCAACCTTACCAGGGTCTGTGCGTAAACCGAAACGATCGACAACATAGCCAAGATATTTAAGCTCACTGCGACAAAACTGGGACTTCTGTATATTGATAGTTAAGTTAGCATTTTTCAGCTTTTCGAAGACCCGTTTAAGAATATCAACATGTTCTTCAAATGTAGATGTACAAATTACTATGTCGTCGATGTACGCAAAGACCCGGTTGTCGAACTCGGCGGAAAAAAGGCTATCCATCAGCCGCTGCATAGTCGCACTAGCCCCCACCAATCCGAAGCACATCCGATTATAATGATACAATCCACGTCTAGGTACTGTAAAAGCCGTCTTCTCCTTAGAATCAGGATGAAGTGGGATCTGGTGATATGCCGCACTAAGATCCAAAGATGTTAGATACTTGGCGTCGCGTAAATTATCGATGATATAGTTGATATAAGGAAGTGGGTATGCATCCGATTTAGATACCGCGTTAAGACGACGACTATCCAGACACAGCCGTAGCTCGCCGTTCGCCTTGGGCACCATAGTGACCGGTGAATTCCACGGCGAATGGGAGGGCTCAACAATCCCACTTTCTAGCATACGATCAAGTTCCGCGTCCAAAAATTTTAACTTTTCCGGGCTGAGTCGATAATATTTTTGTTTAATCGGTGCAGCATCACCTGTATTAATGACGTGTTGAATCAGGGAGGTTTCACCTAATCCGACCTTATCCGTGTTAATATTATCATAAAGAAGTTTTATTTTATTAATCTCACACTTCTGGTGTGAGGTCAACGAGTCATAGTTATGCAAGCCATCTTCCTCCACGCTCCCAACCATAGACTGGGCAGACGCCACATTAGAAGGAAGACAAGCAAGTACATCAGGAGCTAAGTTAAAAGCTTTCCAAAAGTTTATTCCAAAATGAATTGGTAACCGGATTTCCGGCTGTATATGAAATTTAACTAACCGAACTACACCTTTATATGCAATAGGCAAATTCATATAGTAACGACAAGTGTAACTAACGCCATCCGCGACACGCAGAATCCGAGGCTGTTCAAATTCACACATTTCTAAAGACAAATCCATAAATTGGAGGTGCGCATCCATGCCTAGCACAGAGCATGATGCGCCACAATCCAAGAGCCCATAGACGTTCACATTCAAAACTTGAACGGCTAAGTAAGGCCGATGATCATTAGCAGGAGGCAAGAAGTAAGTTTCAACAGGTCTCGCGGCATCCGAGGATGAAGCAAAACGCGAGACCCTGTTGTCTAGTTTTTTGGACTAGTAGAAGGTCCTTCTTGATTACAATTCGGACACTCGGGCCGACGCACGCCCGGATGACCGCATTCGAAGCACACGACGTCGCGAGAGCGCATACAGCGATTAGTTTTATGACCAGGAGTCTTACAACGAAAGCAAAATGTCGTTGTGTTGGGTGTAGGCCTACCAACTGACGATACCACTTGCTTACGGGGCGCGGCATATGGGGTTCGAGGCTTCACTTGCACATCCGGAGCTACCGTGTAACCAGACGACGACGGTTCAGCAAAATCGCCAGCACGCGTGCACGCCAACTCTAGACGCTTACACAAAACCTTTAAGTCAGCAATTGAGTTTACATCAATTAGCGCGAGCTCGCGACTATACTCCGGTCGAATGTTCCGAAGCAAAATATCCAGACGCTCCGGCTCCGTCAAGGCAGTAGTCAAACGTGAGAACAGACTCCCCATTATTGACAGGTAAACAACAATCGACTCATGACGAGCCTGTGTTCGCGCTCTTATCTCGCCTAACAATTTGTGATCAAAGTCCGGGATGTCAAAGTCTGCTTTAAGCGCCTGCAAAAGATCAAAGTAATCCTTGAAGGAGTCCTTATTGGAGCGGTACCAAAATAAAGCGGGTCCGTCCACAATGTCCGGAAACCCATTAAAAACTATCCGCTCAGGAATCTCGCGAGCCACTCGTAGTTCCTCTAGACGCGTAGTGAAAGCACGAACACATGTGTCCCCTTTGAATTTAAGGTTTAAGCTAGCTAAATTGTAGCGAGGCTCAGCACGGCATACAGTCTTGGGCTCATCCTTAACCGGAGAGCTATAAATTTCGACCTCAGAGTCCGACGATTCCAAATCAGGGTTAAGTACAGTTAAGCAATTCACTAAAGTACCTTTAAGTACCTGCACCCCCTCAACATCACCTGACAAACGCTCTACGCGGCTTAGGTAGTAATTTGCACGACCTATCAGTCTCTCCCGGCACGCTTCCGACAGTTTCGACCCAGCAGCAGCTTCCTTCTGCAACGCTAGGACCGCCTTACGACATAAGCCTACCTCAGCAGCGACATCTGACGGAGTGCCGTCACCTACCGGCTTTAAACTGCCTCGTCGAATAAGCGACCGAGTTTGACGCAGAAGCTTGCGCAAATCCTCACATGTGGCAGTAGGTTGTGAAGGAATGTTTAGTATGGTGAGTTCGTGTAAGATCTCTTCCTTTAACAACCATTCTACTTTTATAGTAAAGTCCATTTTGATGACAATACACACAACTTATATTTATCAAGTCAGAGTATCAAGCGTTATAGCTAATACTAAAATTCACAGTTAAATTATTTAAAGGGCAACGGATACCACAAGTATCACCAAGCGTTGAACCACCGTTACAAGAAAACAAGTTCCAAAAGTTAAATTATAATAAAATACTTTATAGACACACCTTACACCTACTGACTACTCATGAGCACAGAACAAAACTACCAACCACTCATTCAGGCCTTAGCGTTGGGCAGCCACTGTAATACTTTTATTTGCGAGCGAGCATGAACTCCAGAAAGGGTCGCGGGAAGTCAGCCGTGGCCTGGGGAACCAAACGCTAAACTTATAATAAGGGCGCCTTGCGAATGGTCCACCAACACGAGTAGGGGTTGGTCGTATTTAAATAAAAGGAAGGTCTATTCTCATGAGCGTTGTTTAATTATATCTTTAAACTATTATTTTAACAATTTAAGCCAATCATAAGATCTAGCGCAGGGTTGTGTAACTTACTAAGTACTAGCGCAAGTTGTGAAATTAACACGAAGTTTCTATTTCAAGATTTAGCCCTTGGCTATATAAACAAACCTAACTTAAAAGAAAAGGCTGTACTATCGGGGTAAAATCCGAACCCAAGCGTGAGGCAGACGCAAAAAATTATAGACAAGCGCAGGGCAAGCGCAGATTCACGGAGCGGCTTTTATCTCAATAGTACATACCCAATGCGAGCGTCCCCGCAATACACATTTAAATAGTAGGAAAAGATCTTCCACTAGGGTTTATGAAACTATGTAGGTGTAAAGTGGTGGTGTCTATCCAATCACGAACATCCCGGAGTAACGGGGTATATAAAGATCACTTAGCGTTCAATCCGCGGAGTAGAGGCGGCTTCACACGACACCACACGACGCTCTGGTCCTCACAGCACTAGCGCAGATGCCAGATGATGCAGCTCTCCTCACAAGTAGGACTCCGACCCAAATACGGGGTGATTTAAGCCTCAGCGTAGAAACCCTGAAACGTTATTTCAGACAAATTATATTCTAACTCGATTTTAGAAACTTGTGCAAAGGATTGCAACTAACGGCTTGATTACTAATGAACCAATCATTAAACTTACCATAAAAATGGGTTTATTTCAGATGTTGTGCGATTTTTGACCTTTATACTCGGGTTCGCTGAGTTCTCTGGAATGTTAAATATACATTAGAAATACACTCATACTATCACGCCTATTTAAGAGGGACAATCATAGTCTTGTACTCACCTGTAGTGTACAGGATGTCGCTTTAAGCATTTTTGACCTTTATACTCGGGTTCGCTGAGTTCTCTGGAATGTTAAATATACATTAGAAATACACTCATACTATCACGCCTATTTAAGAGGGACAATCATAGTCTTGTACTCACCTGTAGTGTACAGGATGTCACTTGGAGCATTTTTACCAGGAATGCTAGCACCGGGAGACGAAGGCTGTAACAATAAATATTATTTCCATGAAAGATTGTAAACGTGGACTAAGTAAAAATCATTTAAGCTCAATGCATAGCTGAACAACACTCACCAGTAAAGGAGGCAGCTACTTTCCATAGAGATTCGAAGTAATTAACGCGTAATGGGATCAGACTACCAATTACGTAACCGGCACATGGTACCCGATATATATCGTGAGCGCCAGAGAACGCTACAAACACGATATTAAATGTTCCTCACCGACGCGCGGCTTGAACAAACACTCCTCAATCCGTCTTCTAATTATTTTACATTTTCATGTATTTTTCATCTCTCGAAAAAAAACACCTAGTCACCTCACCGACGTCTTCCTTTTTTCTTCTCGCTTTGACCACTCTGCGCAAAGGCACCACGCTATTCAGCCAAACTAAACGATTGAGAAAATCGACTTAGGAACGCGGTCCGAATAAATGCTTACAAACAAATTGAGATCTTGGCTGAAACGTTGTAAAAAAACTTAGGGTATTTTATTGACTCGGTTTTATTAAAGACTGACTTAAACAAACAGCAATATAGTGCGTACCAACCTTAGGAAATTAAAATATGGATTAGGAATCGATTTATGCGAATATCGGAGTGTTCATTGGAACGAATCGATAAATAATCGTGATGTTGCCAGTAAAAGAAATTAAAATTAAGCTGAAAAATGCGTATTGTTACTAGCACAAAAAAAAAACAGGTGTTACAAGTCTGGCTCGCGTCTAGGATACCTAGGTTTATATTAGTGTTTAAATTATTGTGTTAAATGACTGAGTGTTTGATGGATTTTATCTATTCATTAGATACTGAGTTATTCAATTATTGTTCGTAAATCTTTTAGTGTGTAAATTTCGTGGAGTTTTAACTCAATTTTATTTTATAGTTATTTATACATAATTAAACGGTGAAATGTTTGGTGTGTGATGTGGTGTTTATCCACTGTCGCAAATCCCTCAGCCTAGCTCAGACTTGGAGGGTTTTCCTAGTTAGCTCAATCGGGGTATCAGAGATAGAGAGATGAAATACAAACACAACGAGTACAAAAATAACAAACTGAAAGTTTATTCGAAGTTACTAACTGTATTACATTAATCCTAGCGGCCGGAAGGGCCCAGATTATGTGTGACGCCGTAGGGGCGTGTTTTAAGTCTGTTTAGCTGAAGGCTTATCACTGAAAGATTATGACGAATAGCGTCCGCCTGGGCTGAAAGCTTATGGCTTGTAAAACTACGCGGAGTATCGTCTGTTAGCTGAAGGCTTATAACTGAAACGTTATGCGGTGTACGGAATTTCAGGCGAGTCCTGAAATGTATTTTGCGGGAGCAGAGCGGTAGCGGTTCAGAAAGTCCTGTAGGACGTTTAGTTACGGTCGCGAAGCGGTACGGTATCGGTTAGTGTCCTGAAGGGACGTTACGCGGGGGCTATGGAGGAACACGGGAGTGTGACGGGATGTTAAAGGACTCTCAACCTTGTCGCGATGCGTTAAACACACACGGCGCCCGGGAAAAGAGTTGGAGGCACTTCCGTCCTTCAGTCGCGATGCGTTAAACACACACGGCGCCTTCCGTACGGAAGAGGGGAAGGGGACGTCGCAAATGCGTAGTACACACACTGCGCCAGGGAAGGTCAGGGATTCATTTGGTTGCTAGACGTCCGTTCGCCGGCGCGCCGAGCAAGCAAATGGTAATTTTCTAAGGCTCGGTCCGTTTTTATAGCCGCGTTAGCTACCGCTCGCCCGCGCGCCCTCCCGCGCCTGACGTCACGCGCGCCCCGTTTCTCGGTCGATGGCTGGCGGTGATTCATGCGCCGCGGGCGCCGCGGCGCCGCGCCGCGCCGGCACTGGTTGGCGCTCTGTAGTTGCACAGGCGCAGGCTGGTGCTCTGCCCGGCGCTCATTATAGTCCCCCTCCACGCACGGAGATTTTTGCCTGTAAAAATCACCTATTAATCCGGGCCAATCCTGCTGTAGTGAGGTGAGTCAGGGACCTAGGTTGTGGTTTGGTTGTTATAATGAGCGTCTGGACCTGTTACGTTATGTTTGGGATCGATTTCCTACACGGTTGCTGAGTGCATTCTTATTTCGGGGTATATGTGTTACCTTCAGTTAATTACTGTTTAATCGGTACGGATCAGCTGTCGGATACCTCTTGAGTGTGAGGTTGTAATCGGTCTGGTAACTACACATGGGGTACGTATCTTAGAAACCAGTTTAGTGAATTAAGTTATTATATAAGAATGTTGAGGAAGAGGAAAGAAAAGAAAAGAAAAAAAAAAATCAAAGACTATTAACTGTTTGTAATCGTCCCAAATTGCTGTTAAGTAAAACTAAAAGTAGTAGTAACACTAGTGGACTTGTGTTTTTTTTTTTTCGTGTCACTGTTGTATGTTTTATGCCTCGTGAACGCACCATGATGATCATCCCAAGAGTGATTGAAAATCAAAAGACACAAAAAAAAATATACCAGCAAAAAAAAATTGTAACGACTAAGAAATTAATATCCAAGCCACACCTGAACGAAGTTACTATCTTGTTTATTTTCTATTTGTCGGTTTAATTAATGATATGGTTAGGTTTTAATTAATATGGTTAGGTTTTAATTAATATGGTTAGGTTATATACTTTGCTTAATAAGTACTATTAATTCCTATAAGTATTATTCTTGTTATTTTACAATCGTATATTTTTCCCCGCGCCATCTAGTTTGGACGTACTGAACTTCTATCTTTTGTCGATTCTATGAAGCTTAGTTCCGCTTGCTGCCGCAGAGCTGCCATTCAAACTATGGTTTCAACTAATTCACGGCCCGGTCGGTAGATGGCGTTGTTATTCTGTTATCTATTTATTAATTTTCGGTGTCTATTAACTAGTTATTATTTATTTATTGATATTTTTACTCCTATTTTACCTTATTATACTTCTTATTACTATTATTATTTATTTATCGGTAATTATGCAACTTCTGTTGTTTTCCACTAATGACGTAGTGTCGGTGGGTTCCGGTTCCCACCGGCTTGCGTATCCTATCGTGTATACGTTATTTCGCGCTTAGTAAACTTGACCTTGTCCCGCTCCGCTCCCTTTAAACCAAATTATTTGTACTTATTTACGTTAAACTACTTATTTTTACGATTATTTACTGTTTCGGTTGATTATTATCGACGCGACCTATACCTACTTTTCTCTATTGCCCTACGCCGGTACTACGTTAATTATGTGAAAAAGAGAACTGATTACGTTTGTTACTTACGTAGTGGTTTTAATACTGTGCGGTTTAATTATATGATGCTATTAATGAATTTGGCTACTCCCTACCACATTATGTTTTTCCTTCTACGGTTATTTACATGTTATGTTGTTATACCTATTCTCTCAGTTATGGTGCAATGTTACGGTTGTCACGTACTGATGTTAGTTAGGTATTTAGTAATGATTCCGGTTTTCTACTTACCAAGTAGTTTGATGTATATGGAGCATAACTATATTAACTTAGCCCTCAGGTAGAAATGCTTGCTACTCACCGATACTTCCCTTTTTTGGGTTATATTTTAGATAGGTATTTGATAAATTAATAGACGGTTTTTGTGCTCTCCTTTTTTATTTTGGGACGGGGAAAGGTTGGCCGTCACTGTCGTTTCGTATGCGGGGTCCGCACCACGCCTTTCTTGGTGCCCCCGTTTCGCCTTCTCCCGCATTTTAGCGCTTATTGTCAGGTTGCGTTTTCGCCGCCTTTGCAGGTTTCTTCACGTTGAATTCGGTTTTTCCCCTCCAGGGGTCGGCAAACCGCGGGTCGCGGTCCATACGTATATTGGTGGCTGGTTTTATCTGGGTTATAATTTACTCTGTTGCGTGACTTTTTTGACTTTTTAATCCTGTACTTTTCTGTTGATTTCGGGCCTTGTAGGTACATCGGTATGTATATTTATACTTCCTTGCGTCAAATCACACAAGATAGCACGCCACGGAACGAATGACTATGTACCTAGTTGCGCCCATGCTGTCCAGGAATCTCTTCCAGTTACCTTTGGAGGTATCCGTTTCCGTGCGCTATCCTTTTTTTTTCCTCTGTGAGCGGGCCGGATTTCCTTGGGGCCGGTTGGCAGTCCCTGCCATGGTGCGCTGTTACTGTCTTGTGTCCGGTCCGTTCCTCTTCCTTTAATGTGTTTATATCTTGGTTAATAATAAACAAAAAAAACGTGATGTATTATTATTATGTGTGATACCTTTTCCCCGCCGGTTCTTCTTTTCTAGGGTGTTTGATACACTCTCTGTGTATTTAACTGTTTGTATATCTGGGGTACCTGACGTGGCGTGACGTGCGTTGCGTATTTTCCGGTTTCTAGGTGCGTGTTTTCGTACTTGTATGACATTTGTTTACCTTCGGGGTTGGTGTTTCCTGTCCGGGATGTTGAGTACCTGTTGCCCTGCGGTCCTGTATGGGAATAGGTGTATTCTTACTTTGTTCCTTTTTATCCGTGGTACTGTATACTGTTTTATGCGGTATTTCATATCTGGGGATGTGGTTGTTCGCTGGTTGTCCGGAATTATATCTCGCGAATCTGCTGTGGCGTTTTGTTAGTACGCGTGCGCGCGGGCTGTTGGTCGTAGGTCTCCCCTATTGCTGCGTATCTTCTCTGTACACCCGGTATGATTTGACGAGACGTATTATTTTCGGGATATCAGTTATGTTTTGATGCGACGTTTTCTTCATGGGTTCAAAGTTATGTTTTGACGCGACGTTTTCTTCATGGGTTCAAAGTTATGTTTTGACGCGACGTTTTCTTTACGGGATACAAGGTACCTTTTTACGCTGCTGTGCGCTGGCTGGACGGAACTACTTTGTAGTAGTATTTTGATACGGTTTTGGGTGTGCGCGTTCGCTGCTGGTCGTAGGTCTCCCCTGCTGTTCTCGGTGCGGTTGTCTACGTCTTGTTAAGTAGGCGGGTTTGCTGGTTTCTGATAGCAAGTACGGTATCGGGTATGTTTATACGTATTATATCTGATCGTTTGCGGTATGTGGTAGGCAGGTCGGTGATTAGTGGGTACGGTCTTGGGTCTGTTGGCAGGTCTTATGTCCGGATTGTCCCCTTAGTCGCCTCTTACGACACCCAGCGGGGGGTCATGGGGTAGTATTATTCTTAAGCCGACTACTACACGGCTAGATGCGGTTTAATCGGTTCTGTAATCAGGCCAGGGATCCTTATGTGGATTACGGTATATTGTTGATTTCTGCGAGTTGCAGAGGGTTCTCCAGTATATTTTCCTTTTCCTTGCATGACTCGATTCACGACCTGATTGTTGGGTTGACGGAGTTCGTGTACTCACTTCGGTTTTGAAATTTTTGGATAGTACTTGCTGTGGTTTGTCGGTATTAACTGGACGCCTCGGTTGTCGGTGTTGTAAATCGCGCTGATCTGTTTTTAATTCTAGGTTTCCCGTTCTAGGGTTCCATTTTCTTCTCTGGTTACTGAACCACGGCTTCGGAGAAAAATCTGACGCTTCCTTTTGGTGTTGCGGGATCCGGTTGTGTAATGTAACGGCTTTTCCAGATGTTCTTCGTATTTTATCATTGGTTGCGGTATTTGTCGGTCGGTTTGAATATTCACTATACATACGGTTGGATATATTTCTTTGAGGCGGCTGGTCGGGTCGGCGGAACGGGATCGGCGCACGCTCCTGCGATTTTCGGTTATTATTCCGGTTTTTCGGGGCCGATGTGAGACGACGATGGGGGATTACTTTGCGGAAGTCTACGCAGAATCGGTATTCCCCTGACGGTTTCTTCACGAGTACTATTGGGGAGCTGTACGGGCTACTTGATTTTTCGATGATTCCTTGCTCGAGCATTTCTTTTACGTGTTCGTCGATAATCTGTTGTTGTTTTGGGTTACGTGGGTAATATTTTTGTTTAACGGGTTCGTGGTGCTTTAATTTTATTTTGTGCTGTATCCATGTGTTTCCTTTTGGGCTCTTTTCACATAACTGGAACTCCTGTTGTATCGTTTGATCTAGTAGTTTCTGTTGTGGGCCGGTAAGCGTCTGCTCTTTCGGATCTGCCCTGTGTTCTTCTTGTCCCTGAATCTCTCGTTCGGGTTCTTTTGGTATGTCTCTTTCCCCTTTCCATTCTATTTGTATCCCGGCTCTTCGGAGGACGTCCATCCCGATGATTGTGCACGTTGCGGCTGGCAGTACTCGTACCCAGTGTCGTATGCCTACGCCTTTCAACTCGATATCTATCAACACCTGTTTGTCTATTTTTGTCCTTGCCCCGTTGGCTAGGACTATTGTTCTCGGCTTGCACAATTCTCTTGCGGCTTTTGCGACGCACTTCTTATATACTTCTTCATTTACGTATGTGTTAGTTGAGCCGGTGTCCACTAGAGCTTCGTAGCTATCACCCATGATGCATATGTTGGTGTAGATCCGGTTGTCTTCTCTTGGATGTTCGTTCGTTGATCCTAGCCATTCTCTTTTCCCTTTTGCCTCTTTCTTGCAACAATTTACGCTTAGAACTCCCCGTTTCCCGCACTTGCTACAGAAAAGTTGTTTCCTACTTCTGCACGCCCTTGTGTCATGTCCTGGTTTACCGCAAGACCAGCAGCATGTCGCGGGGTCGTATCTTGGATGTATCTTGGTCGTTTCTCCTACCTTGGTCTGTTCCCTGTTCGCGAATTGTGTTACTGGTTTCCGTCTATTGTCGCTCGTGCTTGCTTCTGGATAATTGGTGCCTCGGTATGTGTTGGTGAACCTGTGTGGTTTATTTGTCACGTCTTGCGCCTTATATGTCGGTTGGTTGCTGTATTGCGTCGCTGCGATGTTTTCGTAGTCGGCGGCTAGCTTTAATAGTCCCGGTAGGTCTTGATAGTCTTGTTTTTGTATGTAAAGTTTATAGGCCCGCTGCATATTTTCGTGAATCCGGTGTAGCTGCTCTGCTTCGGACAGTTTTGTGTATCGCCTCATGAGCGTTTGTAAATCGGTGACATATTCGGTGAATTTTTCTTGGAATCTCTGTTTTCTCGCCACGATTCGTACGATGAGGTCGTCTTCGTAGTTCCCGGGGAAGTAATACAGCTTGAATGTCTCCAAAAATTCGTCCCAGGTTTTCCAGGACCCGGCGTTGTTCCTATACCACATCAGGGCTCTTCCCTGTAAGATTCTTGGCAGCGCCCGTAGTATCTCCTCGTGCTCTACGTCGCATGCTTCGATAAGTTCTTGAAGTCTTTCTAGAAACTCTACGGCGTTATCTGTACCTCTAAACGATAGGTTCCATTCCCTTATTAGTTTTGAGATGGTACTCGCCTTTTTATCCTGTTCGTTGTCGGTCATTTTTGGTGGATTTCCCTTGCGCGGCGTTTGGAAGTCCTCGGTTTCGTCGGTCTCTTGGGTGACAGGCTTTCTTCTCTGTTCAACGGTGTCGGAGGGTGAAGCTTTTGTTTCAGTTTCGCCTGATGACGCGGTTTTCTTTATATCCTCGGCGACTAGCTTTCTTACTTGATCTACTGTTAAGTTTTCGGTCGGTAAGCCTCTTTTCCCCGCTTCACTCATTAGCTCGTCTTTCTTCAATCGGTAAATCCAGGAGGTGGGCATTCGCAACTACCTGAGGGCCTAATTGTAGCCTAAATCACTATTTAAGGGATTTGTTATTTTACGGAGAAGGGAAAAAAAACTATGTCGGTAACACGGAATCGTTACGCTGAAAAAAAAACGTTATACGGAATTTTTAATCTGTAAAAAAAAAAATGGTTATATCGGCGCGTTAAACTGAAAGAAAAGGTTATTAGAAAAATCGTTAATGCTGAAATAAACTGATTATTTATGGCACAAAGTAAAGTTATTCGGTTATGCTCTCTTTACGAGGTTATATTTTTTATTTCTCTCTTTATCTCTGATTTTATCGAGCTGCATGACTCGCATGTGAGTCTTTTAGTTGGGCGCCAAATGTGATGTGGTGTTTATCCACTGTCGCAAATCCCTCAGCCTAGCTCAGACTTGGAGGGTTTTCCTAGTTAGCTCAATCGGGGTATCAGAGATAGAGAGATGAAATACAAACACAACGAGTACAAAAATAACAAACTGAAAGTTTATTCGAAGTTACTAACTGTATTACATTAATCCTAGCGGCCGGAAGGGCCCAGATTATGTGTGACGCCGTAGGGGCGTGTTTTAAGTCTGTTTAGCTGAAGGCTTATCACTGAAAGATTATGACGAATAGCGTCCGCCTGGGCTGAAAGCTTATGGCTTGTAAAACTACGCGGAGTATCGTCTGTTAGCTGAAGGCTTATAACTGAAACGTTATGCGGTGTACGGAATTTCAGGCGAGTCCTGAAATGTATTTTGCGGGAGCAGAGCGGTAGCGGTTCAGAAAGTCCTGTAGGACGTTTAGTTACGGTCGCGAAGCGGTACGGTATCGGTTAGTGTCCTGAAGGGACGTTACGCGGGGGCTATGGAGGAACACGGGAGTGTGACGGGATGTTAAAGGACTCTCAACCTTGTCGCGATGCGTTAAACACACACGGCGCCCGGGAAAAGAGTTGGAGGCACTTCCGTCCTTCAGTCGCGATGCGTTAAACACACACGGCGCCTTCCGTACGGAAGAGGGGAAGGGGACGTCGCAAATGCGTAGTACACACACTGCGCCAGGGAAGGTCAGGGATTCATTTGGTTGCTAGACGTCCGTTCGCCGGCGCGCCGAGCAAGCAAATGGTAATTTTCTAAGGCTCGGTCCGTTTTTATAGCCGCGTTAGCTACCGCTCGCCCGCGCGCCCTCCCGCGCCTGACGTCACGCGCGCCCCGTTTCTCGGTCGATGGCTGGCGGTGATTCATGCGCCGCGGGCGCCGCGGCGCCGCGCCGCGCCGGCACTGGTTGGCGCTCTGTAGTTGCACAGGCGCAGGCTGGTGCTCTGCCCGGCGCTCATTATAGGTGTATGCGTCCGCTAGATATTTTACTGTTTAATTATAGTTTTATGTAAATGTTTAGTGTCAATATTAATCGGGAGTTTTAGTGATTTAACAAATTTAGTTTTGATTTATGCCAGAATCCGTACATTAGCGAAGTGTGCTAAACAGAGCTCTCAATAACGTGTAACGGTGACAAACATTGAGAGATCTGGGTTCATAGTTTAACGTAGCTTATCAAGGGTGGCAGCCTTGACACCAGATCCTCTATAACGCTGGTGAAAGCCTCGAGTTTCAATGGGGCCCAACTAGGGTATATCTGTGAGGACCACAAGTTGGACATTTGGGATTCCAAACTCATAGAGCTGCCCTAAGTCCCGAAACTCGGTCTTGTTAAATATATTTATTTATTATTTTATATACACGGAATAAGGCCGTCTTACTTTACGTACCCATGGCTGTTCATCAAGCTTATTACGTAAGGGGGAGACACTTACACTGGGTATTAGGTTGCAATCTCAGTCACCCAACTGAATTTTAGTTGCATAGTTAGGGATACACTACACTAACACATTTAAATATGAGGCCGGCCTTTTTGATATACAAACTTTAGTAGCGATGGGAAACAGTTAGAATTAGAGTCACACACATTGGGAGCGGGCGAGTGCAGGTGGCTAGGAAACTATTTTGTAGCTATTTATTATTTAGGTAGCATTATTATTTTTAACTTATCTTAATTAGGTATAGTTATCCTTTGATAATAATTATCTGGGTTTATTGGTATCTGATGGGATTCCTGGTTATTTTAACTGTTTACTTGTATCTTTCTAAGATGTCACGAATTCTAATTATAATGTTGAAACAATTAAATAAATTTTATTTGCAAATAATTTATTCAGGAAAGTATAAGCTAAGAATGGCTTACCTCAGTCTAGATTTAGACTACCAGAATGTTCTGGGCTTGCTGAAGCCGTCCCAGACTTTCGAACTCTTCATGCTATCTTGAATAAAATAAAAGATATAGATTTGCGGAGCTGTTCTATATCTTATTTAACTATACTATTTCAGACCGTTGTATTGGAGATTGTGACGTCTATTCTTTAACATTAATTGAATATTTTGTTCTGGAGAGTATAAGCTAAAAATAGCTACA
Organism: Eudemis profundana; assembly: GCA_947034925.1. Taxonomy (NCBI): domain Eukaryota; kingdom Metazoa; phylum Arthropoda; class Insecta; order Lepidoptera; family Tortricidae; genus Eudemis; species Eudemis profundana. The sequence goes on along the minus strand of OX344817.1, from coordinate 1,322,138 downwards.
GTCTAGATCTAGACATATAGAATGTTCTATGCGGGCTGAGCAGTCATAGACTTCTATTATTCCATCATACTATCTTGAATGAAAACAAATAACTAAGGCTTGCTGAGCTGCCTTATATCACTGAAGATTGAAACTTCTTTATTGATTTATTTGAATATTACTTTTATGGAAAATATTAGCTAAGAATGGCTTAAGCCTAGATTTAGGCTTGCAGATGTTTAGAGCTTGCTAAAGCCGTCTCTAACTTCTGTTGTCTCATCATACTATTCTGAATGATTGTAATAACATAGGTTTATGAAGCTGGCCTATATTCGACAAGGTATAAAGGAAGGATTCCATCCTTTCCTTAGACATCGACTCGTTGACAAGACCTTTACAGAAGTAATTACCTACCGGCGGACAAATGTTTCGTTGCTTTATTTTGTCCTTAACGGCCCTTGGTTACAAAGCGATAGTAGACTGAAGTCTGTGGGAAAAGGATGCTTAATATAGCACCCACATATCAGAGTATAATTTGCATTAGCTTTCCTTGAAATAAGCCTGAAATGGTGAATGTTCTGCTTTCTCTGGAGAGTAAGAATGTAATACCCAATCAGCACAAAAAAAAAAAATACTCCCTTTGCATATCTCCTCTCGAAATGATTAGATTGCGTGCTAATCACCATTGGACTCTGAGAAGCCTCTTCCAGGCTGAGGGGGGGAGGTTCTCCCTGCATCAGGTCGAAACCTATCACGGCAGCGGGGTGGAGCTGCCGTCCTATAGCCCTTTGATATCAGAGTTCAATAGCAGTAGCTAGGTACATTCAGACAAACCTTGACTTTGACAATATGACTAAACCACTTCTGACTATTTATCTTTACCTCTATCACTTACCATACTAATCTTCATTGACTATAGACTTATAGTAAAAGGTAACGAATAAATAGGTATAGGTATTACTCATAGGGATAAATAGGTATAGACGTGTGCAAAGAAATAGCTGGGTTCTGTGTGTTACATTAAAGAATATGGGTTCTCGGTTCATAATGTAGTGTCCTACCATTAGACTAGACGATCATACGGTTGGCCAAGCCATAAGACTGGAAGATTCTTGTAGAGGTTTGATGTTCTTTTACAGTAGGTACTTTGATTTCTTTTATCTGTATATGTAATTTCAATCAAATTTAATGTCCTTTAAATTCATGGTTAATCCTCTTTTCTTTTGTACGGAGGACTGAGCGGCCCGAATTACCTTGACCCTTCTTTGCTTATATAAATTACAATAAATTATTCAAACGTCCTCACCATAAGAGTGATTGGATAACCCTTAGCACGCGGATACATAACTGCGCGAACGTTTCGCTTTCCGTCCTCGTTGTGTCGAACGACAGTCTCTTGGTGGATGACGATGCGTTGTCGAGCGACGCCACCGCGGTGTCCGGCGCCGCCGTGGCGAGCAACGGCTCTATGGCGGTTGAAGGCAGCGGCGCTATGTCTTCCGTCTCGCTCTGCTGGCGACGGCGCGACTGCGAACCTGCTTCAGGTAACATATCTTGGTCACAGAGCAAGTATTAGGTACATCTTCATTCGTATTGGATGGTATGGCCATGGCCAGTTGGCCACATATATGTACATATAGAGGAGGGGGGTGGGTTAAGTCAACAAGGCTTGTGCAGTCAAGTCAAGTAAATCAAATTTGATTTCAAGCGATATTTTTACCGTTTCGCTGGGGTACACTACGTAAATATTCACAATCACGAATATCAAAATACCGACTTTTAAAATTCCGAATGGATAAAAATTCCTTAGAATGCCGATATTTCATAACTCCGATTTAAAAAATTCCGAAATTACAAAACGTCTAACTGTAAGAATTACGATTTTCAAAATGCCGAGATTCCATACACCGAACAATGGAAAGTCCGAATCTATAATAATGCGATGCATCAAAAGTACCAATTCCGAATTTCATACTCCGAAATCCGTACAAACAAACGTAAAATGTTTAGTGTTGCATTGCGAAGAAGCCTCAGTTTAGCGGTTGTTATCAGCAATTTAGACTTAAGTCGGTATGTAAATCAAATTCCTTGACTGTAGGTACATTAAAAAACCAGCCAAGTGCGAGTCGGATTCGCGGGAAGTGTTCCGTACCACCTTACAATATTTAACTATATTTATGGGGTTCCGTATCCAAAGAGTGCCAAACAGAACCTAAGCCTCCGCTGATCATCCATCTGTCACAGAGCTGTATCCTTTGATTCGTAATAGACAGAGACTAATTTTCACAGAATGTGTATTTCTATTCGACATACAAAATAGACTTCTAAACCATTAACTATACTTACACACCTTCATTTCGAGTCGCGCGGGAGCCAGGCATGTTGCGTTTGTACTCGACACCTGCAGTCCTATGATGTCTTCTCTTGTCTGTGATCGTGGCTGTTTATGTGCTTCACTTTCGGCTCTTTGTTAGTGGATTTCAAGCTCTTCCTCGCGATAATATATGGCGCTACAAATAACTGATACAGCAGTCACTGTCGCACGTACTGCAGGATAATTCACAGCTTTGACCTCAAGCCCGTCCTTAAAATAACTTCAACCGTGGTGTAGTAATAACAACTAGTAATCGGGGGTCAACATATGTCAGGCGGCCTCTGCTAACCTACTGTTATTACTATAACTCACGAGATTATATCTGGGTCGAGATTAGCGCTGAATTTGTGAATTGGTCTACTGATTGGGACGCGAGGTTTAAGTTTTAACAGAGTTCCAAAAAAATCGAGGTTATCAATTCGGCCCGTATCTATGTAATATTGTCAGAATTGCACAATGTTTAGATATGTTTTTGTTTGTTACTCGAAAAGTGCGAAAAACAAAGGTCTACTGACCGTCCGAGACTGCAGCCTGGCAGACACTGGCAGCCGACCTGGCCCGCGTTCGCCAACACGAACGTTTTCTTAAAACTATTTCCCGAATTATTTGCACGTCTGCTTGCAGGCTCAAATATTTGCACGCCTGCTTGCAGGCTGAATACACAAGCAACGTTTTTTCTCTTAAAACCTAGAGATAAGAATCTGTATTCACGCAAAGGTAAATCATTTGAAATTTGAATTGTTCAGTATTATTTAATTATATTTTTCAATTATGTAAATTTATAACGGCAACCCAAAATTGACCATATTATGTTTGCGAAGGTATTTCTATTAACATTTTTTTAATGCTGATGGTTATGCTCCATTTAATAAGGGGAAGTAGTTAATCTTCAGGAAATTATCGATCAGCGTTGCCAGAAGGTGATTTTTGTAACCTTTTAGGTTATTTTTAGCTGCGTAAGGTTACATAAAGGTTACTCCATTCGAAAGGTTACTTAAAGGTTACTTTTGAAAATTTAGAATTAGTTACTCAAAATTTAGATAAAACTACTATATTGCGTGAATTGAAACGTTTATTTTATAACCTGTGGTATGACAAGTGAGTGGCGCTTTTGACGTAAGTTGATGTCTACTCTAAATTAAACTCATGAACTATATTTATCTCTTTCCCTCTCGTGAATATTCCATTGTAACTTAGGAGGATGACGATCTGTCTGTTTGATTTTTCCTTAGGATATTTGGCGCGAAATCTATCTATAGGTATTCGCACATTACAACAACTCAACGGCGACTCGACTCTATGCCTAATATTGAAATTTAAGCCCTATGTCATACGTTGTAGGTTGAATTTCAAAAAATGATATTAAAGTAGTGGACGACGAGTGGTCAACGCGTTGTCCACGGAATACAAGCGTGTAACATTTTTCACTTGGCGTTTGACAGCAAAAGTGTACTTTAATGATGGTCATTTTCCATTTCATTACGTAGTATTTGAACAATCAATTATACCATTATTATCATATTGTTGTAATACTCCATAATTATGTTTGAAAAGAGAAACTGGTGAGTTTCTTCTGGCGCTTCTTTTCACCAGAAGTGCCAAAAGAAGAGAAAAGTATAGAATCAGACATGTAAAAAAAGCCCTTGAGGGCCTACTTGCAGGAATAAATAAAATTACTTTATTTATTTTATCAGATTTTCTTGTGTTTGATTGTGCTGCACTACATTTATACACTTACGTTAAGCAATCGACGTCTCTGGGTTGAAATAAAAGAAATTCGATTTAGTCGCAAACAAACTTCTATTAATTTCTATTTCTCTTCCGTTTTGAAGAAAATAAATAAATAAATAATAAATAAATATTAGTGGCCATCTTACACTAATCGAACTAGCCCCATAGTAAGCTCAATAAGGCTTGTGTTATGGATACTAGACGACGATATATTTAATAGATACAAATACTTAAATACTTAGAAAACATCCATGACTCAGGAACAAATATTCGTGCTCATCACACAAATAAATGCCCTTACCGGGATTCGAACCCAGGACCTCTTGCTTCGTAGGCAGGGTCACTACCAACTAAGCTAAAGCGGTCGTCAAAAAGCGGTCGTATTTTGGAACTTACTACTGTGCCCTTGTGTGCACTCCTACCACGGGCCACGGTTCTTGAATTATTTTTGATTTTCCTTTTTGAATCATATTTAGTCGGTACTTTTTCTTTATTTAAATCCTCTATCGATTTTAATCTGTCTTCTAATGACTTCATAGTGTCAATACCCTGCTTAAAATTATCGATAAACTCTTTGACTTCTTTGTTAGAATCTTCTATTGACTTCATTCTGTCGATAACTTGCTTGAAATCTTCGTGAAACTGCTGTCGTGTGATGTCGTTAATCGTCTTGAAATCATCGATATTCTGTGTGACTTCTTTGTAAGAGTCTTCTATTGACTTTATTCTGTTGATAACTTGCTTGAAATCTTCACAAGTCTTTTGTCGTATGATGTGGTTGTTCTTCTTGAAATCATTGATAGCCTCTTTGATTTCTTTGTTAGAGTCTTCTATAGACTTAATCCTGCTTTTTAACGCGACAGATGGATTCGGAACGCCTCTTTCGTCATGACCTTCCGTACTGTTTGGTGTTTCTACTACTGTATCGTAAAGCGCATCCAGCTTATTTACGTTCCCTTTCTTATCTACTATATTTAAAAAGGCATGGTATAGTTTTAAGGGCAAAGCACTACAACAGAAATCACATTTATCAATATCATAAGGACATGGATGGGTACAACAAGTTACTTCACCGGTGCTAATAACTTTATTACTAATATATATTTTTCTGTGCATACCTATATGTGATAATCTCTTCCACCATTTGCTGAGCGCTGTATGCCCGAGGCTATCTAGAGTACTCAGCAGTTCCAGTTGCTTCTCCAACCTTCTGACGTCACCACGTTCGCGGAGATCGCCGATGTCGCTCAAGGCGACGCCTATCATGAAATTCATCAGCGCTATAGCGATGAATACGATAAACAACGCGAACAGCAGACGAACAACCGCTCTCGTGTCTCTGATCTCCTCGTGGTCTTTCGCGAACAGCCCTTCATAGTCGAACTCCGAGGTCATCATCACCAATGTCTTGAGGAACGCAGCGGCAGGGCTGTCGAAGGGAGGCCGCGACTTGTATTCTACCATGAAACAGGTAGAAAACACGAAGACAAAGCACATCGACGTCGCGAGAATCTGAAAAAGCATAATTTGATGTTAACCTACGTAAATTTCGGCCTTCTACCACTACACCGCTTGCCATCAGCAGGGTATTATCCACACACCTTGGAATTAAAATGGTCGCACACGGTACAGTTTCAAATGATTTTCCTAATAAACTCTGAACGTGGTATGAGCTCCCCGCGGCTGTTTCCTCAGCAGCTTACAGGGCTCTTCAAGAGGGGAGTGAATATGTTTTTAAAGGGTAGGCAACGGGCACGTATTGAAAGTGCCCATACTGTGTCTAATCCCACTCCATAGCAATTAGCCCTTCTTTAGTCACAGCACGACAGCATAAGCTACGCAGTGACTGCATAGCATCAGTAAGGTCAATGTGGCTAATTCCGTCTGGTGGGGCAATTCCGTACAGCGGCTTTTGCGGCCAAACAAACAATAGTATGCACTTGATGACTCGACTGGCACAGGAGCGAAACTTTTCACACTAACTGACGAAATTAGAAGTTTGTTAGAATGATAGTTTAGCCGTAAAAACCGGTATTCCCTTGACTTGTCTAAAAATTTTTTGTCTAATTTCAGTTTGTCTAACAACTTTTACTATAATGAATTTTTTGTCTAAAGTCAATATGTATAAATTCATTTTTCATAATTATTGTTTTGTCGAAACTCGTTTTACCTAAATTATCATTTGCATAACTCTTGTTTTGTCGAATATTATTTTATCTAAAACTCACTTTGTTGATTCTTATTTTAACTAATAATTATATAGCCGAATATCATTTTAACTAAATTTTTTTTGTCTAAAAACTCAATACAAAGGTTACATTAAGCAAAAAGTAGGTTAGGTTAGGTTAGAACTGCGTCCCCCAACAAAAACAAACTGCTGTCAGAAAAGTAGGTTAGGTTAGGTTTGAACTGCGTCCCCCAACAAAAACGAACTGCTGTCAGAAAAGTAGGTTAGGTAAGGTTTGAACTGCGTCTAATACTAATAATATTATACAAAACCATAAATAATATTTTTACAGCAGCCCATAAAGCCACTCTGCTTGGGTAAATTATTAGGGCGTAGAACGAAAAGGGGGGACGGGGGGGCGGAGCCCCCCACAAGGGGGGCTCGGGGGGCGAAGCCCCCCGCATTAAAAAAAACTCAAACCATAAGTTCAATTAGGTTAGGTTAGGTTAGGTTAGGGTTCGAACTGCGTCCCCCAACAAAACCGAACTGCTGTCAGAAAAGTAGGTTAGGTTAGGTTTGAACTGCGTCCCCTAACAAAACCGAACTGCTGTCAGAAAAGTAGGTTAGGTTAGGTTTGAACTGCGTCCCCCAACAAAAACGAATTGCGGTCAGAAAAGTAGGTTAGGTTAGGTTAAATGAAACATTATACGAAATAAGTATAGAACAAACAAAATTATGCAAAATGTATGTTAGACAAAAAATAATTATGTTAAACAAACATTATATAAATGTAGATTATACTAACTAAAAATTAGACAAAACAATATTAGACGAAATAAATTTAGGTAAAATAAGGATTATACAAAACGAGTTTCACTCAAATAAAAATTAGGCAAAATGAATAATTATGCAAAACAATATTAGTCAAAATGAAATTAGGCAAAACGAAAATAGGCAAAAAGTTGTTAGGCAAAACAACGTACAACCGTAAAAACCGCTGTACGGAATTGCCCCACCAGACGGAATTAGCCACATTGACCTTACATATTTAAATCCATTGATCGAAAAAATCACATTTCACTTAATTCTGCCAAAGGAGCGATCGCCAGGAAATCGCGAAACGAGTTAAACTAGACTAAACTAGTATCTTATGCCGGCGACCGACCTTCAACACATTGACGGCGGCTCTCTCGAAGGCGTAGAACGTCCAGCTCGCGAGCCTCGCCACCAGCAGCGCGGCCTGCAGCCAGCACAGCAGCAGCGCGGCGCAGGCCGCGTGGCGCGCCCAGCCCGCCGCGCCCGACTGCAGCCAGCACGCCGCCGGCACCACACCCGCCAGCGCCAGCCCGCACAGCCGCGCCCAAGTCTCCGCCCGCGCCAGGTGCTGCTGCTTGCAAGCATATATCCACACGCTTTCCTGGAATATTAATTCGAGGGTGTCTATCATAGTATCGAAATTCCTGTCATCGAATTTCATATCACCGAAAACTATTCCACGAATGTCATTTCATTTTTTTTTCTAATCACATAATCATCAATTCATTGCTTTTCGAATAATCGATCAACTATTCATCGTAAATCGCTTCGAATTTGTCTCAAATCGTAGCTAAACTGTTCATCGAGTTTACCTTTCATAGAATAATTAGTTAGTCGTAGTATTAATTTATCGAAACCTGATTCACAGATGGTACGTCCCATAACATGTTAATCTTTAATCTAGATTTTTCATTTTTGTACCTGTTTGACAGTCTGATGATCCGCCAGCGTGTCGACGACATCCCGCTGACGCGCTTTGTTTGGGGTCGCAGTTCAAACTTAACCTAACCTATTTTTCTGACAGCGGTTCGTTTTTGTTGGGGGACGCAGTTCAAACCTAACCTAACCTACTTTTTTGCCTAATGTAACCTTTGTTTTGAGTTTTTCTTAATGCGGGGGGCTTCGCCCCCCGAGCCCCCCTTGTGGGGGGCTCCGCCCCCCCGTCCCCCCTTTGTCGTTCAGCCTATGTAAGTTTTTTGTTAAAGTCATTTCTTCAATCGGCCCCTTAACTCTAACCTAATCTTCTGGCAGCATTTCGGTTTGTTTAGGGTCGCAGTTCAAACCTAACCTAAACCTACTCTAACCTAACCTACCTTTCTGGCAGCATTTCGGTTTGTTTGGGGTCGCAGTTCAAACCTAACCTAAACCTACTCTAACCTAACCTACCTTTCTGGCAGCATTTCGGTTTGTTTGGGGTCGCAGTTCAAACCTAACCTAAACCTACTCTAACCTAACCTACCTTTCTGGCAGCATTTCGGTTTGTTTAGGGTCGCAGTTCAAACCTAACCTAAACCTACTCTAACCTAACCTACCTTTCTGGCAGCATTTCGGTTTGTTTGGGGCGCAGTTCAAACCTAACCTAACCTATTTTCTGATAGCTGTTCGTTTCAGTGGGGGTCGCAGCCTAACCTAACCTACTTTTATGGCACAGTTTAGTTTCTGTAAGCTTCGCAGATGTCAAATAGGGTGTTAAAATGTACCTACTGTTGTTGAAACGTATTATCAAATATAGGTGAAATGATTTTCTATGTAATAAGAATTTTGGGTACTGAAACTTAAGTTAGACCAAAATTATAGGAAAAGCGATTCGATGAACGACTATGTCGATGAACAGATAAAATAATGAAGTAAAAATCGATAAATTGATTTTTCCGTAAAAGGTAATTCGAGCAAATGTATGAGCGATTTAACGGAGTTCGATGAATGATTCTTATGTGATAATAAAATTCTGCGAATAGTGTTATAGGAAACGATAATCGATGAAACGATTTTCGGTAAAATGATGGATTACCTTAATTCGATCTATATAGAAACAAAGGCTTTGGGCTTAAAATCACTAAATTTCATTTTACCTCATTATCAATATTCCCAGATCTCAAAACTTCATGGCCTCAAAATACCTAAATTGCAGAATGCCTAAATTTTTTTCACAATCAACCGAAACCTTAATATTGCCGATGTTCAAAATACCTTAGGCTCATAATACCTAAACTTCAAAACAGCATTATGGCAAAACAACATATGCTTAAAACAACCAAACCTCAAAATACCTAAATTTATACTATCAAATAAACACTCGTAAAAAAAATTAGGTATTTTTGGAAAAATGCCTAAATTTAGGTATTTTGAGGTTGAGTTGTTTTGATATTTTGTCATTTCTGTCATTCGGTAATTGAAGGATTGTGCATTTCAAGATTCAGGCATTTAGAGAATATGCCGTTTTAAGTCAAAGTCATAATGACTTTCGTTCATTTTAAGAATGTTACAATTTGACATTTAGGTTTTATGAGCTCATGGTAATTTGAAAATAGGGTGTATTGGCAAATAAGGTATTATGAGATTTAGTGATTTTAAGCCCAAAGCAAACAAAGATAGAGGAAAATTAGTTGGAGCGAATAAGGCAAGATTAAACCCGAATCTTAGGTTTTATTATGCTAAAATACATGATAGAGAATCATAACGTTGAATCGGAATAATAAGTGACAATGTCAACTTCATGACATTCTTCCCTCCTCAGTCAGGAATGTAGTCAGAGAGGTAGGCAGGTGGTTTCCGAGCGCGTCCTGAGCGGCGCGGCCCATCAGTCACCGGGCTAGAGGGAGCCGGGCTTTTAGTCATGTCTGGAAGTGAGGAAGATGGACCTGCCACCGGTTCTGGAGCTTCTGGAGGAAGGACGGGGTTCTTTTGTACCGGGTCTTGACTCAACTCCAAACAATCATGCAAACGTTCACTACTGCCAGATTCCTTGTTAATATCGATAAGTTCCGGAGATTGGATAGCCCCTCTAGGGGCGAGCTGACGATTGGAGACCGTTAATTCTCTACCGCTGGATAGTCTGACCGAACTATAGTGGGGGTTAGCTTCTAGTAGGTCAACCTCTTCTACTAAGGGGTCGTACTTGCTTGCACGAACAAACTTCTTAAGAAGTACCTTTCCAGGTTGGAGCCACGCCGGCATGGATTGCCCCCATGCGGATCGGCGAGGGTGATTAAACATTCTCTCATGTGGAGTTTGGTTGGTCGCAGTGCAGAGCAAGGATCGTATGCAGTGCAATGCTTGTATTAATACAGTCTCCCACATGGTAATTGGCAGGTTCTTTGATCTCAAAGCGAGACGTATAGTTTGCCATAGGGTCCCGTTTAGGCGCTCTACTTGTCCGTTTCCTTGTGGATTGTATGGCGAGGATCGACTTGTGGAGATCCCTTTAGAATGGAGAAAATCTTTCATCTCGGTGGACATAAATGAAGTTCCCTGATCAGTGTGAATGTTTGCCGGGTACCCGAACGTGGAGAACAATTCGCTGAGGTGCTTAGTAACAGTTTCAGTACCCATATCTGGACAAGCGTAAGCAAATGGAAATCTAGAATACTCGTCAATAATGGTCAGAATATATTTATTATGTGTTGTTGAGGGCAGGGGTCCCTTGAAGTCCATAGATAATCTCTCCAGCGGAGCTGTTGCTTTGATTAAAGTACTACTTGTATTGCTGAATTTGGGTTTGATTTCTGCACATGTTGGGCAGGTTGACACAATTTTCTTTACATCATCGCAACTGAATGGTAAGTTTTTGGATCTAATCCATTGCGTCAATCTCGTGACGCCTGGGTGGCAGAGTGATTGGTGCAGTTCCGTTAGGCGCTCATCCGTTGTCGCGCCGCACACTTGCCTTGACAAGGCGTCGGCTACTGTGTTTTGGTTGCCTGGGCGGTATTTGACGTCGAAAGTATAGTTGGAGAGCTCTATTCTCCACCTCTGTATTTTGTCGTTCTTTATTTTGCTGGCGTGGCCTTTCAGCATGTATGCCACCGATTTTTGGTCTGTTATAAGGTAGAAAGATCTTCCGAGTAAGTAATGCCTCCATTTCTTAAGGCTTTCTATAATGGCATAGGCTTCTTTTTCGATAACTGGGTACTTCCTTTCACTGTCGTTTAGAGATTTCGAAAAGAAAGCCACGGGTCGGCCGTTTTGAGTCAGTGAGGCAGCGATTGAGTAGTCAGACGCGTCTGTTTCAACAGTGAACGTTTCTTCGGGATCGATAGCAGATAGCGATGACTTCGATATGATAGATTTCAATTCTTCAAATGCTGCGATTTGTGCTGCGTTCATAGGATAGCTTTCAACTTGGGTCAATGGATGCAGCTTATTTGAGAAATCCGGCACCCATTTGGAGTAGTGCGAAAACAATCCTAGGGCTCGTTTCAAGGATGCGGAATCTTGTGGCAAAGCCAATTCGAGAAGAGGGCGTAATCGTTCGGGGTCTGGTTTAACTACTCCATTATGTATATTGTATCCAAGAATACTTATATCTGTCAATGCGAATTGGCTCTTTTCTTTGTTGATGGTCAGGTGATACTTATCCGCGATTTCCATGAACTTCTTTAGTTTTTGATCGTGGTCTGCTTTATCCTTACCGCAGATGGTAATATCATCTAGGTACGGATATATACCATCAATGTTCGATTTCCGAATGATCGAATCTATAGCCCTTTGAAAGCATGCGACTCCGTTTGTGACGCCAAAGGGGATGCGACAGAACTGGTATAGATTGCCAGCTGCCTCAAAAGCCGTGAGAGGTTTATTTTCAGGAATGATGGGGATTTGGTGGTAGGCTGATTTAAGATCGATTTTACTGAATACCTTGAAATTCGATACCTTCGCTATAACTTCTTCGATGTTGGGCAGGGGATATGCATCGAGGTAAGTGTACTTATTGATGGTTTGCGAGTAGTCGATGCACATGCGCTTTTTGTGGTGCGTACCGGCCGTCAATAGAACCTGAGCTCGCCACGGAGAATTGCTTTCTTCTATAATTCCATCCGCTAGGAGTTTCTTGACTTCATCATCTATGAATTTCTGATCTTGCAGAGCAAACCTGCGAGACTTCACTGCCACTGGGTGACAGTCGGGTGACATGTTGGCAAACAAATTGACAGGGTCGATTTTCGCTTCATCTAAGGCAAACAACTTCAAGGGTGGCATGTGTCCGCCGAATCCAACTTCTACCGAGGAGTACTGCTGCAAAACATCGTGGCCCAATATTACGTTACAGCAAAGATCCTTAATCACTCGGAAGAGTACACACGGAATGATTTGCTTGTTTAATATTAGAGTTGCTGAACAGACTTGAGTAATGTTTGATGTATGTGACGAGGATGCCATTGACACGCTCTGACTCCAGGGTTTGGTTGCTAAACCGTATTGTATTAACATTTAAAATAAAACAATGCTATGAGAGATACCAATTATAATCCAGCTTCCATATTTCACAATATTCTCCGTTTTTCTTAATTAAATCCATACAATTCCATTTTTACCATCCACGATCGCGCGTACGCATCTGTCAATCTGACGTCTCTCGTTCGTTCCGAAATGGTATACCCAAACACCTTCCAGTCCGTATCGCACTTTCGGTGTAAAAAGACGAATATAATATTAAACAAAGTAAGTTATTTTGGAACGAACATAGTGAAAGTTGCAAATGCTAACAGACGGCCGTCCTGATAGACGGAATGACCCTATTCCGGTTCGGCCATTCGCATGTATGTATGTCTCTATACTCTAGGTATCTATATTATGTTGCAATAATATAACAATACAATTATTAGTTACCCATTAAGTATGTAATTATTCAATAAATACAATCAATATCGTAACCGACATTTGTGACCACACTGCAAATCCTTCATGTAACTGATCTAATTGGCTACTTGACAACTTTTTCTATGATATGTTACAGAAACACCTCTCAATAATACAAATATTAGTGAAAAACCCACTTCAATATCATAAAAAACTCACCGAGATACTACAATGTTAAAATCGCATTTTTTAGACTCTCCCACTCAACTTTGGAGGCTCATAAAAAAAAATTACACGTTAGATATCAAACTCAAAACTTGAACAGATTTCCTTATTATGCTTATTTTAACAGGATCTTATATAATTTTTACAAATTTCAGTTACAGTCAAGTAGGTACCCAATTGATTGAGTGTTGACTGCTGTTTTATTTCTCATCACATACTGCTTAAGGATTAGGTAATATTCACGTGAGGTTAGATTAATCAGAACTATAATTAATTATTAACATTGAATACCTACAACACTACTAAGCAAGCATACTATTACATTAGTGCCTCCAAATAATTTGTAGGTATGTATTTGAAGTATGTAATTACAGTGCACTTCCTATCATACAGGCAAATTAGTAATAACTTCACAAATATGTTAAAAGTTTGATTAATTTATCACACGACTCTCTCTGCATACATGCATTTTATTATATTCTAAATATTCTATTGTACTTAGTAAACTATTGGCTAACTATATATAGATTAACATTCTATTCAACAATTTTTATTTTGTTTAGTATATACATAAAGGAATGTACTTATATAAACGTGTGAAACTATCACAATCATAATTTATTGCATTATCATGTACCCACTGAACTTTACAAGTGAAGGGTTCATGACACACCCTGTGATGGTACATAGTATAGAAACAAATCTCTTAACCTAGTTTACAAGTACTTATACCAATTATGTACATATTGTGTATATATTCATTAATATGTAAATATAGTACAAATAGAACTTACATTTTAGCGGTGTTAAATCACCAGTAAATCAATTCTGAATATATGTAATAATTATTATATTTATTTTCTTTACACCCAACAAACAGTTTTAGCAAAAATATTTCATCACGCCAATTTTTTTATTCTACTTCAAAATATCCTGATAACTGGCAGTTCAAAGGTCGTCACAAAACTGTCGATTAGTGTCAATCCAACCATGTGACAAGTTAGACGCCATTTAAACATAGCATAAGTTTCGCTTAACCGTACAATTCAGAATAAATGTCCATATATTAATTTCAATTTTATGTTCATTTATTAAAGTCGTAAACCAAATGAGGTGTTTCAAACCAAATCAACCCAATTATCTTGAAACAAGAGGTGACTCATTGTAGAGTCTTTGAGATGTGCATAATCTTAATTATTTTGGATACTAGTACATCGGGAGAACACAAGTGAAACGCACCGTAGCTAATTGCACACTGGTTTAATGACAGATATAACGGTACAAGGAACTCGCACATGCATACCCACCATTTCTCCCCTCTTATTTATAACATATCCCTAAAATATCTATCCTAAAAATATTTCTTATAATCTATATTTTGCCTCGCGACCCGCGGTGGCCTATCTTTGGTTGCTGGGCTCTCGGCAGCACCGCCCACGGCTATACTCTCCGCACTAACAGGCGCCTGCTGGTGACTACTGGTGACTTCTCGCGGAATTCTCAAGCCTTCATCCCCTTCCGCGGGATAAAATATGTCATCAGGACACTGAGTGATTGGAGTTCCTGAAGGCTCAGGCTCTGGTGATACAGGACAACTGCTTCCAACTGGTTCCTGCGTGGTGGGGTTCGCCTGCGTATCGCTTGATAATCTGTGGGGCGTTGTACGACCAAGACCGGATACGGGCTGGAACAACGTGCAATCCTCAGGAGGTTGCGTTGTTTGGTCACGAGAACTGGCACGCCTCGTTTGCGGCATGCTAACCGTGCTATTGGTTAGATCTCCTTTAAACTTTATAATTTGGTTCGTATGTTTCCTTACAACCACATGGGTATCATTGTCTTCTATTAAATACAAGACATTTCCTAATTTCTGAACGATTTTTCCTCTTCTCCAGACAAATTTGTTTTTGTTACTGAATTTTTTGTACAAAATTTGTTCATCCTTATTAAAATCTTCCCGTTCTGACCCGCCGTGATAGTTAGTCTGCGAGGACTGTTTACTTTTTACCGAAGCGGCGAGGCTGGTGGCCGAAAGCGATGAATCATGATTTGTTAGCATTATATCAAGTCTAGAGTTTAAGTTTTTACCGAACACTAATTTCGCCGGTGATGTACCAGTGGTTGAATGAGTGGAATTTCTATAGTCAAACAAATACTTTGATAATTTACACGCAAGTTTTGTGTTACTAACATGGCTATTTTCCATCAGAACACTACGCAACCCTTTTTTAATTATTTTTACGTAAGTCTCAGCCTGACCATTGCTTGCCGGGTGATAGGGCGCGCAAGTCATGTGTTTGATGCCATTTAAAGCACAAAATAACTTGAATTCCTCCGACGTAAATGAAGTACCATTGTCGCTCACTAAACATTTAGCAATTCCAAACCGAGAAAATACTTCGCATAATTTTTCTCCCTAAGAGTTAACGGTATAACAATTTTGTGACCTCTCATTAGGCACCCGTTTTCAACGGATAATTCATTCCTACACCAAAAGTAAGGCTTATATTCGTGTTCTTTAACCTTTTTTGGCCATCCTTCGATAACGAAATTACAAACTTTGCGCAAAATTACGTCTAAGGTGGTTTCGCGCCGTATGTCCGATAAGGTAATAGGTAAACTGCCCTCGACAACAAAGTTAATATACGCAGCGCGGTCCTCAAGCGAACCGGTTATACTGTCGTCACGGGCTGCCTTATCTTCGCACGTGTGCTGCGGAAGCGCGGCGCGCGATAGATAATCTGCACAATTGTCGATACTACGAACGTATTCAATTTTAAAATTATATGCTGCCAGAAAAATCGCATATCTCTGTAAACGATTCGCTGTTATTTCTGGAATACCTCGATGGGGCCCCAGGATGGACAGTAACGGCTTGTGATCAGTCCGGAGTAAAAAGGGTTCCGCCCTTCCATACAAATATTGATGGAACCTTCGTACTCCAAAAATAATGGCTGTTGCTTCTTTTTGAACCTGCGCGTAATTTTTTTCCGCTTCGCGTAGAACCCGTGACGCAAACGAGATCGGTCGTTCTATGCCGTCAGTACCTATTTGTGATAAGACGGCTCCTAAACCGTAAGGTGACGCATCCACCGTTACGATCGTTTTCGCTGAGGGATTATAATGAGCCAAAACTCGATCAGAAGCTAAATGTTGCTTTATACTGTTGAACGCATTCTGATGTACTTCCGACCAGTTCCATTTAGAGGACTTTTTAATCAAATCATACAGCGGGGCCAAAATCGTGGACGCGTTAGGCACAAAGTTCCTGTAATAGTTAGCTAACCCTAAAAACGATTGTAACTGGGTTACGTTTCCTGGTTCCGGAGCCTCCAAAATCGCTTTAACTTTTGTACTTGACTTAGAGATGCCATCCTTATTTATTATGTGACCTAGATACGTTATATTGTCCTTAAAGAATTCACATTTATTTTTTTGTAACGTTAGGCCCGCTTCCTTAAATCTCTGTAATACCGCGCGCAGTCTATTTAAGTGTTCTGTTTGATCACGCCCCGATATAAGAACATCGTCTAAAAAACAGAGAACTCCGTCTAAACCTGCTAACAACGTACTTAACGCGCGCTGAAAAATAGATGGCGCTGAGCTAAGTCCAAAAATTAAGCGACGATAGCCTAATAATCCACGACTTGTGTTTATACAAGTTATTTTATCGGGATCGTTAATTTGGAACTGGTTATATGCCATGGACATGTCCAGTTTTGAAAACTTTACTCCCCCATGTAATTTCGCAAACAACTCATCTACTGTGGGCAGCGGGTATGATTCCGCTGCGAGTTGATTGTTTATGGTGCGCGAGTAGTCAGCACAAATTCGCACCGTTCCATCCCGTTTTAAAACTGGAACTATAGGCGAAGCCCATTGTGAATGTTCCAATTGTTCCAAAATACCTAAATCCACTAGCCGATCGATTTCCTTTTCTACTTTTTCTTTAAGAGCAAAAGCAACCGGTCGTGCCTTACAAAACACTGGTTTAGCGTTGTCTTTTAATGTTAAATCTATTTTATATTTATTAAAACAACCAAGCCGCTCGACAAAAATGTCTTTATATTCGTCAAGAAGTTTTTGTAACATATCACTTTCATAATAACATTTAATAGGAGCTAATTCGAGGCCAAACTTAGAAATGAAATCTAAACCGAGGATAGGCGGGCCGCCATTGTGTATAACATACATATCCATAACCTGTTCGCGACCCTCATAGCATAACGATAAGTTGACTACGCCCAGACTTGTAATTACGCTTCCCGTATAACCAATTAACTTTTTCTTGGGGGGCAACAATGGTACCTCACTGAAATACTTTCGGTACGTTTCTTGCGAAATTGCTGAAACGGCAGAACCACTGTCAATTTCAAAGGTTAACATTATATTATTTATTTTCAATTGTTCAACCATTGGTGCACCCTTAACCGAACGAATATTAAAAAACTCACCGTCATCGCCATCGCTCACCTCCTCAGCCTCGATAAATTTTACATTCTTGCACATATGACGTAAATGTCCTTTGTGATGGCACTTAGAACATTTAGCATTTTTATAACGGCACTTTGTAGCACTATGATTGGATCGACCACACACCGTACACTTAAACTTAGACACTGTATTCGACGATGATGAAGCCGCGTTCCCGATCTGGAACAGGCCACTCGCGAGTGGCACCTGCGTCGGCGCAACGGAGGAGGTGACGGCTGTCCCGGCTCGTGCGCATCTGATGCTTTCCGCCAGGTCTATCGCCGTCGACAACGTCAGCTTTTTGACATCTTGAGAGAATAATTTCTCCCGCTCCGGCCCAGGCAACATGCCAATCACAAATTTGTCGACGATAGCGTCGTTCATGTTTTTAAACTCGCAATGCGCAGCGAGACCTTTTAAGCGCGCCGCCCACTGCGTGTGGCTTTCGCTGGACTGTTGGGTAGCCGAATAAAACTGGAATCGCTCCACGTAACCGCAACGTTTTGGAGTGAAGTGGTCGTCCAAAAGTTTCACTACAACCGCATAATCCTTCTCTTCTAGTCGCGACGGTAACGCCAAATTGCTTGTAAGCCGGTACGTTGACTCAGCGAGTGCGCTTAACAAGATGGCGCGGCGCTTCACTCCCGCTTTGTCCGATGTTTCATTAATGTCGTTTGCTATGAACCACTGACTTAAGCGATTTTTGTAGGTTTCCCAATCCTGTGTTTCGTGGTTAAATCCTGAGATCAGTCCGAAAGTCCCAGCCATCGTCGTCAGTTAGTACATCGGGAGAACACAAGTGAAACGCACCGTAGCTAATTGCACACTGGTTTAATGACAGATATAACGGTACAAGGAACTCGCACATGCATACCCACCAGATACCCTGCTGAAAAATTTGTTAAAAAAAATGAATGTCTCCTACTTACGTGTTCTATGAAGCTAAAGAACATTTTTACTTCAGTGGTCATCAAGAGTTAACGTATAACTTAATTTCCTTCAGCAACGTTATGCAGAAACCGTAATGATGATAACAAATAACGATTCCTAAGACCCGACATGTCATTTAATTTCTGGACAACTCTTACCTCAATAAACAGATCTAATTAATAACTTTCAGCTAAGATTAGAACTAAATAATAGGTAACTACCGTTACAATTATGTTATAAATAGAATAGAATAGGTAGACTCCATTTGTAAAACATATGTACCTATGTATATTGGTCTAATTATCAGTTATTTGAACCACTATGCTTTAAGGCATACAAACAGCTACAGCTATCACTAGCATTCACAGAAAGCTTTGTGAGCTTAACATAAATTAAATAAGGTCGGATACATTACTGCTTATTGCTAGATTTTGTTTAATTATTAGTAAAATATTCCGATACCTATGGATAATACACCTCGTTAGCTAAAACTTTAAACGGCGCCCCTTTGTAGAGCGCATGTCATACAATTCAAGGATGGCACTTGGAAACTTATTGTATGTTCCAGGCGCAATCCCAAATATGCTTTTCCCTAGTAGGGTTGTCTTTTGTACTCTATTATTTATTTTACTTTGCATACAAACTACTTTACTCGTGAACATTAACACGTTGCAATAAAGTTTACATTCGTTTCATATTATGTATATATTATTTTTTTTTGTTACCATACCAAGAATTCAGTCAGTGACATAATTTATTTTGAATCCTGGGCGGAGTCAACAAGAGATTTTGTTACACATTAGGTATATCTTGTTATACATAGTAGGTACATAACATGTATTCATAAACCTATTGACATTTCGTATTCAATAGATACAATAAATCATTAACTGTCGATATTTATTAAACTAGCTAATTTCTTCTTGAGATTATAGGCCAGAAATCGCAAATTCCTACTGTAAGTTTTTTACAAGTGTTTTGTATGCCGAACGATATTCGAATGTATATAAGGTAAAGTACGTATAAAATGCAAATACAAAATATAAACACATAAAAATAAACCCAACCTAGGGTAGCCACGGTGGTAGGGCGGGCCCAAGCCACCGATGGTTAGGGCTTCAGAATGAGGAATCTCCTGGCTATGCGCGCCATTTCCAGAAGTACAGTACCTACCGTATTTGTATCTGACCCTTGATCCGCCGATTGAGACTCTTCGCTATTAGCCCGTTCGCCGAAACGACTATCAGAACAATGATCGTCGAATTGACATTCCACATGACGGTAAACTCATGAGCACTTACTGCGTTATTATTTATAATATTACTTTAATACTCGCCCTAAACCCTATTGGACATTTCTGATTTACAAGCACAACATCCGATTTCATGAATCCGTCTTTGATCAGTTATGATGCTATCCTTAACAACACTGATAAGTACCAGTCACTTGGAAAACTATTTCAACAATGTCTATCTAAAGTAGTACTTAAGTATGTAGTTTACAATTTGACTCTGTTGATCTGTTTGATTGTTAAGATCATTTCCAGTTTTATTCACATTTTGTTTATTTATTTATTTTTTGAAATAAAATAATTTAATTGGACTAGGTTTGGCCCCGGACTGAATTTCGTTGAGCATACCAAAGGAGCATGGAGAAATTATTTTTTTCTTTTTAAATAATCAAGGAGCACTACAGAGTAAGGCCAGAAGGCCTTTTTCTCTCTCCCAGGAGGGAGAGAAACGCCACAGGAAAACTCCCATATTATTATTTTTTTAAAACCCTTAACACTAGAAAAAAGATCTCAAGTACTTTACTTTTAATTATATATTATGAGCTCCTTGTGTGACCTTTGCCACGTGACAACCCAGGGGTCGGGCAACAGCGGACGCTATGTACCGCATCTCGTCTTCGATAGCCAGCACCCGTCAAACGTAGCAAAACCGGTATATCGCTCTATCATGTCGTATGGCACAACTATTTGGGACCTTCACACATCACATTTAAGATTTTGCTATACCCTCACAGGGTTCACGAGAGTCTGGTATATAGGTACAATTTGGTAACATCTGCCATGTGTAGTTAAATCGTTTACGATAAGAAATTGATATTTTAACTTATTTTATTTATTCTCTTTAATTCTTTATAATATGTGATTTTAAATAATCTAATAAATTATCTGATCCACCCCATCAACAAAACGTTTCCAAGGAAGAGGCCTATGTCCGCAGTGGATGTCTTGAATGATAATTATAATGATGCCCTTGAATTTGGTTTTGCTAGGTTCTATTTTAATCCTGCTGGCTTGTTCATTTTGGAACTTTCTTAATTTCATTTGAGTTCCATTAGTCCGTCTCTACAGTAACCAGACTTGTCCCCAACTTCGGCCAAAAATTCTAAAGAGATAAATTTTGAACTCTTTCCAATCATGCTTGTCGGTAAGTATCGGAACTGACGAAAACTAATTACCTACACTAAAGCAGGAATAACCAAATGGCGGACCGCGGTCCGGATCTGGGCCGTCGACCTACCTGTACATTAAGTAAACAGTAAACTTGTATTATTTACTGAATGCGTAATACAATAAATGTTTTAATAAACTCAAGTAGAAACGGACCACGATGGTCGTTTTACAATAAAACTGTTGTCATAGTTCCTTTTTAGTTAATTTGTATCTAAGTTATTATTTTTGTAATTATTATTTATTTTTATCTTATCCTTTTTGATCTCACTGCATTAAATTAAGACTGTAAATGTTATGTACACCGTAATAGGGATGATGACTGGGTTAAAAATATGTAATTCTATTTAGTCATCTAGCCTATTGTCGTGTGTATCAGACGTCAATACCGTAGCATGTCTAAGTCAAAGATGTAATATATACGATGTGATAGTACTTGAATAAACAAATAACCAAAAAAAACTGGACTGCTGAAGAAACTAAATGAGTCCTTGTTATGAAATTTCGATTACGTGTATTTTTCTTGCAAAGAAAATAATAGAGTCTATTACTGGTTTAGATCTTCTTTGATCTGCAACTGATATCTCGTATTATATTATCATCTACATTTATTAAATTGTTTTTTTTTTTAATCGGTCAAGGAAACCTTTCTCTAACGTGGAACCGAAACAAACCTTTTGCATTTACACTTAGAATTGACCCCTGATACAATCGACAATTGTGTACACCTGATGACATTGATATTTAGGTACGATCCTCTATCATTAACTCAAAAGTTAGCTGGTAGAGAAGGGTTTCTAGTGATTAGTTTTCCTTTGTACATCTCGATTGCTGTGTTAACTTTATTTTTAGGTATTGGTGACTATTCATATGGTTCATATTCAACTAGGCCAGTATAGAATCATTGCCAATTAGGTGTTAATGAAATGTATGTATCATATGTATGCATGTATGTAAACTCTTTATTGCATAAAATAAGACAAGGTACCTACAGGGTTACAAAATAAAGTTATACCTATGTACAAAGGCGAACTTATCCCTTTAAGGAAATGTAAATCTTAGTGTACATTGATTCTTGAAAAAGTAGAATGAAAGCATAAATTATTATTTATATTATATGTAAACCAGAATCAGCCTAAAAGCTCTCCAACTGTTCTTAGCTAAAATTTTAACTTAGTAGTTGTGGTGTAATTGTGTTATACTAGCTGACACTAACACTAGCCAACATCCAGTGTAAGTTCATTACTTACATCAATTTGTAATTGTTAGCACGAACCAGCAGTGCCCGTGTACTAGACATACAATTTTATATTTATGAGTATAAACCGCAGGAATATAATATAATATACACGGTGTAACTTGAGGAAACCGAATAATTTTAACAGCGTATTCCTGAGGTCGTAAGAAGCAAAAAAATGTTATATGAACCCAGATCGAGATATGATTTTAATTAGAATCTGTCTGTGTCATTAATTTTGTTTTAATTAGAAGATGCAATCCAATAACATTATGCAGTTCACTACTTTTAATTTTAATATCCGTCTTTAGATAAACTTACGACTTGAGTCATTTAGTCATTATCTCTTCACACTATGCAGTGTTTGATGATACAATAATAAAGTCGGATGCGTACAAACCATATGTAATTGAACGTGTCTAGAGGTCTCAATATTACTCTGCAAAGTAAGTGCTCACTAGTATTTACTACTTACTTTACTTTTCAAAATAGATAAATGGATCATAATTATTCATTGTTTTTTTTTTTTTTTTTTTAATACTGGTATTTCAATATGGAAACATATTGTTATACTTAACATCCTCTGTTTACATGTAGGCTATTAGGAAGACAGTAAACAAAATCTTTATAAATGTAATAGATATTTCTAGTATTTATATTATAGATGTTTGATGCTCATTACTATGAAACGAATTACCATGGTTAATGAGTACGAATAAACTTACATTTACTGATCATCTCAGTACATGGTATATTCCTGTTGAATAATTTTTCACTTACTGGTCACCTCCATCCATATTAAGAGAGCTCAACATCATTACGCGGCTCTCCACGACAGACAGTCATTCAACGGTCAGTCTCTTCGAACACATTATGCGATCTCCAAAGCACAATCTGAAGAAACAAATAATTATAAGCCAAATAAATGGGAGGCATCAGGGAAGAGCAAGATGGTCTGACTACATTAAGGAGTTAATTGGTGGCAGCAGGCAGAACGCTGTTCATTGGCCTATAACTGCACGCTTTAGAGACTAAAAATATGTGGTTGTGAACCTCAGTAATGAAGAAGAAAAGACTTGTCACCACAGTACGCAGCATATTTTAGTTTTGATCATTTGTTTACTTACTGATCACTGCAGTACATTGCATATTTCAGTTTAATAATTTGTTTACTTACCAATCACTGTAGTACACAGCATATTTTAGTTTAATAGTTTGTTCACTTACTGATGACCGCATTGCACAACATATTTCAGTTTAATAATTACCGATCACCACAATTCAGTGGCATATTTCCTTTTAATAATTACTGATCACCACAATTCAGTGGCATATTTCTTTTTAATAATTACTGATCACCACAATTCAGTGGCATATTTCTTTTTGATAATTAGTGATCACCACAATTCAGTGGCATATTTCTTTTTAATAATTTTAATTACTGATCACCACAATTCAGTGGCATATTTCAGTTTAATAATTACTGATCACCACAATTCAGTGGCATATTTCAGTTGCACCATCTGTAAGTTTACTGAGCACCACAATTTAGTGGCATATTTCAGTGTCAACATAAAAGAAAAGTATAATTATAAGTATGAACCAGGCTAGTAATAATATATTTGGTGGTAATACATTTAATGGTCGGAAGTAAATATCAGATGAAAACACCTTTACTTAGCCTTTTAAATTCTAATATTCGGTGTGCAAAACAAAAAATAAATTTCATTGACCTTCTTTGACAAAAGCATGGTCTAAACTAAAAATATACACATATTTTACATCTTACGTCCCGAATATAAGTTTGGACACAAAACAAATATATCTTTAGGGGTTCATAAGGTACTACACTCAAAAAAATCAGAGCCTACCAAGAGAGATTTTCTCTTTGTTGGCGTTAACTTGAATAAAACAAACAAGATATTAAACATATCAATGAAAGCCGATTAATTAAAACAGCAAGTTCATTGGTGATTAAAACAACAATCTAGAATCTTGATAATTTTAACAAACATATTCCTTGTTTCTATCATTATTTTCTTCTTTGTATGATTCAATCATGTTTAATTAGTTACCTTATACACCAATGTTTGTTGAATCAAATCAGAACATGGTTAATTGAACTGTGATAAACAATCAATATCATCTTAGTTGATGCATCTAACGTCTTGTTAGGCTCGTATGGAATCAAGATGCTTGATTATAACTATCACAATCTTGTTAGGAGCAACCAATTTTTTTTTTTTTTTAGAGTGTAGGCCTTATGCAACCTTAACAAAACATAATTACGATGTTCGTAAATAAACACCCGCTTGTATCGAAACAGTACTACAATTATACTTCAATTGCATTAAATTAATAGTATTACAACATCCGTTATGGTGTTTTCATTAATTCATTAAGTGGAGAATATAGAATTCATTCAAATTCTTAGAATATAAGTAATTTGAACATGAAAATAATAGTAAAACGCGATATATACATACCAAAGTGAGCGCAACTCATATCCAGCACTTCTGATATTAACATTTAAAATAAAACAATGCTATGAGAGATACCAATTATAATCCAGCTTCCATATTTCACAATATTCTCCGTTTTTCTTAATTAAATCCATACAATCCCATTTTTACCATCCACGATCGCGCGTACGCATCTGTCAATCTGACGTCTCTCGTTCGTTCCGAAATGGTATACCCAAACACCTTCCAGTCCGTATCGCACTTTCGGTGTAAAAAGACGAATATAATATTAAACAAAGTAAGTTATTTTGGAACGAACATAGTGAAAGTTGCAAATGCTAACAATTGTGTGACAATTTCTTCGTCTATGAAACTGGCCGTACTCCCCGTATCAACTAGAGCATGCAATTTTACTCCGTTTACGTCAGCAATTGTAATGCATTTCTTGATTCCACTCGCAGCTAGTGTCAAACATGAGGATACATTATCGGTTTCACCTTCATAGTTCATTGTGATAGCGGCGCTTTGTGATGCGGCACCTCTGCAGACTTTTGCAAAGTGGCCTTGCTTTCCGCATTTCAGGCAAGTGGCCTGCCAAGCCGGACACGATCGCCGTGGGTGACGTGAATTTCCGCAAAAGTAGCATCTTTCATCCGTCTGTGTTTTTGTGAAGCTCATAGATTTACGAGTGGAAGCTGTAGCTGCAGTAGTAGGCGTAGATTCCGTCGCGAATGTCGATGATTGTCTGACAGCAGCAGTTTGTTGCGAGGTGAAGCTCTGGGATTGTATTTGAGCAGACTCTAAAGCACGTGCTTGGGTGTGGGCTTCGTCTAGTGTAAGGGTCATGTTTTCTAAAAGTCTTTGGCGAATCGTAGACGAGGCGAGGCCCGCAATGAATGAATCTCTGATGAAGTCTTTCTCATATTGGTCCGCGGTAACAGCTTTAAAGCTACAATCTTTTGACAATAATTTTAGCGCTTGAAGGTACTGGTCGACTGTTTCGCCGATCTGTTGACGCCGAGAGGCTAGATTATGGCGTGCGAATATCTCGCTTTTCGGCTTGATGAAAAGGTTTTCTAACGTTGATATGGCGCTATTGTAGTCATTTGATTGAGCGATGTACTCGTATATATTAGGCGCAATCAAATTAATAAGCAGTTTATATTTTACCGCGTCAGTTTCAGCCTCGCATTCCTCCAAAAAATTTTCAAACGTTTTACTCCAATGTAGCCATTTTGAAGGGGTTTGACTGTCCATCGGGTCCGCTTCGAATCTTTCTGGTCTAAGATATTTGTCCATTTTCTTAGTAGTTGTTTCACTTGAGCGTTGAAAAATACTTAGCATAATAAATTGTAATAGAATAAGGCAAGATTAAACCCGAATCTTAGGTTTTATTATGCTAAAATACATGATAGAGAATCATAACGTTGAATCGGAATAATAAGTGACAATGTCAACTTCATGACAGAGCGCTACCGAGTGTCCTAATTCTGTAAGAGCTTTACATGGACATCCACGTGATTTGAGTCGGAGAGATTCCTCAGCGGTAGATATGAGAAGACCCTAAGTTCATACTGTTCATAGATAAATATTAAGCACCAAGATATGCAAGTCGATTATAAAAGTTTCTAATCGATTTACTGTACTGCTGCTTGCTTGCTTTACTGTGCTTAATGAGATAATTGAGAGTTCTCTCAATAAATAGTCAGTCAGTTTCATACCAGAGTAAATTATTGTTATTTTTAAATACAGGATTTCAAAATAAGTTACTAATTTCTAGAATTTACCAGCGGCTTCGCCTGCGTTATATGTATTTCTCTTTTTATCCTTTACTGGGTTTTAAAGTAGGCTATTTTTCAATATTGAACTTGGTTTACTTGCATGCCAAAATCTACCTCATTTCATTCGGTCGTTACTCCATTAGTAACAAACAAAACATCCAAACATCTTCACAAACTTTCACATTTATAATAAACTAGCTGAAAACCCGGCTTCGCCCGGGTAAAATGTAAAAAATTACAAACCCCATTTAACCCTTTCACCTCCTTAGAAATAGCATTACCAAGAATCTTTTCAATTAGGTACATTTTGTTATTTATCTTTCGAAGCCTTTTATTTTTAACCGACATCTAAGAAAGTGGGTTCTCTATGTAGTTATGTTTTGTTGAAATTGAGGGAACATCACGAATATTTAATGTATTAGGTATGTAATTTATATACCAAGTTTTACTTTCAAATATCTGAAATAACAGATTCCTATTCATAATTTTACCCCTTCTAGAGCCAAATCCTATTTTTTAAGTCTAATTATTAATGTCCCACTGAAGCTGAAGGGTAAATCTATCCCGCTTGCAATGGTTCTGGTCCAAAGGACCACCCTGACCAGCCGTTAAAAATACGTCTAGGTTGTCCTGCTATTTTCACCGTGGCATGCTACGTCCTCGCCACCCAGCCTGTACCTCAGGCTCACGCCACCCCAACATGGTCTAAATATTTAATTTAAGCCCTCGTCCAAAATATGACAGTGAATTACAAAATATGACAGCCGTCCCGGTCCCGAGCTAACTTTGGACAGCCGTTAAGAAATACATTCAGGTCGTCCCACTATCTTCGCCGCGGCCTGTTCTAGCGTCGTCGGACTGGCCATATAGTTAAGGTGGTGTTTTCCAGTTTTCCTAGCCGACGCGGGGCCCGCACGGGCCGGGCCCCCGGCTTGTGGTTGTTGTTATTGGGCCCCGGACTCGTGGGGAGTCGGAGCCCAGTCCGGTCCTGTCCATTCAACATGTCACACCCAGTTCGAAGCCAGTTTAGCCCGCCTATGTGGATACTTACTACAGACGTGGCCGGCGTAGTCTTACTTCAACCTAAGGGGTAAGCATTCACATCAGGGGTTTCCAAACTTTTTTCCCAGAGGGCCGTACAGCACCTTTGAAAATGTCGCGCGGGCTACATGACATGGTCGACTTGAAGTTACGTATAATCTTTTTCGTCCTGGGGGTGCTGTGTGTCTCACATCTGTAGGTACTTTACTGTGCAGGCAGGGGAGGCTTCTATACGCGGGCCGGATTAGAATGCCTCGTGTGCCGGATTATATAGGCCCTCCCGCTCTGTCAGTTTTTTACGCTTACTACGTTCCTGATTGGGTTTGATTGCTGCGTGCGTGATTTGACAAACCTTAAATTTTGTCTTATTAATTTTACCATGTTCTTCAAAAACTACGGAATCATCTTATGGAGGTAAAATTAACCGGCATTGTTGCTCCCCGTAGGTAGAAAATAAATTTTTGAAATCATATTTGAACGTTCTTATTCCTACCTCAAACATGAAAAACTCGTAAATAGATGCGTGAATATTTTAAGAAAAACTGTATGGCGCTTAGTTTAGTAGGAGCAAATAAGTAAGTGTTACGATTTTTCCAAATTTCTAAAAAACTGTGTAAGTTAGGAAAACCGTTATTTTTTTAAATAATATTTAGGTTGATATTATCTTATCTTATCTTATCTTGGTAATAGGGGTCCTTGCGGATACACTTCGACCCAATGGGATCTTTTGTGTAATTACCCCTTACCGCATCTATGCCATGGCCTGTTCCACCATCTCCATAAATCGGATGATGGACCCCATTGGTAGTGCCTGGAATTCATCTGGCTCTGGGTAGCCAGTGCCAAATTCCTTCATTCTAGTTCTGGCGAGGGCATGACATTCGCACAGTATGTGTTTCATTGTCTCTGTTTCCTCGCCGCACATTCTGCATTCAGCATTATCTGATAGTCCCATCTTGGTCAGGAGTCCTTTGACCCTGAAGTGACCTGTAAACACCCCCGCTATGATTCTGAGCTGTCTTCTGCTGTACTTTCTTTGTTTATTTGTCCAGCGTGTGTTGACTCTTTCCATAAAGAGCTTCGAGTGCCTCAGGCCCGCCGTGTTCTTCCACTCTAGTTGGTGTTGGTGTTTGGCGTGGTCCTTTATGGCTGTTGTTATGGTCCCCTGTGAGAGACCCACATATGGTTCCGGCCCAATGAGTGTGCCCTCCGAGCCCTTTCTGGCTAGCTCATCTGCTTTTTCGTTGCCGATGAAGCCTTCGTGCCCTGGGATCCACGTTAGTTTCACTTTGTTATGCCTTCCAAGTTTGTTCAGGGCTTGGATGCCATTGTATACCAGTCTAGAGTCCACTTTCGGCGCCATAAGTGCTTTAAGTGCCGCTTGACTGTCGCTGAGTATATAGATGTTTTTCCCTTTGGTATGCCTGTCTATATTCTCCTGGGCACAGGCGATTATTGCATATGTCTCCGCTTGGAAGACAGTAGCATAACCTCCCATCTTAATACTGACATTGTAGTCTATTGCATGTACGCCTGCTCCCGTACCGGAATCCATTTTGGATCCGTCTGTGTACCATATATTGTCGCTGCTATCATCGGTTGGTGGTGTGCGACCTTCAGCCCATTCTGCCCTTGTCGGTATTTGAACCTTGAAGTTCCTTTGGAATATGTGCCTTGGCAGCATCTTATCGCCACCCATGGCCGTTATTCGATCTAGGAAGTCGTTTGTTTCCATGTTTGTGTGTTTCGTTTTAGGCGTGCAATAGCTCCACAGACCCATTGTTTTTAGTCTGTGAAGGGATTTGCGCGCCTCTGACTGAATCACTATATGTAGCGGGGGTAGGTTTAACATTACCTCCAGTGCCGCCGTTGGCGTGGTTCTGAACGCCCCTGTTAGAGCCATGCATGCCGTTCTCTGTACTTTCGTCAGAGCGTCTTTGCATGTGCCCTTCAGTGTCCTCGGCCACCAGACAAGGCTGCCGTACAAAATGATGGGTCTAACCATCATGGTGTAGATCCATCTGAGTACTTCAGGGTTTAGCCCCCATGTCTTCCCGTATGCTGATCTGCACATCCCAAAAACTCGTAGAGCTTTGGTCGTGGTATTGTCAACATGCTTTTTCCAATTAAGTTCTTTATCTAGCGTTATTCCTAGATATTTGACGTCGTTGGAAAGTTCGAGCACTCTTCCATATAGCTTGATTTGCTGCATATTCTTGAGTACTCTTTTCCTGGTAAATGGTATTACCACTGTTTTGCCCGGGTTGATGGAGAGGTGATGACTATCGCACCATGTCTCCACCTTCTTCAGCGCTTCATTCATGATTCCTGATACCGTATTGGGAAACTTCCCATTTACAAGTATCACCAGATCATCTGCATACCCTACCGTGTAGGTGGGCCCTATGTTCAGTTCCTCCAGTAGTGAGTTCACCACCAAACTCCAAAGAGTGGGTGATAGTACTCCACCTTGAGGACATCCCTTTGTGGCCGTTGCTATTATTTCATCTCCCATCAGGCTGGATTTTATTAGCCTGCCTTCTAACATGTAGCCTATCCACCTGCAAATGGTAGGTTCTATACCATGTCTTGCTGCTGCCTCGCTAATGGCTTGGTACGTGGTTCGATCAAACGCCCCCTCCACGTCGAGAAAAGCTGCCAGGCATAGCTCTTTATTCTCTATCGCCTGTTCAGCTCTAGTGGTTACCAGGTGCAGTGCCGTTTCGGTTGACTTGCCTGGTTGATATGCGCACTGTAGTTTGTGCAGTGGATGCCTTTTTAATGGGCCATCTCTTATGTGTCTGTCTACCAATTTCTCCAGTGTTTTGAGGAGAAATGATGAAAGACTTATGGGCCTGTATGATTTGGCCTCTCTGTAGTCTGCCTTGCCTGGCTTGGGTAGGTAGATTACTTTTACTATCCTCCAGGTCCGCGGGACGTGTCCGAAGGCTATGCACGCTCTGTACAGTCTGCACAGGTGTGGGACGAGTACATTGGCGCCTTCTTGTAGTAGTATGGGATAGATACCGTCTGGCCCTGGTGCCTTGAACGGCTGGAAGGTGGATAGTGCCCACCTTATTTTGCTATCATCTACTACTTTTTTGGATGTGTCCCAGTTGTACCTGGTTGTCCTTATGGATTGCTCCATGGTACTTATTGTTGGATCATCCTCTGGACTCTGGTGTATTACAGAGTCTGGGAAGTGTGTAGCACACATTACTCTAAGGGTTTCTAGCCCTGACTCCGTCATCCTCCCGTCTTTGTTCTTGACGGTCGTTAGTGGGACGGATTTTGTCGTTGCTAGTGCCTTTGTGAGTCTCATCCCTTCCGGTATGGACCCAATTTGATCGCAGTGATTCCTCCACGATCTCCTTTTTGCTTTTCTCACAGCTTTGTTGAGCTCTGTGAGCTTATGTGCATATTCCTCAAAATTATTTGAGGCTTTAGCATCATTGAAGATTGCCCTGGTGTCTTTCCTGAGTCTTGTGATCTCCGGATTCCACCATGGTATCTTTTTAGCCAGGGTTTTCTTTTCCGGGCAGTTGTTGGTCCAAGCTGTATAGACTGCTAGGTTGATATTAATTATTGACAATTATTACAGATTCTTCTGTTCAGTAACTTCGAAGATATGTATTAATAATGGAAGGAGGGGAATGGTATTTTTTTGAACTTTTTTCGTCCTAAATCTAAAAGTAAATGCTTAAGAAAAAAACTTAAAATGGTATTGGAATCTACAAATAAACTCCATCCTTTTGATACCCCACTTAAAACAATAGCACAACTTGAAATTTTCGACCTCCCATTTCGGCCCCCTAAAAAAAGGTATAAGAGATTTTTTTTATGTCCAGTAGGTAGCCCAGGTTAGCGACTTTTAAAACTATTCCAAATTTCAAATCGATCGCAGCAATCGTTTGAGATATCTGACTGACCTATGAGAGACGGACAGACAAACAAAGTCACACCATAACGGTTCCTTTTTTACAATTTTGATACGGAACCGTAAAAACATTCAGACCTGCATTATCTTTATTATGGTCGAATATTTCAAACGCCTGGTAATTTTTTTGTTTTCACCTAAATGATAAACATTGATTTTCAAATTTCTATCTTTGTACCAAAAACGGGTATAATTTAATTTGTTTTTGATGTCAGAATAAATTTAAGAAAACTTAAAAAGCCCCTACAGAGTTTCGCCCTAACTTACCACTTCACCATCAGAGGGATTAAAAACAAATGTGCCCATTCCTTTTTTTTCGTTTAGAAATTTATCTGACACCTTTGCCAACGTTTGTTACTTTTTTTGGGTTATGTGTCAATAATATTGTACAATATTATTATATTATTTTTCAGTTATGTCAGTAACTTATTAATATTTTCTACCCATGCCAAGTATGTACAGCCGCGCCCGCAGTTATATTATAGTCGCATGCTACGTACCCCTGCACTAAACTGTGACAATTTCCGAACGAACTCGAATTGACGCAAGCAAACATGGCCGACTGTTTTTGGTATTATTCGCATTATTTTACATCTTTATACGCTTATTTCTGCGTTATACGAATTTTGCGAATATAAGTTGTCGATTCGAAAGTGTTATTTTTTTACGCTTTAATTTTTGAGACGCTTTTCGTTCAGGTCTACCGTAGGGCCCGGCTAAATTATTAATATAGATATTATTAGTGGTCAGAAGGAAGTAGGATTTACCTGAACGAACAAGACTCCGATGCATACATATGTGAACACGCCCAGCGCCGTGTGCCACGCTCCGTAGCCGGCGGCAGTTGCAGTGGTATCTGACATCTCATTATGCGTGTCATTTGTGTCTATTTCAATAAATGTGGTGATTACAAATGTGCTGAATGCGCCTAGAAACAGAACATGTATAGCAATGATGGAATGGAATATTGGCAGTAAGAACTTCCAATTTAAATATATGAGAGTCTCTATTATAGGATGTTGCAGCAACTTGGAAAGGCCACATCTCACCAGCTGCTCTATGACTTTCAACTGGCTCATGTTTTCACCGTCTGTCAACATACTGTAGTCAACTTTTAATTCAATATAACCGTTATTTTCTTCATACACAGAGACGCGCTCATCGAATACATCTTTAAAAAATGTTAACGGATCAGCAAAGTTAGTCGCTATTTGTTCTACTGCTGTATCCTTTTCACCCTTGACAGACAGAGTCCCGCCAATGCGTAGATAAATCGCTGTGACAGTTGCATTGCGTTTGCTGGCTGCATTATATGTAGGACTGAATCCATTGTTATCCACGGTATTTTGAAACAAATGATTTTCAGTGTGCTCAGCTAACATACACTCGGGAATTCCGTTGTTTAAACCGGGGATCAGGTGCCACACTGTACTCCCATCTGGTGTTTGCAATTTCAACTGCTCATTTCCAAACTTTTCTATAAGGAGCTTCACTGACTCCACCGTGCTATATTTTGCAGCGTAGTGTATCGGAGCGAAACCGAATCTGTCCAACGAGTTTGGAACATTATGATTGTCCAGGAAATAATTTAAGATGTCGACGCACGTATTTCTCGCAGCAAAGTGAAGGGCTGTATCGGAATAATAGTTGACGTTATCCATGCTCGCGCCGGCGCACACCACGGCGTCAACAATCTCGAGTTTGCCAGACCGCATGGCATAGTGTAGAGCGGGGCAGCCGTAGTTGTCCCGGTGATCCAAGATTTCGCTTCCATTATTGCTTTGTACGGTGGCTGTCAAAACGTCTTGGATAATTTCAATATCCTCCTTTCCTCCGAGATTCTCGAGCGGCAATATATCCTGAAGAAGAAGGTATTTAGTTGTTATATCGGTGGTTTATTCAGGGCCGTCTTAAGCCGTGCCGAGGCCCTTAGGCATAAGAATTTGAGGTCTAGAGGAAGGAAAATATCTAATGACAAAAAGTTATTAAGTGCTTACAGTGTAAGCGAATCGGTCTTTCGTGGCCTCGCAGGCCCATAGGGTGAAAACGGTATTGTTTATACTGGTTGTATAGTTTTTGTTGATATATCTAAGTACTCCCATATCACCTGCCTTATTCCCATTATTATCCTAAGGGATCTACCGGGATAAAAAGTACTCTTAGTATCATTCCAGACCTTAGTTACTTGTATTTATAACACATTAGCGACCCGCCCCGGCTTTGCACGGTGTTTCTCTAATATATTATGCATCTATTATACGTATAAACCTTCCTCTTCAATCACTCTATCTATTAAAAAAAACCGCATCAAAATCCGTTCCGTAGTTTTAAAGATTTATGCATACATAGGGACATAGGGACAAAGGGACAGAGAAAGCGTCTTTGTTTTATACTATGTAGTGGTTTCATCTCAATTCGTTCAATATTTACTGCTTTAATTTACTTAGAAACAAATATTTCACAAACATTCACATTTATAATATTAGGTAAGTATAAAAGTATGATTCAATTAGGCGTCTATAGGGAACGTGCACGACGAAGATGCTGCCAAACTGGTGCCGGCAATCTAAATCTTGTACCCTCTCATGCTGGTGCCACATTGACGGAAACGCCGTTATTTTGTCGCGATGAAGGGCGATTAACGTCAGTGTAGCGACTTACTACGAGGGCGGGATGATAAGTAACTGGCCTTCACTATTTAAAAAGTTTGAACTAAAAAATAAACTATTCTATTTTTAAAATAGTGTCTCTGGCTATCCGTGTTCTTGAATCTGTTACCACGAATATTTTTATGTTTTTCTGTCATTTGAAAATATATTGCGTCGATTGTTGCTAAAATGGATAAAATTGAACAAAGAGCGGTGATAAAGTTTCTTTATATGAAGGGTATGAAGAGGACAGATATTCATGAAGAGTTAAATAATGTTTTCGGTGAATGTGCTCTTTCTTATACCACAGTAAAAAACTGGGTGGCTGAATTTAAAAGTGGCCGTACAAGTGTCCAAGATGAACCCCGTCCCGGACGTCCAAAAAGCGTCACGACTCCGGAAATAATCACCAAAGTACTAGATTTGGTATTGGCCGATAGTCGATTGAAGCTATCTCTGAAATAGCTGACACTACAGGTGCAGGGAAAGAGCGGGCACATCATATATTAACTGATGTTAACTGAAGAATTAAATATGAAAAAGTTATCCGCCCGTTGGGTGCCGCGATTGCTTACGCACGATCAAAAAAGGATTTGAATTCAAAATTCGAAGGAATGTTTGGATCGTTTTCAGAGCAATAAAGCAGATTTCTTGCGTCGATTTGTAACAACAGATGAAACATGGGTTCACCATTATAGTAATTGTCCGTTCAACTGGGCTAATGCTGTTAACGAATACAATGCCATTGAGAGGTAAACCACAAATTAGGATAACGAGAATATAGTGTCAAAAAAGTATAACTGCCTTGAAAGATCATTAGATTTTAGATTCTATTTACTAGACAGTAAAGTGTAAATGCAGTTATAGATAAGTGCGATCTTAATTTGTTTTGCATTTCACATTCGCCCGACGGTCTGCAAGTGCGTATTCCGTAGAGAAAAGACTTAGAGATACTATGAGCTTTCAACGAATTATCGGTTCTATCACCGTAATGATAAGGCGGCAAATGCTTTCAAACAAAAAAATAATAATGCGTTTTGCTTTTACAGATTCAACGGGGAGCCAGGTAGACCGCCCGGGTTTACTCGTGTTACGCATTGTTATTTTTTTTTGTGGTATTGTATTCTCTCAATGGCATTGTTCGCTCAATGGCATTGTATTCGTTAACAGCATTAGCCCAGTTGAACGGACAATTACTATACACACCAGAATCAAAAATTCAATCTAAACAGTGGACTGAATCTGGGTGTCCGGCCCCAAAAAAAAGCTATGACTGTAAAGTCGGCTGGAAAAGTGATGGCTTCTGTCTTCTGTAGATTACCTTCAAGTTAGGGACAAATTAGGCCGATCGATTTATGCAATTACGCTAGGAGCGTAGAGGTAGCTAGCCGGTGGCATTTGGATTGGCAGGGATCCATTTGAAGTAAAATTGAAGTTCAAAGAACCCTCCTGGCGCTCAACATCTCTTAGTTTAAGTATTTTTATCTATAAGTAGTTATAAGATTCCGTATGTCTGTCTTTTAAATAAAATATGTAATACCTTAGGTACGTTTTGTTCATTTAAGTGTGAAGTCAACCCATAACAAATGGCCTATAACCTTCCCAAAGGTCAAACTATAAATAGAGAATACTACGCAAATCTTTTAGATAAGCTTCATCAGTGTATTTAGCAAAAACGACTAGGTTTAGTCAAAAAAAAAATCATCTTCCATCAAGACAACGCCAGGGTTCACCCATGCGTTAAAGCTATGGCAAAAATCAAAGAATTCGGATGTTGACTAATGTTGAATTTTACAACATAATATAGTCACATGGATTAGAAAATACTAAATTATCATAACACAAAAGAAATAAACCAAAAATGTATAAAAAATAAAAAGTTATGAGACCTCAAAGTTTAAAAAAAAAGATATTTTTTTTATCGTCTTAAAGAAAAATTCAAGTCAATTTCGGAAGGCTTAAATAACACTGAAAAAATAAATGTACGACAACTATGTGCTTAAACGCACTTTTGCTCAAAATGGCAAAATGCTATTTTTTTCATACAACTGTACAGCGATAGAATGAAGCGATGACGTCATCGCTTCCGCCCGTTTTGTATAGAGCGTTTTCGATGCTCAGTGCGATCTGCTACTTTTGATTACAATTTGTGGCTGTTATACTTATACAAATGTATTAGGTGTCATATAGATATTTGTTCCTCACAAATAGTAGAATCGATTTACGACAGAAAAAAAAACGAGTCAACAGGCGAATTGAAGTACGACTTGCTACCCCACCCACCTTATTCGCCGGATCTAGGTAGATCCGTCCGTTGTCCACCGTCAGACTTCCATCTGTTCCCTAAACTTAAAACTTTTTTGGGTGGACAGAAGTTTGCCACAAATGACGAAGTCATAGCCGCCGTGTAGTATTTTGCAGGCCTCGAAAAAAGTCATTTTATGGAGGGCATATTAGCATTAGGACGAAGGTGGAACAAGTGCTTAGAGTTGCACGGAGACTACGTCGAAAAATAAAAAAACATTTTTTATACGGTAACTTCGTATATTTGACATTGACTTGACACATAGGCATTTTTTTTTTTTTTGTGCTTGAACAAATGCGAGCTCTTTGAGCTGTTGCAACTATCGGTCTTCGTGGCGGTAGGCATGCCTCGGCAAAACCTCGGCACCACGGGAGTTATTCATCGGCGTGCAAGGACACTCGAACCGAAGTGGGGAGTGTACCTAGCGAACATGTGATACAGTTCGTCTTGTAGGTAGTGGTTCTAAGCTAAGTTTTTATGTGATGTCGAGAGGATTTAGTGTGGGACTACCGCGGTGGCCGTCCCCGCCGGCGGAGACGACGGCGTGCACGTGGAGTGGACCCGGCGCCGTTCGGGTTGTCGTCTTGTTGTCTGTTTAAGTAGTAGTCAGTCGGCGTCATGTACTACTTCAGTGTCAGTGTCGTTTTCACTGACGACGTCATCGGGGTACCATCTGTTAATGGTGGCCGTGATGACGTCGTCAGGGTCAGTCAAGATGTGGCGAGGTCGCCTCACTAGTCTGCGCAGGGCAGTACGTAGTGCGGCGTTGTCAGTAATAGTCTGGGTCATGTCGTACAAGTCATTCACCCTGTCGGGGAGAGGATCGTTATCGGGATGAGGGTTGGGTATCGGGGCGGTGGTGGCGACAACGCCGCTGATTCATCGTGAGTCCGAATCCCCAAGCAGCGACGAGCGCGACTTCAAGGCCAGCCGGTCCGGTCCGGTACCGTTATCCCGGGCGGCGGCGGCGGGAGCGGACTACTTCGCCATAGAACGCCCTACGCTTAAGACCGATTGTTCGTGTCGCGATATCTGTTATTTATAATAATTTGCACGATTATAGTAATTTACAGTCCGCTTTCGTTTAATTAATCAGTCTAGACTTCCTTCTCGTAAAAATAAGGCTCTAGACGTAACATATGGTCCTGGAACTCGCCGAAATAAGTGACCAATCATTTGTGCGTTATAAATGCAAGTTGGTGTCGAATCGAGCATCGGAATCCTTGGAGCCTGTTACCGCAGTGGTATTTTCACCGGAATTAACAACCGAGGGCCGTTCTACAATTATCGTCTGCCGTCCGTCTTCAGTGGTCTTCGGGCTAGCCGCTTAAGCTGAGGGAGGAAGTCAACAATCACTTACATGATCTTCAAGCAACGGCAATCCCATCCCAGCAACAACGGACACTACAAATCTTAGAAGGCAGAGCAGGCGCAGTACCTACTTACAGCAGCGGAGTCATTACTACATACTTATACTTACACGGATTTCCCAAGCCAGAGTTATATTTCATATTACCCCAGAGACGACTACACAACAGAAGCAGGAACCCACAACCTACTGGACGACATATAGTCAGGATAGCATAACTGTGAGGCCTTTCCAATTATTTATTCATAGGGGAATAATAAACATTATTAGTTAGTCATTAGAATCATATTTAATACATTAAAATAGTAAAACAAATCATTTCTCATCATAACAATTACGGGAAATTCATTTTAGTATAATCATTGAGTTTAACATTGCTTAGATCATAAACCAAACACATACATTATCATACCTATAGCTAATACCTAATTACAATCTAAACTCAAAAATAAACATCTACATTTCATATTCGCAATCACACCTAACATAATCTTAACGTTTACTTAAGCTACATCTCTTACGAATTCAATAGTCTAACACTTCAATCAATGAACTACAGTTAAAATTTCTAACTATTATTTACAATTAATAATTATTTGCTTAAAGTAAACATTAAGATAAACATAGGTAGTTGTCGATAATACTAATTTGCTTTTGAATTCCATTCCATTACATTTACGCTTAAACATCAGTAGTTAACATTCATTCTATCAAGTTGTAATAATTTCGCATAAAAATTCCGCTCATATTTTTATAATTCCTAAGTGGGTAAGTATACCTTGTGTTGCTACGTAAAAACTATACTTCTGGTTTTTAATAGCAATTACATCTTAGTATCCTACTGCTTCATAATAGCAATAAGTTACAATTAACTCCTGCGAAAAATCTCATAGCAAAATCATTTTTCAACATTGCTATTCTGGTTTCACAGTAACGTTACTTAGTGCCTTATAAACATATAGGGAAATTATAAATTATTTAGTCACAAAAATTGCACATAGTGACTAATTTATTGAGTAGTATTTTAGCAGATAGCTTCAATTACTTCTTATCACTGCGCAATGGCTAACGAGGCTAGGTGCAAAGAATTAATAAAGAAGCGTGCTTCCATTAAGGCCAAGCTTACACAGTTTATTGCATATGTATCTACAGCAAAAAGTTGTGCACTTCTAAGCGATTTGCAATTAGTGGAACTAGATATGCGTATCAAAAAACTTGATGATTCATACGAGTCCTTTGATAACTTTCAGAGCGAATTGGAGGTGCTAGCTGAAAACCCGAGCGATCAATATTCTGAACGCGAGCAGTTCGAGCGATCGTTCTACAAAGAGCTTGCTACTGCTCGGGAGCTTGTCGACAGACATCGCAGCGAACGTGCCAAAGAGGTTCAATCTGAGGTAGGCTCTGATGGATGTCCGACAGTTGTGTCTCATAGACAGAACAACGTAAGGTTGCCAAAAATAAACCTACCGCACTTCAGTGGTGGTTATCAGAATTGGTTGGAGTTTAAAGATATTTATGTCTCCTTGATACATTCAGAGGCAAGTATCGACAACATTAATAAATTTCACTATCTACGCGCTTCTCTTCATGGAAGTGCAGCCTTGGTGATTAAAAGTTTAGATTTCAAAGCTGATAATTACAATGCCGCTTGGAATCTCCTATGTGACAGGTATGACAACAAACAGTTGCTTGTCAACAATCATGTCCAGGCACTTTTTAACATAGAAGCTGTTCATAAAGAGTCAAGTGTAAGTCTGCGACAAATTGTTGACAACACAAAGAAAAATTTAAATGCTTTAGCGACCCTCGATCAACCTGTTCAGCATTGGGACACCCTCATAATTCATATAATGGCTTCCAAATTAGACGGAGTGACAAGTCGGCATTGGGAAGAGCATAGGAATACATTAAAAGACCCTCCTACACTTGACAATTTTATAACGTTTCTGAGCAATAGGTGCAACCTCCTAGAAACCTTAGAGGAGTCAAAAAACCATAAGATAAAGACAGATGCGTCATATAGTAAGACTAAAAGCTTTCTGGTGTCTTCAAACGGTCATACAAGCAATCACTCTGACAAGCCAAAAACTTACAACGTGTCTTGTCCCTTATGTCATAAGTCTCATTATGTATTTAATTGTGAGTCTTTTAGGTCTTTACCTGTGGAACAGCGCGTCACCAAGGCCAAAGAATTTAAAGTGTGCCTCAATTGTCTGCGCCCAGGTCATAATGACGTGAAATGCAAATTAAGCCACTGCAAGTATTGCAAAGTCAAACACAACACACTACTTCACATACATAATGAGCCTAAGAACATTCCAGAGCACGTAGCACTCTCTGCTAGTAACCATAATGCTCCTAACTTATCACAGCATGTTTTACTGTCCACAGCCCTGGTTAAGGTACGTGACAGCGAGGGACAGTTGCATAGCGCTAGGGTCTTATTAGATAACGGCAGTACGGCCAATTACATAACCCAGGACTTATCTGGTAAGCTGCAACTGCCTACGAAAAATATCATTTCTAAAGTGTCCGGGATTAATAGTCAAGAGTCAAGTAGCACGCATTCCTGCTCTCTTAAAATGGAGTCTTACGATGGAAGCTATAAGACCGAAATTGATTGTTTCATATTGCCCAAAATTACGTCATCAATACCTAACACGTACATAGACGTACAGGACATACCCATACCATCGGGAATTTGCCTTGCCGATCCTTCTTATAACGAGCCTTCTTCAATCAACATTCTTGTTGGTGCACAGGTCTTTTGGAGCGTTATCGGTACAAACCGTATAAATTTAGGTAAACATAATCCCACCCTTTTTGAGACAAAGCTAGGTTGGCTCTTATCAGGCGTCATATATCAACCCAGCTCTGTTAAACCAGTGTGCTTGTTCCTGACTGACAAACAAACTGACACAGACCTTACAAAATTTTGGGAACTTGACACCATATCCCCTAAACATAATTTAACGGCTGAGGAAAATGCATGTGAGGAAACCTTTATTAAAACTACCCAGAGGGATGATGAAGGGCGGTTCGTGGTCACCGTTCCTCTAAAGGAATCACCTGAGCGGTTAGGGAACTCTTTCGACATGGCTAAGCGCAGATTTTTATCGCTTGAACGCAGGTTAGAGAAGGATTCCTTACTAAAAAATCGTTACGTTCAGTTTATGGAGGAATACGAGGCCTTAGGCCACATGAGCGAAGCCATCCCATGCACTTCTTTGCCGTCTTATTACCTGCCACATCATGGAGTCATGAGAGAGTCGAGCACCACCACAAAGCTCCGTGTGGTCTTTGATGCCTCAGCTGTCACTACGTCAGGAAAGTCCTACAACGACATCCAGTTAGTAGGCCCAAGGATACAAGACGACTTATTCTCGATCTTACTTAGATTTCGTCAACACAAGTATGTAGTGTCAGCCGATATAGAGAAGATGTATCGACAAATTCTTGTCA
The DNA here is from genome assembly GCA_947034925.1 of Eudemis profundana. NCBI lineage: Eukaryota > Metazoa > Arthropoda > Insecta > Lepidoptera > Tortricidae > Eudemis > Eudemis profundana. The sequence goes on along the minus strand of OX344817.1, from coordinate 1,280,941 downwards.
ATGATGAGCAACGTAGTCTTCAACAAATTTTCTGGAGGTCAGACCCTTCCCAGCCTCTTAAAATTTATTCCCTAAAAACCGTGACGTACGGAACATCATCGGCGCCTTTTCTTAGTACACGGTGCCTCCTACAGTTGTCACAGGAATCATCGGATGAACAAACGAAAACAGCTATTGCCAGAGACTTTTATGTCGATGATTTCCTATCAGGTTCACATTCAATTAGTGATACTGTGGCACTATGTCACAAGGTTGCGAATACACTTAAAACCGCCCAATTTAACTTGCGAAAGTGGCAATCCAACAGTAAAGACGTGCTGAATGCTGTTAGTGATAGCCCATGTCTGAAAGAATGTGTTGACTTAAGTGAAAACGAGCTGTCAAAAACTCTAGGTCTTAATTGGAGATGCGCTCAAGATAGTCTTACTTTTCAAATAGACATCTCCTTGCCAACTGTTGTCACTAAACGACACATTCTTTCAGCCATAGCTCAAGTTTTCGACCCACTTGGTTTAGTGACGCCCTGCATAGTACAAGCTAAAACTCTTATGCAAAAACTATGGGTAAATAAATGCTCCTGGGACGAACCGCTTACAGGTGACGTACTCACTTCATGGAAAAGCTTTGTAGCAACCTTACCACGTTTAAACGACATCAATATACCTCGATGGGTACTTTCAGTTTCTCCGGTGTCCATTGAGTTCCATATCTTCACCGATGCGTCAGAGAAGGCATATGGAGCTTGCCTGTACGTCCGCTCCGTGGCCGGGGATGGTTCAGTGAGTGTTCACATTCTTGCATCTAAAAGCAAAGTAGCGCCTATTAAAACTACAAGCATTCCTCGTCTTGAACTCTGCGGGGCCTTATTGGGAGCAAGATTGTGTACAAAGGTTCTTGACGCACTCACCCAGAAACCTGACCGCTGTGTCTTCTGGTGTGATTCGATGATAGTGATGGGTTGGCTGTCATCGTCTCCTTCGCTTTTGCGGCCTTTCGTCAAGAACCGCATATCGGAGATCCAGGATAGCTGCAGCGCTGCTTCTTGGCGATACGTGCCTTCCAAGGAGAACCCCGCAGACCTTGTGTCTAGGGGCCTTAGCGCTGATCTCATAATAAATTCATCCTTGTGGTGGTCAGGGCCATCCTTCTTAAAACAAGACTCGTCTCTCTGGCCGAAAGCGCCGGCCATAAAATGTTCGCCTCTACCAGAGACATTAACGAACACCTCCTTAGTAGTGTGTCCCTCTTCATCACATACACCTTCATCCTGTAATCAAATACAAAGCTTAATACAAAATAAATCGGATTACACAAAATTACAACGAATAGTAGCTTACATTGCAAGATTTATACATAATTGTTCAAATTCAAATAATAAATTAACAGGTTTACTTACCTCTTCTGAATTGCGTTCCGCTTCTCTTCTACTCATTCGTTTGTCACAACAGGATAGTTTTCCCGATGAGTATGAATTGCTTAAATCAGGTAAACCGTTGCCAAATAAGAGTCGACTGAGCTCGTTGTCACCGTTCTTTGACTCAGGGCTTCTTAGAGTTGGGGGCCGTCTTGTCAACTCATTTTATGATTATGGTGTCAAACATCCTATTGTCATTTGTAGCAAACATCCTGTCACGAAGCTACTTTTTAAAATGTTTCATTTGTGTTTACTTCATGCACCTCCTCAGCTTCTACTAGCCACCATCAAACACAATTACTGGCCTCTTGGAGGCAGAAACTTAGCTAAGCATGTTGTCCATACTTGCATCAAATGTATCAAGCTAAAGGCGGAAACAGTGCAGCCGATAATGGGTAACTTGCCTAAAGAGAGATTACATCTAGAATACCCATTTTTTGAGACGGGAACTGACTACGCAGGGCCAATTCTCTTAGCTGACCGCAAGGGTAGAGGTTGTAGGCTCGTAAAGGCATACATTTGCATATTTGTGTGTTTGGCAACCAAGGCACTTCATTTGGAGCTTGTCTCAGATTTAACCAAAGAGGCTTTCATAGCAGCGCTTAGCCGATTCGTAAATCGTCGTGGAAGGCCGAGAATTATCTTCTCAGACAACGGCACAACCTTCGTTGGCACTTTCAATGAGCTCTCTAAAGTTTTACAGCAGAACTTTGCTGCAGATATGGCCGATGCACAAATAAACTTTTCATTTATTCCAGCGTATACTCCGCACTTTGGAGGGCTGTGGGAATCGGCTGTGAAGTCGGTGAAGCACCACCTGCGCAGAACTTTAGGTCTTACACACCTCACTTATGAGGAGATGTCAACTTGCTTGATTAAGATTGAAGCAATATTAAACTCACGCCCTCTTACACCTTTGTCGAGTGATCCCTCTGATTTGACCCCTTTAACACCAGCTCATCTCTTGATTGGAAGGTCTCTTATGTTCTTGCCTCATCCTCAGATCACTGACCAGAGAATAAACTCACTTCAACGGTTCCAGCGCGTCGAGTTCCTTAAGCAACATTTTTGGAAAAGGTTCTCCAATGAATACATCTCTGAGCTGCAGCAAAGGACGAAATGGCGTAGCTCCAAGGGAAGCCTAGACGTCGGGACCATGGTCTTGATTAAGGACAAAAACCTTCCCCCACTTATGTGGCTTCTGGGTCGCATCGTCCAAGTCTTGCCGGGTACAGATGGCATCGCCAGGGTCGCAGACATTAAGACCAAAAAGGGAATCATTCGTCGAGCTTTTAACACAATTTGTCCTTTGCCCATTCACAGTATTGAAGACCAAAGCTCTTCAACGCCGGGAGTACATGGTGGCGACAACGCCGCTGATTCATCGTGAGTCCGAATCCCCAAGCAGCGACGAGCGCGACTTCAAGGCCAGCCGGTCCGGTCCGGTACCGTTATCCCGGGCGGCGGCGGCGGGAGCGGACTACTTCGCCATAGAACGCCCTACGCTTAAGACCGATTGTTCGTGTCGCGATATATGTTATTTATAATAATTTGCACGATTATAGTAATTTACAGTCCGCTTTCGTTTAATTAATCAGTCTAGACTTCCTTCTCGTAAAAATAAGGCTCTAGACGTAACAGGCGGGGATTTGAAAATCTTGTGGCTGAGGTACGGGGGCTGGAACGTAGTTCACAGCTTCCCGTAAGAGAGGATTAGGATGGGAAACCGCATGTGTGAAGAATCTCTCTGAAAGATTCTTCATATATGCGTGGATGGTAGGTACATTGGCGTCGTGATGTAATAGGAGATTAGTCTCATACCAGGGAGCATCCAGTGCCCGCCTGAGAAAGCGATTTTGAATCACCTGCAAAGGATGGAGTTTGTTTACGCCCACGTGGGCGAAACCAGGGCTGGCGTAGGTGAGAATGGGTCTGACACAGGCGGTGTACAATGCCAGTTTATTTCTAAACTGCATCCGACTCCGCCTGCCGACCATTACGCCGAGCCGGCCGAGGATGTGAGCGGCCTTGTTTCGCGCTCTTTGCAAGTGCTTCTTGAATGTTAATCGCCTATCAAGCACGACACCAAGGTATTTGACATCGTGCTGCCAAGGGATGGGACGGTCGTGCAGTAGGATGGGATCTACATTACGGTGGACAGGTAAGTAGGCTGTGTGAAAGATGATCCCTGTACTCTTCTCAGGGTTAACCTCGATTCTCCACAGATTGCACCATCGACCGATGTCGTTGGTAGCCTCCTGTAGAGATTGCCTCATGGCTACAAGGCCAACACTAGAGGTATAGAGTGCAGTGTCATCGGCGAAGAGGGCGAGATGGACTTTGGGATGGGTAGGTATATCATTGGTGTAGAGGGAGTAGAGGGTGGGAGACAGCACGGCCCCTTGAGGGACGCCCGCCCTGACAGGGTGTGCGGACGAGACAGATGCCTCCACTTTGTAGCCAAAGGTTCGTTCCCTAAGGAAGTCCCGCACTAATCGTACGAGACGGTCAGGCATGTGGAGTTGGTATAACTTGTATACCAGTCCGTCATGCCAAACCTTATCAAACGCCTTGGCTACATCGAGGAAGATCGCTCCTGTTTTCAGACCACTGTTCACAGCGTATCCCTGCCGGCTCTCAAATCCGCTCAGGACGTGCTCCGTTATCCGGTGCACCTGCTGAACACATGAGTGAGCCTTGCGGAAGCCGAATTGTTCCTGAATCATGATGTTGTTTGATTCGAGGAACTGCCTGATGCGGGAAAGGATGGTTCGCTCGAAGAGCTTGCCCAAGGATGATAAAAGGCTGATAGGTCGATATGAGGATGGGACATTGCGGGGTTTACCGGGTTTATGGATACCGATGACAGTGGCGTACTTCCACACTTTGGGAAAGTATGAAAGGGACAGACAGGAGTTAAGAATATTGACGAGGATCTGGACTTGATTATCTGGGAGGAGCTTCAGCAGCCTGTTGGATACTCCGTCTGCACCAGGAGCTTTCCTGACATGCAGCTTTCGTATCAACTGATGAACCTCATCCCAGGTGATCGGAGCGATGGGAGGGTCGGTGGGGGTACGATGAGAATGCCATTCGACTGCATGCGTAATCCAGTCTACCTGCTGCTGATCGACATTCAAAAGACTAGGAGAACACTGAGATTCCAGGCTGTCTGCCAAAACCTCAGCCTTCTCCGAGTCTTCGATTGCCGGTGTGTTTGTGTCTGACCTAATTAAAGGGGGGATGGTGTACACGGTGTCTGATTTGAGAGATCTGGCTATCTTCCAGTACGCGAGGTGACTGGGCCGTATCTCCCCTATCAGATCGTGAAACGAGTTCGCCCGAAAATCTGCAATTTTCTGCTTGACCTCGCGTTGCAAGGCACGCAGACTACTGCGATTTTGGGGCGAAGGGTACCAAGATGTGTGCTTCATGAGGGCATTCTTACGCCTCAACAGTGCACTCAGTTCCTCAGACAGGGGGCGGTGCAGAGCATCTGACGCCGCTACCTCCCTCGAGGCTTCGCTTATAACAGCGCTGAAGTGACTGCAGAAGGCTGAAATGGCCTCATCAATTTCGTCAGTCGTTGTCAGTACGTCCTGAATTGAATCAATAGTAGGGGATGCCTTTAGGAGGCTTTCACTGACCCTGTCCCAATCCACTATGGTCTTAGGGGGGGCAGTACTACCATTGTCGTCCCCTAGTCTTAGAACTACGGGCCGGTGATCGGAATCTAATTCGTGGATCACCTCTATAGATCGCAGCTTGAGAGTTACGTTCTTAAGGAGGGCCACGTCCAAAATGTCTGGCTGGTGCGTGTCTATATATGGATAGTGTGTGGGTTCCAAAGGGGCTATGAGGTCGAAGGGCGAGGCTTCCAGCAGGAGATGGAACAATCGATTGCCATTACCATTTCGCGCGTTACACCCCCACGAGGTGTGTTTGGCGTTGAGGTCCCCAGCCACAATGACTGCGGAGGAGAGGTTGGCAAGGATGTTGAGATCGGTCAATAACAGCTCCTTCTGAGGCGGAAGGTACGAAGAGACGATGGTTATAGAGGGGTGGCTGGCCAATGATATCCTACAAACGGATACCTCCATGTTGGTAAGCTCTGGGGGCTCCAGGCTCACACAGTGGAGGATCCGTCTGTAGAAGATCATTGTGCCACCCTGTTGACCGTTTACACGATCGTTACGTATGCAGGTGTAGCCTGGGACACGAAAGTTCTTGTGACTTGGCTTGTAAAAAATCTCCTGGATGAGGCTCTATGGCTTGGTTGATGAGAAAGGCACACAATTGGTCCTTCATACCTCTAAGGCGACATGCGTTAAAGCATGCAATGTTGACGGAATTTAATTTAATTTTGAGAAGGTTGCGGTCCATAACTTGAGGAGGGGGATGTGAAAGAAGCCAGCAGCTGTTCATGCTTGGCCAGAAGGGCCAGAGCCTGCCGGGCATCGGTCGCCACCGCCATCTCCGCTTCCACTGCCTCGAGGCTAGCTCTGAGAGCATAGATCCTCTGCACTGGAGCGGAGACCGCAGGTGGTACGGCCGCGTGTACAAAATTAATGGAGGGAGGGGGGTGGCCTAGCCCCATAGGGGGCTGATGTTGATTGGCCATAGGTTGCTTAGCAGTACTTGCGTATGATTGCCCCAAGATGGTGTGGGGGTTCCATGTTCTGGTAGAGGCATTATGGTGCGAAGACCATGGTGTCGGTGGAGGAGAACGAGACGCGGGTGGATGTAAGGTTGTTGGTGGGTGTTTATTTATCAGGGAAGGGAAGTCAGTATTTTTAAAATATGGGTGGTGGTGGGTGCGTGGGGTTGAGTCACGCGGGACCGAGCTGGTGGCGGTGGTGGGCGATGGTGCAGAGAATTTTGACGATTGTCGCTTGACTATCGTTCTCTTGGGAGGGGCCAGTGGGCACTCTCTATGGTTTGCGGGGTGGCCTGTTTGCCCGCAATTACAGCAGGCGACCGGCTGGTCAATTGGCCGGTTGCACTCCCAGGTGGGGTGGTCCCCCAGACATTTAACACAGCGTGGCCTGGCGAAGCACCCCCTCTGGGTGTGCCCATATCTCTGGCAACGGTGGCATTGCACCACCAACTCGCTCTGGCGCGGTTCCTCTACCGTTACTTTAAGCATAAGGACCTCTTTAACTTGAAAGATCGCGCGTCGGGTCGCCTCATCGGTGGCGGTCTTTACCAACACCATATCGTATGCACCTCTTATTTTGCTTGTGATCCTGCCAACCTCGAGAACCTTTATGCCCTGTTCGAGGAGGTTGTCCTGCACCTCGTCGGTGCCGAATTCCTTAGGTATGCCTTTAATGACCACGTTGAAGGTTCTTTCAGAGTCTAACAGATCTCTAAAAAATGGGATGTTGGCCTCATCCAGGAGCCGGGCTGTAGCTCTGAATTGGTCTGAGTCGGTGGTTTTAATAATAATACCTGCATCCAGGTTTTTACAGGAGAATGGCTTAATGCCCCTTTGAGCCATAGTCGTGATAATATAACCCCACTTAGATTTATCCTCCACCGTAATTGTGGAGTGTTTCTTTTTTCGCCAGGGTGGGCAATCCGATGATTCGTTTTGCTCAAGCGAGTTGGGGCTCTGTGATACCGCTTTCTCTGCGGCAGAGTGGCTTGGGGCGGAGCTGTTATTGGCCGTTTTAGTGATGGGAACACTGTCATTTTGGGTGCGTCTGGATTTTGTCAATGGTATAATCTGGTTATCGATGTCGGTTGTTTTCCTTGCTCTTTTTTTAGTCACTTTATTCCAGTCGCCCTCGGACACGTCCATGTTAAGGTCAGTCTGGTCAGTTGATGTCGATGGATGGTCAGTAATGTCGGAGGGGTCCGAGGGGGGTTGGAGTATGTTAACCCTCAACGGGCTGCCCGGAGATCGCGATCGTTCACGATCGCACATACGCCCTATGACGGGGTTCCTTCTACGGCAGGAATGCGAGCGCGAACCCCGCGAGCCAGACAGCGAGCGGGAACGGGCCGCTTTGGCCTTTATATCTAGCGATTTAATCGATTTATGGGAATTGGATAATGTTGAGTCAGATTCGTCTTGTTTGTCGGTAGGAAGGTTTGAGATATTTTCAATTCTGGAGTTATATGTCGAGTCGATAAAATTCATCGACTCTGCCACTTTCCCCGCACTAGCGACCTTGGTCGCTGCGGGCGTCGGCAATTCTTGGAATTGATTGAGTCTAAAGTTGTCGCTTTTTACCGCGTTTTTGGTGCTCCCAGGTGGTTTCGCGGTATTTAAGTTATATGTAGGTGCACCTTTGGAATTGGAAGGTGGCAGAGTCAATGATGTTGGATTTTCCTGGGATGGGGGATTGGATGAAATGTCCATTTTTTCGGATTTTTCGATCGCGATGCCGGTGGCCTCGGCAGTAGGCACAGGGGGCACTGGGGCCCTGGGGGCCCTGAGGGCCTGGGGCTTGCCTTTGGCGGCCAGCGTCGCGGTCATGGTGGAGGGGTTTTGGATCGATACTGAAGAGATCTGGGCCTTTGCAGGCTCCGGAGTCGGTGGGGACAGGAGGGACGGAGAGGAGGGAGCGACAGGGGGCCCAGTCGCGGTCGCACCATGAGGGCCAGCCGACGGAGACCTGGACATAGCGAAGGCCCAGAACCGTTCCATCAAGCCTTCATCGGCCTCCTGAAGGAAAGCCAAAAGCAGCTGGATGAGACTGTTCGGGTCTCCCCGCCATTCCGGCCGACCCGCCGGCCCACACGCAAGGTGGGTCGGGTTCATCGTTATGTCGTCACCCACAGGGTCGCTAGTAAGTAAGGGTCAGTCCGTGTGCCCTACGTATACTAGTGTGAGCGAGCCGCCATAGGACGGCTCGCCTTGTGTACTTACAGTTGGGTTTTATTAGCAGTCCTGTATGGCCGACACACACAATTGTCGCAATACACATATAGTCACTGTCTATGCCAGTCTGATTTAACACAGCACGAGTCACTCTTGGAGGTGGTGGTAGGCATGCCCGAGGCAGCCGTGGTGGTCGGAAGTCGCGAATCGCTGCCAGATTGCGCGGTTTCTGCGGGAGCGAGAGGGAAGATAGCGGAGCTGCTACGCGCGGCGCGTGCGCTCGGCGTCGCTGCGAAAGCGGGAGTACATAGGCATTATCATTGACATCGGTAGTTCCTTTATTGTCCGCCCGTGTCTCTTTTGTCGTTTAGTCCTGCTATGCCACCTGCACGAAATATAGTTCGTGCACGTTCCCTATAAAGGCACGTGGCGTGGCTTACAAAACCGATACGGGAGCGGCAACGCTGGCCCACAAGTGACACACAAAAGTGGTGCCCGGCGGTGTTGGAGGGCTCGAGTAGTAGAAAATCTTACCTGGTATCCCAGACTTTTATAATCCGTGATAGTTAAATACTCGTACTTGTATGGCGAGTAGACAAGTATGCAGAACTGCAGCAGGGTCCTCCCTATGTGGTCGCGGTGGGTGCAGGAGGCGCCCTCGGCCAGCAGCCGCCGGACGGTCGCCGCGTCCCGCGCCACCACCGCGTCGCGCACCGCGCGGTCTCTGCGGACACCGCGTTATGATCACCAGCGGCCGCGGCCAGCGAACCTGCTTGCTTGCAGAAGATTTTATGAGCTCCTAGCTTATGCCCGCGACTTAGTCTGCATGGTAAATTAATATTAGACTAGCTAGATTTAAGTTAGTTTTTATAAGCAGTGTCGGTTTTTTGCGTATAAACATGGCTGAATTTCATAAAAACTTCAAATATTCGACTCAAAAACTTATTTTTCGGGAAAATAAATTTCTAAGGTATATCTATCACCTATTTCTTAGAAAAAAAGGGTATGTATAAAGTCACAAACTTCCCAAAGTCCCTACTTAACCCACTTAGGGGATGAACTTCGAAAAACGGTAAAATAGTTTTGCTTGACGTGCAGGAATATGTATACCTACCTATACGGTATATAATATGTATTTCTAAACCAATGTATGTATGTACAGTCAAGGCCAAAAATAAGTAAACACCACAAAATCATAACCTAACCTAACCTCCTATCCTATTGTCCTATTATGTACTTGACAATAGAGTAGATGAGTACAAATTTGGAAACTTTGTGTGGCTTTATATCTTTGCCCTTGTCTGTACCTAATTAGCATAATGGTCAAACCTTCCTGAACCGCTTTGGCCCTAGTTTCGTGCCGGTCACTGTGCTGCCCCGTGACTGCGTCCGCGTGAATTTCGTACCCCGTAGGAGTTAGATTTTAAAATATCCTTTCTTAATGCACTTTACATTCCCTAAGTGCCTTATCACACTTGAGATTTGCGGGCTAGTTTCCATACAAAACCAGTCGCTCTGAAATCGCGGCGAGCGACATTTGTACGGATCTTCGCTTCTAACTCGCTCGCAGCTCGCTCGAAAATCGCAAAGTGTGATTAAGCCCTTAAGATCATGTGTATCGGGTTTCGACTGAGTGGTTTAGGCTGTTCGATGTAAGTAGGGTTGTAAGTACCAAATAAGTACTAACTTGGTCCGAAGCGGAGGCGGCGGCGGCGTGGAGTCGCGGCAGACTGCTGCGGCATCCCCGGCGTCGCTGGAGCCCTCTGGATCCTCTGATGCTTCCACGTCGTGGCATAGGATGCGTATTGGGAACCAGCAGTAACTGTTGAAAGTATGGACGCCTGCTCAAACATTCATGGTAATACTTGCTAATGCAATAATTGTTATGGTTTTTCGGTCTCTCGTCCAAGTATTGTGCACTGTCATTAATTGTAAAGTTAAACTTAATTATATAAAATAGTTCTATAATCTAAATTGCCTTTTTTATTATTTCATCAGTAACGCCTAAAAATATTTAATACGAAATTAAGAAATTTGAAATTCAAAACCAATCAAATGAGCCCAAACAAGGTGGGTTTATCAGTGTTAAGTTCAGGTACCTACTTATTCCTACGCCTACCTTACAACAGACCAGGTCCTGGTACCATGGTGCTGGCCTGATGCTTATTATTGCATTGTCACCAAATATACGCAAGTCTACCAAATATTAGTCCAGTCGAACATCACGTAGGCGTTCTAATTTTACTTTAAATGTTACCTACACAAACCTACCGGCCACCGGGTTTGATTTCAAAGCGTTTCAACCGCCGTCATCACCAATCCCGATATTATGATGACATCGTTTTAAATATTACATAATTTTTGACCAAAACATGAAAAAAATAAGTACCGTTTTCGGATTATATCAAAATAATGGGACGCATTTTTAAAGATAATCGTCGAAATCTCGGGATTGATGATGACGGCGGTTGAAACGCTATGAAATCCACCCCACCAGGAGTAGCTCGATCCGTGATTTTGCCGCGGAGGGGCTTAGAATAGAAAGAAATAGACGGTCGGACCCTCAGATCATAGAAAGAAATTCTTTCTATGATCTGAGGTCGAACCCGACCGCCAGTTTTGTTAGAGAGAGACATCTGTACTTACGTAGTATTATTATTACTCATTCTGTGCTGCCGCGTTAGTACTTTACTAACAGGGCAAGTTTTTTTTATCCTCATTTTTAGGGAGCTTTTGTCAGACTGACAATGCTAGCTCTGTTAAACCTTTACCGTACAATCTTCAAAGCAAAAATACAATAAAGGATGTACATAAATACCTAACAAAGAAAAAAAAGTTACCAAATTTGTACACTATGTTTTAAAAAAACCGTATACAAACTTAGCGACCTTTGAGTGGGGCTCCGCCAAAATGGAATTAAAGCGAGGTCAGACCAGAATCGGGCACGGAAGCCTAGTTTCCAAATCATTTTTAGAGCACTTATTTGACTCTTAGGTCACTGTAAAACATATTTATAATAATATTCAGAACTGTATCTAGGGCTTCCTCTCACTTAGAACACGATAGCGAACACTTCGCTCGATAGAAAAGTAGCGCGAAAACACTATAAAATAAAGTATTTTTTTCATTTTTTTTCATTTTGTTCATTACCAGTTACCTTTTCTGACAAAATTAATACCTGACAATCATGATTTCACAGTCATGCAGGGCATCCTCTCATGTTTGGGTTGATAACGTATGTATACTTTTATGTTAGAAATCGAAGATAATCTGCAATAATCTGCATTCCGCTCGACCCTAGTTTGTATGTGAAATGCGAGCCAGGTCCTACCGCGCCTTTGAGCCCCAAACTCGAGCTAAGGTAGCTCTTTTCTCTCGAGTCCGAACACACTCCACCAACAAGTGCTGCACATCCTCGATGGAACCACACTCTTCGCAGTTGAGCGACTCTCTCTTCCTCATCGTTTTACCCTTGAATTGTCGACAAACGTTTCATCGACATATCAGTTCATCGAAATATCATTTCATCGAAAGTTAATTTTCTCTGAAACCATATTTTTCTAGAAATTAATATAAAAGTTAACGGTTTCAGAGAAAAAAGTTGTCGACGAAATGAAAATTCGATGAAATAAAACATTCGATGAAACGTTTGCCGGCAAAACAAGGGGACAGCCTTCCGCATCAGATGTGCAAACTTGCTCAATGGAACGTGTCCGGACCGAAGCCTGTGCGTGCTATCAATTTCCGACCTGCTTAAACGGCAAGTTAAATTAAACTTTGTAGAAAAAAAACTCAAATCGACATATTATGTGTGCTTATGTTATTTGAAGAGTTCCCTCGATTTCTGCAAGATCCCATCATTAGATTCTGACCTCGTGGCAATGAGACGAACTAGATGGTGAACCCTATCAAAGATAAAATGAATATTCCAAATTGGTCCAGCCGTCTTCAAGTAATCGGAAACATACAGAAAACACTTTTTGGAGTCGGTTAAAAATTTTATCGCTTGAAATATTTATTAAATTATCTATCGATCGCGAGGGTGAGGGCCAATGATGATTCTCATTTTCTGACTTCCTGTAATTGAATTTGCCTTCGGACACGAGAGAAATTAGTCGCGAAGCAAAATGTATCAAGCTATAAAATTAGACTAATTTCAACCAACTATGTGAAAGAAACATGATGTTTCTTTATTAGTTTTTTGATGCCGGTAAATTACACCACATTTTTATACCTTTTGTGGTCTGGACTAGAGTTGTGCCATTCTCGGGAATTCTCGGAAACGTTGTCAGTTTTATATGGGAAATGTTCTCGAGAACGTTCTCGCTCCATACAAAACGGAGAACGTTTCCGAGAATGGCACATCTCTAGCTGGACCATGGGCAAAGTATAAAGACAAACAATTAGGTCGACTTTGGCCGTTTAGGAGCGCGCGACATGTGCACTCCATACTGGAGCGGTGAGCATTGGTAAATCTTTGCTTGTAGTGCGTTCGTAGTCGTACACGGCGCGCACACATTCAAGGACAGTATGTACATACACTATACACTTTATTATGAAGAAAAATTACTGCATATTACTGTGCCATGGGTGAGCGCCTTTTAATTTTTCTATGTAGGTACTCAGATTTCTTGTATCTATTGTAATTTCAATCAAATTTAATGTCTCTCTCTTTGTTTGTACGGAAAGCTGAGCGGTCCGAATATACCTTGACCCTTCTTTGCTTATATATAAATTACAATAAATTATTCAAACGTCCTCACCTTAAAACATAAAAAAAACAAAATAAGAGTGATAGGATAACCCTTAGCACGCAGATACATAACTGCGCGAACGTTTTGCTTTCCGTCCTCGTTGTGTCGAACGACAGTCTCTTGGTGGATGACGATGCGTTGTCGAGCGACTCCACCGCGGTGTCCGGCGCCGCCGTGGCGAGCAACGGCTCTATGGCGGTTGAAGGCAGCGGCGCTATGTCTTCCGTCTCGCTCTGCTGGCGACGGCGCGACTGCGAACCTGCTTCAGGTAACATATCTTGGTCACAGAGCAAGTATTAGGTACATCTTCATTCGTATTGGATGGTATGGCCATGGCCAGTTGGCCACATATATGTACATATAGAGGAGGGGGGTGGGTTAAGTCAACAAGGCTTGTGCAGTCAAGTCAAGTAAATCAAATTTGATTTCAAGCGATATTTTTACCGTTTCGCTGGGGTACACTACGTAAATATTCACAATCACGAATATCAAAATACCGACTTTTAAAATTCCGAATGGATAAAAATTCCTTAGAATGTCGATATTTCATAACTCCGATTTAAAAAATTCCGAAATTACAAAACGTCTAACTGTAAGAATTACGATTTTCAAAATGCCGAGATTCCATACACCGAACAATGGAAAGTCCGAATCTATAATAATGCGATGCATCAAAAGTACCAATTCCGAATTTCATACTCCGAAATCCGTACAAACAAACGTAAAATGTTTAGTGTTGCATTGCGAAGAAGCCTCAGTTTAGCGGTTGTTATCAGCAATTTAGACTTAAGTCGGTATGTAAATCAAATTCCTTGACTGTAGGTACATTAAAAAACCAGCCAAGTGCGAGTCGGATTCGCGGGAAGTGTTCCGTACCACCTTACAATATTTAACTATATTTATGGGGTTCCGTATCCAAAGAGTGCCAAACAGAACCTAAGCCTCCGCTGATCATCCATCTGTCACAGAGCTGTATCCTTTGATTCGTAATAGACAGAGACTAATTTTCACAGAATGTGTATTTCTATTCGACATACAAAATAGACTTCTAAACCATTAACTATACTTACACACCTTCATTTCGAGTCGCGCGGGAGCCAGGCATGTTGCGTTTGTACTCGACACCTGCAGTCCTATGATGTCTTCTCTTGTCTGTGATCGTGGCTGTTTATGTGCTTCACTTTCGGCTCTTTGTTAGTGGATTTCAAGCTCTTCCTCGCGATAATATATGGCGCTACAAATAACTGATACAGCAGTCACTGTCGCACGTACTGCAGGATAATTCACAGCTTTGACCTCAAGCCCGTCCTTAAAATAACTTCAACCGTGGTGTAGTAATAACAACTAGTAATCGGGGGTCAACATATGTCAGGCGGCCTCTGCTAACCTACTGTTATTACTATAACTCACGAGATTATATCTGGGTCGAGATTAGCGCTGAATTTGTGAATTGGTCTACTGATTGGGACGCGAGGTTTAAGTTTTAACAGAGTTCCAAAAAAATCGAGGTTATCAATTCGGCCCGTATCTATGTAATATTGTCAGAATTGCACAATGTTTAGATATGTTTTTGTTTGTTACTCGAAAAGTGCGAAAAACAAAGGTCTACTGACCGTCCGAGACTGCAGCCTGGCAGACACTGGCAGCCGACCTGGCCCGCGTTCGCCAACACGAACGTTTTCTTAAAACTATTTCCCGAATTATTTGCACGTCTGCTTGCAGGCTCAAATATTTGCACGCCTGCTTGCAGGCTGAATACACAAGCAACGTTTTTTCTCTTAAAACCTAGAGATAAGAATCTGTATTCACGCAAAGGTAAATCATTTGAAATTTGAATTGTTCAGTATTATTTAATTATATTTTTCAATTATGTAAATTTATAACGGCAACCCAAAATTGACCATATTATGTTTGCGAAGGTATTTCTATTAACATTTTTTAATGCTGATGGTTATGCTCCATTTAATAAGGGGAAGTAGTTAATCTTCAGGAAATTATCGATCAGCGTTGCCAGAAGGTGATTTTTGTAACCTTTTAGGTTATTTTTAGCTGCGTAAGGTTACATAAAGGTTACTCCATTCGAAAGGTTACTTAAAGGTTACTTTTGGAAATTTAGAATTAGTTACTCAAAATTTAGATAAAACTACTATATTGCGTGAATTGAAACGTTTATTTTATAACCTGTGGTATGACAAGTGAGTGGCGCTTTTGACGTAAGTTGATGTCTACTCTAAATTAAACTCATGAACTATATTTATCTCTTTCCCTCTCGTGAATATTCCATTGTAACTTAGGAGGATGACGATCTGTCTGTTTGATTTTTCCTTAGGATATTTGGCGCGAAATCTATCTATAGGTATTCGCACATTACAACAACTCAACGGCGACTCGACTCTATGCCTAATATTGAAATTTAAGCCCTATGTCATACGTTGTAGGTTGAATTTCAAAAAATGATATTAAAGTAGTGGACGACGAGTGGTCAACGCGTTGTCCACGGAATACAAGCGTGTAACATTTTTCACTTGGCGTTTGACAGCAAAAGTGTACTTTAATGATGGTCATTTTCCATTTCATTACGTAGTATTTGAACAATCAATTATACCATTATTATCATATTGTTGTAATACTCCATAATTATGTTTGAAAAGAGAAACTGGTGAGTTTCTTCTGGCGCTTCTTTTCACCAGAAGTGCCAAAAGAAGAGAAAAGTATAGAATCAGACATGTAAAAAAAGCCCTTGAGGGCCTACTTGCAGGAATAAATAAAATTACTTTATTTATTTTATCAGATTTTCTTGTGTTTGATTGTGCTGCACTACATTTATACACTTACGTTAAGCAATCGACGTCTCTGGGTTGAAATAAAAGAAATTCGATTTAGTCGCAAACAAACTTCTATTAATTTCTATTTCTCTTCCGTTTTGAAGAAAATAAATAAATAAATAATAAATAAATATTAGTGGACATCTTACACTAATCGAACTAGCCCCATAGTAAGCTCAATAAGGCTTGTGTTATGGATACTAGACGACGATATATTTAATAGATACAAATACTTAAATACTTAGAAAACATCCATGACTCAGGAACAAATATTCGTGCTCATCACACAAATAAATGCCCTTACCGGGATTCGAACCCAGGACCTCTTGCTTCGTAGGCAGGGTCACTACCAACTAAGCTAAAGCGGTCGTCAAAAAGCGGTCGTATTTTGGAACTTACTACTGTGCCCTTGTGTGCACTCCTACCACGGGCCACGGTTCTTGAATTATTTTTGATTTTCCTTTTTGAATCATATTTAGTCGGTACTTTTTCTTTATTTAAATCCTCTATCGATTTTAATCTGTCTTCTAATGACTTCATAGTGTCAATACCCTGCTTAAAATTATCGATAAACTCTTTGACTTCTTTGTTAGAATCTTCTATTGACTTCATTCTGTCGATAACTTGCTTGAAATCTTCGTGAAACTGCTGTCGTGTGATGTCGTTAATCGTCTTGAAATCATCGATATTCTGTGTGACTTCTTTGTAAGAGTCTTCTATTGACTTTATTCTGTTGATAACTTGCTTGAAATCTTCACAAGTCTCTTGTCGTATGATGTGGTTGTTCTTCTTGAAATCATTGATAGCCTCTTTGATTTCTTTGTTAGAGTCTTCTATAGACTTAATTCTGCTTTTTAACGCGACAGATGAATTCGAAACGCCTCCTTCGTCATGACCTTCCGTACTGTTTGGTGTTTCTACTACTGTATCGTAAAGCGCATCCATTTTATTTACGTTCCCTTTCTTATCTACTATATTTAAAAAGGCATGGTATAGTTTTAAGGGCAAAGCACTACAACAGAAATCACATTTATCAATATCATAAGGACATGGATGGGTACAACAAGTTACTTCACCGGTGCTAATAACTTTATTACTAATATATATTTTTCTGTGCATACCTATATGTGATAATCTCTTCCACCATTTGCTGAGCGCTGTATGCCCGAGGCTATCTAGAGTACTCAGCAGTTCCAGTTGCTTCTCCAACCTTCTGACGTCACCACGTTCGCGGAGATCGCCGATGTCACTTACGGCGACGCCTATCATGAAATTCATCAGTGCTATAGCGATGAATACGATAAACAACGCGAACAGCAGACGAACAACCGCTCTCGTATCTTTGATCTCCTCGTGGTCTTCCGCGAACAGCCCTTCATAGTCAAACTCCGAGGTCATCATCACCAATGTCTTGAGGAACGCAGCGACAGGGCCGTCGAAGGGTGGCTGAGACTTGAATTCTAGCATAAAACATGTAGAAAACACGAAGACAAAGCACATCGACGTCACGAGAATCTGAAAAAGCATCATTATTTTGATGTTAGCCTACGTGAATTTTGACCTTCTACCACTACACCACACCGCTTGCCATCGGCAGGGTATTCATCCACACACCTTGGAATTGAAATGGTCAAAGGAATTGCCTAACAAACACTGGAAGTGGAATGAGCTCCACGCCGCGGTTTCCTCAGAAGGTTACATGGCTCTTCAAGACGGGAGTGAATATGTTTTTAAAGAGTATGCAGCGGGTACGTAATGCTCCTAGCATTGAAAGCCTTTTGCCCATACCGTGTCTAATCCAACTCCAAAGCAGTTTGCCGTTCTTTAGTCAAAGCACGGCAGGATAAGCTACGCGGTGACTGCATAGCATCAGTATAAATCCATTGTTCGAAAAATTCACATTTCACTTAATTCTGGCAAAGGACCGATCGCCAGGAATTAGCAAAACGAGTCCAACTAGACTAAACCAGTATCATATGCTGGCGACAGACCTTCAACACATTGACGGCGGCTCTCTCGAAGGCGTAGAACGTCCAGCTCGCGAGCCTCGCCACCAGCAGCGCGGCCTGCAGCCAGCACAGCAGCAGCGCGGCGCAGGCCGCGTGGCGCGCCCAGCCCGCCGCGCCCGACTGCAGCCAGCACGCCGCCGGCACCACACCCGCCAGCGCCAGCCCGCACAGCCGCGCCCAAGTCTCCGCCCGCGCCAGGTGCTGCTGCTTGCAAGCATATATCCACACGCTTTCCTGGAATATTCATTCGATCTATATAGAAACAAAGATAGAGGAAAAATTAGTTGGAGTGCTACCGAGTGTCCTAATTCTGTAAGAGCTTTACATGGACATCCACGTGATTTGAGTCGGAGAGATTCCTCAGCGGTAGATATGAGAAGACCCTAAGTTCATACTGTTCATAGATAAATATTAAGCACCAAGATATGCAAGTCGATTAGAAAAGTTTCTAATCGATTTACTGTACTGCTTCTTGCTTGCTTTACTGTGCTTAATGAGATAATTGAGAGTTCTCTCAATAAATAGTCAGTCAGTTTCATACCAGACCAGAGTAATTTATTGTTATTTTTAAATACAGGATTTCAAGATGTAGATTTTAAGTTACTAATTGACAACATTTCAAATTATATGAAGTGGGCTAAATCGAAAACCATTTCGGCAAATATGCTTCCCGTATGTAACAAGGCAGTTATTTTATTTTTTTACCCGTTAATTTCCAAGATAATCGCGAAAAACTGTAAACCGGAAATGTGACGTAGATAGTACGTACATAGACAATAGACCAAAGACAAAACTAAATCTATCATTTTTTTTATGTATCCGGTTGTCACACTCTGTCAAAAGTTTTCAAATGACATTGTCAGTTCTTACATTTCGGTGTTAACGACTATTCTTATTTTACGATATTACGGACACTGCTGCTTCTTTTCACGCTTACATCGCAATAAAAACGGATATCGCTGCTTATTTAAACGAAAACTTGGCATTTGTATTTGGACTTATTGAACCTCATAAAAATGAAGACCTCAGATGGATTTGTGCAAGCATGTAGTACCAACTTGCCATGGGTTGATACTGTTATGATGTTAGAGTTCATACAAACGGACGATAAATATAATTTGGCTGGGATACGCGCTGCAAAAGCTGCCTTATCGTCTCGAACTTCGTACGTTTCAAGTGCAGTTGGATATGTTGAAGTCCGACGCTAGGGTGATAAATGTTACGTGCATTAGTGCAATGCCGCATCACTCCAGAACACCGTGTCAGAAACAAAATGTACCGGGTTACAGCAGAAATTCAAGAAAAAGAGGACACAGTTATGGAAAGGGAACATTTTTGTAACCATTTTACAAAGTGTAAAATAATTTCGGCCCATGCACAATAAAAGTCTTAATATTTTTTTTTTATTATTTCATGGTTGTATAGGTGAACATTTGATAGTTTCTACCCCATATTGTGTGCCCTACATTGAGCCCTGTTGTTGCTTTACATATATCTCTACCTGTATATGAAACTAATAACATTATCCTAAGAAATAAAACTGTAAGGCTTAGTGCGAGTATATCTATTTTCCAAATATATAAGTTTAACCATTTAATTTTTTTTAAATTTAATAACTATGCAATACAAGCAACCTGTACTACATTATCCAAAGTATTAGTTAACTTGTAGCATGTGGCTTCGAAGGTGAATACAAACGAACTCTGCGAATGACTCGAGAAGATCTTCACAGATGAATAACTTCCTTTTAGGAACACGATCTAGCGCCGCCGTCGACACCATGCCTCATTTTGCCCAGCAGGGACACAAAAAAACTTTTTTTGTGGTGTCAGTCTTGTGTTATTACTACACGTTCTTATAAAACAGATTTTAGTTTATTTTGATGCCGTGTTTTCGTTTTTACTTACTTGTAATTTTATTGAAGAAAATTTGTGTTGATAAACAATGACAATGACGTAAACGTCAAATCAATCAACCGTCACGACCCATTTTTTTTAAAGCAAGAGGCAAAGGAAAATTCGTACTCGTGACGTCATTTGTCGTTTACGACCTTTCAAACATTCGCTATTTTTTCACTTAATATTTTTGAATGAAAAATAGCTTTTCTGGGAAAATAAAAAAACACGTATACCTTAGAATTTGATCTTTTTTCAATACATAACATAAAATAGCCCACTTGAAAAAATGAAATGTTGTCAATTTCTAGAATTTACCAGCGGCTTCGCCTGCGTTATATTTCCATTTTTATTCTTTACTAGGTTTTAAAGAATGCTACTTTTCAATCTTGAACTTGGTTTACTTGCATGACAAAATCTACCTCATTTCATTCAGTCGTTACTCCATTAGTAACAAACAAAACATCCAAACATCTTCACAAACTTTCACATTTATAATTTATAATAAATATTATTTGGTCAGAAGGAAGTAGGATTTACCTGAACGAACAAGACTCCGATGCATACATATGTGAACACGCCCAGCGCCGTGTGCCACGCTCCGTAGCCGGCGGCAGTTTCAGTGGTATCTGACATCTCATTATGCGTGTCATTTGTGTCTATTTCAATAAATGTGGTGATTACAAATGTGCTGAATGCGCCTAGAAACAGGACATGTATAGCAATGATGGTATGGAATAAGGGCAGTAAGAACTTCCATTTTAAATATATGAGAGTCTCTATTATAGGATGTTGCAGCAACTTCGCAAGGCCACATCTCACCAGCTGCTCTATGACTTTCAACTGGCTCATGTTTTCACCGTCTGTCAACATACTGTAGTCAACTTTTAATTCAATATAACCGTTATTTACTTCACACACAGAGACTCGCTCATCGAATACATCTTTAAAAAATGTTAACGGATCAGCAAAGTTAGTCGCTATTGGTTCTACTGCTGTAGCCTCCTCACCCTTGACAGACAGATGACCGCCAATGCGTAGATAAATCGCTGTCACATTCGCATTGCCTTGGCCGGCTGCACTATATGTAGGACTGAATCCACTGTCATTCACGGTATTTTGAAACAAACTATTTTCAGGGTGCTCGGCTAACAGACACTCGGGAATTTCGTTGCTATGAGCGGGGATCAGGTGCCACACTGTACTCCCATCTGGTGTTTGCAATTTCAACTGCTCATTTCCAAACTTTTCTATAAGGAGCTTCACCGACTCCGCCGTGTCATAATGTACAGCATGGTGTATCGGAGCGAAACAGTTTCTGTCCAACAAGTTTGGAATATTATGATTGTCCAGGAAATACTTTAAGATGTCGACGCACGTATCTTCCGCAGCTACGTGAAGGGCTGTCTCGGAATGAAAGTTGATGTTGTACATGCTCGCGCCTGCGCGCACCACGGCGTCAACAATCTCGAGTTTGCCAGACCTTATGGCATAGTATAGAGCGGTGTAGCCGTAGTCGTTCCGGTGATCCAAGATTTCGCTTCCATTATTGCTTTGTACGGTTGCTGTCAAAACGTCTTGGATAATCTCAAGAACCTCCTTTCCTACGAGATTCTTGAGCGGCAATATATCCTGAAAGAGAAGGTATATAGGTAGTTGTTATTTCGGTGGTTCATTCAGGGCCGTCTTAAGCCGTGCTGAGGCCCTTAGGCACAAGAATTTGGAGCCCATTGGGAGTAGAGGAAGGAAAATATCTAATGATAAATTGTAAGTGAATCGGTCTTTCGTGGCCTCGCAGGCCCATAGGGTGAAAACGGTACAGTTTATACTGGTTGTATAGTTCTTGTAGATATATCTAAGTACTCCCATATCACCTGCCTTATTCCCATTATTATCCTAAGGGATCTACCGAGACAAAAAATACTCTTAGTTTCTACTTGTATAACACATTTCGTTTCAATATGTTCAATATTTACTACGTTAGTTTAGAAACAAATATTTCACAAACTTACACATTTATAATATGAATTAAGTATAAAAGTACTTATAAGGTTCTTAATTAACATTATTATGGTCACAGAATTTGTTAATTTTCAACAAAAAATTACGTGTAGGAAACTATAGGTCTACTATTTTAGTAATTGTAGCTTTGTAAGCTAGGATATTTTGTAATGTCATTTAAGACTGTTTGTTTCTTAAATAAATTAAAAAAAAAAAAAAAAAAAGATTAATTCAATTAGGCGCCTATAGGCAACGTGCACGACGAAGGTGCTGCCAAGCTGGTGCCGCCAATCTAAATCATACTGGGGCCACATTGACGGAAACGCCGTTAATTTGTCGCGATGGAGGGCGATTAACGTCAGTGTAAGGTGTAGCTTAGAGCAACACGGACACTAAGCAGTGTAGCGACTTACTAAATTCACATAGGCATTACCATTGACATCGGCAGCTTGATTTGACAGGCACTATAGTTCCTTTATTGTCCGCCCGTGTCTCTTTTGTCGTTTAGTACTGCCACCTGCTGTAGCGGAACGCTTTTGATAATGCAGATTGATTTTAACTCACAGTATTTTAATAGATTGAATTCATAATGTAATTGGTTAGGACGAGGTGTTCAATATATGTATACAGAGTGGAGATGCAACCCTGATGATCAAAGTTAAACCGCCTAGACTGTGCGCCTTTGTTGTTAGATTCGAGTAGCGTGACCGCTTTACAAAGACGAAGCCGTAGCGACCTTGATAGCGGAGCGAACGAGCGGTGTTGATAGAAGGGTGTAACATGTATGGTTAGGCGTAAATGTCGTGCGGAGCGTTGGAGTAGTATAAAACTAAGGCACTGAGGAGGATATAAATACGGGCCGTGCGCTTGGTTCAGGGATTCATTTTTGTTTGCGAGTTCGAACGGTGCGGACGTCTGGCTAACATAGATTCTCGCCGCGAAAATTATCACGTATTTGAATTGTTTTGTGGAGTGGTTTGATGGATTTTAATGACTGACTATGATTATGACTATGACTAATTGTCCATTAAGTGTTGAACCATTCTATTGTTATTTAATAATTGAAATATCACGTATTTAAATTGTTTTGTGGAGTGAATTGGTGTTTGATGGATTTTAATTGTCCGTTGAGTATATTGAACCATTCTATTATTATTTTATATTTGATTTTAAATGTATTTTTGAAATTACGGTTTTACATGATTGAGTAGCGGAATGTTTTGTGGATTTATCCACTGAATATTTGGCTGTTTAATTATTGTTTTAATGGAAAGTTCCGTGTGATATTATTTTGATTTATGCCAGAATCCGTACATTAGCGAAGTGTGCTAAACAGAGTTTTTAACAACGAATAACGGTGACAAACGTTGAAAACTCTGGGTTTTAATTTAACATAGCTTACTTAGGATGGCATTCCTTGGCATCAGGTCTTATATAACGCTGGTGAATGCCTCGAGTCTCAATGGGGCCCAACTAGGGTATATCTGTGAGGACCACAAGTTGGACATTTGGGATTCCAAACTCATAGAGCTGCCCTAAGTCCCGAGCTCGGTCTTGTTAAATATATTTATTTATTATTTTATATACACGATAGGGCCGTCCTACTTTACGCAACCCTGGCTGTTTCGTCAAGCTTATTGCGTAAGGGGGGGACACTTACACTGGGTATTAGGTCTCTATCTCAGCCACCCAACTGAACTTTAGTTGCATAGTTAGGGATACACAACACTAACACATTTTAATATGAGGCCGGCCTCTTTGATATACAAACTTTAGTAGTGATGGGAAACAGATAGATTTAGAGTCACACACATTGGGGGCGGGTGAGTGCAGGCGGCTAGAAACTATTTTGTAGCTAATTTATTATTTATGTAGCATTATTATTATAAATCATTATAATCAGTTATAGTTAGTCTTTTGATAATAATTATCAGGGTTTATTGGTATTTGTTGGAATTTCTGGTTATGTTAACTGTTTACTTGTATCTTTCTAAAGATGTCACGATTTTTAATTATACTAATGTTGAAACAATTAAATAAATTTTATTTACAAATAATTTATTCAGGAAAGTATAAGCTAAGAATGGCCTTCCTCAGTCTAGATTTAGGCTACCAGAATGTTCTGGGCTTGCTGAAGCCGTCCCAGACTTTCGAACTCATGCTATCTTGAATAAAATAAAAGATATAGGTTTGCAGAGCTTTTCTATATCCTATTTAACTATATCATGTCAGACAGTTGAATTGGACATTGTGACATCTTAACATTAATTGAATATTTTGTCCTGTACCTCTAGCACAACTGTGACACGCGACTCTATGTCGCGCGACAAATACTACCTATCTCTTTCCACTCAATATCGTGTGACAGTGACAGGTGACACTCTGTCGCGCGAGAAACGAGCTCGCGGCCAGTTATGCTAGACGTACTGGAGAGTATAAACTAAGAATAGCTACAGTCTAGATTTAGACTAATAGAATGTTCTATGCGGGCTGAGCAGACATAGACTTCTATTACTTCATCATACTATCTTGAATGAGATCAAAAACTAAGGCTGGTTGAATTGCCTAATATCACTGAAGATTGAAACTTCTTTATTGATTTATTTGAATATTACTTTTATGGAAAATATTAGCTAAGAATGGCTTAAGCCTAGATTTAGGCTTGCAGATGTTTAGAGCTTGCGAAGCCGTCTCTAACTTCTGTTGATTCATCATAATATTTTGAATTACTGTAATAACATAGGCTTATGAAACTGGCCTATATTCGACAAGGTATTAAAGGAGGGATTCCATCCTTTCCTTAGACATCGACTCGTTGACAAGACCTTTTACAGAAGTAATTACCTACCGGCGGACAGATGTTTCGTTGCTTTATTTTGTCCTTTAGCCCATGGTTACAAAGCGATAGTAGATTGAATTCTGTGGGAAAAGGATGCTTAATATGGCACCCCACCCACATATCAGAGTATAATTTGCATTAGCTTTCCTTGAAATAAGCCTGAAATGGTGAATGTTCTGCTTTCTTTAGAGAGTAAGAATATAATACCCATTCAGCATAATAAAAAAATATTCCCTTTGCAAAATCTCCTATTGAAATGATTAGATTGCGTGCTAATCACCATTGAACTCTGAGAAGCCTCTTCCAGGCTGGAGGCGAGGACTGTCCATGCAGCAGGCTGAGGTCCACCGGCGGTAGCGAGGAGTGTGCTACCGTCCTGTGCTCCAGTAATAACAGAGTTCAATAGCTAGGTACATTCAGACAGACCTTGACTTTGACAATATGACTAAACCACTTTCGACTGTTTATCTTTACCTCTTACCATACTAATCTACATTAACTATAGGCTTTTGTAGTAAAAGACAGCGAATAAATAGGTTTAGGTATTTCTCGTAGGGACAAATAGGTATAGACGTGTGCAAGGAAATAGCTGGGTTCTGTGTGTTACATTAAAGAATATGGGTTCTCGGTTCATAAAGTAGTGTCCTACCATTAGACTAGACGATCATACGGCTGGCCAATTATTTAATACAAAATACGCAGTAGTTTAATTTGGTACATCTTTAAAATACACGCATAAAGTTAACATTAAAGTAATCGTTAAAATTTAATATAATAAGAGCGTTAGAGGTATCTTTTAGTTCGTGCACGTTCACTATAAAAGCACGTGGCGTGGCTTGCAAAACCGATACGGGAGCGGCAACGCTGGCCCACAAGTGACTCACGAAAGTGGTGCCCGGCGGTGTTGGAGGGCTCAAGTAGTAGAAATTCTTACCGGGTATCCCAGATCTTCATAATCCCAGGTATTTAAGCGATTGCCTGGCGAGTAGACAATTATGCAAAACTGCAGCAAGGTCCTCCCTTTGTGGTCGCGGCGGGTGCAGGAGGCGCCCTCGGCCAGCAGCCGCCGGACGGTCGCCGCGTCCCGCGCCACCACCGCTTCGCGCACCGCGCGGTCTCTGCGGACACCACGTTATGATCACTAGCGGCCGCGGCCAGCGAACCTGCTTGCTTGCAGAAGATTTTATGAGCTCCTAGCTTATGCGCGCGACTTAGTCTGCATGGTAAATAAATATTAGACTAGAGATTTAAGTTAGTTTAAAGAAGCAGTGTCGGTTTTTTGCTTATAAACGTGGCTGAATTTCATAAAAACTTCAAATATTGGACTCAAAAACTTACTTTCCGGGAAAATAAATTTCTAAGGAATTCATATATCTATCACCTATTTCTTAGAGAAGTTCGTACAAGAATATGTATAGGTACGGTATGTATGTATTTCTAAACCAATGTATGTATGTACAGTCAGGGGCAAAAATAAGTAAACACCACAAAATCCTAAACTACACCTTATTACTATGACAATAGAGTAGATGTGTACAAATTTTGAAACTTTGTGTGGCTTTATATTATATCTTTGCCCTTGACTGTACCTAATTACCCACGTATGTCTTAGCGTAATGGTCAAACCTTCCTGAACCGATTTGGCCCTAGTTTGCCGGTCACTGTGCTAGATGCTGCCCCGTGACTGCGTCCGAGTGAACTTCGTACCCCGTAGGGGTTAGATTCCGAAATATCCTTTCTTAATGCACTTTACGGGTACGCGCAGACAGCGCGGTCTGGTGTTCTGAGTTCCGCGTTCAGAGTTCTGCATTCTTTCGAATGCACTGAGTCCCTTACGATAATGCATACAGCAGGCGGCAGCGGTCAAAACACAGAACTCTGAACGCAGAACTCGGAACTCCAGACCGCGCTCTGTCTACGAGAGCTCTACATTCCCTAAGGGCCTTATCACACTTGCGATTTGCGGGCGAGTTTCCATCAAATTGCAAGTGTGATAAGGCCCTTAAGATCATGTGTATCGGGTTTCGTGTGAGTGGTTTAGGCTGCTTTATGTACTTTATTTACTTACTCGGCCGAAAGGGGCGGCGGCGGCGCGGCGTCATTGCCGTCTTCTGCGGCGTCCTCGGCGTCGCTGGATGTCTCTAAATTCTCAGGTGCTGCTTCCACGTCGCGGCATCTGGTGCGGAGTGGCAGGCAGCAGAAACGCCTAAAAATATTTAATACAAAATGAAGAAATTTGAAACGCATAACAGTCTAGGCATACGATGATTGAGTTTACCGTTTAAATGGCATACTAATAACAACGTATTGCGATGTTTTTTATGTTTGTAGCGTAACAAGCGACGTCAATTAGACTGATCGTACCCTTGGTAAAATAAAGCCGTATGTGACTTTACGTCCAAAGTGCTTTTATTACGCGAATGTTACACAAATGCTGTAAACTATACGAAACAAACAGATTTTTTTTTCTATCTTTACCAATTACTTAAATAAAAAAAGCGAAAACAGACGTATGTGATTAAGCGAACATAAAACAAAGCCGTATCTACACATGCGCCGTTGTTTCCCGACGTTACTGGAGCGCACACGCAGCGTGAAGTTAGTTGCATCAGTGTTACCGGCTGGAGAGCATGTGTCGCGCTCGCACGTCGCACCAAAATTGGGAAAAAAGTAATAGTTTGGTCAATATAGACGCATGTACACATACGTTTGCTATAGCTTGGTGCAATATAGCCGTAAGTGCACATGCTGCCCACTATTTCCGAAAATAATTGAATAATTAAAATGAACTACTGCTTATTAAATAGAGTACGTTTTTGTAAGAACACTGGTAAAATTTTATAAACCTAACATGAAGCATATCAAAGTTATCCAGAAATATTCATTGACAGAATCTTTAAACGCTTCCCCTGAAAAGTCGTCATTTTGCAGATACGGCTTTATTTTACCAAGGGTACGTGATGTTAACGTACATTGACAATACTATTTAACTTGTATGAAAAAGTAGTAAAAATCTACAGATTACATAATTTGTAAAAGATAACAACGTTAAAAATATACAGCATCGCTTATCTAGCGCCCCCGAGGATGAGGATCTAATGATGATTCTGATTTTCTGACTTCCTGTTAATTTCATTTGCCCTCAAACACGAGAAATATGGTTGCGGGGAAGCAAAACGTATCAAGCTATAAAATTAAACTGACTTCAACCAACTATATACTACTATATGAAAGAAATATATGTTTCGTTATTAGTTTATTAATGCGGGTAAATTATTTCCGTCGCGCTGCTGTGGGCGGGATTCCAATTCGTGCGATAAGGACAACTGCAGCTCGGACTAAAAATCCCACGCAAAAAACTCAAAAATCGAGGTTTCGCTCTCGACTGTTTCCTCCTCCAAAACGCAACCAATCATTATAACATTTTGGGAACTGCAAGAAGAATAAATAATCTACGCTGCTATGTTTTGATTTTTTAACCGGCTATCAAAAGAACGACGGTTCTCAATTCGTCTGAATGTTTTTTTTTTTTGTGTGTTTGTTCACCGATTACTCGAAAACGGCTGAACCGATTTTGAAAATTCTTTTTTTGTTTGAAAGGGTATATTTCAGAGGTGGTCCCATTGCAACCAAATCAGGATCTGATGATGGAATCTTGGAGAAATCGAGGGAACTCTTCAAATATTATAGGCACACATATAGCGATTTTGGTATTTTTCATAGTTTCTCGAGCATTTCTTTTTAGAAATAAGTTTCTCGAGTTAACCGACTTCAAAACAAAGAGAAAATTTTATGTAGGTTTGTTCTTCGATTACTTGAAGACGGCTAGACCGATTTAGTAAATTATTTTTTTGTTTGAAAGGGAATAAGTCAGAGGTGGTCCCATTGCAACCAAATTAGGATCTGATGATGGGATCTTAAAGAAATCGAGGGAACTCTTAAAATATTAAAGGCACACATACAGCGATTGGTTATTTTACATAGAGTCTCGGCATTTATTATCGAAATTAGTTTATTGAAAGCCGGTTGTTTTAAAATTTTTAATTTTGTGGTTAATTATTTGATCTTCTTCTTCTTCTTCTTCTTAGTCGTATACTCTTGGCAGAGTAGTCGTGGTCATGGGGGTCGTAGCACGGCCTTTTTGACTGTCTCCCGCCATCTCTCCCTCACCGACGCATTTCTCGCGCACAGATTTAGGGATGATGCTGTTAGGCTTTCACTTGATCCGTCCATCGCAAAGGAGAGCGTCCTCTGGATCTTGAGCCATTAACTCTACCCTGAACAACAAGTCTTTCCATAGCGTCACCTTCCATACGCATAACGTGGCCAAAGTAACTCAAAATTCGAGAGTGAACTATTGCTGAGAGTCTTTGCTCGATCTTAAGCTCCTGGAGAATAGATATGTTAGTCCTGCGTTGAGTCCATGATATCCGCAGCATTCTTCTCCAGCACCACATCTCTAGGCTATCAATGCGTTTCCGTTCTCTCTCTTTTACCGTCCACGTTTCTGCACCATAGAGTAACACTGGGAACACTAAGGATCTTACAAGGCGAGTCTTTGTTGCTTTCGTAATATTACGGTCCCTCCAGATCTTAGATAGCCTTTCCATTGTAGTCCTTGTCATGGCTATGCGTCGTTTGATCTCATTCTCCGAGCCTCCGCCGTCTGAGACCAGTGCTCCCAAGTATATGTATGACGGTACAACCTCACAGTTTTCAATCGTTGTTGGCGCATTGTTGCTGCATCGGTTCACAACCATCATCTTGGTTTTCAGTCTATTGATCTTCAGACCAAAGTTGAGACTTACTGTTTCAACACGACGCAATAATGCTGCAATTAGATGCTCACTTGTTGCCAGGAGAGTGGTGTCATCAGCATACCGTAGATTGGAGATATTTTTCCCGCCTATTGGTACCCCATCACTCCAGTCTTCAAGCGCTATCCTCATTATGTGCTCGGTGTAAATATTAAATAACAAGGGTGACAGTATACATCCTTGGCGGACCCCAGCCGAGGGATGGAGCGCTTTCGACATTGTATTGTCCACTTTAACTGAAGCGGAATTGTTCTCGTAAAGAGCTCGTAGTAGATGAACAAGATGGTATGGAGTGCCCATTCGTAAGAGAATTTCCCACAACTGCGGCCATTTGACGGAGTCAAACGCCTTTTGAAAGTCCACAAAGCAGATATAAGTTGGTCTGTTGAACTCTCTGGCTTTCTCTATCACCTGACGCAGAATCAGAATTTGTTCTCTTGTCCGTTTACCTTTCACAAACCCGGCTTGTTCCGGAGCGATCTCCCTGCTGATGTAGGCTTTCAGTCTCTCATTCAGAATGTGCAGTAAAATTTTACTGGAATGGTTAATTAAAGCGATCAACCGGTAGTTACCACATTTTTTCGTGGAGCCTTTTTTGTGAAGAGGCACAAAGATCGAATGGGTCCATTCTTGAGGAAAGATGCCCGTTTTCCAAACGTTGCTACAATACAATACAATACAATCATACTTTATTGACACCAAAAGATAAATTACAATCCAATTTATACAAAAACAGTGGTAGACAATAGGCGGTCTTATCGCTAAAGAGCGATCTCTTCCAGACAACCTTTGGGTAGCGGAGTTGATATAAAATTAACAAAACTAAATGAGTAGGTGGTGAGGAATAAACGATGCAAAAGACGAAGCTACAAACTTTATGCAGAAGTTCTACACCATATTCTCCGCTACATTTGACAATCTCTATTGGTATGTTATCATTTCCCAGCGCTTTTCCAGTTTTCAGATGTTTTATAGCAGCTGCAACTTCCTCTTTAAGTATGTCTGGCTCTAGGTCCTGGTCTCTTAGAGGTAAAGGGGAGAAGTTGCGCGCTTCTGGATCAAGAAAAAGAGATTGACAATATGTTCTCCATACTTCTAGAACCTCTTCTAGGTTAGTCACAGTCTTCCCATCAAGATTCTCGACAGCCCAAGCCCTAGATTCCGCCTTCTTGGTTATAAAACGTATTTTCTTATATAGATCACGGGTTTCATATTTATCAGCATGAGATTCAACTTCTTTGCATACATCTTGTAAAAATACGTTTTTATCCCTCCTGCAAGCAGTCTGTATTTGGCTTGTTAGTACATTTTGGTCTTGTTGACTGCCTCCCGAAGCCTTAAGTTGTCGACGCTCCTCTACCAATGCGAAAGTCTCATCAGTCATCCAATGCTGTCGTTTAGTGCTAGAATGCCCAGATGGTGGTGGAATTATTTGATATTTGTTGTCATATTTGTATACTGCGCCTTTTTTGGCAGCCAATTCAATTAAGCCGTTTTTGCGATTTTCAAGGCGCTGTAAATTTCTTTAAAATAAAAATATCCAAAAAAGCAAAACATAGCGGCATAGATATTGATGATATTGATCTTATTTGAAAAATGCATTGCTCTATGTTCAAAAACCAGAGCGGAAACAGTCGAGAGCGTTTGTATGGGAAATCGCAGGTAGGCATTCCTCTTAACTAATGTCCTTAAAATCAATGGTGAGTCCTCTTTTCGTTTGTACGGAGCACTGAGCGGCCCGAATTACCTCGACCATTATTTTGCTTATATAACTTACAATAAATTATTCAAACGTCCTCACCATAAGAGAAAGTAGATATCCCTTAGCATGCGGATAAATAACTGAGCGAACGTTTCGCTTCGCGTCGACGCTGTGTCGGACGACAATTTCTTGGCGGATGACGGCGCTGTGTCGGGCGACGTCGATGCCACTGGGATGTCTGACGGCGCCGTGGCGAGCGACGGCGCTGTGGCGGTTGAAGGCAGCAGCGCTATGTCTTCCGTCTCGCTCTGCTGACGACGGCGCGACCGCAAACCTGCTTCCGGCAACGCACCTTGGTCACAGAGCAAGAATTACATCTTCATTCGTATGGATGGTGTGGCCACATATTATATCACACGTCATGGAGAAGGGGGGTGGGAGGCAGTCAAGTCAACAAAGCTTGTACATTAAAGGGATTCGTTACAGAAAGTTACCAATTTTAGCCGCTCAGGTGGCGTTGTACGTCGTTTGCGTAGTGTTTTTATTATTTTTAGCTAAACCCAACCAAATATTTACTATTTTTATGTAGGCGGACCCAGTAAAAAATGGTAAGCTTAAATCGCAACAATTTCAGCTCAACAGTCTTCTGGTGAACCATAAAACAGATTTCTTTAAAAATAACAACGGTTTGATCAAAATTTTATTAGTTTTCAAATGGATTTATTCAGAATATTTCTCATTTTTTTGGTATTTTTTTCTTATTGGCGGAATCAGAAGGAAAAGTACTATCGAACTATAATGTTTCAAATACAGAAAATGATCACGGCTGGAGACAAACGGGACTGAAATTTGTATGACAATTCTCTGAAACGTTCAACCTTAAAAAACCAGCCAAGTGCGAGTCGGATTCATGGGAAGTGTTCCGTACCACCGTGCAATATTTAACTATTGTTAACATTCTGTTCAAATAGGCTGATGTCATACAAACTATCTACTTGCAAAACTGTTAAATCCTTCTAGTTAACATTATAATTAGTTTCAGTAATTATTTCAATTTTAAACAATTATATGATAATATAAACTTATGTTAATTTGGGCTAAAACTGCTACCATCCGAATAACAGATTTGGAACAGTCTGTGGCTTATTTTTTTAAACGCGGGGGATAGCGGTCAATCGGAGGAACGCGTTCTAATGTGATAATGTTATGTTTGAGATTGTTGTAAGACAAACAATAAAAATAAGAGAAATACTTCTGTTTTCACTTGTTTTAATTGGAAAACTCCCTTGACGACGACATCTTCAGAAGTGGGATTCGGTTCAATGAGCAAATTCATTAATCTACAAGGACCGTGGTAAGAAATTTGCTCACACGTCCATTAATCTCGGCGTCTGAAAACATGCAAGATACCAATGAAATAAATGATAGTCGGCAGACGATGACGCCCTCGCCTTCACCTGTAATACAGCCTAAGGAGCGGCAGGCAAGGCGCCGTTTGAAACAAACCAATGATAGCCGCAGGTCGAGACGACGAAGTCGGTCTACAACAGACCATGACCGCTACCGTGAAGCACATTTATATGATATGTCAAGAGATCGTGTATCGCAACGACGAAGCAGGTCACGTTCCCGTAGCTCTGTCAGGGGTCGGTACCACAAGCGAAGACATGACCGTACCCCACGACGCCGGGTACGCAGGTCACGAAGTCGCCGAAGTCGGTCCCTTGAACGCGAGCCAAGCAGTGTGCATCGCAGACACCGAGAGAGAGACAGTCATGTCAGGTCAGTCAGTACTAGTCACTCCAGCAATCAATCTTCAGGCAGTAGCCACAAACATAAGCGACGTCGAGTACACTCTTATAATAAAGATCTTATGCTAGAGTTTCTTGAAGCTTTAAAAGACAAAAAGGGTAATAATGACAGATTTCCAGTGTTGAATGTAGTCCCAGATTTTGACCCAATGTGTAAAGAACAGACGATAGATACTTGGCTTCATAAGGTAGAGGAATGCGCTTTAATTTATGGATGGAGTGATAGACAAATAGCTCATTATGCATTACCGAAACTATGTGGAGTAGCCAAAACTTGGTACCAGGGTCTACCGTCTGTGCTTCATACATGGCCTGAATGGAAAACTATGTTAAAAGAATCTTTTCCCACACGGGAAAACTATTATGAACTGCTGACAGAGATGATAAAGAAAAAGGTGCCATTTGGGGAATCCCTGGACGTTTACTATTATGGAAAACTTAATCTATTAAATCGGTGTGAGATAAAAGGTCGAAAGGCTGTGGACTGTCTTGTAGCAGGGATAGAGGATCGCGGAATTCGATTAAGCGCACAGTCAGGTCAATTTACAGAACCAGAACAAGTCTTAAAATTTTTTAAAACAGTTAAAGTTGGACAAACAGTAGCGGATAATAATAGTAATAAAAATAAATATAAGGATAAGAAAGATAGTATTAAGGATGTCAATGCTCCGGTGAAGAAAGGTTCCTATGGTAAAATAACATGTTTCAATTGCAATGAGGTAGGCCATGCCTTTTTCCAATGTCCGAAACCAGCAATTAAATGTACTAACTGTAATTGGAGGGGTCATTTAGAACAAAATTGCCCAAAAGCGAAGCAGAGTGCGGCTGCTGCCAAGACACCCACTGTTATGGAGGTTACAGAAAATATAACTAAAATGGATAAGTATAAGTTGCCAATAAAAGTAAATGGCCAAACAGTTATGGCGCATATTGATCTCGGCAGTGATTGCACACTGATTCGTTTAACCGACGCTCAGACTTTACGTCTAAAGTGGCAAGATGCTCAGTTACCAGTTTTGAGAGGTCTAGGTAATGTACCGTATAATCCTCTGGGGCGTACACATGTCACTGTTGATGTTCAGGGAGTTATTGAACACGATGTGGAAGCTTTCATTGTAAACGATCACTTGATTAGTTACCCAGTCCTTTTAGGGCATACTTATACTGAGCGTCCGACAATAACAATGATAAAAACGGCTAATGATTTAATCGTAAGACGTCATGAACCTAAAAGACTTTTAAAGTACAATTTGAGATCTAAAAATAAAGTTGTCATAGAGCCTGTCGGGATAACTTTAGTTGACGTTGTAACAGAGTCTGAATATACAGGTAGGGTTTACATAAACGGTACAGTTAGAGGTCGCCCAGAAGAAAAATATTTTTTGCTGCCAGGCGAATACGAGTTGGTACAAGGTCAAGGAAAAGTCATTATACAGAATTTGTGTGGCAAAGAGTTAATCCTAACAAGTAATGTCCTTATAACACGGGCACATGCTGTGACTACTTCCGAAGACTCTTACGTAAGCGTTTTTGACGTAGACATCTCGAATGAATCCCCATTACTTTGTGGTGACCTTGCGCCCGAGGAGAAACAACGCTTAATAAACTTATTAGCTAGGTATAAGAACTGTTTCTCATCGGGGTTACATGATCTAGGTTTTACATCGGCAACAGAGATGGAGATTCATTTAAAAGACAATGAGCCAGTTGTCTATCGGCCTTATCGTTTATCGGTCCCAGATAGAAACCATGTTCGTGGTATGGTGCAGGATATGCTCGATAGTGGCATAATACGGGAATCATCATCCCCATACGCGAGCCCAATAGTTTTAGTTCAAAAAAAAACAGGAGAAAAACGACTCTGTGTCGATTACCGGGCCTTAAACAATAAGACCGTGAAAGAACATTTTCCTTTACCTCGTATAGAAGACCAACTAGACCTTCTCGCTGGAAATAAAGTATTTATTGCTTTAGACTTAGCTTCTGGTTACTACCAGATTCCAATAGCAGAGGATTCGCGTAAGAAAACGGCCTTGTTACGCCAGACGGCCAATTTGAATACAATAGGATGCCTTTTGGCTTAGTTAACGCACCGTCGGTGTTCCAGAGAACGATAAATAAGATCCTTAACGAAGCCAGGATAAAATACGCTTTAGTTTATATGGATGACGTATTAATTCCAGCACAAACCTTTGATGAGGCACTATTTAGATTAGAGGAGGTGCTGAAATTGATGCGTGACGGTGGTTTGACCCTGAAGTTAGAAAAATGTAAATTTTGCTTTGACAAAATAGATTATTTAGGTTTCGAGATCTCCTCAGAAGGAATAAGACCAGGTTCTCACAAAACTAAGGCAGTAGCAGAATTTCCAGTACCGAAGAATCCACATGATGTGCGTAGGTTTCTAGGTCTTGCTAGCTTCTTCAGGAGGTTTGTCAAGGGATTCGCACTAATTGCAAGACCATTGACTTGCCTTCTGAAGAAAGATTACCCTTGGAAATGGGCAGAGGATGAGCAAAAAGCATTTGAGGCTCTTAGAGATAATCTTATTCAACGACCGGTACTTGCTCTTTATAACCAGGGTGCTGAAACACAACTCCATACGGATGCAAGCAAGATGGGAGTGGCAGGCATTCTTGTTCAAAAAAATGAAGCTGGCATATTTCAACCAGTGGCGTATTACAGCCGTCAAACTACTAAAGATGAGCAAAAGCTTCATTCATTTGAACTGGAGACCCTGGCCGTTGTTGCTTCGCTCAATAAGTTTCGTGTTTATTTGTTAGGGACACAGTTCAAAATATTTTCTGATTGCAACGCGCTGCGCACCACTCTGACGAAACGTGATCTAGTTCCCAGAATAGCGAGATGGTGGATTCAGTTTCAAGAATTCGACTGTTCAATTGAGTATAGGCCGGGTGAGAAGATGTCTCATGTGGACGCACTAAGTCGACATGCTATTTTAGACCCCACCGACACCGATCGTGCACTAGATATACTAACTATTGATTCTGGGGACTGGATTGCTACTGTTCAGGATAATGACGAAGATATTAAAAAAATTAAAAATATTCTAACTGATCCAGATGCAGACAATACTGTAGATGTTATAAAGAACTATACACTTAAAAATGGACGAGTATTTCGCATAATTAGTCCGGGTGTCTTAAGGTGGGTCGTGCCAAGGGGTGCTCGTTGGCAAATTTTAAGAAGCTGTCATGACAATGTAGGGCACTTCGGCTTTGATAAAACTCTGGAGCGTATTCGTGCAACATATTGGTTTCCTAAAATGCGCAGGTTTGTAAGAAAATATGTAAACGCATGCCTAGAGTGTGCACACCATAAACTACCTGGCGGGGCACAAACTGAACCACTACATCCAATACCTAAAGTCGACGTCCCCTTCCACACCGTACATGCGGATCATTTAGGACCATTTAATAAGAGTAAGCGTGGTCATACTTACATACTTGTAATTGTAGACGCGTTTACAAAGTTTGTGAATCTTACGGCTGTACGCGATACGAAAGCGTCTACTAGTGTAAGGGTCTTAAGGGAGCATATTAGCTACTTCGGTGTTCCTGCGCGACTTATTACGGACCAAGGCACCAGCTTCACGGGAACCAAGTTTAAAGAATACGTTAAAAGCATCGGAATAAAACATGTTTATAACGCTGTAGCTACCCCACGTGCCAATGGGCAAGTCGAACGGTATAATCGCACAATATTGGCGTCTTTGGGAGCAATGACTCACGATCAACCCAAAGGCATGTGGGATAGCTACTTGCCAGACGTACAACTAGGTATAAACACTAGTATTCATGCAGCTACAAAGAAAACCCCTTCGGAATTATTGTTCGGACGAAGAGTAACAAATCCACACGAAGGCATTTTAAATGACGTTTTTGATGATTTAGGTAGCGGGGTTGTGAGTGATAACTTAGATGAGGTACGTCAAGAAGCCAAACTCCTCATTGATGATCAGCAAGTGAAAGATAAGGAGAGACACGATAGGAAACTTAGAAATAATAAAAGTTTTAAGGAAGGCGATCTTGTGAGA
Source organism: Eudemis profundana (assembly GCA_947034925.1). Taxonomy (NCBI): domain Eukaryota; kingdom Metazoa; phylum Arthropoda; class Insecta; order Lepidoptera; family Tortricidae; genus Eudemis; species Eudemis profundana. Next base: position 1,243,988 of record OX344817.1, on the reverse strand, counting down.
GTCTTAAGGGCAATCCCTGGTTTAGATGGGCAATCTAGGAAATTAGAGTCAAAGATAAGGGGTCCTTATAGAATTAAGAAGGTTCTACCGAACGACAGGTACATAATAGAAGATACACCATTATCACGGAAAGGAAAACGATACGAAGGGACATTTAGTAGTGACAAGATATATCCTTGGATGAGTTTTAGTGACGCTAATGATAATGATAGTAGTGGTAGTGCCGAAGACTGTTCTGAGGGTGACGCTGAGTGACGGGTACTGACAGTGATGCTCTGAAATAAAGTTATATACATAACGATTAAGTTGTATATAATAGTGATCTCAACTCAGTCAGTGACTAATTAGTGTCATGTATTGGTCACTGGGTAGTGTCATGACCGGCACGAATTGCCACTGAGTAAACAAATGATTCTATGATGGGATTGGACACAATGTCATGGTGCCTAAGCCTCGAATGAGTAATAGATAAGTTTTAAATATATATATTACGGTCTTTATACTTACTGTGTTCAATCTTAAATTGTTACAATTAGCACTGAGGTTGTTGATTTGTACCTGATTACTGTATAAGGCATATAAGTGCACTTTGACTGTTATATACCTAGTATTGCCTTTATTATGAATACTTACTGTGTTAAATCTTAAATTGTTACCATTAGCACTAAGGTTGTTGATTTGTACCTGATTGCTGTATAAGGCATATAAGTGCACTTTGACTGTTATATACCTAGTATTGCCTTTATTATGAATACTTACTGTGTTAAATCTTAAATTGTTACCATTAGCACTAAGGTTGTTGATTTGTACCTGATTGCTGTATAAGGCATATAAGTGCACTTTGACTGTTATATACCTAGTATTGCCTTTATTATGAATACTTACTGTGTTAAATCTTAAATTGTTACCATTAGTACTGAGGCAGGTAGTTGACTTGTACCTGATTGATTAAGTATTATAAGTGCACTTTGAATGTTGTTTAACATAGTCTTTAGATAAGTAGGTATAGTAGGTAAGTGTATGTGTCGTTCTCGAATGGGAAGTGCCATTTTGCTGGTTTGTCGGTAAGGCACTTATTGCTACAATATTGCAGTTGAATCTTTGTGGTGGCAGAGTGGTGCTCTTTATCCGGAAACGTCACATTTAAAAATAAGTAAAGTTGAAAACTAAATGTAACCTACCGAGAGGACTCGGCTTTAGAGGATGGCCGAGCTGTTAACATTCTGTTCAAATAGGCTGATGTCATACAAACTATCTACTTGCAAAACTGTTAAATCCTTCTAGTTAACATTATAATTAGTTTCAGTAATTATTTCAATTTTAAACAATTATATGATAATATAAACTTATGTTAATTTGGGCTAAAACTGCTACCATCCGAATAACAGATTTGGAACAGTCTGTGGCTTATTTTTTTTAAACGCGGGGGATAGCGGTCAATCGGAGGAACGCGTTCTAATGTGATAATGTTATGTTTGAGATTGTTGTAAGACAAACAATAAAAATAAGAGAAATACTTCTGTTTTCACTTGTTTTAATTGGAAAACTCCCTTGACGACGACACTATATTTATAGGGTTCCGTATCCAAAGAGTGCCAAACAGAACCTTATTACTAAGCCTCCGCTGATCGTCTGTCTGTCTGTCCCAGAGCTGTATCCTTTGATTCGTAATAGACAGAGACTGGTCATTTCCACAGAATGTGTATTTTTATTCGTCATAGGTACAAACCTTTACTTCGGGTCGCGCGGGAGCCAGACATTGCGTTTGTACTCGACACCTGCAGTCCTACGATGGCCGTATATCTCTTCTTAGTGGTGCACTCTCGTCAGTGGTCGGGGCTGTTCGTGTGCTATATGTCAGTGGTCGGGGCTGCTCGTGTGCTATACGGCCGGTCTTCACTTTCGGCTCTTTGTTGGTGGTACAAGCGTTTCCTCGCGAACTGTATACGTAGCACTATAAATAACTAATACAGCACCGTCACTGTCGCACGTACTGCAGGATAATTCACCGCTTTGACGTCAATCTCGTCCTCAATATAACTTCAACCTGGAACTAGTAATAACAGATCGTGATCGGGAGTCTAAAATTTGTCAATCCGCTCGCTCGTTCGATTTTGACGGATCACAGCAGAGGCCTCTGATGGACTGTCATTACTATAACTCACGAAATTATGTTTGGGTCGAGATTGGACGCGAACTTGTGACTTAGTCTACTAATTGGGACGCGATGCTATAGTTTTCACAGAGTTAAAAAAACGAGGTTATCAATTCGACCCGTATGTATGTAATATTGTCAGAATTGCACAGTTTTTAGATATATATTTTATTTGTTACTCGATAAGTGCAAGTATCGAAGGCCTGCTGCCCGTCCGAGACTGCGGTCCGGCAGACACTGGCAGCCGAGCGGGCTCGCGTTATCTAGCACAAACGTTTTTTTCAACTGTTTCGTTATAGGTATTTTTATAAAGAAACGGAGTCATTGTTTTTGTCATACTTACCTACTAAAACTGTTTCTTTAAAAACTGCTCAATGTGATAAGTGACTAAGTGTTCTCGGGAGAACAAACAACTGATGTTAATGATATATTTAATGTGCAATAAAGTTTACATACCTACATACAATTTTCTATAGAAATACAATTACTCAAAAATTTAAAACAATAAATAATAACAAATCAGTATTGCACTTGAACAGGTAATAACATTTAGTATTCGGGGGCCTAAATATATCGGTACACTCGTCGATATCTTCGTTCCCTAACTATATGATTCCTGCGCCGTCTTCACATTCGAGGCTTTTAATTGTTTATGTCAACTGATTCTTGTCTAAAACTAGTTTCACAATTCTTGGCCCTGACTTGAAAATTATTGACCATTTTGTGAAGATACCTCAATTGTAAAATATACAATGGGCTACTAGTCCGTCGGTTATTATTAAAAAATATTATACGCGTATTTTTTCATTTGTTTGACAAACAAAAAATTACGAGGATAGAGTGCTTAGAAGTTTCGAGTGACGTCACTCCTTGGTACAATTTTCACCTAGGAGTGACGTCACAAGCCCCCACTCGAGAAATTTGATGATCTATAACTTTGTCGATTTTTAATATTTTGATAAACCAAAAAATACGTGTCCCATGTTTTTCCATAGTCAAACAAACGGACTTGAAGAGAGAATTATATAGTTTTAACCCAGTCGTCATCCCTATTAGCACATGGTCCCAGTAAATAGTAGTAAAGCTGAACAGCAAAATAGCGAAATGTCGACCTCAGGAGTTTTAGGACCAATGCGAATTATGACTGTTTATAAAAAAACACTTTTATGCCACACCTGGCCATAAAGTGGCTTTTTTAGCACGCTGCGCGTACGGAAAAAGTCGCTTTCTGGCCAAGTGTAGACATAAAATTATGTACACAACACGGGAGGTAATAAAGAAAGCCCTCGATCGCACATTTACGTCCCTCGCTTGCAGCTCGGGCCGCAAACATCTGCGATCTCGGCCTTTCTTTATATTACCACCCTAGTTGTGTAATATACTATACTCTTTTACAAGTTTCCAGAAAACATACAGTTAAACTACTATTGTTCAACGAATACAGATAAAAAAGAACGTGAAAGTGAGATTCGCGTCACAAGCGCGTCACACATATTACTCAAATAGCAGTGACCTAAGAATTTTATTTATAAATGTTGATAAATTCTAGCTTACTGCGTTATAATAGCGCCCCACGCCGCGAGCGCGACACGACGTCATCATTTAATTTATTTGTGCCACACCTGGCCATAAAGTGGCTTTGTCCGCACGCTGCGCGTACGGAAAAAGCCGCTTTCTGGCCAAGTGTAGACATAAAATGATGTACACAACACGGGAGGTAATAAAGAAAGCCCTCGATCGCATATTTACGTCCCTCGCTTGCAGCTCGGGCCGCAAACTTCTGCGATCTCGGCCTTTCGGCTTCACTAAAAGAAGGAAGTTCTCTAGTCGATTGTTTTCTTTTTATATATTTCGTCAGATTCCGAGTAGGTCAGTTTCCTATTTGGTCAGTTTTTATTTCATCAGATTTAATTATCTCTAGAGTTTTGGCTGTGGTGTTGTCAAAAATGACGTGCATTTCAAACTACAAGATGGCAGACGTCATTTCAGATCACGTCACTAATCAGCGCCCCCATAAACATAGAGACTGCTATTTTTTCATACAACTTAGTACAGCGATGGAACCGATGACGTCATAGCTTCCTCCCGTTTTGTATAGAGCGTTTTCAATGCTCAGTGCGATCTGCTACTTTTGATTACTATTTGTGGCTGTTATACTTATACAAATGTATTAGGTGTCATAAGATATTTGGTCCTCACAAATAGTAGAATGTATTTACGACAGAAAAAAATGATAAATCGTATTTCAATTACTCCTGATTAACTCCAAAACATATAGCCGTGTCAGAATGTATGAACGTCCTGTTTTATCATATGTAAAGTGCATGACTGTGCATGTGCCGGTCATCAAATAAAAATTATGTGCGTAAAAATGGGCTCCCGATATCCGTGTTACACGCCGATCCGTGTACCGGTGTAAAAGCCACTTTATGGCCAGGTGTGGCATAATAGTACATTACATAACTAGGGTGGTAATACAAAAAAGGGCCGAGATCGCAGATGTTTGCGGCCCGAGCTGCAAGCGAGGGACGTAAATATGCGGTCGAGGGCTTTCTTTGGGTTATTCTTTAGAAATATGTCTGCGGTCACCTTATTCCTCTGGCCCTTTTTCATACTAAATGTATGGAGACAGAGGAATAAGTTGCAGACATATTTCCAAAGAATAACTCATTTATTACCTCCCGTGTTGTGTACATCATTTTATGTCTACACTTGGCCAGAAAGCGGCTTTTTCCGTACGCGCAGCGTGCGGAAAAAGCCGCTTTATGGCCAGGTGTGGCATAAAACCGTTTTTTGACCTCTGAAAATTTAGCGTAGTCGCACTGTAGTAACTCGTTAGGCTATAAATAGGTACTTTGAGGTGATATTGAAGAAAATGTCCTTGATTCATAAGAACTTAATTGAATTTTGTGTACCTATTAGCATATTTTTGTTAGTTATTACAAAATATTTAATTTAAAAGTTATTTCACAGTGCATGTTCAATACTTTTGGCCACGTCTTTCTTTATACAATAAATACACCGTGGGTACAGTACAGTTACCCGACAAACTTTCACCACGTATTGCTGATGGTATTACAAGTAAATAACGTTATATCAACATAGGTCGAATATAGTGTTATGGAACAAAATAAATCAGTAAATTCAGCCCCTCGTCATAAACATGTCCTTACTGGAGGAAAAGTTATGAAAAAGAAAAAAAGCTAAAATGGAAACGAAAGGTAAATTTTTTGGCCTCGTAGTCGCTTACCATCAAATACTGCGAAAGTTAATTGCTGTTTAGTTAAAGGATTTTAAAAAATTAGTAAAACTATCTTAGTCACATTTATTAGGGCTTATTACACACTTGGGAGTTTTCATTTAAAAAATAATGAATATCTCTGAAAGTAAGCGTTTTTCGACTATAGGTACATCACATAACTTTTTTTACTCCTAATAGTTGTTAGAATCTATAGTTAAAGTTTGTCGGGTTACTCGAACCCACGGTGTATACGGAATAACAAGGGCGTAGCCAGGTTTTTGTTGAGGGGGGGGGGGGGGGGGGGGCCTTCCCTGCCCGTACCTCGCTACGCCCATGCGGAATAACACAAATAAAACCCCAGTTAATATTAAGCGTTTATTATCAGTGTAAGTACAGTTTTATTATAACCTTCAAGCTGATACAGATACTATACAAATTCGTCATAAGGGCATTTTCACTTAAAAATGTACCATAACTATAGCTTGGCAACTTCGTTGATGACACTCACATGTGTGCTATTTGTTATGTGCAGCCGTAACTACTTACTTAAGTTACCGCCAAGACAAACGGCTGCCAGCGGAGGCTGCCTCCGTCGGTCGCCGTTCGTGTTGGCGGTAACTTGAGTAGTTACGGCTGCACAGAACAAAAAGCACACAGGTGAGTGTCACCAGCGAAGTTGCCAAGCTATAGTAGGTAGTTAATCATGATCACAAAACTGACTATTAGTGTCAAACGCCATGTAAATATGACGTCACAAAGGAGGTTACAAGGTATTTAAACATAACCCAAGTTTCGCTTAAAGGTATGCACATTTTTGAATGACAATGCCCATACATTTACATTACTATGCGGCGTAGTAATTTGTGAAGAAAAATGACAAAATAGCACATTGATTGACTACCATTGGTCAACAGTGATTTTGCGTCCTTTTTGAAATCGGTTAAGATCAGCGTTCAAAAGTATTATAGGTATGTGATTTAAAAAAGTGATATTTTTTATAATTTTTATATTTGCTATATGTTTTATCTGCATACAGTTGATGCATACATAAACGACATTTTATTACATTTAAACATAAATAAGACATTTAATACTAATCAACTCGCATTAGTTGCCATTTCTTAAATAATTACATAAATAAATTTCGCCTTAATGTCTTTTATAATTACATGCTAATTTATATTAACTGTATCGACACATGCTATCCCTGAAATCATCCCTTAGCGGGGTGAAAAGAAATTGGCCATTTGTATGGGAATGTAATCATTTCTCAAGTAAGGGGTACAAAATTATCAAATAACTATATTTTTACTTAAAAAAACCCTACTGCGGTGCAAAAATACCGCGCAAATTCGTAAAAAAAAACAAAATGGCGGATTTATGCACTATAGTGCATAAATCCGCCATTTAATTTTTTTACGAATTTTATATACCTAACTAGCGACCCGCCCCGGCTTCGCACGGTGTTTCTCTATTATATTATGCATGTATTATACATATAAACCTTCCTCTTTAATCACTCTATCTTTTAAAAAAAAAACGCATCAAAATCCGTTGCGTAGTTTTCAAGATTTAAGCATACATAGGGACATAGGGACATAGGGAAATAGGGACATAGGGAAATAGGGACAGAGAAAGCGACTTTATTTTATACTATGTAGTGATGATCGCGCCATCAAGTAGAATCTAATGATGTATCATTTATCAAAAACGGGTTTGTCGTACATACGGGTCAAAGACATAACCCTCATTTTGGGGTTCGCCGCAGTCGGGTAAAAATGAATTAAGTTCCAACTGAATTTCGAGAACGTAAGCAACATGAATACATGTATCGACACAATTAAAATTAGTATTTATTATGCTTCAGGCGGGCATCGAGCCCACGTCATCAAACAGGTGCTCAGCCCAGCCACTGAGTCACCGAACAATGTCATTTGGGTCATTCTCAAAAAATTATGTCCGTAGTTCGGGCTTTATTTTGTGTAACGAAACTTACCATACAATTTATATGGTTAACTTTCGTTACACAAAGGAACAAGATTAAGAGGTTGTTTCATAAAGCCCTAACTACGGACATCATTTTTTGAGAATGACCCATTTTCCGACCATTTAGATCTATTTATGCCACACCTGGCCAAAAAGTTGCTTTTACCGCACGCTACGCGTACAGAAACGGCCAAGTGCAGGCATAAAATGATGTACACAACACGGGAGGTAATAAAGAAAGCCCTCGATCGCATATTTACGTCCCTCGCTTGCAGCTCGGGGCGCAAGCATCTGCGATCTCGGCCTTTCTTTGTATTATCACCCTAGTTATGTAATATACTAGTCTAGGGTTCCGTATCCAAAGCGTGCCAACGGAACTCTATTATCTATTACTAACCCTCCGTTGTCTGTCCGTGGGCATTTTCCAAAATAAATACCGGGGTAGCTACTTTCTCAAATATGGACTTTTTTATGTACCAAGGAACTGTATGTACCAAGGAGTGACGTCACTCGAAACTTCTAAGCACTCTATTCTCGTCATTTTTGACCAAAGAAAAAATACGAGTACAATATTTTTTAATAATCTAACTGACGGACCAAACAGTTTTTTTAGTCGTCTAGCCTATTTTACGTAGTTATGCAATAACGTTCCAACCCACAAAACAAAGTATCAAGCTTCTGTCTTTAAAAAGTCCATACTCCAAAAAAAAAATGTGCATGTGGAATGGAACGTTATTGCATAACTACGTTCTCTAAGACGTAACTGCTGCAACGTGGCGCCATTTGTGGCACTGGTCCCACCGCCGGCGAGTAAAGCGATGAGCTATCGGCTATTTATGCGACAAAAGATCGTCACTCCCGTGTAAATAAAAGAGAGATATGTATTATAGCCGAGCGATGAACTATAAAATAGCGCATAGCTCAGCTATAATAAATACATCTCTCTTTTATTTACACGGGAGCGACGTTCTTTTGTCGCATAAATAGCCGATAGCTCATCGCTTACTCGCTCGCGGTGGGACAAGTGCCTGTAGGAGTTTGATAAATGAGATAGCCCGGGCACAGGCCCCCGGTGGAGCCCTGGGCTAGGTGCGGAGGCCTGTTCACGCAGCACACACGGTCGCCTCGAGCGGCTGCAGCTCCAACTTGACGTCCTCTGACTTCAGTTCCGCCACCAGCTCTCTTAGCCTGTCGACAATACAATGCTCTTTATTGCACACCAAAAAATTAGAGATCCTTAAATAAACAAGATCACAACAAACCACGCGATAAACAAGAAACGGCGGGAAGCAGCTGGATAATAGCAGCACAAAGCCGACAATCGTGGAGATCCTTGGGGAAGGCCTATGTCCAGCAGTGGACGTCTTTTGGCTGAAATGATGATGATGATGAATAAACAAGATACTAAAAACTAATGGTAGACAACAGGCGGTCGGTAGGAAGCGATCTCTTCCAGACCTTTGGGTAGCGGAGATGACGCAAGAAACAACAGGAAAGTAGGTGGTGCAAAACTGTGATGATTATATATTATCACAGACTGTGATAATATATAATGTCACACGTCAGTACTTTACTCGGTTTTATTCTAATTTTGAAATTATGGGTGTGTCGGCGGGCGCGGGGTAGCCAGCGCGCCGAGGGGCACGGCGCGCGGGGCGAGCGCCGCCGTCAGCCCCACACCGGGGAACGATGTTAACGCCGACTCCACACAACGCCGCGCCGGGCCGGTGCAGTGTGCTCGTTACTCACGTGGCCAGCTGTGCGTGTGTGACGTAGACGGTGTGGGTGGTGTCGGCGGGCGCGGGGTAGCGCAGCGCGCCGACGGGCCGGTGCAGTGTGCTCGTTACTCACGTGGCCAGCTGTGCGTGTGTGACGTAGACGGTGTGGGTGGTGTCGGCGGGCGCGGGGTAGCGCAGCGCGCCGACGGGCCGGTGCAGTGTGCTCGTTACTCACGTGGCCAGCTGTGCGTGTGTGACGTAGACGGTGTGGGTGGTGTCGGCGGGCGCGGGGTAGCGCAGCGCGCCGACGGGCCGGTGCAGTGTGCTCGTTACTCACGTGGCCAGCTGTGCGTGTGTGACGTAGACGGTGTGGGTGGTGTCGGCGGGCGCGGGGTAGCGCAGCGCGCCGACGGGCCGGTGCAGTGTGCTCGTTACTCACGTGGCCAGCTGTGCGTGTGTGACGTAGACGGTGTGGGTGGTGTCGGCGGGCGCGGGGTAGCGCAGCGCGCCGACGGGCCGGTGCAGTGTGCTCGTTACTCACGTGGCCAGCTGTGCGTGTGTGACGTAGACGGTGTGGGTGGTGTCGGCGGGCGCGGGGTAGCGCAGCGCGCCGACGGGCCGGTGCAGTGTGCTCGTTACTCACGTGGCCAGCTGTGCGTGTGTGACGTAGACGGTGTGGGTGGTGTCGGCGGGCGCGGGGTAGCGCAGCGCGCCGACGGGCCGGTGCAGTGTGCTCGTTACTCACGTGGCCAGCTGTGCGTGTGTGACGTAGACGGTGTGGGTGGTGTCGGCGGGCGCGGGGTAGCGCAGCGCGCCGACTGGCCGGTGCAGTGTGCTCGTTACTCACGTGGCCAGCTGTGCGTGTGTGACGTAGACGGTGTGGGTGGTGTCGGCGGGCGCGGGGTAGCGCAGCGCGCCGACGGGCCGGTGCAGTGTGCTCGTTACTCACGTGGCCAGCTGTGCGTGTGTGACGTAGACGGTGTGGGTGGTGTCGGCGGGCGCGGGGTAGCGCAGCGCGCCGACGGGCCGGTGCAGTGTGCTCGTTACTCACGTGGCCAGCTGTGCGTGTGTGACGTAGACGGTGTGGGTGGTGTCGGCGGGCGCGGGGTAGCGCAGCGCGCCGACGGGCCGGTGCAGTGTGCTCGTTACTCACGTGGCCAGCTGTGCGTGTGTGACGTAGACGGTGTGGGTGGTGTCGGCGGGCGCGGGGTAGCGCAGCGCGCCGACGGGCCGGTGCAGTGTGCTCGTTACTCACGTGGCCAGCTGTGCGTGTGTGACGTAGACGGTGTGGGGTGGTGTCGGCGGGCGCGGGGTAGCGCAGCGCGCCGACTGGCCGGTGCAGTGTGCTCGTTACTCACGTGGCCAGCTGTGCGTGTGTGACGTAGACGGTGTGGGTGGTGTCGGCGGGCGCGGGGTAGCGCAGCGCGCCGACTGGCCGGTGCAGTGTGCTCGGTGCTCGTTACTCACGTGGCCAGCTGTGCGTGTGTGACGTAGACGGTGTGGGTGGTGTCGGCGGGCGCGGGGTAGCGCAGCGCGCCGACGGGCCGGTAGCAGTGTGCTCGTTACTCACGTGGCCAGCTGTGCGTGTGTGACGTAGACGGTGTGGGTGGTGTCGGCGGGCGCGGGGTAGCGCAGCGCGCCGACGGGCCGGTGCAGTGTGCTCGTTACTCACGTGGCCAGCTGTGCGTGTGTGACGTAGACGGTGTGGGTGGTGTCGGCGGGCGCGGGGTAGCGCAGCGCGCCGACGGGCCGGTGCAGTGTGCTCGTTACTCACGTGGCCAGCTGTGCGTGTGTGACGTAGACGGTGTGGGTGGTGTCGGCGGGCGCGGGGTAGCGCAGCGCGCCGACGGGCCGGTGCAGTGTGCTCGTTACTCACGTGGCCAGCTGTGCGTGTGTGACGTAGACGGTGTGGGTGGTGTCGGCGGGCGCGGGGTAGCGCAGCGCGCCGACGGGCCGGTGCAGTGTGCTCGTTACTCACGTGGCCAGCTGTGCGTGTGTGACGTAGACGGTGTGGGTGGTGTCGGCGGGCGCGGGGTAGCGCAGCGCGCCGACGGGCCGGTGCAGTGTGCTCGTTACTCACGTGGCCAGCTGTGCGTGTGTGACGTAGACGGTGTGGGTGGTGTCGGCGGGCGCGGGGTAGCGCAGCGCGCCGACGGGCCGGTGCAGTGTGCTCGTTACTCACGTGGCCAGCTGTGCGTGTGTGACGTAGACGGTGTGGGTGGTGTCGGCGGGCGCGGGGTAGCGCAGCGCGCCGACGGGCCGGTGCAGTGTGCTCGTTACTCACGTGGCCAGCTGTGCGTGTGTGACGTAGACGGTGTGGGTGGTGTCGGCGGGCGCGGGGTAGCGCAGCGCGCCGACGGGCCGGTGCAGTGTGCTCGTTACTCACGTGGCCAGCTGTGCGTGTGTGACGTAGACGGTGTGGGTGGTGTCGGCGGGCGCGGGGTAGCGCAGCGCGCCGACGGGCCGGTGCAGTGTGCTCGTTACTCACGTGGCCAGCTGTGCGTGTGTGACGTAGACGGTGTGGGTGGTGTCGGCGGGCGCGGGGTAGCGCAGCGCGCCGACGGGCCGGTGCAGTGTGCTCGTTACTCACGTGGCCAGCTGTGCGTGTGTGACGTAGACGGTGTGGGTGGTGTCGGCGGGCGCGGGGTAGCGCAGCGCGCCGACGGGCCGGTGCAGTGTGCTCGTTACTCACGTGGCCAGCTGTGCGTGTGTGACGTAGACGGTGTGGGTGGTGTCGGCGGGCGCGGGGTAGCGCAGCGCGCCGACGGGCCGGTGCAGTGTGCTCGTTACTCACGTGGCCAGCTGTGCGTGTGTGACGTAGACGGTGTGGGTGGTGTCGGCGGGCGCGGGGTAGCGCAGCGCGCCGACGGGCCGGTGCAGTGTGCTCGTTACTCACGTGGCCAGCTGTGCGTGTGTGACGTAGACGGTGTGGGTGGTGTCGGCGGGCGCGGGGTAGCGCAGCGCGCCGACGGGCCGGTGCAGTGTGCTCGTTACTCACGTGGCCAGCTGTGCGTGTGTGACGTAGACGGTGTGGGTGGTGTCGGCGGGCGCGGGGTAGCGCAGCGCGCCGACGGGCCGGTGCAGTGTGCTCGTTACTCACGTGGCCAGCTGTGCGTGTGTGACGTAGACGGTGTGGGTGGTGTCGGCGGGCGCGGGGTAGCGCAGCGCGCCGACGGGCCGGTGCAGTGTGCTCGTTACTCACGTGGCCAGCTGTGCGTGTGTGACGTAGACGGTGTGGGTGGTGTCGGCGGGCGCGGGGTAGCGCAGCGCGCCGACGGGCCGGTGCAGTGTGCTCGTTACTCACGTGGCCAGCTGTGCGTGTGTGACGTAGACGGTGTGGGTGGTGTCGGCGGGCGCGGGGTAGCGCAGCGCGCCGACGGGCCGGTGCAGTGTGCTCGTTACTCACGTGGCCAGCTGTGCGTGTGTGACGTAGACGGTGTGGGTGGTGTCGGCGGGCGCGGGGTAGCGCAGCGCGCCGACGGGCCGGTGCAGTGTGCTCGTTACTCACGTGGCCAGCTGTGCGTGTGTGACGTAGACGGTGTGGGTGGTGTCGGCGGGCGCGGGGTAGCGCAGCGCGCCGACGGGCCGGTGCAGTGTGCTCGTTACTCACGTGGCCAGCTGTGCGTGTGTGACGTAGACGGTGTGGGTGGTGTCGGCGGGCGCGGGGTAGCGCAGCGCGCCGACGGGCCGGTGCAGTGTGCTCGTTACTCACGTGGCCAGCTGTGCGTGTGTGACGTAGACGGTGTGGGTGGTGTCGGCGGGCGCGGGGTAGCGCAGCGCGCCGACGGGCCGGTGCAGTGTGCTCGTTACTCACGTGGCCAGCTGTGCGTGTGTGACGTAGACGGTGTGGGTGGTGTCGGCGGGCGCGGGGTAGCGCAGCGCGCCGACGGGCCGGTGCAGTGTGCTCGTTACTCACGTGGCCAGCTGTGCGTGTGTGACGTAGACGGTGTGGGTGGTGTCGGCGGGCGCGGGGTAGCGCAGCGCGCCGACGGGCCGGTGCAGTGTGCTCGTTACTCACGTGGCCAGCTGTGCGTGTGTGACGTAGACGGTGTGGGTGGTGTCGGCGGGCGCGGGGTAGCGCAGCGCGCCGACGGGCCGGTGCAGTGTGCTCGTTACTCACGTGGCCAGCTGTGCGTGTGTGACGTAGACGGTGTGGGTGGTGTCGGCGGGCGCGGGGTAGCGCAGCGCGCCGACGGGCCGGTGCAGTGTGCTCGTTACTCACGTGGCCAGCTGTGCGTGTGTGACGTAGACGGTGTGGGTGGTGTCGGCGGGCGCGGGGTAGCGCAGCGCGCCGACGGGCCGGTGCAGTGTGCTCGTTACTCACGTGGCCAGCTGTGCGTGTGTGACGTAGACGGTGTGGGTGGTGTCGGCGGGCGCGGGGTAGCGCAGCGCGCCGACGGGCCGGTGCAGTGTGCTCGTTACTCACGTGGCCAGCTGTGCGTGTGTGACGTAGACGGTGTGGGTGGTGTCGGCGGGCGCGGGGTAGCGCAGCGCGCCGACGGGCCGGTGCAGTGTGCTCGTTACTCACGTGGCCAGCTGTGCGTGTGTGACGTAGACGGTGTGGGTGGTGTCGGCGGGCGCGGGGTAGCGCAGCGCGCCGACGGGCCGGTGCAGTGTGCTCGTTACTCACGTGGCCAGCTGTGCGTGTGTGACGTAGACGGTGTGGGTGGTGTCGGCGGGCGCGGGGTAGCGCAGCGCGCCGACGGGCCGGTGCAGTGTGCTCGTTACTCACGTGGCCAGCTGTGCGTGTGTGACGTAGACGGTGTGGGTGGTGTCGGCGGGCGCGGGGTAGCGCAGCGCGCCGACGGGCCGGTGCAGTGTGCTCGTTACTCACGTGGCCAGCTGTGCGTGTGTGACGTAGACGGTGTGGGTGGTGTCGGCGGGCGCGGGGTAGCGCAGCGCGCCGACGGGCCGGTGCAGTGTGCTCGTTACTCACGTGGCCAGCTGTGCGTGTGTGACGTAGACGGTGTGGGTGGTGTCGGCGGGCGCGGGGTAGCGCAGCGCGCCGACGGGCCGGTGCAGTGTGCTCGTTACTCACGTGGCCAGCTGTGCGTGTGTGACGTAGACGGTGTGGGTGGTGTCGGCGGGCGCGGGGTAGCGCAGCGCGCCGACGGGCCGGTGCAGTGTGCTCGTTACTCACGTGGCCAGCTGTGCGTGTGTGACGTAGACGGTGTGGGTGGTGTCGGCGGGCGCGGGGTAGCGCAGCGCGCCGACGGGCCGGTGCAGTGTGCTCGTTACTCACGTGGCCAGCTGTGCGTGTGTGACGTAGACGGTGTGGGTGGTGTCGGCGGGCGCGGGGTAGCGCAGCGCGCCGACGGGCCGGTGCAGTGTGCTCGTTACTCACGTGGCCAGCTGTGCGTGTGTGACGTAGACGGTGTGGGTGGTGTCGGCGGGCGCGGGGTAGCGCAGCGCGCCGACGGGCCGGTGCAGTGTGCTCGTTACTCACGTGGCCAGCTGTGCGTGTGTGACGTAGACGGTGTGGGTGGTGTCGGCGGGCGCGGGGTAGCGCAGCGCGCCGACGGGCCGGTGCAGTGTGCTCGTTACTCACGTGGCCAGCTGTGCGTGTGTGACGTAGACGGTGTGGGTGGTGTCGGCGGGCGCGGGGTAGCGCAGCGCGCCGACGGGCCGGTGCAGTGTGCTCGTTACTCACGTGGCCAGCTGTGCGTGTGTGACGTAGACGGTGTGGGTGGTGTCGGCGGGCGCGGGGTAGCGCAGCGCGCCGACGGGCCGGTGCAGTGTGCTCGTTACTCACGTGGCCAGCTGTGCGTGTGTGACGTAGACGGTGTGGGTGGTGTCGGCGGGCGCGGGGTAGCGCAGCGCGCCGACGGGCCGGTGCAGTGTGCTCGTTACTCACGTGGCCAGCTGTGCGTGTGTGACGTAGACGGTGTGGGTGGTGTCGGCGGGCGCGGGGTAGCGCAGCGCGCCGACGGGCCGGTGCAGTGTGCTCGTTACTCACGTGGCCAGCTGTGCGTGTGTGACGTAGACGGTGTGGGTGGTGTCGGCGGGCGCGGGGTAGCGCAGCGCGCCGACGGGCACGGCGCGCGGGGCGAGCGCCGCCGTCAGCTCGGCGCCGGGGAACGACGTTAACGCCGACTCCACACAACGCCACGGCCGGTGCAGGAGTAGCTGCTCGCGGACCTCGCTCTGAAGAGCGTTTAGGCGTTCCTGCGCAAAAAATAGAACATGTCAAAGATTTTGAATTTGGAACATTATCAAATACGAATAATATAATAACTATAACACAAAAATATACAGAGATAGATGAATATAGTTGGTCGATTTGTATGGAAACCAAGCGTGTAAGATTTTGTTGTAGACGTTTAACGTCAAGAGTGTAATTTAGTAATAGATAACATAAATTTTCAATTTCATTTCCTAGCAATAATTAATTACGTTGAAGACGGCGACTGGAGTTAACGGCGTGCAAAGTCGCCGCCATTTTTCTTTAGCACGCGAAGTACATACAGTTTTTCCTTCTGCCTCGATATTTTTCTGTGAATATGTGAGTACCTCTAATTGCTTCCTCTTCTCCTTCTGCTTCTCCTTGTGCTGCTGCAGCGCGCGCGCGTACTTGCCGGGCTCGTCGGGGAACGCGACCAGCCCCGAGCGCGCCACGAACAGAGTCCACTCCTGCAATTAAACACGTGTTAATACTATATTTTATTTTTAGAGTCCGATCGGAATTTCGGTTTCGGGCCGAAATTACGGCTACGGCACAGTTTGCTGACAGTGTGACCGTGTGTCCGTCAAGATAGCGTACACCGTAAAGATATTCAGAATCTGATGCAGCCAATAAATAGTACCCAAATAGTACCGACGAAATACCTAGGTGAAAAAAATAGTACCCTTAAAATTTTCGAAATATAAGACCTATTCACGGTGTACGCTACCGGGCGTCAAGCTGGCGTACCCGGGAATTTCTTATAGAAAGAGCTCACTATATCTCGGTTTCTACGATAGCTAGGGAAATGAAATTTTAGGGCCCTAGGGTACCATTTTTTGAGATATAAAGTATTTCCAAAAACAAAGCTGTTCCAGAGATACAAACGGTGTACGCAAGCTTGACGCCCGGTAGCGTACACCGTGAACAGGGCTTATATTTCAGAAAGATTAAGGGTACCTACTATTTCTATCACCTAGGTATTTCGTCGGTACTAATTTGGTACTGTTTATTGGCTGCATCAGATTCTGAATATCTTTACGGTGTACGCTATCTTGACGGACAGTGTGACCGTGGCTGCAGCGCCAACAGCAGTACTCACGGTGTGGAGTGTGTCGAGCCGCGCCTGCAGGTCGGCGGCGGCGCGGCGGCGCGCGACGGCGGCGGGGGCGCCGGGGTGCTCCAGGGGCCGCAGGTTACGCGCCGCGACTGTCTCTGCACGCCGACAGGCTGCAATACGGGCTGCGCGCTCGCGCTCCAGTGTCCTGCACAAAATAACCAATGGTTTTCTATTCCGTCTAAGAACGCTTTCAAATATAAGAGTTTTAGAGCCTCCGAAGATTGGGCCCCTAGTGGCGGCCACAGCCCGGCCACTGATGATCGCCAAGCTGCGGACGAAGTTTTCCATACATTTTGTATGGCACGGCGCTCACCCGGAGTGGCGCGCGCGAGCTACTTGTGGCTGCAATTAGTAGCCGTGACTAGTGACCCAATATGCGGCCGCTCTGAGCCACTTGTGGTCGCGTTTAGTGGCCGCCACTATTGACCCAATATGAGGCCGCTCTGAGCCACTTGTGGTCGCGTTTAGTGGCCGCCACTAGTGACCCAATATATGCAGCCGCTCTGAGCCACTAGTGGTCGCGTTTAGTGGCCGTCGCTAGTGACCCAATATGCAGCCGCTCTGAGCCACTTGTGGTCGCGTTTAGTGGCCGCCACTAGTGACCCAATATATGCGGCCGCTCTGAGCCACTAGTGGTCGCGTTTAGTGGCCACCACTAGTGACCCAATATGCAGCCGCCTTGAGCCACTTGTGGTCGCGTTTAGTGGCCACCGCTAGTGACCCAATATTTGCGGCCGCTCTGAGCCACTTGTGGTCGCGTTTAGTGGCCGCCACTAGTGACCCAATATGCGGCCGCTCTGAGCCACTTGTGGTCGCGTTTAGTGGCCGCCACTAGTGACCCAATATGCGGCCGCTCTGAGCCTCTTGAAGCCGCGTTTAGTGGCCGTCACTAGTGTCCCGGAAGGGTCGTGCATGTGGTGGAGTGTGCACTACCACTCCAGGATATTGGGTGACCGATTCGAAGTTCAAGAATGAACACTTAAATAATGGCATGTCAGGAGCCAGGTTCCCCCTGGAAAATAACCCTAGATACGCTAATGGGGACTCACCAGCTGAGGACTTTGAGCTGCTGTTGCAGAGCCTCGTTGACCTCGCCAGGAGCCACTCCTGGCGCCACCTTCACCGGGGTCTCATCTATAACACAAATGGCCGCTCAGTCACCGCTGACTGCTTACTCCCTAAAACGTATGCATATCGTTTTGCTCTTGGTAGTCCATGTTTCAGCTTGTTAGGTTTTTTTAACGCTCAGGTGCATACTTAAATGACACAAGTAGAAATCAACTTAACGTCAATTTCAGACTTTGTCAAACTCGTCAAGAAATCTCAAATTGACATGGATCAGATTTCGATCCAATAATATGCATACACTTTAGACTTAATGTAAAAGAAGTAAGGTCCAACATGGTATACGTGGTAGCATTGTTGGTATCAGCGTAATTCGTCCTATTCGTTTTTCGTTCAATTCGTATTTCGTCTCATTCTATATTCGTCCCACATCCTTTATGTATAAAGAATAGTCTTAATAAAGATTGTGTGACGAATATAGAATTAGACGAAATACGAATGGGACGAATTACGCTGATACCGCATTGTTGACAAGCAAAAATTATCAAAATTGTTACATGACATGACACGCACATTACAAAATTAATATGAACATTAAGGCTTTTTAGTTGAGCAGTGACTTATAAAAAGAGCTCTTATGTCTGTTCTGTTTGAATGTATACTTTAGTTTTAAGAGCCATAAAGTACTTTTGTAAAGTCACTACTCAGTCATACAAATGTGTAGTACAGTAAATGAACTGGAGGTACCTCACTGCGTGATTATAGACTAAATGTCATCAAAATGTAAAATACATTTATGTCATAGGGAGCAGAAGGATCGCCTGGTAAGCGATTACCTCCACCCATAGATACCTGCAACACCAGAGGAGTCACAAGTGTGTTGCCTACCTTTCAGGTGGAAGTAAGCTCTTTTCTTGAAGGTTTGTCATATTATTATTATGGACTCAAATCCTCCTTAGGCCGAGCTGAGCTATATTCAGATTTGTAATGTATTTTTTTAGGAGGTGAGTTAAGTTAAATATATCTTTTCTTGCTTCGCCGTAGGCGGGTAAAAAGTATCTTATGTGTTAACTGAGCTCATAATCTAACTGTACACCAAATTTCATAGAATTCGGTCCTATACTCGTATTTTTCATAGACTATAAACAGTGAGATGCCTTTGAGGGATAAAAATCGCAAGCTCCTTATAATAACAATATTATAGCACCTATTTTGTGTCACAATAAGATAAAAAAATAATGCTATTACCACCAATTTAGTGTATAAAAAACAATATAAAAAATTATGCAAGATGTTGCGATAGTTATCCAGCTTAGTTCAAAGAACATGCGAATTATAATAGACAGTGATTCGGACCAACGAATTTTCACATTTTATGTTAGTGACCCGGAACATACTCCGAGTATAGGTAATTTTTTTTAGATACGTTGATTCGAACTTAGATTAAATCAAATTAAAAATAAAGCATTATGTGACAAATAACATTCGTAGTTAAAAAATAATGACATGACACAATTAATAAATTAGTAACCATTCCAACGCGCTTAGCAAAAGATGGGCGCGACATATATCGCGCGTGACACAGTATGTACAGTCGACACAGTATGTAAAGGGGCTTTTACCGCACGCTACGCGTACGGAAAAAGCCGCTTTCTGGCCAAGTGTAGGACATGAAATTATGTAATTTCCTTGTTCCAATGAAATAAGTTCGAAAAGTGTAATAGTACATTACACAACTAGGGTGGTAAAACAAAGAAAGGCCGAGATCGCAGATGTTTGCGGCCCGAGCTGCAAGCGAGGGACGTAAATATGCGATCGAGTGCTTTCTTTATTACCTCCCGTGTTGTGTTAATCTTTTGCTGTCTACACTTGGCCAGAAAGCGGCTTTTTTCATACGCATATATCTGAGGTAAATAACAATCGTCCATAGGTAGATTGGGTATTTACCCATGAGTGCCCATCTCATGTAACAGCCAATGAGAACGAGCGCACGTTGCGTTGCGTTACAGATGCGTGATCTTATTGGTTGTTACATGCTGCGGCGATAAGTCGCGGCCATCTTGTGCCAATCATAGCTTATTTGTTAAACCTTACCCTTCACTTTAAAATTACAATAATTTAAAAATAAAAAAAATTACAACATTCTCCATACAAACAGAAAGAGTATTAAGAATTTAAGTTAAGAAGCAGCCAAGGCATCGACATCCTGCATCTTAATCATTAAACATAACTTACTTGAAATAAAACTTGAACATACGACATGGACGCAAATAAAAATTAAATATTGAGATGTATTCGTATCAGACAGTAGACTTGCTCGGCAGTGAAACGTATTATAGGTGATGATGATCATTTGGCACCAACGACCAAGTATGCTTAGCGCCGAAATTAACAACATTTTATTGCCGAATATAGGTAGTCTCACGAGAGTTGAGGCCACGCACACAACAACACTGTCATGTAATGACAGCGAGGTTTTGAAATTACTGATCTTTTTTCGTACCGATAGCAAGTTCAACAGTGAATTGCAAGATAGACCAAAAAGTATGTCTAAACTATAGCCTTGTGTTTATATAAGTACTCACTCATTAATTTCATTCATTCACTTTTTTGCAATGAGTACTTCATGTAGCTGTGTGTGTAATCATTCACCTCAACTCCCGTGAAACTACCTATACGTGATGTTTGAAACGTCGTATATTTTGTCACTCGATGCGGGGTTAGCCAACCTAAGTATAATATGAAAACGAGCTAAATTCTACGGAGCTGTTATAAACTATAGAAGCAGGAATGATTAATGTTCTTTATGCCACACCTGGCCATAAAGTGGCTTTTACCGTACGCTACGCGTACGAAAAAAGCCGCCTTCTGGCCAAGTGAAGACATAAAATGATGTACACAACACGGGAGGTAATAAAGAAAGCCCTCGATCGCATATTTACGTCCCTCGCTTGCAGCTCGGGCCGCAAACATCTGCGATCTCGGCCTTTCTTTGTTTTACCACCCTAGTTGTGTAGTGTACTATTATTTGTTTTATTTATTATACGAGTATCTGGTATTCGAGGTTATAGAACTACTTAGATAAGTACAAATACATCTCAATATAAACAAGTAAAGGATCGTGCGACACTGATAGTACTGGAATGCGCTTACGCATCTCGACGGGCGCGTGCACGGGCGTCACGGCCGCTGCACAAATATGTATACATTGTGTACAGTCTACAATAGCGCCAATAGCCAGCGCAATAATGATATTCACTTCAGTAAGGTTATTTTACTACACCTAAATTAACTTTGATAGACCTAAGAGCTGCCGTGCTAATGATATATGCAGTAATTACAGTCTAGAAGTATAGGGAATTTGAACCTTACTTCAATGAAATAAGGTTCAAATTCCCTATACTTCTAGACTGTAATTACTGCATATATCATTAGCACGGCAGAGAGGCCTCTTTCACTAGTATACTTAAATGAGAAAAGTACGAAAATTAGAACATTTAATACAGGGTGGAATCGCGGACGTTTTGGTTTTGATATAAATAAATTAACAGTTAAAACGAGATCATAAATAACACAATTATATAGAAGATGAAATGCGTGAATTACACTCCTTGGTACAATTTTCACCTAGGAGTGACGTCACAAGCCCCCACTCCAGAAGTTTGATGATCTATAACTTTGTCGATTTTTAATATTTTGATAAACCAAAAAATACGTGTCCCATATTTTTCCATAATCTAACTGACGGACTAAATAGAATTACATATTTTTAACCCAGTCGTCATCCCTATTCCAATACAGATCGTTTGAGTTCGTTATTGGTTTATTTGTTATTATTTTAGTTAAATTGTATTATTTGACGGTAGCCCAAATATGTTATTATCATTATTAAATTACACTTCACACCTAGTTGCAAAAACATTCATCAGTTCTAATATTCACTTTCTAAGTTACCAGATAAAAACAGCACGCTATTTAAGGTAAGTTTAAATTTAATCAACTTTTGTGCAACTTGGTGTTATTCGATACCTTTTTAACGAATTGTTTAAACCATTATTTATTTAGTTAGACTTTCCTTCTTCATATTATTAATGTATTATTCATTAGGGATGGGCAGGCATGCTTGGTTAAGACAGACAACATTTAGAGCCGTGACGCGTTATCGATATCGATAGCAATAAAACAGACTTTGATTAAAATGTTATTTTTAAAATTATTTAAAAACCGTAATTTAAAAAATATGGCGGGATTCGAACCCAGCTGCATCGACACATTGATTAAAATTTTTAGAAGTTATCGACGATGAAAGAACTAAGTTTTGACCTTCTAAGGACGTTGTAAAAATAGTATCCTGTTTTTCTTCTGCCTTTTAGAGAAGGCTAAATAACAGGCATCAAATTCGCTCTGAATTGGATTATAAGAGCCTTAAAACCATTTTTACTACCACTCTAGAGAACTGCCAAAAAATGTGGAAACTAGTGTTGTATCTTTCGATATCGATAAACGGCGATAGTAGGCGTGGCTTACGTGAGTAGTCTCTGGAGACGACCGCCGGCGACGCCACCGCTGCGCGCGCAAACACACTCGTTACACACTTGTTACACACTCGGTATATATACGCTTTATACACACATTATGCGCGTCATACACGCGTTATAGAATGACACGCGCGAAATGTACACATTATACAAGCATTACAGATTCGATATACACATGTTAAATAACTTTTAACCCTTAAATGCATATAAAAGGTAATTTTTTAGTAAGCGCAAATATTTTAACTAATAATATCAGAGAAACAAGACCCATCCATTAAAAATCAAAAATACAGGCTAGTTTTTTTTTCAACTTTTCCTAACAAAAAAATTAATAACTTTTAAGAACACCCCACACGCGCACACACTATAACGATTGATTTCAGCAATTGACGTTTGACTGAGACCTTTTTTTTTGTTTTTAGGATTTGCTAATAGCTTGGTCGACTGATGTGGCCGTTAATATGGGTCTGAAAGAGTTTGGCTGAAACCGGCCGCTCCTGCGATACACAGGCTGTTTTATTTTACTATCTCTACAAAATGGTTTTTGGAGTTTTTCTTGAAAACTAGCGTATGAATTTCTAAAGTTTTTTCACAAAAATATTTTATTTATGTTTCTGAACCTGTCCGTAAAATATTTGCGCTTACTAAAAAATTACCTTATATTATTACTGGATGATTGGTCATCCGTCTCTAAATGTATGATTTCAAAAATGTAGGTTTTAATCATCATTCTTTAAAATAGGATGGCAAATTATACAAGGTGTTACAAAAACCATGGCTAATCTTTTAACAGCTTGATAAAGCGTTTCAAGACTACCCAAAATACTTTACTGTCTTAGTTTTGGAGAGATTCACATTTTTGTAAAAATCTCAACTCGATCCATGTTTTTGGGACACCCTGTATATACACTATGCATTTTAAGGTTATACACTCGTCGACACACCAGCACATGTAGCGAGTGTTCAACATGAGTATATATCTTTGGTTACTGAATATTGGATACCTACATATGTTTATTTTGTAAAGTTTATTCGTCTCATCAATGTTTTAGATTATTGATATAATTATATGTTATAAATCTCAGTATTCAGTAACTATTACATAAAAAGGTTAGTCCAAAACAAATCATAAACTGTTAATAAAAACTGAACTTACGTAGAAGTGTCAAATCTAAAAACACAATTCATTATTACTAGATATTTTCAATATTATAGTTTATCAATAATAAATTAAGTACAACTTAACAAAAATAAAATACTATATATTTCCCTGCTTCGTGCCGTAAGCAATTTTGTGGCACAATAAAAAATGTAAATAAAGGCAATTTATCTTTGGTTTCGTTTGAATAAAAATATAATTATTCACAGTGTGTTACTTTTAACTTGGGCAGTAACTAGTAAGGGAGTACGGTACAATAGGGTATTTGACAACAATCAAAATAAATTCATTAACTCTAACCAGCAAATTACGCTTCCAAAACAGCCCGGATAAAATCATTCAAACTTATTTTCGTGCCATCAACGATTTTAAAATGACGAAAACTAAAAATAAGGCACCATGTTGAGCATGACGTCAGAAGCACGTCACAAGATAGTATTTCATACTAAACTGCATACTTTCGGAGCGTTTTGACACTTCATAAAAAGAAGCTGATTTGAACTGTCATCAAGTAGCCTATATTGAAGCTATAGGAAACCTTTAATAGTAAAATTGACTGGATAGACTGAGTCTTGCATATTGTTTGATTGATATCGTTGTATTTATACAAATAGCCGTACAACAGAAATCGATCAAGTACAATCAATGACACTTGGCCCAACATACCACGGAGGGTTCAAAATCATGTTGACCTTTTATAAAATGACAGAAGGTCCAATTTCAAAAACACAAAGTGTTCTTGCTAAGACAGTTTTCCTGTAGCTCCATTGGTTTACAATTTCCCCGAACTCCAAATTAAAAGAAACATCCTGTATAACTAGTGACATACCGTGGTGCTGGCCGCGT